>CM072813.1:78309600-78940455 GCA_036937905.1 Salvia rosmarinus | reverse complement strand
CGGGCTCAAACCGACCGCAGGCGGACGGACAAACGAGGACGTCATGGCGACTGGCAAGGCCACCTTACTACCAAAAGGAGTTCGATCGACGAACCCTACCACTCTGTAGGGCGGTTTTGATACGGAGGATAGACCCCGTTTCAAACGAATACTACACCCCGCCCCGCATAAATATCGGCGCCGAGCATCACCCCACGACGGATCGAGGACCCGCAGTAATTTCTCCAGCCCAGACAATATGATCAACCAACCGGCACAATTCATACGTGCAAGCTCTTCCGAATTACTGCGACAAGTCACGCCGGTTCGATACTCACCTCCGAGCATGGTTCCTACCGCGATCTAAGAAGGCCTTCATCAAGGTTTTTCCGTTAGTAGTCAAAATGACTTCGCACATCTCCTCACTTGAGGCAAGACAAACGAGTCCATCATGACTTCACGACCGTGTTCAATAAAGAAAGCTCCGGGTCGCAGACATAAACGACCTCTCATCATCTGGCCTTTCGTAACGGCGATCCAATGGCTTTATATAAGAGATCGCTGGCACGAACCCCATCGCCACGAGTACGGCGATAGTCGACGGTTCGCCACGGACGAGGCCGATAGAAGGCGTCAAGGTAAAAGGCGATCCTCCGAGAAGGGAGAGAAGGCATGAGGAGACCATGCGCCGACGGCCACCTGAAAGAATACGCCACCCCATGAGTCCGCTCTGACCGCGAACAACTCCTCGAACAACCTCAATACACCTTCAGCAGGAAGAAATCTACTAACTCCACGGATAAGTTCGAGAAATCCGACCAATGCAGTCAAAACGCAACAAAGGACAAGACCGCCCTTCCATGAAGATTACGGAACGTATGAGGAAGGCCGAGACCTCATGGAGGATATCGAGTGTTAGTACAGACGGGTCCTAGAAAATACAAAGGTACGCTCGACGAGCCGGATAAAGACGCCCTCACGAAACCGTAAAGGAGGAAGACGCAAAGGCGGAATCAGTGCCCTACAAGAACGGCCGCAAGGAAGACGAGAGGAGAAGACGAACCGCAATACGACGGAGTCATCTCCATCTACGGGCTCCCCTGAGTCACGAGTCCTCCTCAAAGCCGCCCGAAGTCCACATACCGCCGAACCGGTCAATAAGAGGCTCGAGGACGAAGATCACCTTCTCCGGACGACCCGCCTGCACATAGTGCCCCACCTGACGCTACCGGTAATCCGTAAGGGTCGCAAACAATTGGAAGTCACGATACATCGACAGGTCAAGATCGGTAAGCATCCTTTTAAGGAATGCTTGAAGGTTGTGGTAGAGGCCGCCGCAGTACGCCGCCTCCAGCTTCGCTCGCGAGGAAACACGCCCAAGGGATAATCGAGCCACCTACAGGGCAAAGCTCGGCAAGCTCCACCAATGGTACATTTTCAGAGGAAGCTCACCAGTATAACATCATATCACGCGATCAATAAGAGCGGTATGCTCAACATACCACTCGACGATGAAGATCCCACAAAAGGGTGTAGCCGTGATCCGGGATCGTAAGCAGCAAGGAATGCTTACAAGTCGCCCTACGAGGTGCAGTGAGCTCCAACCCAACACCCATAGATAAAGCAACTTAAACCCGAGAAGTGGGAAGAAAAGGACAACGCCATCTCTCCGCGCCCGTGGAGGAGGTCACGAACAAAGACGAGCCACCAAGGTCGCTAAGATCGGGCTTTACGAGGCATCTCGAATTGAGAGAATAAGGTTATCCAACCCCGAGGGAATTCCGAGACGATTTGCTTGGTCGCCGATACGACCGGGTCTCCCGTATCATCACCCATAAGCTAAACATCGACCCGAGCACAAAACCACCTGGCATAAACGTAATTTTGACCGAACGAACCAAGTCATCCACGACGAGGTAAATCAATTACTAAAAGTCGATATTGTTCGGGTTAAAATCCGAATGGATAGCCAACCCGTGCGTGTGAAGAAGAAGAGGGATAATGTGCACGACTACACCGACCTCAATAAACATCGCCTAAAGGATTGCTATCCCCTTCCCAACATCGATAAGAAGGTCGATTATGTCGGGTTCAAGTCTTCGCCTCGGACCTATATAGCGGATCAGTTTCGATGGATGACAAGACGCGCTAAGACAGCCTTCATTCGACTTTGAGTCTTCGTGACATCAGAAAATGTCATTCGTGATTAAGAATGCAGGAGCTCACTATCAAAGAATGTAGACAAAATATTCCACCTACATAGGTCGGAATGTAGGCGACGCCGACATCGTAGTAAAAAGATGGAAGAAGTCATGATATCGCGATCCGGATCGCTGCCTACTTAAAAGTCAACTCAAACTAAACCCCGTAAATGCACATTTGCGGTTCGGTCCGAAAATTCTGTGATGTCGACCCATCCAGGTTCAAACCATTCTAGAAATGAGATCAAGACCATTCACGACGCACACAACCGACGTGCGATAGCCGCACTAGCCGCTTTCTTCAAAAGGTCAGCGACAAGCGCCTACCCTCTTCAAGGTACTCAAAAGGTCTCCAGTTCTCCCATGATACACATAAGTCCGCTAAGATCTCAAAACTACTCGCCAAACTTCCCACTGTCTGCTCCGAAAGAAGGAGGTCCTTTCCCTATACCTCGCCGCTGGACGAAACAATAAGGCATGCACGGTAGAAGGACGCCACTCCTGTGATACTTCATCACCGAGCATTAAGGCCCAAACAAGGTACCAACCTTGGAGAAGTCCCTGAAGATTAGTAACGCGAAGAAGACTAGCCATACTTCCACGCACATCCCATACAAGTCCTCACCGACCATCCACTTCGCCATATGTTGACGGCCTAAGTTTCGAGAATTGGCAGCAATGAATCGGCGAACATGATATATCTTTCACCCCGTGCTCATCAGGTCAAGCTTAGCGGACTTTCGCGAGTGCTCACTACGGAAACCGGTCCCGAGTCAGACGAGTCTAAAGCCGAACCAGGGAGGAAACACCGAGGATTCCGCAAGTCTACGCGACGGCTTCGAAAACAGCATGGAGTCGCATTCTGCCTCTGGACCGGATGGCCAAGAGATCGACGCACTTGCTCTCATTCAAAATACGAACAACGGCAGAGATGAGGCCTGATCGCAGGATTTCGCCTAGCTCAAAGTCTTCAAATACGAGCAAGAAAGTTCATAGCGACTCAAGTCGTCCGAAGCCACATGTTGGAAGCACAGGCGCAGGGAGAAAAACCAGAGAGCCAAAAGCCACAACAAACTTTCTCCCACTTCCGATCATTCGCATCCCAAGGAGCAAAACGGGCGAGGACATCTTAAGCAAATTGCCTGCGTCCAACAAGCCCTCCAAGAGAGGAAGTTCAAAACCAAGCATAGATGATGCTAATGGCGAGCCAAGTCAACGTGATCTCGACGAAGAGCCTAATTGACGACTCCTATTCAAGAATACCGGGAAAGCGAACCGCCCATGATAAGCTCGAGCCGGAGGATCCCCAACAAATCTCGATATGTACTAGAGCAAGTGAGTTCTCTACAGAAATCATACTCCACCTCCTAAGATGCTGGGTCCGAACCGAATGGATTACATACTACGGGAAGGTATCGAAGGATCATGCTAAGTCACATCGACCCCGAGCTTGTCAAAGAAAGTCATGCAGGGATACTATTGGCCGACAATGTTCAAGACTCACTCAACCTGTGAAAAGGTGTCCAAGTGTCAAATCACGAACGCGCTAAGGCTACGCAGCACGACATCGCTCCGCACAAAGCCCTCGCCATTTATATGCGGGATCGACATCAGGCCTTTTTCGCAAAGCACGGGCAACTTCAATTCCCGATTGTCCGCGATGACTACTTCACGGAAGTTCAACCTCTGTAAGATCACAAGCAAAACGCCTCAACTTCGCTCCTGAAGAACATAGTATGTCGACGGCATCCTCATATCTTTCTGGATAACGGGACACACCACCGATAAGATATTCAAAGATCGGTGTCAAGAGCTTGATCCAACAAAAGTTCACCTCTGCCGCCCATCCTCAAGCAAATGGTCGATCAAGTCACCAATGTGACGATGTGGGCGGTCTCAAACCCGCCTCGACCGAGCATGGTCTTGGGTGGAAAATTTACACAAGTCTTATGGTCATACCGAACAACACCGGACGCGAACGAGAAACGCCTCAACCCGCATATGGAACCAAGCGTGATCCTCGTAAATTGGAATACCGAGCCCCGCACCATTCACTTATCCGCAAGCAATGGGAAAATCTACGAGCCGATCTAGATTCGTCAAGAAGAGAGACTCGCCACATCGCGAAGTCGCAAACAACAAGTAGCTCGGTATTACAACCAACGGTCAAGTCCCGGCGCCCGAGTGGCCGACCTGCATCGTAAATAATGAAGTCAAGAAAGCCGCAAAGCTCGCAAACCAAGCCATACGGAAGGACTCACCGGTCGGAATTTGGATTTATGACATCAAAAGCTTGGTGACAGATACAATGTTTCTCGTTACCACTATTACAATCTCCTATCCGACTAATACTTGATCGCTATATATATATGTCCCTTATCTCATATAAGTTAGATCATACAGTGTAGAAGATCACGTAAGTCTCATGATTGGTCGCTTAATGAGATATAAAAGTTTCAACCGAGACAACTTAAGGACGAGTGTCGGTTTAGCCGCAGATAGATAAGAAGTGACTCGACTTAGTTGTTTGTTTACTGCCGGTACGCTCGACGTATCGAGGATCAGGAGACGAGTTCTTCTCACGACCGGGAAGAACCAAGATCTCGTGACTTACGATGATCTAAACCCCATATTAGAAGTGAGTATGAGTTGTCAATTACCATCACTTGACTTGTATGGCGAGAGTTATAAGTTCTAACCAAGATCTGATCTCGCTGGGGCGTTTCAGATCGCTAGTTATCTCAGACGAGTCACCAGATCGCTAAGAGATGACGCCCCTTAAGGAGCTCAAAGGTTTATTGTACTAAACCCCAGTCGAGTTAGCTCAAGCACAATAATAAGGTCGAGTGGTACTACTTAAGAAATGAAGTTATTAATCGCTTAAGCAATGATTGCTATAAATGATTAATGGACGCTCGATATCTTAAATACGGGATTCGAATGTTCATGCAAGTCCGACTCAACTTCGTAATAAAGCGAAGTCAGATTTTCTAAGGCATGATCGAATGTTTATAAATTAATTTATGTTCGGGTAACATAAGATAATTAATTTATTGAGGCTCATCTTTACCGTGATTTGATCCCCTGGCGCATCCAGCCCATAGCCAAGGAGAAATTCGCCTATTTACTCTACAAGGAAAGGATTTTATTCTCTTTATCCCACAAGGATATTATTATATTTATGGTATATGACAGATCCTTACCATATAAGACTATGGTAATAATCCCGAGATTATGGAAATAACCCGAGTATGGAAATAATCCCGAGATTATGGTAATTTTCCATATGATTATGGTAATTTCATAGATTATGGTAATTTTCATGGGATTAAGGTAGTGCATTATAAATATAAGGTATGAGATAGAATCATGTTAATCATCAATTATTAACCTAGAATTTTCTGAGTCTCCATCGTGGAGAGTGATTCTAAAATTGTGCCAGAGATTGTGATTTTCCAAGCATTCTCCATAGATCGCCCTCACCGACGCTGGAGATTGGGCAACCGGATACATCCGTAAGGTCAAAGCACGAGTCCGATCCGCTCGATCCATTCATCTCGCTCCATCAACCTCTTCGCATCCAAAGAACAAGAAACCCCACGTGTCGCAATTAATTAAATAGACGCATGCTATGATTATAATCAATGTAGGTGAATTAAATATCCAAGATAGATCCCTGGCAGGGTTAATATATGTTTTCCTTCACTGGTATCGAGCCTCGATCGAATTCGCCTCGGATTAATTCACGCTTGATTACGCTGCTTTATTAATTGTGGATCCGCTGTCGTGGCTCGCTTATTGTTTTTGTTGGTTTTGTTTTTACACCACGAGAAAACCGTGGTTAGATTAGATTTTATTCGAAATCTTATCCGTAAAGAAGAAAAGACGAAAGAACGAAGAACTAAACGACGGAAAACAGTCTCTCGCGCCCTCGACTGTATCTCGCGAGAAATCGGTCGCGAGGAGATCGCGAGGGCACGGGCGACGCGGCTGTCACAAGACGAGACCCTGGCGCCACGCGAAGCGAGTGGTCGCGAGATACGGCCGGCGAATGAGCGAGCTACGAGGACGGGCGCTGTCACGCGAAACCCAACTGGCGAGGTGACTGGGTCGCGAAGTTCGCACCGGGCGACGACATCTCTCAGCGATGTTGCGCCGGGCGACGCCGCACGTGCTGACGGGTCGCGGTCGATTAGCGATCATGAGTAGCCCGCGAGGGACACGCGAGCAAAGGCGGCGAGTGGGCGCTGGCGGGCTTCCCGCCTACGCTGCCCAAGACAGACACGCCCGCACCGCTTGCCACCTAATCCGTATTTTTCCGTGCCCGGCACGCGAGGCCATTTGTTGAATCCGTCCTGTCCGCACGCGAGGCCTGCAAGTTTAATTGTTTTGTATATCTATGTAATAGATTAGATATAAATGTGCGGTTTCACATTGGGGCGCCATGAACGCTTTATTTTATTTTTATCGCTCATATGCAGTCGTGGATGTTTAAATTATGCAGAGTATTATGTATGTTTATATTGACAAACCTTTAAGTGTTTTACGAATCGATGCAGAGTGCATGCTAGTTTATCGCTTATCAAGCATATTTTAGAATTCATGAGCATGTTTAACATGTTGAGTTCTATAAAAACATGCTAGATTACGTGATCCGTATGGACAAACCTTTCAATAAAAAGACTCAAGCAAGCAACTGCATAAATTATTTTTTCAAATTAAAATGTCAAGACCTCCACCTTGATCTCTAAACAAAGCGAGACGACGTGAGTAAACGCCCACCGCGCGGTTTGCTTGCATCGCTTATCATAAGTTTGTTAGATGAGATTTCAAAAAACTTTAAATCTATTGGAAGTGGGAGTTTCATGTAAACGCCCACACGCGTGGCTCGTATGCGATTTTCATAAGTTCTCTAGAGATAGATATAAAAAGAGAACAAAAGAATTTGAATTGGATGGTCCAGTGAGTATGCCAATTTAAGAATTCATTTTCCATTGCTAAAATTGTGGTCAACGCTAGACATACTCAAGTACAACTTCCCGCAAGTCCCTTCGCGATAGTGATGTGGTTCAGTAAGGTCCAATCGCAATTTCATTACAAGGATAAGTCGACATGGATTGAAATTAAACGACTAAAAGGTATATTTTAGTCCGGTCGGGGGTTCATGTAAACGCCCACACGCGTGCTTCGATGGGATTCCTGGGTGATTGGGTTTTAATTAATATTGTTTTATCAAAAGGTTACAATATTATGTATACGAATTATTTGCGATCGATGCTTATGTGTTTTACATTATCGCTTCAGATATGTCTCTTACGCCGATTATCAATATGCCGCACAAAACTGCTATCCGTCCAAATTTTATCGAGTGGAAACGAACATGGAATATGTTCTTATCAAGAACACATGTTTGTTCTCACTACTCCTAAACCCGATGGCTTATCGACGATCGACTAATGAAAGCACGAGAGTCAAGGATTGGAATAAACAACAATGGCTAAATGCTATATGATGACTACTATGTCCAAAGGCTTGCACCGCAAGAGATCAAGACGCTGACCGATATTTGGTCAAGTCTCGAGAGTAAGTTTGGGCAATGATCGACAACCGCTTCACACAATGAGAAATCATGCAGATGGAAGAAGGAAGTTCGTCCATGAACATGTCCCATCGACTCATCTCATGGATAGTCTTGATCACTGGGAGGAGGTACTGACGGGGCCAAGGTCGATATTATCCTCAATACACCGCCCAAGTCTTTGAGAACTTCTGAATGCGATCATGAGCAAGACCGAGTTTACACTTAGTCGTGTTAATGATCTCGCTCATGAAGGAGTTAGGGAAAAGGAGACATGCTCGCTAGCACATCTAATGCCCAAAATTTCGCTAAATGGAAATAGAAAAGGGTACCAAGCGGTAGAGGGGAAATAGGAGAATGGGAAGAAGAACATGGTTGCCACCGAGGCTCAAGAAGCCAAGCGAGAAGGCAAGTGCTTCAAGTGGTAAGATGGGCATTGAAGGCCAAATGCCCTATGCTCGCTCAAGGTACCCGCTTGCTTTAGTAACTAAACATGCTTAGCGACTTGTTCTACCCATTCGAGTAGATACGCGAATCGATCATGTTTGTTACACCGTGGGTTCCCGCGACAAGGAGCTGCTTTGATGGCGAGATAACGATTCCATGGGCAACGCGGCAAAAGTCGAGGCCGCTGCACTGGAGATGTTACTTTATGTTTTGAGAAAATGCTTAATTTTAAAAGACGCTTTATATGTGCCGGATTTTCTGCGAACCTTGTTTGCTTTCAAATTATTTACTCATGGATATTCCGTTATTTTTGATGAGGTGTTTCTATCATAAGAAATGACGGTTATCTCGTGTCGCACGTTATATAATTCGCTTTATACTATTTCTACCAAACATAATACCTATAACTATGTCGATCTTCATCAAACCCTAAAAGAGAAAGTTTTCTTCGAAGATGACTCTACTTTTCTATGGCATCTTAGATTAGGTCACATCAATCTAAATAGGATCCAAAGACCGCTAAGATGCATTGTAATCTCACTACATTCGCTCCTCCCTAACCGTGATGTAAGGTAAGATGTCGACTGCACCTTCAAAGCGGCGGTTATAGAGCCAAAGAAATGTGGAGTTAGTCCATTTCGACCTGGTGGACCGATGTCCACAAGCTCGTGGAGGGTACGGTATTTTGTCACTTTCATCGACGATTATTCAAGGTACGGAACATATACCGCTTCACCGCAAGTCCGAATGCTTTGAGAAATTCAAAGAGTTTAAGGCGAAGTGAGACGGTTGAGTATCAAGTCATCAAGCCCGATCATGTGGCTAATACCTCAAGAACGAAGTTTATGGACTATCTAGTGAAGTGATTACATCCCAACAAGATTTCACCGGCACACCACATCAAAATGCGTGTCGAGCAAGAATAGGACTCTTTGGAAATGGTTAGATCTATGATGAGTTATGCCACATGCCTATTTCGCTCGGGGTATGCCTTAGAGACGCGGCATACTTGCTAAATCTAGACCGCCCAAGTCCACGAGAAGACCCTTCGAGTTGTGGTTTGGGCGCAGCCTCAGTTTAAGCCACATATGATATGCAGCCCAAGACACGGCGTAACAAGGGCGTCGAAGTTGGAGGCTAGATCCGACGCAGCGTGCTTATCGCTATCCTAGAGGAACGAAGGTGGTTTATTCTATAGTCCAAGGATCGAGTTCATTATTAGACTAATGCTCGATTCTTAGAAGAGACTACATGAAAATCATAACCAAAGTTGAAATCATTCTTCAAGAATTAGAAGATGATCGATTCCACCACCGTAGAAGCCAAGGTACGAGATGTCGACGAGCGTGAGGATCGACACCGATACTTCAAGAAATTGTGGCTCGAGTTCCACCGGAGATACCGACCGCATGTGGTATCTACCCAAAGGTTAAAAAGAGAGAACCACAAGTTAATGCACCCATCTTGCTTCAGTTCATAGCACTCTCAGAGGGAGGGTTGTTCGTCAACCCGAGCGATTTATGTTCGTGGAGAATCTTCGGATTTAGTCCCGTAAAACAACATGCGAATCGACCCATGGACGCAGAGAGGGCGATAAGACAATGATGCAAGATCATCGGAACTTAGTTCTGACGGTGGTAAAGTCCCATGGATTTACCCATGCTCTAGCGAAAGTTGTGGTATCATTTAGATGTCAACGGTGATGTGGTATTTTCGACTTTATGTAGATGACATTCTTCTATTCGGCAACAATGTGAAGTTGTTATCGCAATAAAGAGTTAGTTATCCGATCGCTTCAAACGAAAGACTAAGGAGACAATGACATTCTGGGATCAAGGTTTATCGAGATCGCAAGAGGAAAATGTTGAGCTTATCTCGCATCTTGACGACATCGTGACTACTGCTTTAGTATGCACGCCTAGAAAGGATTGCTACTTTCGTATACGGCGCCTTTGATTCAAGGAGACTCACTTGATCGCAAAGATAGAGGAAGAGACAAGTTCCCTAAGTTTCCGCCTAGAAGTCTCATGTATGCAATGCTATGCACGAGCTCGAATCACTGGCAAGAGGATAGTAGCGACATCGCCTCAACCTCGACAAGCACATCGATCAGCAAGAAAGCATATACTCAAGACCGAAACGACTCGAGATTATAAGTTTACCATGCGATAATCTAAGCCTTTTATACGACTGGATTTCCAAGTCGACCGTGATAAGAATAAGTCTACCTCGCACATGTGTTTACCTTTGAGGTGGAGCCGTATCCTGCGAGTGCAAAGCAATGCATTGGGACTCTACCATGGAAGTAACAGTAGCCGCAAGGCTACTAAGAGCGGTATGGTTCAAGAACACTCGAGGATCTAGATGTGGACCTGGTTGCCCAAGAGTATCATAGTCTTGTGATAAAGGCAATGGCAAACTCGAGCGAACCAGCACCCACAGGCGACCAAACACATAGAGAGAAAGTACCATGTCATACAAATCAGATTTAGGGACGGCCGATTGCAAAGATTGATACACGATAACCTAGCGGATCCATTCACTAAAGCCGCCGAATAAGTCTCGGGACGTTAGAGGGCTGAATTGCTAGATGGCACCCACTTAGAAAGGAAACTTTTGTATGTGGGAGAAGCAAAGTGATGGTGTGTAAAGCTAGTAGAGACACATGTATACAAAAGTTTGCTTAGTAGTATAGTGGGAGATTGTGGATTTGTATAGAGCTTGTGAGCTTGTATAATGTTTCGTTACCACTATTACAATCTCCTATCGATTTGAATACTTGAGCATATATATGTGTCCCTTATCTCATATATAGTTAGATCACAAGGTGTAGAAGATCACGTAAGTCTGTATGATTGGTCAAGCTTAATGAGATATAAAAGTTTCACGAGACAACTTAAGGACGAGTTGTCGGAGATAGATAAGAAGTGACTTGACTTAGTTGTTGTCTATGCCTAGCGCTCGCGTATTGAAGGATCCGTGAGAGAGTTCTTTCCCTCGTGAAGAACCAAGATCTCGGTGACTTACGATGATCTAAACCTCGATAAGGTATTAGGTGAGTATGAGTTCTGACCATCACTTGACTTGTTATGAGTGAGGGTTATATTCAACCCAAGATTCTCCGCATCTTGGCGTTTGATGTCACGCTAGTTATCAGACGAGTCACCGTATCCGTTAAGGATGATGACGCCCCAAGGATCAAAGGTTTATGTACTAAACCCACGCAGTTGAGTTAGCTCAAGCACAATAATAAGGTGAGTGGTACTACTTAAGAAAATGAAGTTATTAATCGTTTAAGCATGATTGCTATAAATGATTAAGCTCGATATCTTAAATACGGGATTCGTAATGTCTAAGTGCAAGCCGACTCAACTTCGGTAATAAAGGGGTAAGTCAAGCATTCTTTCTCTAGTGGCATGATCGAATGTTTATAAATTAATTTATGTTCGTGCGAACATAAGATAATTAATTTATTTGAGGCCCATCTTTATTCCTAGCATTTGATCCGGGGCCCATCCAGCCCATAGCAGGGAAATCGCCTATTTACTCTACAAGGAAAGGATTTTATTCTTTTATCCCAAGGATATTATTATATTTATGGTATGCATAGATCACCATATAAGACTATGGTAATAATCCGAGATTATGGAAATAATCCCAGAGTATGGAAATAATAAGATTATGGTAATTTTCCATATAGGATTATGGTAATTTCCATATAGGATTATGGTAATTTCATGGGATTAAGGTAGCATTATAAATATAAGGTATGAGATAGAATCGAGGTTAATCATCATTCATTAACCTAGAATTTTCGTGAGTCTCCATCAGGTTGGAGAGTGATTCTCAAAATTGTGCCTAGAGATTGGGTGATTTTCCAAGCATTCTCCATAGATCATCCTCACTCGACGCTGGAGATTGGGCAACCGGATACCGTAAGGTCAAGCACAGTCCGATCCGCTCGATCCATTCATCTCGCTCCATCAACCTCTTCGATCCAAAGGTAAACACAAAAACCCCTCACGTGTCTAATTAATTAAATGACGAATGCTATGATTATAATCAATGATGGTGAATTAAATATCCAAGATAGATCCTTGGGGAGGGGTTAATATATGTTTTCCTTTAAAGAAGTCCTGGGGAGCAGCTCGCCCATTTGTCCCATGAGCAAATACCCAACATAGGCACATCATTCATTTGAAGAGATATTTTGCATAAGTGTCGAAAGTGAGTCTTGTTCGCTCGAGTCCTTTAGGTCGGGTCCCAGTCTTGTCGCCTTGTTCCATTACCTCTTATCAATAAAAATCTTTCTTTTCTCTATCTATTTTTGTCTTGCATGTTTTCATTTATCACTTATGCACATAACTCTTATAAAATACCCTCTGGTGACGAACAAACCGACGGAGGCACTACCTTCGCACAAGACTAACTTTAAAGCAGCGTAGGACCACCCTCCCGATAAAACTTGGCAAAACAGAACCCGTACCCTTGTGAGGAAGGATACCTCGTTATTTCGAGGACTGAACCTTCGATGGACTAATCCACTCGCTTATTTAGGAAGCTTCGATGAGGGCTGAACTCATTTATTTAAGACGGATACCTTCTAACGAGGACTAACTACCCTCTTTATTTCGAGGAAGCTTTATGCGAGAGCTGGATACATTCGTTTGTTTCGAGGACTGATACCTTCGCTAAGACAAACCACCTTTACGGCAAGAAAGCTATCTTCGCCTAAACAAAGACGACCACCTTCTTATCGTTACGGTAATAGACAAGTGCTCTCAAGAGTTAACGCAAAAGCAAAATAATTTTTTCCAATTATACATTTTATACATCACGAGGTCAAGAGGTCCAGGAGTCGGAAAAGCTTAGCCAATCCCGCAAAATCCGGATTCAACGAGTATCTATGCTAATCGTATTCTACCTCGCCCTCGACTCGCTTATGAGCCCCGCCACCGACCCCGCCACTTGATGACTGCAGCTCGCTAGATCGACCTCGGCACTGATGCGCCCGGCCGCCCTTGAGGATCCACGCGCTCTGGGCCAAGGCTCTCTTGAGCTCGCCACTCCGGATCATCAAAATTGAGTTACGAGTCCGGCGCGAGAAGCCTCGGACAGAGGCCTCGCATCCGGCAAGCAGCTTCGAGTTGTGGTTGTCGAGCAATGACGGCTTGTACGCCCGAGCCTTTTAATTCAGAACTGCCGTGAACGGCGATTTCTTGCCGTACTTCAGCATTTCGAGGCGAGCAACGGCCTCAACAACCTTAGCTTCAACTCGTGAATGGTCATCCCACCACTTCGTGGAGACTCACTGCATTGCTCTCCCCACTGCTTTTTGCCTCCTCGCAATTTCAACTTCTCCAACTCCAAAAGGCGAGCGCTCGAGCTCACAGCCTCCCGGCTACTATCTTAATACCTCCACCGCACATGGCCTAGCTGTCCTTTATATGGAGGAGTTCAACCTCTTCAATTCAAGA
This sequence comes from Salvia rosmarinus, assembly GCA_036937905.1. Lineage (NCBI taxonomy): Eukaryota > Viridiplantae > Streptophyta > Magnoliopsida > Lamiales > Lamiaceae > Salvia > Salvia rosmarinus. The sequence goes on along the minus strand of CM072813.1, from coordinate 78,926,773 downwards.
GCCCAGACAAGTCTTCAATTTGGTTCAACCAACGGAAGATCAAGCATTTGGGAAAGTCGAATAAAAGATAAGTTTCTTCACATAAACTTGTGATTTTATTATAGTCGTGTAAACCAATGTACATGTACATTCAAAAAAAAAAAGAGGATCAACGACCTCCGAAGCTTACAGCTCATCTACCACGTCCGCCCCGAACTTGGGCCTCGACCATCCGCCCTAACTGGCTTTTCGCTTCGCCTCGGAACTCCCGGTCTCAAGCCCTTTAAAGCCTCACGCTACCTTCCCGACCCCTTAGATAGATCGGCAATTAAGGCATCGGTCAAGGAATCTCGGTCCATCAGGGCACGGACCGACTCCGCCAGAGTCGAGGCGAGCCAGCTCGCAGCGACGGCAGCCTTCGCATCATGGACGAGGACCTCAACATAGGCCCGCCAGATAGCTTCTCTGTCTCCTCATACCCATACTTGGACTTATCCAATTGGGTAATCTCGGCGACTTCTTCGATGGCATCCAACGGCGCTTATTTAAGACCTCGCCACGTAGACCATCCCGAGAAGCGCAGACGAAGGCCTCCGCAAAGCACGGCATTCTCACAGCTCGCCACGCTGCTCTCCCGACGGCGAGCTTCCTCCACTCGCCCTCATCGAGGCAACCTCGGCCTCCGCTCGTCTCGCCCCGCTCTCGCATTTCAACACCACCAGATCCGCCCGCTTTGACTAGGTCCGATCTTTGCCTCGATCGAAATATCTGACGAGAGATTCTCCTCCTCCATCTCACGAGCATACGGGCACCTCACAAAGCTGAACGGCGCCTTTCAGTAGCCCGTTATAAGATCGACATCTTGTCATCTCGCGACATGCCCACGCCACCTTCGCCACCTGCCAAACATCCTCCCTATACAAAAACCCATCAGTCGAAGAACACATTCTTTATACTACTTCACAAAGTATAAGAATAGTACGCTACCTGAAAGACGAGGCGATCATGGAACCGAGCGATCACACATTCGGTCGGCATCAACCGAGGTCTCGGAATTGCATGCTTACTTCTTGCGCGCTAAGTGGCTGCGTGAAGGGATTAAGCCTCCCTCTCATTTCGTGCATGTCCACGAACATCCTTCAAAGTCAGGACGGAGCTCGACATCGAGCTCGATGCCTTCTCTTCTTCTTCTCTCCCGAACAAGTTCACTACAAATACAACAAGTCGGGCATAGACGATAATCATAAAAAAAAAAAGAAGGAGGGCCTCACCTTCACCGACTCCACCTCGTGGCGGATCATAAGGGCTAGCCCGCAAGCTCGGCCTCGGTAAGGCCTCATCCACGAGACCTACTTTGTCGGCTCCTCCGGCCACCGCAATCTCGAACACAACATCAGCGATCTTCTCCGATCGCCACATGAACTCAGGATCCTCGAACCCGAAGAAAAATTTCTTCCAGCTCGAGATCTTCGATTTTATCTTCGCTTGAATTTGCGGCGGGGTGATAAATAATACCACCCCGAGCCACCCTTCCGCTGAAAACCGAGAACAAGCCCAGTGAAGGAAAATTATGCCGACTGGGCATAACACCTAGCCCACCAGATGCGGAAAGAATTTGAGCGTAAGTTGAAGTGATATCAACATCTTGAAGTTCGACATACACGAGGATAAGAAGAGCGACCAGCCCGGAGGCGCTTCGACACGGTGAAAACCCGGGGGCAAGCCCTATTCTCCGGACGGGGAACATACACAATATCGAAGAAATATAGTATTGGGAGAAATCTCCTTTATATCGAGATTGTTAAGATAGAAGAAAAGAAGACACTTTACCAAAATCCCAGTGAGGAATATCAAAACCGCCGCTAATCCGTACGAGACAACACGACGCTCGAAGATTTACTAGAAGAAGGATAACTTACTTTTGGTTTATCGAAGATGAGGTGATGAACTCGAGACAACAATGGCGAGTTCACGTTTTTTTCGAATATCAAAGTTTGAAAGTCGAAATTTTGAAATAGCAAAAGTGATATGAAAGGCGATCAGGAAGATATTCCCATTATGCGCTTTATCGAATCAACACGGCGATTAAATCGCACAAATGCGATATCTTGTGTCCCGACTCGACGCGGCAAAAATCCGCTCGCCCCGCTACGCCCGTGGTGAAGTCGATGAGGACTGCCGCCCATAAGCAGACCTGTGTTAAACGCCATCAGCGGTGAGCAGAAGACCCTCGCTTAACGCCTCAAGCGGTCACCAAAGGACCTCGCTTAACGCCAGTGAAGCCGCACAAGCACCTAGGTTAAACGCCTGCCAAGCGAGCAGAAGACCTCGCTTAACGCCCGCAGCGAAGTCATCCAGAGACCCTAACGCCCGCCGTGAGTAAACAAACCCGACTTAACGCCCAAGAGATAGTAATAACACAGACGACTCGGCGATGCCTCGCAAACGCTGCATTCGATATATGACTTAAACATCGACACACCAAGCGATCGTCATACCCCCGACATAAACAACCCCAAACCAACACGGCCTCGCTCGCCTTTTTTTGGGTGGATAGGATATGGCCAAGAGCCCAAGCATCGGCCAATACAAGTAAACTGACGCAAGCTCGGCCCGACAAGTTCGCCCAAGACCCTAAACCTGAACGCAGGCCGCCATATCTAAAGAATCCTAATTAAGATAGATTAAGATCCATCAAAATCTCGAATCCTAGTTGAGAAGACCTCGATTTAAGATCTGGTCAAATAATGAGATAAAAGGCTAGACAGAAATATATCATCCACACTCGAATCTTCTCACATTCACACGAATACTCTCGCCTGTGGACGTAGATTCAATTTACGATCGAACCACGAAATCTCGTTTCTTCATTTCTTTCCTAACAAATTAAGATCGATCAATTGTAATCTGCAAATATGGTCAAGTAGTAGTCGCACCGCACAAGGGATTGGTCCAATACTGGTCCTGTGTTTTTATTAATACACGTCTTCAAAATGGTCCAAAATTATGAATATATATTGTATAGGTATGGGTTGTTATTCAAATGAGGTGATCGCCTCTCATCATCAACTGCTCCATTTCCCATCCTTGACTACCAATCCAAATTTCTCATTCTTTCGCACCATTAACTGTATTTCAAAGTCAGTATTGTAGCCATCAAGAAGCTTTCATAATATTTTTGGAACGAATGACAAACTGAAATTTGAAGAAAGAATTATAAAATATGAACATACTTTTTAGAGAAAAATATGAACATACTTTTTAGAGAAAAATATGGACATATATAAATCAACGTGCTTTCACTTTATTTTGCCCCTTTCACTTTTGTTTTCACTCGTCATTGCCCTATATTTTTCCCTTAATCTTATACAGTTAGTTAGTCCTTCTTTATCTTTTTTTTAACTTTCACCGCTGTCCAAAATCTAAGAGTTCTATATTTCCAATTTTTTGTATAATTTAAATCAACAAGATTGAGTTTAAAAAAAAAGAACTTGGTGAATATATATTGCTTTTGGATTTTAGATGATATCCAAATTTAAACTGAAAATTTCGTGACAACTCATAGTTCACTTGCTCATTAGAATATTGGGCTTTCAAAATTAGTAAATACATATTGCTATTTATAGACCAAAGGCCCATCAATGGTACTACGACTCTTCAACCAGGCCCAAATTTAGCTCATTTTTGTGGCCATCGAGGAATATAAGAAAATAAAATAAAAATTGTAAAATGATGAATGTAAATAAGGGTAACATGAAAAACCTCACTTTGTTTCCAGTAAAAGTAGTCATGTTCACATCTACAAGTGTTATATTAGAAATCTAATTCCAACAGTTTATTCTATCGTAGAATGAGTTACATTATCATAGAATATGATTACTCAAAAGAGTATATTATCTGAATTTTAGCACTTATATGAATTATGATGTCAAATTCATCATAATTTTAAAAATAATTTGAACTTTGCAAATTTCTTATTGTCCCACGATTGCAAATTTCCTCAACACTATGTCCTAACGTTAAAAAATATCAATAATATCTCAATTATAAAAGAATTACAATTATGTCCCCCATCAATTTCCGACGATTGAGAGGAAGAAATACCAAACCGAATAACCAATCGAACCAAACCGAAAAATCAAATTTGATTCGGTTATTTTGGTTATGGTTAAAACCGAATTAAAATTCGGTAGTTCTATTTTCGTTCGGTTCGTAATTTTTAACGAAAATCAAATTATATATATATATATATATATAATATTATTTATTTATTTATTTAGAATTATAATTTTAATAAATCAATATCCTTAAATTTAATCCTATTATTTCTTTCTCTCCTATTGTATCAATATATAATATTTGTAAAACATAATATTATTTATTTATTATATAATACTATCAATTATTATTATTTTGCAAAATACTTTATATATATATAGCATAAAGAATGTGTTTATATATAAATATCAATATATAATATATTTATATATTCATTTGAAAAAAATATTTTTTGCTAAAATAAACCATTTTTATATATATAATATTATTTATTTATTCATCGAAAAAAATTTGCTAAAAATTGGCTTAACGAAATAATCGAAATATATTTCGGTTCTGTTAGTTATTTTTTGAAAATTTGTTAATCTGATTTGTTATTTTTCGTCGAACGACCGAATATTCACCCTACGAGTGTATATGTGGCTCATTGAGTGACCAGGTCGGTTATACACATAAAAATTATCTGATGTGCATTATTAATGAGATAAAAAATTAACTTCTATTAAAAAATCAGTTCAATCATCGGCTCAATCTCTTCTCTGAGTAATTTCAAAACGCTTCGCCACTCATCCTCCATCATCGATGACATCACTCTCCAACGAAGCCCCATATCGCTGCCAACAATCTTCTCCCTTCTACTCAGTTGCGAGGAACCTCAATGACGGCGATTGCGTCATCTGCCTCTCCGAGTTTGAGTCACACGAATCAATTTCTCTCTTTCCTTAGCCTTTGCCACCCTTCTTCGATAGAAAAGTTCGATGAATGTTGGGCAAGTACAATCGTCACTATATGTTGCAAATAGTTTAATACATTTAAACCAAACATAGTGTTGTTCTCCCATATGGTATAAGATATGTTAGTCAAACATATCAACTCTTATCCTTATTATTAAGAAAATGAGCGATATATAAATATATATATATAGGTTATTGAGAGAATAATCTCTTAGATAAGAACAGAACCAATAACCTCGTTAGATTAAATAAGATCGGACGACTCATAATTATTTAATGATAAAATAGTCAAATCCCTAAATTTTGCAATTTGGATATTTCCCATTCTATTCTTCGTTGTTCATATAATCATGTTGTTATTCATGTAATCGTATTTGTTGTGCATGCTATACATTCCAATTCATTATCATGTTCATGTAATTCATGTTGTTGTGCATGTAATCGTAGTAATTGTGTATATAAAAAATTACTAAAATCAATATACAAAATCCCTCGATTTGTAGGCTAACGGTTATCATTAAAATATAAGGATAATAACTATTTATAATTAATCTTAACGTTAGATTATAAAATGAATGGACAACATTAGTTCTTAGTTCTCAAAAAGTTGGAGTTCTCATTTGATCCATTTCATATATATAGAGAAAATGAGGAATCAAGATGTACCATAGAGATAAGCATGACTATTCAATCTCAACCACTCGCTCATAAATCATATGGTTGAGATTTTTCGGATATTTTAAGCTTAATTTAACCGATTTCGATAGAAGAGTAGATTAGTAATTTGATTTATTATGTGATTAGAAAAATAAACTATGCATTTAGTTGAATCAATAATGCATTCAATGAATAAAAATGCATGCGTTGAAAACAATAATGCATATGGTTGGAAGCTCGCCTATCGCGCTGGCGAGCCCAATGTGCACTCGTGCTCTGTCTCTCCGGCACTCCGCGCCTGCTACAGAATGTATTTTTACGTTTGTTAAATGCATGGACATGTTTTGATCAATGTATGAACATGTTTTGTTAAATGCATGGACATGTTTTGATCAATGCATGAACGTGTTTTGTTAAATGTATGTTTGTTTGTGACAATATATATTTTATGTTTTGTTCATGCATTTTATGGTTTTCGATAGCAAATCTCTCATACATCATTATCTATCAAATCGTGCTCTTTCCTGATTTCGATTTAATTGCGTGAACCACCGCCATAGCCACCATATTTCTCGATTCTTCAACCATCTATCAAATTCATCTTCTATTTTTTTTCAAAATCCTTCAATTTTGTTCTTAAATTTTTTCTTCTTTTTTTTATTTCAAAATATGTTGTTTGTTGTAGTTTCGTATCTTGTTGCTGTCGGTTTGTCATTGCGCTGGCTGCTCCGCACCGCTCCACCGCCAGGAGGAGGGAAAAAGCTAATTTTGATTTCTTCCTATTTTGTTCCTTGCAAAAAAATTAAAAAAAATGAGTGTCGTGTCACGCTGATGCTACATGTTCAAAATATGTGGTCTAGATTTGGTACTACATATTATAGGGATGGATACATCGAGAACCCAACTATATATATATATATATATACATATATAGGAGTGGATCAATGAGAATCACATTTTTCTAACTCGCGAACCATGCATAAGACGTTAAAGAGATGCACAAAACGGTATAAAGTTATGAATAACTAAAACTTTCTAAAATTATTTTATTGTGCAACAATTTTAGAATGTTTTCAGTACAACTTTATAGATTTTATTCATCAACTTTATACGCGATGCATAATTCTCAGTTCTTAAAGATGAGTTCTCACTAGATCACCATATATATATATATATATATATATATATATATATATATATATATATATATATATATATATATATAGGTTGAATCTGAGAACTCATCTTTTTAGAACTTGAGAACCATGCATAAGACGTTGAAGATGATGCACAAAATGGTATAAAATTGTGCATAATGAAAACTTTCTAAAATTGTTGCACAACAAAATAATTTTAGAAATTTTTCGTTATGCACAACTTTATACCGCTTTGTACATCATATTCAACGCCTTATGCATGGTTCGCAGAGTTCGCAAAAAGATGCATGGTTCGCAGAGTTCACTGCTATATATATATATATATATATATATATATATATATATATATATATATATTGGTTCTAGGAACTACTCTTAGATAAGAATTAAAAACTAATAATCGTGAATTCTTCGCAAGACGCTGCTCAATCTTTCCTCGATCATATGTCTCACACCCATGTTTGTGATATTTGGTGCAGAGCTTGATTTATTTTACCTCTCGACTCATTATCCCAGGACGCCTCATGAGCTCCAAATTTCCTTTCTCGATCCACGGATGCAGGAAGGCTCAGTTTTTACCATAGTTAAATATGTGCTCGTGTGTCTTCTCCATTTTAGATCAAAACTTGTGCTAAAATAACACAAAATACACACGGCATCATATCTTTCAAAGCAATTAAATAAATATGAAAGATAGCTCAAACAATCATTTATCAATTAAAACGAGACAAATATATTCTTATAAACAGTAAAATGAGGCTTATCAACTCCCCAACTTAACCTTTGTTTGTCCTCAAACAAGGAGAAAACCAAAGATAGCAAAAGAGTCGAACGACAAAAGCAATAAGCCTCATAGCAATGGGTAAAAAGATCAAGCAAATGAATCAAATCACAACCTCTTCGTTAAACTCAACATATCATAAAATCATAAGCACAAGCATTCTTAAACTGAATCCTCACGACATGGATATATATATAAGACATCTCAAACACTCAAGTGTATCAGGAGGATGTATACCTCAAAGTTTAAAACACATGGAATCTATCATAAGCTTGCAAACGCTCTAATTCTCCATTGCTTAAATATGTGCTCAAGAACTAAGATCAAGAAGGTCTTATAAAGGTTATAATGTAGGCTCTTTGGTAAGGTAGGATATGTTTAGGCTAAGTGACTCATAATCCCATAATGAAAAACATCATAAGTATCACAGACATAATTCCCAAACTTTCACAATTCATTTCAATTCTCCATACAAAAAGTCATTTTCTAAGAATTCCATAATTTTCATATAAAGCTTATACTATCTCAAAGTACTAGCTACTTACTCATTTATGTTCTTTCACACACTTGTGTCATTTTTATTTTATTTTGAACTTATATGGGTAAGCAACTATTTAATAATCACTTTCATCATTTATTTCATTTCTTTCTTTTCTCAACCCTCAATTTCAAGCAACCAAAATCACTAACTACATAACCAACCCACGCTATATGAAAGAATACGGTGAGCTCAAAGCGGGCTCATCAAAGGATAATAAAATAAAAGTTAGTGTTGATAGTGTATAGGCTAAGAAAAGAATGTCTAATATCATTTCAAAATTCTTAAGCATCAATGCAACATCGAAAAGAACCGAATAAGTTCTAGAGAAACACATGTTATTTCAAACTATTCACACGAGAAACAAGTCGAAAAGATATGATAGTCAAGCTCAAGTCTCACAGGTTTCAAAGTGTGATCAAGTTCTCAAAGGCTCAATACTACAATAATCATAACATGCTTTGTCTCACAAAATCGTGAATAAATTTTCTAATAAAAACATCTCATCATCGTCGCATTCAACTCAACCCAAAAGCAGACACAAAACAAAACACAAGAAAACAAAACAAACAAAAGAAAAGAAAAACAAACCGAACAAAACAAAATAAGGAAAACATTGGTTACCTCCAACAAGTGCTAAATTTAAATGTCTTTAGCTAGACCAATACCAACCTCGATCAATCCGGCGCTTTTGCGACTTCTTCCCATATCTATGCTTTTCCATATTTTCATTTATCGCGACCACCACTTAGTGTGGAAGTGGTCTCCACAAACTTTAACAAGTCACCTGAGTTCCATGCGAGTTCATCTATTCTTTATAGCACCTTGTCAACCGGTGGTTGACATCCAAGCTCGAGATTTGCTGCTAAGATAAAGGTGATTGAATGACACCTTCATGCTCGAACTATCGTCGCGGACGGCATCATAGATTGAAATTTTAGCTCCTCATCGTGACACGAAAAGTCGATCACCTTCCGCACATCAATTAAAGCACGCACGTTGCTAGAAAAGGCGACCCAAGATTAGTGGTTGATTTTAAATTGGGATGTCTAAAATAACAAAATCGAGGAAAGACAAAACTCAATTTTACCAACACGCTTCAACTATCCCCTTAGGGTGAATCGATCGCCGCCCATCATTAATGAAATGAAGTTTTCTTCATTTTGCCCACTCAGCGGTTGAACAGATAATGGCATCAAATTTATGCTCGCCTCCCAAATCGCACAACACATTGGGAATGTATGCTCGGCAATCTCGCACCCAACGTGAAGCTTCCGGATTTTTGTTTCGGCAACTTTCTCGCAAGATAGCACTACATTCTTCGAGAGGTTGATCTTGTCAAATTTCCCCAACTTCTTTTGCTCGCCACGCATCTTTGAGAAATTTAACGATCGCGGCATGTTTCGAGCGCAAGAGAGGATTGACTGTTACTCAAACATCTCTTTGAATCGGCGAACTCTCTCATATTTTGTCTTCCCAATGCGCTAAGGAAAGGAGCTATCGGTTTTGGAGTGTTTGATCCTTCACGCGCTTGCTCGTGCTCTCTCCTTCCCCGCGAGATGCTTCCTCTTTTCTCGCGACGCCTCCATCACTCTTACAATTGCTCGCGAGCCTTCATATCGAATGATTTTCATATAAGCCCGCCTCAAATATATTGCATGCATCGATTTGGAGGAGTATGATTCTTCGGATTTTGCTCTGTTGCTGGAATCGACCTGCCTGCACCCCAACTCTCCTATCGCCATCCGCCCCACTTGTTCTCTATCATCTTTACTTGTTTCCCAAGGGCTATCATCGTGTTGTTAATGGCATCGACCGTGTCTCCGAGCGCTCATCTTATTCCCAAGTTGTTGGATCCGAATATTTGTCGAGCCACAATTTGTTGGTGACTCGCTATTTGTTGATTGCTCGCCAACACTTCGTGATCATCTCTTCAAAGCTCGGCTTTAGGTTCCATAATCATCCCATTATTCACAAAGAAACCGGTGGTGGTGGTTGTTGAGCATCTGCATTGGAATAGGAAAAATTGGATGATTCCTATTGTTGGGATATAGGGTTCCCACTTGATTCCCTGAAAGTTGTTCCTTCGTTCACAAATTGAACCTCCTCGATATTCAAGCCATGGCCACATCATATGCCCTTTCTGCCTGCATCTTCCGCAGAAGTGAACTTCTAACAAGTCATCATACTTATCATCCAACTCGCCAGCCCACTCTTCCGATCGATCTGCCTCCATGCCATCGATAAGCTGGATGCCATCTCCTCAATTATTCTCGCGGCTCATCGATTTCTCGAGAAGGCATCCTCCGTACCGACGATCAACAATGCTACGGTGTTAGCATGAGTCCACTATAAAATTGTGTTACTTGTTCCTCGGTGAAAACCCATACTCGTGACACTTTGAGCGTGTCAATCGCCCCGTGCTCAACAGATTCATCTCCCAATTGTGAAAAATGGAGATCTCGAATGATCTTCGAGCTCGGTGGAAAGTATTTAGATAGAAATTTCGCACATTGTCCCATGTAGTGATTCTGATCCGTCCAAGCTCGAACCACTCTTTCGCCTCGACCAGCCGAAAATATGAACATCCACATCCGGAGGCATCAGCCGCACTGCTCGCTTGATAGTATCACGATATCCAAGAACGCCCAAATGTGCATTGGGTCTCATCACCCTCCCCAAACGCTCGCTCGATCTGCCGATGAGGGCGGTTTCACCAAAATTATTAGATGACGTCGCCCCATCCTCCACCTGAACCGATCCGTCGATGGCATGTATACATGTGGTGCGGTATGGCGTGCTCGTCACCAAACGGCCCATTCGAATGTTCAAGCCAGCCATGGCGTATTGTCGCCAAGATCGCTCCATTTCGCCATCCGATCCGGGATTTGGTCGTTTATCTCATTTCTTGTTGTCTTCTTCTCGCTCTCTCTTATATGATCCGCAACTTTAGATCCGATAGAATAATTCTTTCCTTTGTGATCTTATAATCATGCACCGCGTAGAGATAAAACCAAGTCAAATCCAAGAAGCAAACGAATTAATAATATTTTTTTCTATTTTTTATTTTTTATTTTTAAAGCCTCAATTAATAACTACAATCCGTAAAATTATCATCCGTGAAATCTAAACAGTCCGAACGGCGCCAAATTTGATCGCTAAATTTCTACCAAAATAAATTGATAATAAAAAGAAGTATATTATATCGTATCCACGGCATGACTGAGAACACTAAGTAATTAACACGAATATTTATTATTATCCGGTAACAAAATATCAGAGAGAATATTATCAAACTAGACTTGAAAATAAAGAGGAATAAAATCGTAAATAAAAGATCGATCCTGGGATGTACTTAACTAACCAAATTCACACAATTAACCTATTAATCTTACCAATTTAATCCACATTCATATGAAGGATCACTAATTTAACTATAGTTTCGCCGATGCCCTATAGTAGTAGGTTAGCCTAAACTCTATCTCACGCTGTATCGAGAAGTAAGCTAATTATCAAAAGCACACAAGATTTAACCTCCCTACCACCTATCTCACGCTGGCCAAGGTAAAACAGATTATTAATTCAAGAGATCGATTATGCAATTAATTCGCCAGACATCAATCACATAACTAGGCAGCATCAATATTGGCGATACCAACACATGAGAATTAAATCAGAATTATAAATCATGAACGGGATGGTAAAGCAAGATCAAGATTAATTATATAAATCTAGTTAGACATACAAATCCTAGGATCAATCGAACTTTAGCTATGCATAATTAAATAACCAAAGCAATAAATAATTAAAGATAACATGAATTGAAATATATAGATAAAACCGTAGATTCCACGATGAATGATGAAACACTGAATCGGAAGAAATTCAATTCCAATACTAAACTATGAACTTGGAATGAAAACACACTTAAATATTCTACTAGAAGCGGTAAAATAAACAATGCTAAATAAGTGTTCGCTCGGAATGGTATAGATAAGCTATCGCCTATCTCCCTATTTATAATAAGTCGAGCTCCTTTTACGCAATTTCTCAATCCTTCGATTACGATTTCGAATTATACACGAACTCTATATCTGCCTCACCGCGAGACGCTTCTCTCGCACAAGTCGCGATAGCTGGTCGAGCTCTAGTCGCGCGCTCGTCCGGACTTCGCGATCTACCATCGCGATCCTTGGTCGCGATGTCGGTCGCGATTCTTCGAACGCTCAATCTTTCTCGCGATCATATGTCTCGCGACCCATGTTTGTGATATTTGGTCGCGAGCTTGATTTATTTTAGCCTCTCTACTCATTATCGCGAGCGCCTGAGCTCCAAATTCCTTTCTCGATCCACGACGCGAGGAAGGCTCGAGTTTCGACCACGGTTAAATATGTGCTCGTGTGTTTCTCCATTTTAGATCAAAATGTGCTAAAATAACACAAAATACACACGGCATCATATCTTTCAAAGCAATTAAATAAATATGTAAAGATAGCTCAAACAATCATTTATCAATTAAAACGAGACAAATATATCCTTATAAAGGGTAAAATGAGGCTAATCATTCATGTAATTGTAACGATTGTACATGTGAGAACGGTTACCATATATATATATATAGTGGATCAAATGAGAACCATATCTTTTTAGAGCTGAATAGCATAAGCGTTGAAGATGATGCACAAAGCGGTAAAGTTGATAACGAAAACTTTCTAAAATTATTTTGTTATCGACAATTTTAGAAAGTCTTATAACAACTTTATCGCTTTGTGCGATCTTTAACGCTCTTATACATGGTTCTCAAGTTCTCAAAAGATAAGTTCTCACGGATCAACCCTATATATATATATATATATATGATCAAATAGTACCAGCGATAGATCCTACGGTGGAGATTTTTTGGATTTTTCAAATTTAATTTCACTGATTTTGCTCACTAGGTAGATTAGTAATTTGATTTGTTATGTGATTGAGAAAATAAATCATACATTTAGTTGATCGAAATGCATTTAAATAAATAAAAATGCATGTAGTTGAAGCAGCCAAGACCCAAGATCCAATCAAGGCCCCGCCTTCGTCACAACGATGCATTTTACGCTTTGTAAGATGAACATCTTTTATTAAATGCATGAACGTGTTTTATTAAATGCATGAACGTGTTTTGTTAAATGTGTTTGTGTTTGACAACATGCGCTTATATGCTTTGTTAAATGCTTTATATTTTTCGACAAGAAATCTCTCATTTCATCATTCTCCCAATTTTGCATCTTTCCCAATTAATTCATTAATTTCGCGAACCACCGACTAGCCACCATCCATCTCTCTAATTCTTCAATCCTCTATCAAATTCATTCTATTCTTTCTCAAAATCCATCAATTTTGTTCAATTTTTTTGTTTTCTTTCAAAATCTATTGTTTTTCTTATGCATTATTGTCTTGCCGTCGTTGTCGTTGTTGTTTCCGCCGCTGGCTGTCATGCATTGAAAAAATGGAAGAAGAAGAAGAATGTCGATTTGCTTTCCCATTTTGTCTCTGTGAAAATTAAAAGAAAAGAAAAATAAGCTATCACGTGTCACGTGGGCCATCGTTCAAAATATATGATTTAGATTAGATACTATATACTATCCGTGGATCGGATACTAAAACTCAACCTATATATATATATATATATATATATATATATATATATATATATATATATATATATATATATATATATCCCTTGATTATAGGGCTAAAAATAATTATCGTTAAAATCGAGATTAATAAATAATTTATGATTAATCTTATCAAAATCAAGTTAATAAACCCATACATATACAACATTATATCAAATGTGGTCATTTTATTTTTATTAATCTTCCAACTAATGTGATCCTTCCACCAGAGCCACCTGGCGGGCCCTGGGTTTCATTGTGATTTCTACTAATATATAAAAATTATTTAAGTTTCGTAAGGTAATATCACTAACATAATTGACCATTATAATTTAGGGTTATTGATATATAACACAAATTTTGATGTGATTTTAGTTCGCAACTAACTTTAAAATAAGTATATAAGTACACTAACTTTGATTGATTTAATTTTACATAAACTTTAAAAGAGTATATAAATAACGAACTTATTAATTGTAGTAATTTTATCACAATTTATTTTTTTCGATCAAATTGAAACCGATGATATTAGATATGATGATTGACAACCATGTGAAAATCTTAAAGTTCGTGTGTGAAGAGTAACATCTATAGTAACCCATTTGTTCGCTATTTACTCCATTTATAAATGGAGTCAAGATTTAAGTGTCTTTGTTTCATATGTTTGTCTTATATTACATTATTTTTTCTTTCTTCTCATGAAATGTATATGTTTTGTGTGTTAATAAGTCAATGTGCTTTTTAGTATAAATATTTTTATATTTTATTTATTAATTTATTTTCACGCCATTATTAACCCATCATATCTATGTCATGTCGGCTTCAATTTGATCAAAAATAAATCATGGTAAAATTAATAAAATTAATATTTATATACTCCTCTTAAAGTTTGTGTGCAAAATCAAATTTTAAACCAAAGTTCTGTATTTATATACTCATTTTAAAGTTCATGTAGCAAAACTAAAATCACATCAAAGTTCAGATATTTATATCTCAATTACTATATGATTTATTTAGTATGTTAAATTATATTGATTCTTGTTGCTACTATTAATTATTTATTAGCAAATTAAATTACTTTAATTTTACAATATATATAATTTTTACTAAGAATAGTGTTTACTATATACAAATCATATATATAGGATGAGAGTGTAAGAACCTTCCTCATTATAGAAATTGTGAACTAAACATAATTGTAATAATAAAAGATACTTCATTCATCCCCAAAATATGTATTTAGGAATCTTCATGTGAATTTTAATAAAAAATAGTTGAGTGTTTTGTAAGTGGAAAAGGATCCCATATTTGTATAAAGTTAAATTAATTAATGGTGAACCATGAGTAGTAAAATATGTAAATAATAGTTATTAAAGGTAATAAGTAGGAATAGTGGTGTCTATGTAAAATGTATAAATAAAGGGTGTCTGAGAGTAATAAATAGAGAATATCTTATGGAATAGTTACTATATAATGAAAAGAGAATAAATTTGAGGACATACCACAAATTTTGAAGTCGAATGAATTAAATATGTCTATTAGTGACATCAAAGAAGAGACAAAACTTCATGTGAAATCGACCATGTATGGATTCAAAAATGTTACGCATATGGGCATTAAAATATAGCCGAGCTTATTTACCCTTATTTGAAAAGATATGTGTTGAATATATCCATTCAAAAAATGGTGCCCCATACCCATTTTGTTATTTTAATATATAACACTAAATTTGTGCATCGATCGAAATATCATAAAAATTGACCGACAAAGCAAGCGCGATAAATCAATGCAGATCGCATCGCACGTAAAAGGAATCCAATGCACCTTTAATTTCAAAAATTATTTTAGCTCTCACTCCTCTCCAGCTCTCCCCTCTGATCTCACTCTCTGCAGTCTCTCCAAGCTCTCTCTCTCGCCATCTCGCCAACCAACCTCCCTACTTGCGGCGGCCAACCCCACCCTAGCACCGGCCAACCCACCCCATCGACGGCCAAACTCCCATCGAGCCAACACATCCCAAGCGACCAACCCACCCCTCGCCAACCCCATCCAGGCCAACCCACCTCCCGCTTGGACAACCTCCTCCCCGCAACCTCCCATCCTCCCGCAGCCAACCTTCTCCGCTGCCAACCTCATCACCGCCAAACTCTTCCAGCGCCAACCTCCATCCGGCCAACCTCCATACGCTGCCAACCTCCATACGCCTAACTCCATCGCTGCCAACCATACGCTGCCAACTCTACCGCCAACCTCCATCCGCGGCCAACCTCCATAAGCCAATCCATAAGCGCCAACCTCATACGCAGCTAACCTCCATCGGCGGCAACCCCAACGCGCCAACTCCATCAGCCAACCCATACTGCAACCTCCATCCCGCCAACCGACGGCCTATGGATTCTCCGTGTTCTTTATATTTATTTGTAATTTATTTTTAGATATTTATTTGTAATATTAAATGTTGTGCAAGTGAACTATTATAGAATATATGCTAATTGTTATATATGCAATTATTATGTGTTATATGATATATATGTTATGTAATTTATTTGTTATATATTAATTTATTTGTGAATTATTAAATTGTTATATATGATATATGAATTATTAAATTGTTATATATCTAATTTATTTTTTAGATATTTATTTGTAATATATGCTAATGTTATGTGTTATGTGATATATATGTTGGCAAGTGAACTATTATAGAATACACATATGCTAATTGTTATGTGTATGTGATATATATGTTGGTGCAAGTGAACTCTTTCGACTTTCATTCGACCAACTCTTTCAAGTAATTACACGAAATCAATGTAAATCAATGTATTTAATTACACGAAGACTTTCAAATTTATGTACAAGACATTTATTTAAATTTAGGATTATGAATTTTGCATGATATATTGACAAATATATTTCTTTTAGATAGAAATTTTAGATAGTAAAATGCTAGAAAATTTTATATATGTAGTTGAAGGACGTTAGGCGATTAAAATATAAATGAATAAGTTTAAGCTTGTTTTAAATTACTAAATGTATATTTAAAGTATATGATGATGATTTGGGAGTTTGGGATGAATTTGACAGTTTTGATTGATTTTAAATCATATTATAACGCATCGAAATTTCGAGAATTCGCATTATTAATAAGACGCTTTGAAATTATGTGTAAAGTGTTGATAAGTAGTTAATCTTATGTTACTAAATTCAACAAATATATTTCTTTTAGGTAGAAATATCCACCAAGTAATTTTTAGGTAGAAATTTTCAACTGCATACTATGCTAACACACAAAGGTTGTCTAACACACAAAAATTAGTCATAGGAACAAAAATTTCCAATTCTATGTTAATCAAGACACAAAAGTTCACCACCAATTTATATAATTTTGGAATTAATTTCACAATATGTGTGAACAATTAATGACATATTTCTTAATTGCATAGTTTATTATTTTTTAATAAATAGAAATAGTTCCTTAGGCCGAGACCATCAATCGCCTCATCCACAATCAAGACGCATTTCAAGCCCAATTATTTAGAAGCAACAGAGATCGAGAGATATAGTGGTGAAGACCGTGGATAGTTTAGCAGGATGTTTTCACTTTGTTGGTCGGGAACCCGATCCAAGTCAAACAGAGTTGCACCATATGGTATCCAGACTTAGCCCTCCTATGTCAAGATCAGCGATATGGTTTTTATTAATGGGAGGACAATTTGTTTTCCTTCTGGATTTTGCGCCGTGACGGGTTTGAGTTTGGGACGCCATCTTTGATCCTACAAACGAGTACGATCCGCAATCCGCTGAGGTTTATCAAGGTTTGTTGGTAAGCAAGGACTAGTATGAGAATCTAGTGTGAGATTCTTTGATACGGATCGTCCGATTGATGATGTCGGGTCATCTATATCTCCGTGGCCCACATCTTAGTTCTTACGATTCGCCGACTTCACACTCGTGGATCCGTGGATTGGGTCTTAGTCTGACGATCCGGACGATTTGCCGATCACGGGCTGCATATGCGTATCAAATTCTACAACACTACAGTGGAATAAGACCGGGGCCAAATATCACTTACGGACCATCATGGGCATTATATATTGGTCACTAGAGATCATCTGATCTCGGCACGACGGGTTGAGTATGTCCAGGAGGATCCTAGATGCATGAGGAAGTTCACGAAGATGATCGATGGATACAGTGCCTCTGCGATCGTGAGGGCAACCTGGGTGTTAGTCCGACGACTATATGACGAGCATGCACGACATATCGCTCATCTCGCAATACGTCAGGGTGAACCAGGGAGACCTGCTCCCATCCTCGGCCCGGAACAACCCCCACTGACCGACAGCCTGCAGAGCGGCCTTCATCGATGGGGGTTGTGGCTGATCGAGACGCAGCACAGATCGTTGTTGAAGAGATTGATGAGGAGCCCGAGGAGGTCGAGGAGCATGAGAGCCCGACATCCCGTGATACGCCGACGAGACCGATCCGATATAGGGACAGTCAGATACCGGTGCACGTCACACGCTCCTCTTCATCTAGCCAGTGGAGCACCACATGACGTCCGAGCCTGGAGGATCGCGTTGGATCAGACACGATCAATGATGTGGTTAGAGAGAATATTCAAGGACTCAGACGTGGTTTGAGTCTACGATAGAAGGTGTCATGTAGATGTTCGATAGATCGCGGCATATACGCCTGCCCCGTGGAACTACCCACGCGGCGCGAGGACGATCGTGACCAGGCCTTCACTGCACCCTACATCGAACCCCAGCAGACTCTCTAGCAGATCCGCTCTGACACCGCCGAGTATACACCCTCATCGTCTACAGAGTAGGATCTACCGCGATTCATTACCCATCACACGAGGATCCTCATATTCCATGCCGAGATGCCGAGACCATTGGTAAATTATCTTATTTTATATTATTGCATCATATTTGATATGTTTACTTTTTCTAACTCTTGCTTTAACAAAATTAGCCAACTCGTAGAAGCGAGCATAAGTGTTCGCGCATGACCGAGGTCACGATGTGAATAGCCGCTCACGCCCATTATCCGAAGATGTATTGATGAACTACCAGTCTTGAGATGAGAAATGACAGTGGTGGTTGTTCGGACACCGTCAACCTGGTTCGATGGTTCGTGTATCAAACGCCTGCAGAGGCCTTTGATGTTCTGTAAGTACTTTTATACAATATGCTTTATTTTTTAAGTACATCTACTTATATGATATGTATCCCAAAATAATTTTGCGATGGTCGATTTATACATGATGTATTTGAGGCGAGACCGATCGGATCGACTTATTAGATGGGTGGATTCTCATAACACAATCATCCTGATACTAATTTTTCGTAAGTATTGTGTCTTTAATACAATCAATATATGTTATATATGTGTAGTATCGGCATCGATATGTTTTCAATGTCGAATAGATGTTTCGCAAAATTATGGTCCGGTATACGCAACGCTTTCGTCCCACATTCAAGACGCGTGAAGCACCATTGATCATTACCCCGAGAACGTTGTCGTATGGCAGCCACCACGCATTGGATTGAGTTGTCCTCGGCCGCGGTCATACATCATGGTTAGATGCCACGGGTAACCTTATTTAATACAATACGTGAAAAAATTGAAATGTTGTTATGTTTATTTTCTCAAATATTTATTTTATAGATCATCATCCCAGCGTGACGATGGTCGCTTCGTGATATGTCGCGTGGATATGTACTGGTCATTGCGTCTTGTTTGACTCGCGTATTTGGCGGATGGACCAGGATCAAGTGGACGCGAGGATGATGGACTTCGAGCCTCAATAGATTATTGCGCGCTTCGATATTCACTAGATGGTTCGAGAATAACTCCCACCGAATACCACCATGGAACAATGAGCGATTATTACACGAGCTGATCCTTCGAGGTATTACTGGAAGACGATTTCAATGATGGGCCATTTGCATGCAATGATCGAGAACGCCTTATTTCGGTTCACCGAGTATCGAGCATATGTCTAGTGTTGCTTGTAGATATAGACATCAAATAGGTGGAAATATATTTCAGTTATGTGCGAATCCGAAGTGGAAGATAAGAGGAAGAAAGAGAAAAGAAGATCTACTAAGTATAGAGAGTAGTAGAGATTTTTCATCTCATGTAATATAGATTTAGATTGTGGTTCAACATGTATTTAGATTTATTAATTTCAATCTTAATTATTTAGACTCTTCAATCTTAATATATATTTCAATTCAATTTTTTATAAATTTAGATTTTTATTTTCAAATAATTTAAATTTCATAAATTTAAAAATAAATTGAATAATTTTATAAAATCGATTTTTCCTAGCGGTTTGAAATAAAATCAATCGATTCTTCATAAAATCAATCGGTTTTATGAAAACCGATCGGTTTTATTAAAAACCGATCGATCGGTTTGATGAAGAATCGAAAAATAAGTTTTATGATTTTCAAATCAATTTATATTTTTATTTTCAAATGGGTCGAGCTCAGACGACCGAATTTTGAAATTGGAAAAAGAATGTCGAGCTTCGAGCACGAATTTTGAAATTGAAAAAAGAATGTCGAGCTTCGATTTACAATTTTGAAATTGGAAAAAGAATGAATGGAAGAGGGTATTCTTGGGTTTGAGAATTTCAAAATGACACTGCTCAATTTTTTTTTTATTAACTAGGTCATGCCTGCCCCAGCAAAGATCAAATAAGGTTTTGGAGCGGCCACACATATAACTTGGGCCCTAAGTTAACGTAAAACTACCAAACGACTAGACAAACCCTAATTTAGTATTACTTTGCATAACTAGCGTATCAAACACGCCTTAACAATTAAAGCAAGCATCATTTTATTAGTATACTTTTAGGTATATCAACCATTTATAATCACTTAATTAAGCTTCATTACTCTTACTTACATAATATGTTTCACTAACATATACATAAATTATAATTTCCTTTAATTTCTTCCCAACTCTTACTTTAGTATCATATGTGAGCTTAATCATCAATATTAACATCATATATTAACTTTAATATATATATATATATAGAGAGAAATTACACCGAACTAAAATTTTCAATTTCAACATATGAATTTAGAAAATTCTAGTAAATTCATAGAATGCTTAAATTATCATATTAAACTCATATATCAAGTTAATGGATGGTAAATAAGGACATGATTCGCGTGATCTGGATCCACACAAACCACACCTCCCACGCACGACTTGTACCCCATCCTCCACCGCATCTTCGACGGGACGCTCGTTGATGACGATGGCGCCTAACTTTGGACGACCACTGGCCGGACCACGTGGTAATACTTCAACCATCGACATCGGTGGAAGCATCCAACCGGATAGCGGAACATGATTTACTCGTATGAGTAGCTCGATAGCTCCTCGCGGTAGTATTCTCCACATAGCTGAAATTTGGTCACTTTATTCTATAAATTAAAATTCAAGATAAAAACAATGATAAAGTTGTTAGTTATAAATTGGAATACCGTACTAAAAATTATATTTAGTATGTAGCTCCATACCGTATAGTTAATCGCATGAGAACACTGGATCGATCCATGTCCCACCCAAGCACGAGCACGATTCCGTCCCGAGATTGACATTGAAGGTTTGGTTTCGCCTGACTTTGAATGTGTCATTTTGGGCACTATAGTATACGCGTGATCTCTCCACCGCCTGTATCTTTGCGAATGGGGTTAGGTCGTAGGGTATGCTCCGCTCAAGTCTTTGATCGAACCATTTTCTATGATATGCGAATCGCCAACCATAGAGCAATGGGCAATCGTCTTGCCCACAACAACCGAGCATTGAAGGACTGCATGTTGAAGTCAAAGGTATAGCCAGGCACTTTGATCCTCCCACTTCTCAACTCCTATACACTTGCTATACGCATACTAGACAAATTAGTCTTAGTGTTCATAGGCGATATCCTAATATACTCTAGGAATAACCAAGAACACAAAGAGCACTTGAGAACTCAGACTACAAACATTGAGGCAAGAGGCTTCTTCACCAAGTTTAGCAGTGTGAGTTTTGGTTAGGCGAAGTAACATTTTGGGTCACATTGTGTCCGCCGAGGAATCAAAGTGACCTCTCGAGAAGATCGATACATTTCGAGAATGGGGTCATCAAGAACCCGAATGAAATTGAGTTTCTTAGGGCGCCGCTACTATCGAAGATTTATCGAAGGATTCTCAACGATAGCCCACCCATGACCCAATCAAGGAGGAAAGGAATCAAGTACACTGGACCGTAGAGTGTGAGGCTAGTTTCGAGATCAAGGAGTTCTTGACGACAAGACCACTTACTAAGCGTGCGAGGCGATAAAGAATACACAATCTACTGCGGATGCTTCAAAGAATGGACTAGGTTGTGTACTAATGCAAAAAGTAAGGTTATTGCTTACGCTTCAAGCAATTACGCCTACATGAGTTGAACTATCCTACGCACGACACAGGAATTAGCGATCGTACATGCCTTAAAAATATGAAGGCATCACCTTTATGGAGTTAGATGTGAGATCTATCTTGACCATAAGAGCTCGAAATATTTCTTCGAGCGTAAAGATCTTAACATGAGGCGTAGATGGTTAAAGCTAGTGAAAGATTACGATTGTGGTATCATTACCACCCGTGCAAGGCTAATGTTGTAGCCGATGCCTCGAGTCGCAAATCCCACCCTAGTTTAGATTTAAATATGCGTGTTTCACGATTGGGCGCGATGAACGCTTTATTTTATTTTTATCGTTCATATGCATGTCGTGGATGTTTAAATTATGCAAGTAGCATGCTATGTATATTTATATTACGTTGACAAACCTTAAGTGTTTTACGTGGTGGATGCGCATAGTAAGCATGCTAGGTTTATCGCGTTTATCAAGCATATTTTAGAATTACTGAGCATGTTTTACATATTGGGTTATAGAAAAGCATGCTAGGATTACGTGATCTGCATGGACAAACCTTTTGAATAAAAAGACTAAGCAAGCAACCCGACAAATTAATTTTTCAAATTAAAATGTCAAGACCTCCACTTTTGATCTCTAAACAAAGTGAGACGCTGTAGTGAGTAAACGTCCGCAGCGTGGCTTGCTTGCACTGTTTATCATAAGTTTGTTAGATGAGATTTCTAAATAAAACATTTTAAATCTATTAAGAAGTGGGAGTTTCATGTAAACGCCCACACGCTTGGCTTGCATGTGCGATTTTCATAAGTTCTCTAGAGATAGATATAAAATGAGATAACAAAAGAATTTGAATTGAAGCGGTATGGTCCGAGTGAGTATACCAATTCTAAGAATTCATTTTATTTCATAAAATTGTGGTCAATGCTTAGACATCACCTCAAGTACAACTTCCATGAAGTCCCTTCTTGCGATAGTGATGTGGTCTAGTAAGGTCCAATCGTTAATTTCATTTGTCATAAGGATAAGTTGACATGGATTGAAATTAAGCGACTAAAAGGTATATTTTAGTCAGTCGAGGGTTCGTGTAAACGCCCATCCTGCGTGGCTTGCATGTGGAATTCCTTGGGCGATTGGAGGTTTCAATTAATATTGTTTTATCAAAGGTTACAATATTATTGTTAAGAATTATATGCGATCGTGTCTTATGTGTTTACATTATCGTTTGAGATATGTCTCTTTACCGATTTTCAATATGCTCGCACAAAATCCGTTATCCGTCCAAATTTTATCGAGTGGAAGCGAAACATGGAATATGTTCTTATCATTGAAGAACACATGTTTGTTCTCACTACTCCTAAACCCGATGCCCTTATCGACGATCGACTAATGAGCAACGAGTCATGCGGACTTTGGAATAAGTCAAACAATATGGCTAAATGCTATATGATGACTACTATGTCCAAAGGTTTGCATTGCGACATCGATCACCGATGGTAGACGCGACCGATATTTGGTCAAGTCTCGAGAGTAAGTTTGGGGTCGGATCGGACGATCGACTCACACAATGAGAGAAATCTTGGCGTGTAAGATGGAAGAAGGAAGTTCGTCCATGAACATGTCTCCCACATGACTCATCTCATGGATAGTCTTGATCGGTTGGGAGGAGGTATTGACGGCAAAGCCAAGGTCGATATCATCCTCAATACACCGCCCAAGTCTTTTGAGAACTTTCGGCGTGAATGCGATCATGAGCAAGACCGAGTTTACACTTACAGTCGGTTCTTAATGATCTCGTTGTGCGGAAGGAGTTATGGGAAAAGCACATGCTCTTGCTAGCACATCTAAGGGCCCAAAATTTTCGTTGCAAAATGGAAATAGAAAAGGGTACCAAAGGTGGTAGAAGCGAGGAAATAGTGGGAGTAATGGGAGCGAAGAACATGGTTACACCGAGGCTTGAAGAAGCCAAAGGAGAAGGGCAAGTGCTTCAAGTGCGGTAAGCGGGCGTTGGAAGGCTAAGTGCCCTATGCTCGAGGCTCAAGGTACGCTGTTTGCTTTAGTATGTTGAAACATGTTTAGCGACTTGTTCTACCCATTCTTGGGTAGTAGATACTGGCGAATCGATCATGTTTGTTACACCTTGCGGGTTCTGCGGACAAGGAGTCGTTTGATGGCGAGATAACGATCTCCATGGGCAATGCGGCGAAAGTCGAGGCCGTTGCGGTTGGAGATGTTACTTTATGTTTTGAGAAAACAGCTTTTAGTTTTAAAAGACGTTTTATATGTGCCGGATTTTCGGTGGAACCTTGTTTCGCTTTGAAATTATTTACTCATGGATATTCTGCTTTTTTTATAGTGGTGTTTCTATCATAAGAAATGACGAAGTTATCGTGTTGCACGTTATATAATTCGCTTTATACTATTTCGCCAAACATAATACCTATAACTATGTTGCATCTTCATCAAACCCAAAAGAGAAAGTTTTCTTCGAAGATGACTCTACTTTCTCTCGGCATCTTAGATTAGGTCACATCAATCTAAATAGGATCCAAAGACTGGCTAAGAATGGAGCTGGGTAATCTCACTACATCTGCTCCCGGTCTGCGAATCACCTGTATAGAAGTAAGATGTCGACTGCACCCTTCAAAGCGAAGGATTATAGAGCCAAAGAAATGTTGGAGTTAGTCCATTTCGATTGTGGACCGATGTCCACACAAGCTGGATGGTAATGCAGTATTTTGTCACTTATCGACGATTACTCAAGTGCGGATACGATACCGCTTCACCGAAGTCGAATGCTTTGAGAAATTGAAAGAGTTTAAGACGGAGGGAGACGGTTAGGTAAAGTATCAAGTCGCTGCGATTACGATCGCGGTGGCGAATACCTCGAGAACGAGTTTATGGACTATCTAGTCAAGTGTGGGATTACCTCCAACAGCGCCTTCACAAGGCACACCACAAAGAAATGGTGTGTCGGAGGCGAAGAAATAGGACTCTTTGGAAATGGTTAGATCTATGATGAGTTATGCTACATTGCCTATTTCATTATGGGGGTATGCCTTAGAGACGGCAAGATACTTGCTAAATCTAGTACCGCCCAAGTCACGAAAAGACCCATTTCGAGTTGTGGTTTGGGGCAAGCCTCAGTTTAAGCCACATAAGGATATGGGGCAGCCCCGACACGCGGAACAAGAAGGCGACAAGTTGAGGCTAGATCCGACGCAAGGCTGTTTATCGGCTATCCTAGAGGAACGAAGGTGGTTTATTCTATAGTCTAAGGATCGGAAGGTCATTATTAGCACTAATGCCCGATTCTTAGAAGAGGATTATATGAAAATCATAAGTCCAAAGTTGAAATCATTCTTCAAGAATTAGAAGATGATCAGATTCCACCACCGACAGGCCAAAGGTACGAGATGTCGAGTCTAGTGGGAGGGATCGACACCGATACTTCAAGAAATGAAGTGGGTCGAGTTCCATGGAGATACCGACCGCATAAGTGGTACCTACACGCAAGTTGTGCAAGTTAGAGAACCACAAGTATCTCGCACCCACCGCTGCCATTGTGCTCAGAACCTCGTCAGTAGTGGGAGGGTTGTTCGTCAACCCGAGCGATTTATGTTCGTGGGTGAATCTTGATTTAGTCCCAAATGACGAACAAGCAATAATCGACCCATGGACATACAAGGAGGCGATACAAGATATTGATGCAAGATCATGGCACACCGCATGGACTTAGAAATGGAGTCCATACGGCTATGGATGTATATGAAAGACACTCTACCGGATGGCGAGGAAGCCATAGGTAGTAAGTGGATATATAGAGGAAGAGATTCGATGGAGAGGTTTCGCTTTCAAAGCCGGCCAGGCGAAAGGGTACACTCATTGAGGGCATCGATTTCGACGAGACCTTTCACCGTAGCAATGCTCAAGTCCATCGTAATTCTTCTAGCCATATCACCACTCGAACCTAGAGGTTTGACAAACGGATGTTAAAACCGCTTTTCTAAACGGTTACCTTGAGGAAGGTAGAGACATCTATATGCAAAGAACTCAAGGTTATGTGGTAAAGGTGAAGAGCATCTAGTATGGAAGCTTAAGAACTCCATTTATGGACTTAAGGAGCCTCCCGATCATGGAACTTACGCTTGACGAGGTAGTAAAGTCCTATGGATTTACCCAGTTGCCTAGCGAGAGTTGTGTGTATCGGTTAGATGTCAACAGTGATGTGGTATTTCTTGCACTTACGTAGATGACATCCTTCTAGTGGCAACAACGTGAAGTCATTATCGGACGTAAAGAGTTGGCTATCCGATCAGCTTCAAATGAAAGACTTAGGAGATGCAACAGACATTCTTGGGATCAAGGTTTACCGAGATCGCAAGAAGAAAATGTTGAGCTTATCTCGGGCGTCTTACATTGATACTTGTGATTACTGCTTTAGTATCACGAGACCGCCAAGAAAGGATTGCTACCTTTCAGACATGGCGTTCCTTTATTCAAGACGCATCACCTATGACCAAGGGAGATAGAGGAATGAGACAAGTTCCTTACGCCTCGCCGTAGGGAAGTCTCATGTACGCAATGCTATGCACGAGGCCCGATATCTCGCTATGCGGCAGCATAGTAGCTAGATATCAATTCAACCTCGACAAGCTCATTCGATCAAGAAAGCATATACCAAGCACCGAAAAGGACTCGAGATTATAGGCTGGTTTACCATGCGAGATAGTCTAATGCCTTGGGTTATCTGACTCGGATTTCCAAGTCGACCGTGATGAGAAAAGTCAACCTCGGGCTATGTGTTTACCTTGGGAGGTGGAGTAGTATCTGGCGAGTGCAAGCAGGCGATGCATTGCGGACTCCACCATGGAAGCCGAATATGTAGCCGTTTGAGGCTTCTCAGGAGGCAGATGGTTCAAGAACTACCTCGTGGATCTAGGTGTGGTACCGGTTTGCCCAAGAGTATCATAGTTTATCGTGATAACTCGGTGCGATGGCAAACTCGAAGGAACCACGGACCCACAAGGCGACCAAACACATAGAGAGAAAGTACCATGTCATACGAGAAATCGTTAGACGAGGTGACGTGCTTGATTGAAAAGATTGATACGACGGAAAATCTAGCGGATCCATTCACGAAGAGCTCCGCCGCAAAAGTCTACGATGGACACGTTAGAGGACTTGGATTGCGCTTGATGGCACCCACTTAGAAAGGAAACTTTGTATAAGTGGGAGAAGCAAAGTGATGGTTGTTTGTAATAGCTAGTAGAAAGACACATTGTATACTAAAAGTTTGCTTTAGTATAAGTGGGAGATTGTTGGATTGTAAACGAAAGCGGTTTGGTTGAGCTTGTATACAATGTTTCATTACCACTATTACAATCTCCTATCTCGATTTGAATACTTGATTGCATATATTTGTGTCCCCTTATCTCATATATAAGTTAGATCATACGAAGGTGTAGAAGATCACGTAAGTCCGTATGATTGGTCGAAGCTTAATGAGATATAAAAGTTTCAAATTGAGACAACTTAAGGACGAGTTGTCGGTTTAAATGCAGATGATAGATAAGAAGTGACTTGACTTAGTTGTTTGTCTCATCGCGTCACGCCTCGACGTATCAAGGATCACGAAGAGATGTGTTCTTCTTCGGCCGACCGTGGAAGAACCAAGATCTCGGTGACTTACGGCGATCTAAACCTCGATAAGGTATTAGGTGAGTATGAGTTCTTGACCATCACTTCGACTTGTTATGAGTGAGGGTTATATGTTCTAACCCAAGATTCTCCGCATCTTGGGTGGTGGCAAATCAGATGTCACGCTAGTTATCTCAGTCGAGTCACCGATCCGCTAGGATGATGACGTCCCTTAAGGAGCTCAAAAGGTTTATTGTACTAAACCCCGCAGTTGAGTTAGCTCAAGTACAATAATAAGGTTGAGTGGTACTACTTAAGGAAATGAAGTTATTAATCGTTTTAAGCAGTCAGATTGCTATAAATGATTAATGGACGTTCGATATCTTAAATACGGGGATTCGTAATGTCTAAGTGCAAGCCCGACTCAACTTCGGTTATAAAGGGGTAAGTCAACATTCTTTCTCTAGTGGCATGATCGAATGTTTATAAATTAATTTATGTTCTGGGCTGAACATAAGATAATTAATTTATTTGAGGCCCATCTTTATTCCTTGCATTTGATCCCTGGGCTGGCCCATCCAGGCCCATTGCTACTGGAAGAAATCGGCGCCCCCTACTGCTCTCAAAGGAAAGATTTTATTCTCTTTATCCCACAAGGATATTATTATATTTATGGTATATGCATAGATCCTTTCCATATAAGATTATGGTAATAATCCTGAGAGTATGGAAATAATCCTGAGAGTATGGAAATAATCCTGAGATTATGGTATTTTTCCATATAGGATTATGGTAATGTCCATATAGGATTATGGTAATTTCCATATGGGATTAAGGTAGTGCATTATAAATATAAGGTATGAGATAAAGTCAAAGCTAATGCTTAAGTATTGAGAGCACAATTTCGCCCACCCATAAGAGAATCTCAAAATTTGCCTAGGGTTTAGGGTGATTTCTTGTAGTATTCTCCATAGATCGCCCTCACCGACGCTGGAGATTGGGCATCAGGGATACACCCAGGTCAAAGCACCAGTCTCGACCGTTCGATCCGCTCATACCGCTCGATCCACCTCGGACAGATCCAAAGGTAAACACGAGAAAACCTCACGTGTTGCAATTAATTATATAGACGCATGCTAGGAATATAATCAATGTATGGTGAATTAAACACCCAAGATAGATCCTGCTAGGGCTTAACATACGTTTTCCTACATATTTATCCCGCCCATATTAACCAATTTTTAATCTAGTCAAAGATGAAAGATCACATAAGTAACCATCAATTTCAGTTACAACAATTATGGTTGTGGATTACTAATTTACCTATTACTGTTACGTCTCAAGGTGAAAATTAGTAACTCCAAACAGATCACAAAGAATATGCTTCTTACGAATATTTCTATCTCAGCTACGACTCAATGCTTACCCGTATTGTGCATTCAAGATCGATTGACAGTTAAAACTGTTAAGTATTCAATTGACAACTAGATATGCATTAAAGTTGATAAGAAATTAACACATAAGATTAAGCTCCATGAATCACAAATCGATGACTGGAAGGTAAATAGAAAATAGTAGGAATTACCCAACTTAGGATAAAATCATACAAACCCTAGGATTAAAACAAGAAATTAGCTAGACATAGAAATTGAAATAAAAGACGAAATTAAAATAAAAATAGGAATTGTATTGATAAAACCCGTAATGGAGTGTCTGAAGAATAATTGTGGGCTTTCAATCCAAACCTGAGTAGAAAGTTGAAAATCTGAAATCCTTCGGATGAATTGCTCCAATGTAGATTACAATGCGTTGAACGAAAAATAGAATGGCAAGAATCTAAAGTTTGAAAGAATAAAATCTAAAGCTAGAACAAAAACTGAAGAATATGGTGAAAATCAGCTAAAACGAGAGATGGGCCAATGGATGGTCCGGTATTTATAGATGATGGGTCAAGCCCCAATTCTCTTCAGTCGCAAGGCGCTTAGCGGCCGCCTAGCGATCGCTAGGTCGGTCGCTAGCTATGATACAAAGACTTTGGGAGATCTCATGCCACCCTAGCGGTCGCTAGGTGGTCGCCAGCCAAGTACGTAAACTTCGAACGAAGTCATGACTGCTAGCGACCGTAGGGTGGCTAGCTTCATGTTCCTTTTATCTTTGGTTACTTTTTTGCCTCGTGCATCGATTATCACCTGAAAAGCCTACAATACATCAAAAAGGAACCCCAAGAGCAGTATCATCTCAAAATAGCTAAAAACATAATATCAACTATATAAACGAACTTAAGCTGATCTAAATTCATCCTAATATATCATTCTTAAACTCGTAAAAAGTGTGTTTATCATGTACTCTTTAGCCACTAGTCTTGCCTTGTTCCTGATGACATAGTTATTCTCATCTTTTTTTCTCTCTCTTAAAAATCCACTTTAAGCCTGCAGACCTATCACCTTGTGATTGTCAGGTCTATCCACTAACTCCCATATTGCATTCCTAAAGAATTGGTTCAGTTATTCTTTCATTATGTTTGTTCAGCTAACATCATTGACTGCTTTGAGAACATCCTTTTATTCTACTTGAAAATAGAAGCAACTGAATAGTGCTAATTTTGTACTGGTTAGTTGTTCTGCGAATTTAGTTGAGTCAATAACTAATCTTCTAGTTCTGACTTTATCAAAAAGATCGCCTAGAATGTTATCAGTTGGGTGATCTTCAAACCATTTTCAATGCTTTTGAACTTCATATAATCTTGGAGTGGATCAGCGAGAGATTGATCAATAGATGACTGATTAATAAGTTATGGATCGGAAGATTTTACGATATCGATGTATGTTCTTCGACTAGTTTTGTCAAGAACTTGAGTTTCTTCTATGGAACTGCTAAACATCTTCGCCATCTTCTTCTCTTGGTCCCCAAATTAGTACTCTGTTTGTTATGCTGAGGGGAGTAGAGTTTCTCTGAGAGGTTGATGAAGCTTCCATGTTAGCCTATTTCTCGAACTAAGTAACAGTGTCATCAAATACAACATGAGGTGTTACTTCCACAGTAAATGCTTGCTTGTTAAAGACTCTATATGCTTTGGTGGATTCTTCAGATGAAGAATATCCAATGAAGATTCATTGTTCAACTTGCTGTCAAAAGTCTATAACTACATTTTATCATTGTTGTGAATGTAACATAGACAACCCAAAGTACGAAAGTAAGATATAGAGGGATTCCTGTTATTCCACACTTCGTATGGTGTTTTCCTATGTCTCTGAGTGAAAAATGATCTATTTTGTGTATAGTAGAAAGTGTTGATTACTTCAGTCAGAATTTTGGAGGTAGTTTTGAGCTAGCAAGTGTTGTCCTTGCTGCTTCTTTCAGTGTACGATTCCTCCATTCAACTACTCTATTTTGTTGAGATGTACAAGCAACAGTCATTTGGTGGCTAATACATCTTTTTCACAATACTTACTAATGATAGCATTCATGAACTCAGCTCATCTGCCTGACCTTATTTTGATTATGTCAGTTTGCCTCTCTGTGCTGAGCCTTTTCAATAGTGCATGTAACTTCTCTAGTGTTTCATTTTTCTTATACAAAAAACACAACTCGGGTAAATATAGAATAATCATCAATAACTACAAGGGTGTATTTTCTGCTGTTATAACTGACTGGAGTTACTGGTCCAAAAAGATCCATGTGCAACAGTTAAAGTACACGATCAGTAGAGCGGATAGCTTTGCTCTTGAATGAAACTTTGGTCTGTTTACCCCTCTGACATGCTTTACACACTTGGTCTTTATGAAATCTTGCATTTGGAAATCCTTCGACCAATGACTATTAAGCTAACTTGTTGGAGGTCTTGAAGTTCGTGTGACTCACTTTGCGTCGGCCACAACCAGTTGATCTCTAAAGAGGTCTTTGACACAAAACATGTTTCAAGAGGGCATTCCTCCTATGATGCGACATATAAGTTCCCATGTTTCATTTCATCTCATTCATCTCTTCGACTTCTTTTGTTCTTGCCAACCTTCCCGGAAGGAGGTCTGATCTGATCTCTGCTTGTCTTTCCACTTGGGAGAAGCCTTCACCCCGCCCGGTTCCTTGACCAAGTCCTCGACTCTTGATTTTGTCTTCTATCTCGATCGCTCCTTAACTAGGGCTCCTCCTCGCTGGCAAGTTCTTGCCGCCTCGTTGATTGCGTTGACGCGCGCATTGGTCCGGATTTGCACTTGAGCAGAGCTTCCTCTTTGGGTGATCTTTGAGATCTCTTGCGTCAAGGTGTTCACTGGGTCAAGACATGATTGCAGGACTCCTTGTCTCTGTTTTGAACTTTTCGAGGTCTTGCACTATCCTTCCTTGGGTAGCTCCTTGATTGTGCACTATCTCGGCTAAAGATGGCCGAGCTTGAGGTTGGTTACGCCTGGAGGTGCTTGATAGTGTGTGCCTCCGCACCTCAAGTTCTCATGGTTTTTCCATGGTGGTTGTACTGGTCGGGCGCGCTTCGACCTTGAGCGCTTCCTCCACCACCGTTGTTGATATGCCCAACGACATTCTTCTTCTTCTTCTGCTACTTGTAGACACTTCGTCCGTATTGTGGGTGGTGGCAAAGCAAAGTTGACACGCTTTGACATTCTTCTTGGCCATAGTGGGCCTTATCAGGTCCATCATTTGTTTCATCATGGCCTTCATATCCTTCATGTCAGATCCATTTGAAGTAGTAGCTTCTTGGCTGGGCATCGTCTTGACCATTGCGTTGGCATCATCTCGAGACTCCTCAGCCAAGTCTGCAAGTAGTTTGAATGCCTCGTTGGGTTGTTTGTTGAGTATGGAACCTCCGCATGCAAAGACTCACGAGCTGCCTCTCCTCGCCTCAAGCCATTCACATAGTATTGAATCAGATCTTGATCGAGATTTGATGATTGTGGCACTTTGCCAAAATGGACTTGAAACGACACCAATAGTCGTACACCGTCTCGCCATTTCCCATCCGGAGGGAACTCATCCTTTCCTCATGCTTTGTATCATTGAGATGGGGTAGTATCTCTCAAGGAACTTCGCTGAAGCCCCGCCTAAGTAAGGACCCTACCCGCAGCAAAGTGTGTACACCCACTCGAGCACCGTCGTGGAGAGTGAATAGAAAGGATATGAGTCCCATGTACTCATTCTCGACTTCATCCGACACCTTATGGTGCTACACACAATTTCAAAGTCCCGAGATGGCATCGGGGTCCTCTCCCAAGATATCAAGCTTGGCAAGATCTCGCATAAAAGAGTGCCTCGCTCCCGCTTGTCCTCGATCTCGAGCAAAGTGATGCCCAAGGGACTGAGACCTGTTGTTCTGGAACATCATCTCCCGCGCGCTCGCTTCCCAGAGGTGGTGGGTTTTGTGGATTCTCTCCTCCATGTTGTCTCGCTTGCACGTGCCTCCTCAAGACGAGGCGCTTTCTCCTCGACTCAAGTCTCGGCCATCATCAACATTTTCAAACATATTTAATTAAATTTTTAAAACATGACTTAAGCTTCAAAATATTATGCCACACATTCTTAGAACACAACATAATCATAGATTCATAAGATTCTTGAGACCAATCATACATGCATAACATTTTAAACCAAGAACACAAACCTAACCATTTCTATCATCAACAAACATGCAATAGCAAAGTATTACCAACAAAGATCATTAAGAACACATGGAAAGAACTAGCAAACTTTCGAAAATTTATAAGACTTCAAGAACCATCGATGCTCTTGTTTCGATTCCTACCTTGATATATGGATTAATGGTACAATACACAAGGTATTAAGGTGTTTTATGGAGGATGAAAAGAAAATCAAAGCTTGTTAGGAGAGGAAGCTTTCCGTTGCGGGAAAATGGGAGAGAGAGAGAGTTTTAGAGAGAAATATGAGAGTCGAGAGAGAGAATGGTGGTTGAGTGTATAAGTCTTTGAGTGTTCGAGTGTTGGAAATAAAATCTGAATAACCCTCCCCCATACCTCACATGTCTCGGCCCTCTATCTCTCTCTCACAAGGGAGACCTTTCAAATTCATGTAGTATTTTATGTTGCTAGTGGACACTAATCATGAGTGTCTACACCTATAATATCTTGAAAAAACCGATATATCTTATTAATAGGGACTTAATAGCATAAAATCTGAATTACATAGAATATATACATGCAAGAGTGGAAATAAATAAAAACATACATTTTGTTACACATACACATAGCTCACGGCACTTATGTCCTAACATAGGTTAAATTTTATTTTTCATGCCAAACATAGATATATACATCATAGTATATGATTTAGATGATAATTAATATCATAGGATAATTTAATGGTATGATTTTATGTGAAAAACCCTAGT
Organism: Salvia rosmarinus; assembly: GCA_036937905.1. NCBI lineage: Eukaryota > Viridiplantae > Streptophyta > Magnoliopsida > Lamiales > Lamiaceae > Salvia > Salvia rosmarinus. The sequence continues at coordinate 78,892,566 of CM072813.1, read as the reverse complement.
TTACCTCTTCTTCTCCGAATGGTTCTCTCAATCTCTGGTTCAAACATGAGCTCTCCGTCCTCGCCTGCAAGGTTAGGTCGGAGTATGCAAAAACCAAACAAAAATAAAAAAAGTGAATAACAACACTAGAATAGCGCAGCTCCCCGGCAACAGCGCCAATCTGACGACGCTCGAATACCCGTCGTAAGAGGTCCCAAGACACGTCAAGATACATTTATAATCTCCTCCAACTTGAACACATAGTTTCGTATATGGTAAGTTAAGGGGTCGAACCCAAGAGAGCTGGTTGTGTTCTTACTCGAGTTGTCACAGTTTGAGTAGGAGGTTGCCAGTAGGCAAGGTGTCATTGTGATGGTCTCCGAGAAATGTCAGAGATATATCTTGAGCGAAAGTAAACTAAAACTAAACACAAGGTAAAGAGATTAAATAACAAGTAGTGGGGCCGGGGCTCAGACATCGAGATATTGGTCAAGACGTCGGTCATAGGTTCAAGGATTTTCACCATGAGTGTGTGTCGTGGTTAAAGGTACCAAGGGTAGATGCCTTTAGGTTGTCACGCACACCGTGCCCCCACCCCAACTTGCCGTAGATTTTAGGACTAACACAGAGGCCCCCGCCTTGCCCCATTGCAAGACGGTCTCCAAGATAGGTTCTTCCGCCCAACAAACTTTACTCACTAGACAAACCAACTAGCCACAACCGTCCAAGGGAGGGCTCGCACTCTTTTCCCAAGGCCGACGACTACAATCACCCACTCCACCAAGCACTTCCCGGACAAGGAGACACTGATGTCTTACTCCTGCTATTGCTTATAGCTACCCCCCAAGGTTACCTGCCGAAGTTAACGCCAAGGAAAGGAATAACATGGGTATAAAGCCTAGAGCCGGAACACAAACTCAAGGTTCTAAGGAAATTTAGACCTCACGACTCATGACCTCGACTCAACGTGCTTCACCCCGAGCCCAACCAAACCGACTACTCACGCATAATCGACATAAACATAAATGCAATAAACAAGAACATCATCGAAAACATACTTGAATAGAAAATCAAACTGAAATTAAAGGCAGCCTTTGCCAAGCAATTGCTCGAGCAGAGGTCATAAATAAATAAAATTAATGTTTGCCCGTAGGACTTGTTTCTTCCTCACCAATCACTCATGAAAGCAAGAGAAATAAAAGAGATAAGTGTAGAGAGAATTTTGAACTGATGCTTCACTCTCCACCCGAATGTGTCTCGTGTATTTTGAATAATGTGTGGAGTTGTTGTTGTGTTGGGAGCCTAAGTGCACTCCCTTGGCTTGGTCACAGCGATCTCAAGGTGGCGGTGGTGAGGTCCGCGGCTGGCTCGGGCTCGACCCCAGCGGCTCCTCCGCTTCACCGCAGGTTTGTCTCATCCTAGCGCCGATGTCGACCTTTCCCCACGGCAAAATTCAAGCAGGCAGAGAAGACCTTGCCTAATCTTTCCATTTGCGTGCAAGTCTCAGAGATCTTGTCTGCCTCCCACCGTGATCCCGACTTTACCCTCGTCCACCGTGTCACTCTTCGTCCTTTTACCTATCTTCCTTGTCTCGACACCTTCGCTTCACGTCACCGTTGATCAGCTCGGCCTCACGTGCGGTACAATGTCTTGGCAAGATGTCGAATGTCTTGCCAAGGCAATCTTGAGATTTACCTCTCTCACCGGAGTGGCCTGATCTTGCCCAAGGTCCCGCTCAACCTGTAATACCCCAAAGCTGTCCTCCCGTAAACAAACACACGCAAAGAACACACACAAAATACACTCTTTCTAGGCAAGGACTACCCCAAAAGAGCACGAAAATGGGCTCACACCGATCAAAAGAATACCATAGCCTTTGGTGTATCCAATTGAATTATCACCAAAATGACTTTTATGCCTCATTTTCCACATAGTCCGAAAGATACTCCTTCGTACAAATCATGTGTCTTCAACTCGTTATTCAAGTATCATGTATGTTTCGATTGAAGGTGTTTTTTCTACGGCCGATCAAGACGACCGCAAAATAATATATTACGTATCCAATATAAGTTGGGTCATTGCACATTAGTTATTCCTTTAGGAATCCAGATTTACCTGATGATCCTAACATTGATTCAGGATGAATCTATCTCCCTTGGAAATCTATGTAAACTTTTCTAGGCGACTGAGACTGAGCCTTGGACTTATGTGTGGGTTTGGTAGGTGAGTTTGGGTTGTGCTTGTGCTGATATTGTGCACATATGTGTTTATGTGGAGACGAAAAAGAAGCTTTACTGTGATTAGGATGTATCTAATAGACTGTGATGTATGTTGGTGCATACTTCCTGATAGGAGGTGCTTTCAGCATAAGTTTCCTCTATTGAGAAATCTTGTGCTGAGAGTATTACAGCTAAGTCACATGGGTTGTCTGATAGGATCAACATGTTTAAGTAGTTTATACTTAGGTCTGGGTTTTCTCGGTTTTCCTTGTTTCATTTTGTTCAATAACTATATGACTTTTCAACAAGAGTGTGAAACGTGCATAGGACCTTCAGGTTGATCTCTCGCTGAGTGTATTTGTTCTTACGCAAGGAGGAAACCTCATTGATGATTGTTGCATATTTGAGCTTCATTTCATCAATAGATTCTCCTTCTTTGTTTGAAACTATTGAACTTCTAACAAGCTATCGTCAACTTGTTTCTTTGATCTCTTCTAAGTCCGCACAAAGGCTCTCGAGTCGCCACACATCTCATTTTCTGTCTCAGATTTCATCGCCTTCCCAATATGTGAGTTGCGAACTATTATGAAGATGATGTTGTTTGCTAGGTTGTTGAGCTCGTCCTGCTTTCTTTCTTCGGATGTGAAGTCAGCTCAATCTTTAGGCTTGAATTTGTAGGCAGAGTCTTTGCCAGCTTCGATGCTAACTTTTAGGATCATATCTTTTATGATGATTGTCATATTCATAATAACCTCTCACATACGACAGTGTTGTGCAGTGAGGTAGCTCTTGAGCCTGAATTTTCAGATCTCATAGTTGTTTACTGCAACGATAGGTAGTGACATCGACCTGTTGTAGTTAGTTCTATCACAACTAAATATGCAACAGTATACAAAAGTATATCAGTTTATGGATCGGTTCAGTCTGAACTTAAGGTGGAGTTAGTAGTTCTTACGAACAATCTGCTTTGATACCAATTGATGGTCCCTTGGGAGTCGTACTGGTGTATGGAGGGAATACCTTAGTTAAGGAAAATTAAATTTTTTCTTAAAATAAGACCGGACGCTTAATTGGTCAAGAGATATCAACTTATCGATGGTAGTTCATTATTGATGTCAAGATTGTTAATCGCTTTAAGTTCGGAAGTCTTAAACTAAGTGTATAATATTATATCTTACCGATCAAGCAAATGATCGCTTGGATTGGTAACTAATGTATGAAAGCGAAGTGGTAGTTAAGTTTTGCTTTACGTAAAACTCGACATCGATAAAATATATAGTCGAATATTTGCTTAGTTAGTTTTAGTTTTCTCCTTATTGTTAAACCGACATCGATGGAGGGTTTTAAACAACATGTTGTGTTCGTGTCTCGAGTAATGTTCGGATCAATAACATGTAATGTAAAGCATCGAAAGTAAATAACACACTTAGTTTTTTAACGTGGTTCGAGAGATCAACTCTTACATCCACTAACCGATAATATATTCAATCCAATACTTGGGATTTGATCTTGTTTAAGGGTACAAGAGAAAACAAAGATAAAGGCTTTAACTTTTTTTTTTATCCCAAATTACTCGTTGTTTTTTTTCTATTTAAACTACTGCTAAAAAATCTCTGACTGCTTATAGGTGCAGTCGACTTATACTTCTTGCTTACAAGTGCAAAAAAATCTAAGCTTTCAGCAATGAACACTTTGTTGCTTACTTGCTCAGCTTCTACTTCAACTTTTAAAAGAGTTTGGTAGATGGGTTTCCAACTTAAGGTTTAAGCTGTCACATGAGACAACTAAAGGTTTTCTAGACTTATGATATTACAAGATTACAACCTAGATGATAAGGGAGTGTGTGCTGAAATCTTAAGCTGATAATTATATTTGAGTTATGCGGGTTTACTAATAACACCTAGAACTACGTTATTCGAAATAAGTATTCTGAAAGTTTTTCTAAGATATGAACTTGAGCTCTTGTGGGTTTAAATGCACAATAGTTTTCTGTAACCTTCAAAGGTTGGATTTTATGGGTATTTATATGAGGGATGATAAATTGTGCACTTGGGAGGAACAACAATCATATCCATTTAATAATTCATTTGAAATCTTCCATTTCAATCCTCAGATGTCGCTGTGTCGCAACGTTGTACATCTGAGATTTACACCTCTGAAAAGTAACTCTGACTTGTCAGGATCTTCTGCAGATTCGCTCTGACACATTGAAAGTCAAACATCCAAGATTTAAATAATTATTTATTTCTTCAGTTGAATTCAATAGTACGTTGACTTCGGATCATCAGTCGAGTCAGCCCTGTGTACTATCAGTAGTTTGGACTCCGTCTTTTATTAGTCTAGTGACTCTGAATCCTCAGTACACACTTAGGATTTGACATAGACATCCAGCAGCTTTGATTTCTCTTCTACTAGTATGACACTTATTTTTTTGACTTCTTTGTCTTTAGTAGCACTGAGTTTTCAGTCTTCAGTCTTCAAACTTCAGTAACATTAATACTAATACTTCTATCAGTTCAAATTACTTATGTACTGCTTATTTAACTCTTTCCGTATTGCTTATCCATATTGATGGTTTTGCTGCTGAAATCTATAGACATAAAAAGTTGGTTCTCTAACCTATGAGCACTATTATATTACATCAGTATAGTGATTATTAGGAAAGTTTTGAAATTTAATAAAAACAATAAATTAAGACCGCTCCCAATAGAGGTGAGAAAAATACCCAAAATTCGAATATCCGATCCGAACCAAACCGAAATTTAATATTCGGTTCGGATTTTTTGGATTTTCGGATCGAATTGGATTTTTTAATCCGAAAATCCGAATTATATATAATTTATATATAATAATAATATTTTATTTAAATATTTTTTAAATCTAATATAAATATATATAAGAATTAACAAAAATTAGTTTCGGATTTTCTGATTTTTCATAATTTCGGATTTTTCGGTTCGGTTCGGATATTTTTATAAAATTTTTGGATTTTTGGATTTCGGATTTTCGGATATTCAGTTCGGATCGAATTGTTTTCCTCTCAAAATTTGGATTTTCGAATCGGTTCGGATTAGGCAAAAATCCGAACCGAAATCCGAATGCTCACCCCTAGCCTCCCAACATAGTTGCACGACACATCTCAGCTTGATTGATTGATTGATATTTACCATGATAACAAAAGCTTTCATATGTTTTTTTGTTCGTTTCTTTTTGTCTTGTTCCATAAACCTTCATTCAAACCTAATGTTTATAGAGCTAGTTAGTATTGCTGTATAAATTTATTATGCAAAGGGAATTTTAGTTTTGTAAATGCTTGCTTTTGGTCATCATGTCTGCAATTTTTTTACTATGGAATAAATTAGATTTCAACAGTCAAGATCGTGATTTTCAATTTAAATGAGCAATGTTAAGAGGAAGGACATCGGCTACTAAAATAAGGGAAACATGCTTTAATTAATATTTTTCGATCGATTCAGTCGAGCGACTTTTGGAACGTTGGAATGCCAACATTGCCAAGTGAAGATCCTCAACATTAGAAGAATCACACTTGTGTGCGTGTGCTGGTCTAGTGGTAGAGTAGTTAATGTCCGAGGTCAAATGTCTGGGTTCGAGTCCACCGTGACGTAGCCTTTAAATTTCCGTATTAAATTGACAAAAAAAAGAAGAAGAAACACACTTGCATCAACCGAACCTTCGACAACTTTGGCGATGTCACCGACCTATTTTTTCCATTTTAGGGGTGTTTACTTTAAATGATTATACTGGATAAATAGAATTAATCTAGTTTAATCCAATATTTATTTTTAAGGAATCTCAAAACTTGAGATTATTTTAATCATTTTGATTACTCTCCATTGATTTTAATACAACCAATATAGGTGGGATTTGAGTAATCCTCCAAACAAAGAGAGATTTATTTATCTCAATTTTAATCTTCAACTAATCTCTTAATAATAAATAAAGGTTTGATAAATAAAAATTATCTTATCATACATTTAATCTATGAAATACTCAATATTTCAAAATGTTAATCATAAAAAGCAAACACCCTCGACACTTCAGTTTTAGCTTCATTTTCTTTATATTGTTCCTTTTTATTCTCCTCGTCTTTATGAGCAGCATGAGAATCTTCACATTTTTGCAAGTGTTAGCAAAGCCTTTGTTAAGATTTCTTGATAATCTCCAGTTGTAATTGGAATCAATGGCAGCAATGAAAACTTGAATGTTCACGCAATCTTAATCAATACACACGTTGTTGCATGTCTGAACAAGATCATTGATACAGAGAAGAAAAGGAAGACATAAATTACGTGGTTCGGCGTAAGCCTACTCCATGGAGGGTCAATCACAGATTCTTTATTGATGAATGATACAGCTGCAACACTACAATTTCTCGAAGAAGATGAACTCAAAACAACTCACACACCACAACATGAATATAGTCTTTTCTTCTTTTCGCTATCGCAGATCTGCTTTCTTTGCAAAAGAGTTGATTCCCGACTAAAGGCGGACTCTGAATTTATATCCTATTGAAAAACTGAACGTCTGATCGCACACCTCGCAAGTAGCTAAAGGATAACTGCACAAGGGCTTCAGTTACGGATATAACAACTTCAGCTTCATCTTGCTAACTCATCCTTATCAACTTCGTTATTTGCAAGAAGACCCCTTTAGAAATATCCATTTCACGCTACAAACTTCACAAATCTCCACCTAGCGTGAAAATGCCCATCAATAGAGAATGTAAAATTTCCCGATTCAGCCCCACCACAGGCGTACATGCCTCAATTCACAGATATGAGATTCACCAACTTGAGCGTTGTGCGAATTTCAAGTAAGCAAAGCTTTGTCAACATATTAGTAGCATTTTCCTCCGTGTGTACCTTGACCCGTTTCACAACACCTTTATCCACCAAATCTCTTATGAAATGCAGCCTCACATCGATGTGTTTCGATCTCTCATGGAAAACTTGATGCTTAGCTAGGTCAAAGCACTTTGACTATCACACCTTATGGTAATGATTCACATCTCAAACCAAATTCTTCAAGAATTCCCTTCACCAAACGCCTTCCTCGATCGCTTCGATGAGTGCCATATATTCGACCTCGGTTGTAGACAAAGCTACAACATTCGCAAAGATGATTTCAACCGACGGTTGATCCAAACAAGGTGAACACATATCCCGACCGTGATCTTCTTGTGTCTAGGTTCGTCGCATAATCGAGTCGAGAAATCCTTCTAGAAAACCATCACTCGATCCTTTCCATCCTCCAAACTTTACATCGATATTTGAAGCTCCTTTCAAATATCTTAGGATATATTCGGTGCTTCCCAATGTCGCTCCCGGATCGACCATATATCGCCGGCAACACTTATAGCATGAGCGAGATCCGGCTGGTGCAAACCATGGCGTACATAATGCTTCCAACAACATTGGCATACTGATCATCGCTCATATCATTCCTCTCTTGATCATTCTTGACTTTTGCTCATCCGATTTGAAGTGTTGAGCTAGAAGTACGGACACCTCCTGGATTTGTACATGTTGAATTTTCTCAACACCTTTTCCAAATAATCTTTCCGCCCAAGCCACGTAACTTTATTCCTTTATCTCTTGAAATATCCATTCCTAGTATCCTCCTTGCTCGCCAAGTTCTTTCATCTCAAATTCAATTTCTGGTCATTCTTCAATTTCTCGATTTCGGATAGCTCATGTCCAAGAATTAGCATATCATCTCGCACAAAAGTAGATAAGCCACTGGGATTTCATTCACTTGTTTCATGTATACGCAGCCATCAAACTTTGACCTTGAGTATCCAATCTTCAACATATGATCATCGAACTTCTTATACCATTGTCTTGAACTTTGTTTTAGACCATATAAAGATTTCTTCAGCAAGCACACTTTGTCACTGGAACTTGGTGAAATGAAACCCTCAGGCTGCGTCATATAAATCGTTTCTTCAAGGTCCCCGTGGAGGAAAGCAGTTTTAACATCTAACTGTTGAAGGTGAAGACCTTGCTGAGCAACAATAGAGAGTAGTATACGTATGGAGCAGTGTTTAACCACGGGAGAAAACACTTCATTGAAATCGATGCCTTCCCTTTGAGTGAACCCCCGTGCTACAAGTCTAGCTTTGTATCTAACGAGCTCTTTTTCGCCACTTCTATTTTCTTCTTACCCACTGCAGACTACCAATTTATGAGAGTTGGGTCTCTCGCACTGAGACCATGTGTTATTATTCTCGAGGAAAGCATTTCTTCTTGCATAGCTAAAATCCATTGTGACTTCTCACCACTGCTCATAGCTTCATGTAGTTTCTTGTTCCCGATAGCTTATTTCTTCGCTATACTCAACGATATGCAATCATATCTCGCATGCCCAAACCTTAAAGGCGATTCTGATCCTCATGTTTCATCCCTTGTAAGCCAATAACTTCTTTCTTCATCGGTGGTTTCAGATTCACTTTGTTTTCTCGTCAAAGATCGACTCATTCCGTATTTCTTTCTCAGAACTCGTAATTTTCGGTCACCCACCTTCATTAATGTAGGTTCAGATATAGATGATTCTTCCATTCTGTAGTGATCGACGTGCTTCAAGAAGGGCATGACATCTTCTCTAAATACTAGTCCCTGCTGATGATTATTTTTCTAATCCCATCTTCATAACACCCACTTGCACCCTCGACTCCAAGTAGGATATCCCGACATGACGCATTTCACATTTCGGGTTCCAATTTATCTTGTTTCACGTATGCATGCTTGACGACCAAAACTCTCAAGTATGAGTAATTTGGAATTCTATCATTCCACGCTTGTTCGTGGGTCTTGTAGTCTCTTGTGCGATGGGACATTTGTTTATCAAATGGCAAGCGGTAGCCACCGCCTCTCCCAAAATTTCTTCTCGCAAACCCGAGGTGAGTAGCATACACCTTACCCTTTCTAGGATCGTTCTATTCATCTCTCGATGACCCCTGCTTTGTTGTGGATTTCTGAACTATCTTGTGTCGCTTAATTCCTTAGATTTCTGTAAATCTAGAAATTGTTCATTCAAGAATTCCAATCGTTATCCGTCCTTAAACATTTAACTTGCATGCCTTTCTCAAGCTCCACCTCAAGACACCACTCTTTGAATCTTATGAAGGCTTGGATTTAGCTTTCAATATATATATCCAAAGTTTTCGAGAAATCATCAATGATACTTAAGTAGTATCTGCCTCCTCCCATGGTCTCAGTCTTGGAAGGACCCCATAGGTCCGAGTGTATATATTCCAATGGTTTTTCTGCAACATACTTGCTAGTATCATACGGAAGTTTCTTTCCTTTGCCAAGAATACACTGCTCGCATTCTGGAATCTTGAATGAACCTTGACATTTCAACACATCCTGCTTGGCTAACTCATTCAAACCTCTCTCGCACACGTGGCCAAGTCTTTTATGCCAAAGCATGGATTCATCTTTGATATGGGAATCAGACTCCCCGACAACAGTTTTGGCTAAGAGATAATATAGGCTCTGCTTTCTAAGTCCAATCATAACAGTTCTATCATTTCTAATAACATGCAGATATCCATTCTTAGACATGAAATTATATCCTTTAGATTCTAACATTCCAAGTGAAATCAGATTTCGTTTTAGTCGAGGAATGTACCTTACTTCCGTTAGGAACTTAGTCGAGCCATCTTCCATCATTAGCTTCACATCTCCAATGCCTTGCACTGAACATGTATGGTCATTTCCAAGGAGGACAGCACCTGATTCCATCTTCTTGAGGTTGATAAACCATTCTTTGTGCGGGCACATGTGGAAAGAGCACGAATCAAGAATCCAACTATCTCCTATAGGCTTCGGTGACATCGAGCATTTCAAAGATTATCACAATGCTCCACAACATCCGCCTCCTCGGTTTTGATACTTCTCAAGGATTGCTTCTTCTTCCAAGTATAGAAATCTTTCTTTAGATGGCCTACCTTCTTACAATGGTGACATTTTCTCATTTCTTTTCCATCACCATCTTTGTTCTTGAACTGGAGAAATTTCTTTGATTCGCACCGAACTTTCTTGGTTTTAAACCTTTGTTCGATTTGCCTTCTTCGTTAATCCCTCCGCATGACCGCATTTTCCCTCGTTCAGTCTTTGCAGCTCTTTAGCCTTGAGAGCAGATTGTACTTCATCGAGAGAAATAGTAGTTTCTCTGCCAAAAAGCATGGCATCCTTCATATGTTCAAAGGATTTTGGCAAAGAATTCAACAATATAATTGCCTTATCTTCTTCATCAATCTTGACTTCAATGTTCTCCAAATCATCTATGGCTTTATTGAATTCCTCAAGTTGATCTTCCTTTATTGAATTCCTCAAGTTGATCTTCCATGTTCTTCTCTTCAGTTAACTTGTACGCAGATAATTTCGCTTCATGTGTAGACGATTTGCCAAAGATTTCACATATACAATGCCTCTAGCCGCCCAAACAAGAATGGCATTTCCCTTTGCAACTTCACGTAGAACCTTATCTCCGAAGCAAAGAATAATGGCACTATGTGCCTTTTCCATGATCTCCGATCTCTTATCCTTCAAGCTTCCATCGAGACATCTTTCTCTTCCTTCGTAGCTTAGAGTCCTCCAGATCAACATAGCTTTCATTTTGATCCTCCATGCACCAAAATCGTTTTCCCGGTGAATTTTTAGGCCAAACTTTGCTCCATGCATTTCGATCGTGAGTGCTCTTCCCATGCATCGCCAATTGTTAAGATTTCTTGATAATCTCCGGTTGTAATTGGAATCAATGGCGAATGAAAACTTGAATGTTCACGCAATCTTAATCAATACACACGTTGTTGCATGTATGAACAAGATCGTTGATCTGAGAAGAAAAGGAAGATGAAATTACGTGGTTCGGCGTAGTTTACTCCACGGAGGTCAATCATGCATTCTTTATCGATGAATGATACAATGCAACACTACAATTTCTCGAAGAAGATGAACTCAAAACAACTCACACACCACAACATGAATATAGTCTCTCTCTTCTTTTTCTTGCTATCGCAGATCTTTCTTTTCTTTGCAAAAGGAGTTTATTCCCGACTAAAGGCAGACTACTGGAATTTATATCCTATTGGAAAAACTGAACGTACAGACTACACACCTCGCAAGTAGCTAAAGGATAATCCGACAAGCGGCTTCGCCACGGATATAACAACTTCAGCTTCATCTTGCTAACTCATCCTTATCAACTTCGTTATTTGTAAGAAGACCCTTTAGAAATATCCATTTCACAGTTACAAACTTCACAGCCTTTACAAAGCAGAACACTAATCTGCTCCATCATTTAGGTGTTGGGTTTATCATCAAGCCCTTGTATGTTCAACACATAGTAGATAAGACTTAGAGGGTGTTTGGTGAGCTTATAAGTTTCACAACGCCTTATGTCGCTGTTTTAAATTTAAAAGCGACTTATAAGTCGTTGTTGGGATCTTATAAGCTCACCAAACATCCTCTTAGATATTGAAACCGGATGTCTTCAAAGCTACGCGTGATGTTGAAGAAGACTATCGCACCTGCATGAGCTACATTGGGCACAGGGCCCATGGTCTCCCAACTTTTTAGAAAACTACTAGTATTATATATCCATTTATAATTTCAAAATATGTTGTAGTCACGATTTGGTTAAGAACCATGCCTCTCTCTCCAAGAGTCGGGTTCGACGCCTTTCTCTGATTCTTTTGCTCGATTTCTTTTTCTTCCTATTCTTTGCTTCATTTTCCTTTCTTTCTTTTTCTTCCTTTCCTTTCTTTTGTTTCTCTAGTTTGTGTCCTTCATTTCTTTTCTTTTTTGTTTTCTTTTATTCTCTATTTTGTACTCTTTATTTTCTTTTTATTTTCTACTTTGTAGTCTTTTTCTTCTTCTATAATTTGTTTTACATTGATAAGGTAAAGATATATACAAATAATAAAGTTATATGTAATTTAATGATCAATCAATTTTTAAAAAAGATTATGATAAACTTATTATAATAGTCACTAGTAATATCTATTTAAATTTATTACGATAAGTTTTATATGTGAATTAATTTTAGATTCAATTGTTGATTTGTAATGGGTACAAGAAAATCAAGATTTGAGTTTTATAATATAATACCATTTATAATATTAGCACTTATAATTTTCTTATTATTTTAATTTTTATAGCTATTATTGATTGATTGTTTAGTTATTTGTTAGTAAATCTTATTATTTTATTTTGTAAGATATTAAAATATAATGAAGAAAAATATATTTAGTATAAACAATTACCTCGTTCAAATAATATTACACTATTATTTAAATTATTACTCATTCTGTCCCATTTAAAATGTCTCACTTTCCTTTTTGGGTTGTCCCATTACAAATGTCTCATTCCATTTTAGGAAGTAATTATTTCTTCAAAAAGTATGAGTCCTACTCATTTTTTATCAATTTAACTACTTCATACATATCTCCTAAATACCCGTGCCCAAAAGAAAGGAGACACTTTAAATGGGATGAAAATAGTATTATTTTAAAATTTTGATTTTAAAATTATAATTAATTGAGCTCCCCAAGAAAAAATTTCTAGCTCACTGATTGCACCAAAGTTGAAAATAAGAGAATTACCAACTTTATACAACATTACGACTACTCTTGAGTCAACAAAATTGTACTTTTGTCGGGCATCCAATTGTGCATAACAATCTTGTGAGTTACTGCATACTTCCAAGTGAGCAAAGAGGCAACAAATTTTGATTTACAATTCATCAACATTCACTGCTTATCATCTTCATCCCCATCTCCAGCAATATGCTCTATATTTTGAACTAAAAAATAATATTTCAAAAACATTAATTTTTCATTTATTTAAGCTTAATGATGTGTAAATTTTATTTGAATTACAATTTTGTATTATTTGTCTAAATGGAGCTAGAAAATCGTAAAATTGAACAATTTTAGTTTTTTCAAATTCCATATCTAAAGGTGGCAGGCATGCTTTTTAATTGGACCATATGATGATGATGATGATTGTTATTATTATATTTTAGTAATTTTATTAAATTTTGTCTTTCGTTTAATTATACTTCAAAATTTTATAATGTAATTTATGTAATGTTTATAAATTTATTTTTAAATTTCACAGCACATTTAATTTATTGCAATCAAATTATACATATCATACTATTCGAGATCCTTTTATAGCATATATTAGAATTAACTTTTAAAATGATTTAGAACAAGAATTCTGAACAACAAAATATAACAAAAGTTAAAAAGAAAAGAAGAAAGAGGGATAGTGCTTGGAACAATGCCGACTAGCACTACTCTGGAGATGGTCGAGTTATACAAATTAAATATTTAGGGTGTTTACTTTGCATGATTAGGTTGGATAGAAAAATTAATCCAACCTAATCAAATGTTTACTTTTAAGGATTAATATTTGAGGATATCTCAAAGCCCGAGATTATTTTAATCATTTGAATTGTTCGTCATTAATTTTAATCCAACCAATATAGATATGATTGAAATAATCATCCAAGTAAAGGGAGAATTATTCATCCAAATTTTAATCTTTCACCAATCTTTTGTAATAAACAAAAGATTGATAGATAAAAATTATCTTATCACATATTTAATCCATCAAATAATTAATCTTTCAAAATGCTAATCATGAAAAATAAACACTCTATAATAATAATAATCACAAAATCTCTAATAATAATAATAAGAAGAAAAGAACAAAATAATCATCCTAAATCTTAAAACTAGAAAAAGACAAATCACCCAAAAAACCGGTTTTTCCTCCTTTGGCAAAACCCTGTAATTGGTACGTGATTCCCACGCACTCCAACTGTTCGTCCAGCAGACACTAGTAAAAATTTTAACAGCAGGACAGGGTGCTGGTGGCTCCACCGTCATTAAAACCCGTCTACCACCCCCACTCTCACTCTTCCCTCCCTTTTCCTCTCTCTCTCTCTCTCTCTCACACACACACACACACACACACACACACACACCCCAAAGTTCTCACCTTCGAGATCGCTTTACTCCCTTTACTGTCTTCCTGCTTTCCGGAGATCCATTTCGGCTACTGGTTTCTACATTTTCCTCACCATTTTCCCCATTGCTGAAAGTTTATCTTTAGATCTCCGCCGCAGTTCGTGGATCTGTGAATTGGCCACTGGAATCACCCGCATTGCCTCTTTTCAGCTTGGGTTTAGTTCGTGCATTATTTGTTGGTTTCGAGTGGAAAAATCGATATGCAAACTCTACGTCACCGGCGCCCAGTGAGTAAGAGTATTTGTCGGCGTGAAGAGCTTCAACGGAACCCTTGGCTGCTGCAGCGAGTGTTTGGCGGCGGTTTGATTGTTTGAGAAAAATGTATGTGAATTGCGTTCTGGAGAGAGAAGATGCTCCTTTTTCTGCTCCCTCTGCTCACTCTGTTTCCTACTAATTTCGGTAATTTGGTCTTTTTTCGTTGCTTAATTTTCTTCACAGTACTTCATTACTTAGCTTACATGCTTTGCGAAGTGCCAAAATGAATGTGATTTTTTTTTGTATTTATTTCGTCTATAGGGAATCTGTGGATGATTTTCCTGCCTCATCTTGTGTGTATAACTTCTATTTTCTTAAAATATGATGCATCAAAATTATTGTTGATAGAGAAACTTTTCCTTATCCAGGTACTCCTTTAGAATCCATCTACCTATCTCCATCACAGCAACCCCTGCCATCATCTGCAAGGAAGAGTTATAGTGAACATGGTAATAACTTGTTAGAATTGACTAATTCCATTTTTCGTTCCTATTTCTCCATATAACTTGTCCCTCTTTTATATTAAGTTTTGCCATTCAATTGATATGTAAAATATTATTCCAAAATTTATAAATTAACAATCTAGTTGGCATATGAATGAACTATCTAAGATTCTTTTCTTTTGCAAATTCCTTCTATGTCATCTGTATCATACCTTCCAAATGTGGTATGCTGTTAATGTAGAAAATGATGTATTACTTGTGGCAGTGAGCTCAGAGTCAACGAGTACATCGCTTAGTTCGTTTCTTAGAGCCAGAAGGCACCATTTTAATAATTTATCACCGGCTCCATCTCCAGTATCACAAGGTATTGAGATGCTTATCTATTAATTTTTAATATGTAAAGAGTTCTTTTCCTACTGATGCCACTTCATCTTAGGTCCGATTGCTAGTAGGCCTACTACTGGTAGGACCATGGTTAGGCATCAGCACCATCAGCGTAAAGTCAGAGGTCCTGCAGTTTCTCCTCTCCTTCCGCTACTTCAGGTGAATCATCTTATTGGCAATCCCTTTGCTCACTCTGTCTCTCACATTACATATATGATTGTTTAATGGAGAAAAAATCAATTTGTATTCTAGGAAACAAGCATGGCATACTACAGTGGTTGATAATGATTTTTCACGCAAATACTTAGTGACAAATTAGACATTTAATGATGCTTTTTCTGCAATGAAACTTTAGGTTATGTAAAGGAAGATAACTCAATCAACCACATTGTCCTATTGCAATAAAACTACATAGTACTGCTTTGCCTACATGCTTGAGGATATTCTTTTGCTTCCTTGCAATGTCGTTTCGTGCTAATCCTTTTTCTTTCTTGCTGTTTGATAAGTCTAATGCTACGAGAAGAAAATTGTTAAGTTATTCAACTGAGGACCTACTACGTATCTGGATATCAGAAAAACTTTTTTATTCTATGCGATCAGCTTCTATGATAATTTTCTTTTGGAAAAAGAATTCATCTACTTAAATTCATACACACTTAACCCATTTTGAAATTAGACATGATTAAGAACATGGTATATGGGGACAGAGTTTAGCTACAGTTTTACTTGTTTTGATATTGATGTTACACTTCCCAGAATCAGTGTGAGCTTGTTTTCATACGTGTTCTTCATGTACTTAAATTGGGATCTAAAGGCATTGCCTGCTAAGTGTCAACTTGACACTTGTTCTCTTCAAAATTTATAGAAACTTGTGATTGTGAGTTTATTTTAAGTAGGCTCGATGCCAATGCAGGAATCATGTTCTGCAGCACATTGTTCGTCTTGCATAATGTGTCTACTAATTTGCTTGTCACGTTATCAAGTGTTGTTATTCTGGGAGGCATTTTGATGGATCAATGTGGCAGGTTGTGGTCAGGCTTGCACAGAGCCACTTACTTCAGCTCCATTTGGTTCACCCTGTATGTGTGTATTTCCTATGAGAGTCAGACTTCTGCTAGGGGTATCGCTTTATGCTATATTTCCAGAGGTCACTGAGTTAGAGATTGAGTTTGCAGCAGGCACCTATCTTAAACAAAGCCAAGTAACAATAATTGGTGCTAGTGCTGATAGTCAAAATCAGGAAAAGACAGTGGTTGATATTAATCTAGTTCCTCTGGGGGAGAAGTTTGACAATACAACTGCTTTTCTGACTTATCAAAGGATTTTGCATAAGAAAGTGCCTCTAAATCTGACACTTTTTGGTGACTATGATGTAACTTACATTGCTTATCCAGGTAATAAAGAATCTTTACATTAATTAAGGTTATGCTGTTACCAGTTACCAGTGTTGTGCTCTAAATGCTAAGTACACTACTACACTTCATGCAGGACTCCCTTCCTCTCCACATTCTGGCATTATTTTTGGTGAAGGTCCAACTGGAAGTACTGGAGACCATCAGTACCCTATTACTGCAGATTTTGTTGGCAAACATCAGAAAATGAATCCTCGAATAATCATTGTCATTTCTTTATCAGCTTTTGTGCTCTTGGTAGTTTGTTGTGCTGCAGTAGCTGTTCTACTGAAGTGCAGGAACTCTGGCAGACCATCCAATGCTGTTGGTCCTGCTTTCACACCATCAATGAACAAAAGATCTGGTATGTCCTCATGCTTTATGTGTGGTTTTATATATCCAAATTGTCAAGATATATCATACTTGTTTTGGATGTCATATGGAGTGAGCTCCTAACTGTTTTCAACATAAAAGAGTCGGTTTGGGTGCTTGACCATGTACACTAACAAATATTGATAGTCTGTTCTGGTCTTTCCTCATATGCTTATGGAGTTATTTCAAGTATGTAATTGAACTACATTTTCAAGTTCAGGAGGAATTAATCTTGTTTTTGTGTGCGTGTATTTTCTGCTTGGCTCTAAGGCTGGAACCTGAAATTTAATATCTCTGTTGAGAAGTTTCTGTTTCAATACCCTAATAGGTTCTCCACTTAGATCTGATCTAAGTAACGACTGATGGTTTTACATTTGTCAAAGCATGTCAATGAGTGCAAGTGGTTACATTCTTCTTCTGTAAACTTTGCTTGTGCCTCAAATTATGCTACAGGAATAGGGTCTATGCTGTCAAGTAGTACAGCCAGCTCAACTTCAGCTTCTCTGGTGTCTGCCATGCCTGCTTCTGTTCTTTCTGTTAAAACATTTTCCCTGGTAGAGCTTGAGAAAGCCACAGAAAAATTCAGCCTAAAGAAGGTGCTTGGTGAAGGAGGATTTGGGCGTGTTTATCATGGGCTCCTGCAAGATGGAACTGAAGTTGCTGTGAAATTACTAACGAGGGGTAATCAGAATGGCGACCGTGAATTTATTGCTGAAATTGAGATGCTAAGTCGGCTGCATCACCGTAACTTGGTGAAATTAATCGGCATATGTATTGAACAGCATACACGCTGCTTGGTCTACGAGCTAATTCCAAATGGCAGTGTTGAGTCCCACTTACATGGTAGACCTTTCACTTTCTTGACTTTATAAATATAGGCCATCCCTTTTAGTCTCTCGCTCTCAGTGACACAGGAAAATTTGCATGACTTTTGTAGACTGAAGTATGGCTGTTGATATTTTAGGTCCAGACAGGAGTATGGGACCTCTTGATTGGGATGCACGTCTGAAAATTGCTCTTGGTGCTGCAAGAGGATTAGCTTACCTTCATGAAGACTCTAATCCACGTGTTATTCATAGAGACTTCAAAGCTAGTAATGTTTTACTAGAGGATGACTATACCCCCAAGGTTTCTGATTTTGGTTTGGCACGGGAAGCCACGGAGGGAAGCCATCATATATCTACCCGCGTCATGGGCACTTTTGGGTATGTTCTTTCTGGAAAATAAGGTTTTATGATACTTGTACATTATTCATCAATACAAGACTGTTTAACATAAAATTAAGCTGGATAAATTTGAACTCACCGAAACATCTTGTTATGATGTGGGATATCCCACATCGACTACACATGCAAATGTGGAGTGGTATATAAGTGAGTGTCAATCATTTCTATAACCATGGTTTTGGGAGAGTTAGGGCTCCTTGCTTGTATCTCTAACAATGGTCCGACCGCCGGATCGTGCGTCTGGGAAAGGCGACCCGTTGATCGCCCGGAAACCGGGTGGGCCGGTGGACTGGTATCACAATGAATGGAGTCGTGGGTGGGCCCCACCGAGGACCCAGTAGTGGGTGGGAGGACTTCGAGTTGGCCGTCCGTGGACGACGGTTTCGGAGGGAAGGTATTGTTATGATGGGATATCCCACATCGACTACACATGCAAGTGTGGAGTGGTATATAAGTGAGTGTCAATCATTTCCTATAACCATGGTTTTGGGAGAGTTAGGCTCCTTGCTTGTATCCCTAACATATACCCTTGGTCCCACCTAAGACGGCCATTTCTTTTCGACACGGTTATTTAGTAAAAGGGTATAAAGTGATTAGAGTGATAAAAAGTAGGTAGGTCCCATAACTTTTGAAGAGATGATTATTTCCTAAAAAGGAAACAGATAATTTTGGTGAGACAACTCAAAAAGGAAACAGGTCATCTTGGGTGGGACAACCCAAAAAGGAATACATATCATCTTGGATGGGACGAGGGAAGTACATTTTAATTTATAAATCATAACAGCCTGTCAATCCTCCCCTTCATTTTCTCCTGTTGATCACAGAAAAGGGGAGATAATGAAAGAGATCTTTGGTTTGCAATTTTTTTTTGTTTCTTTAATTGCTTACATCTCTCTCTTCCCCTCCCTTTGTGATTTATATATGTGATGTAAATCTACTTCTGCTGTGGTCTATCTCATTTCTTTTATATGCCCGTTATGTTATTGTGACCACCACCAGATATGTCGCTCCTGAATATGCAATGACTGGACATCTACTTGTCAAAAGTGACGTCTACAGTTATGGGGTTGTGCTACTAGAGCTTCTCTCAGGTAGGAAACCGGTTGACATGTCACAGCCTCCAGGACAAGAAAACCTTGTAACCTGGGCACGACCTCTACTGACTAATCGAGAAGGTTTGGAGCAGCTAGTTGATCAGTCCTTGGCTGGGAGCTATGATTTTGATGACATGGCAAAGGTTGCTGCTATTGCTTCAATGTGTGTTCACCCGGAGGTGACTCACAGGCCATTCATGGGAGAAGTAGTTCAGGCACTCAAGCTCATCTACAATGATACAGATGAGACGTGCGCTGATGCTTTTAGTCTGAAGGAATCATCAACTCACAATTCAGATTTCAAAGCTGACTTTGCTCCATCCGATAGTAGCTGGTGGAATGCAGGGGGTATCACCCCCCGGTTGACATGTGGGCAAGCCTCTTCTTTCATAACGATGGAGTACAGTTCTGGTCCGCTCGATGATCTGGAAAACAGACCATTTTCAGCATCGGGTTTGGTTGACTGTGGGATGTCGTTGCCATTAAGACATGGAAACAGATCAGGCCCCCTGAGGACGGTAAGGAGTAATCGGGCATTTTATAGATTACAGGGAAGCATGAGTGAACATGGGGGAGTCCTCAATAGAAGTGCTTGGAATAATGGCAGCACCGGCCACGAAGCTTCGTTTTAGGGTCTGTTTGAAGATGTACAGTATCGAAGGATCGATCATTGGCGTGAAGATGAGTGGTTTTTCAATGTAGTGTTAGGTGTTTGAGATTGGCAGAATTTGGTTGTCGAGAGTGGAAGAGATTCAATGGCTTCTAATTTTGTTAATCTTGCAATTCGTTAACACATTGTCGTTAACACATACGGACAAGATCTAATTTGGACTCTCATTGTTGTATATTCAAATGAATTAACATCTCAGCTTCGATGGCTTAATTTAATAGTCCAATTCGTAGCTTAATCGCTTGAAAGATTATATGAATTTTTTTCTTTATTCGGACTAAGTTCAGTTGGTTAAGAATTAGTAAATTTAAAGTAAGGATCAAAGATCGAGTCATTTTTTAGGGTATTTTTTGTGAGAGTTTCACTATTTTTAGGATGACTTTTTGTGGACATTAAAAAATTGGTAGTCCTAGCTTCTTAGTTCTGCTAGCTCTTGTGAGAGTTTCACTCACTTTAGATGACTATTTGTAGACACTAAAGCACTGATACTTTAGTGTGTGTGTGTGTGTGTTGGCCTAGTGATAGAGTGGTTAATGCCCAAGGCCAAAGGTCTCGGGTTCAAGTCCATCGTGACACGCAGCCTTTAAAATTTCTGTATTAAATTACAAAAAAAAAAGCACTGATACTTGTAGCCTCTTAGTCTCCTAACTTCTTAGCAGTTGAGTTATCATAATTTACTTCATCAGATTTATCTCAACAGATTTCGTCCATCTCCTAACTTCTTAGCAGTTGAGTTATCATAATTTACTTCATCAGATTTATCTCAACAGATTTCGTCCAGCTGAATATATTTTAATGCCCATATTAGACGTAACAGTGTTTGAATCCATACATGGTCGATTTCACATGAAGTTTTGTATCTCTTCTTTCAATGTCACTAATAGACATATTTAATTCATTCGGCTTCAAAATTTGTGGTATGTCCCTTAAATTTATTCTCTTTTCATATATAGTAACTATTCCATAAGATATTCTCTATTTATTACTCTTAACGACATCCTTTATTTATACATTTTACCACTCATGACCTTTCACTATTCCTACTTATTATCTTTAATAACACTACTTTGATTTACATATTTTACTACTCATAGTTCACCATTAATTAATTTAACTTTATACAAATATGAGATTCTTACTCCACTTACAAAACACTCAACTATTTTTTTATTAAAATTCACATTGAAGATTCCTAAATACATATTTTGGGGATGAATAAAGTATCTTTTATTATTACAATTATGTTTAGTTCACAATTTCTATAATGAGGAAGGTTCTTACCACATCTCATCCTCGTATATATATGATTTGTATATAGTAAAAACTATTCTTACAGTAAAAATTATATACATTGCAAAATTAAAGTAATTTAATTTGCTAATAAATAATTAATAGTAGCAACAAGAATCAATATAATTTAACATACTAAATAAATCATATGGTAATTGAGATATAAATATACAAACTTTGATGTGATTTTGTTTTGCTACATGAATTTTAAAATGAGTATATAAATACACGAACTTTGGTTTAAAATTTGATTTTGCACACAAACTTTAAGAGGAGTATAGAAATATTAATTTTTCCACGATTTATTTTTTCGATCAAATTGAAATTGACTTGACATAGATATGATGAGTTAATAATGACGTGAAAATAAATTAATAAATAAAATATAAAAAATATTTATACTAAAAAAAACGCACATTGACTCATTAACACACACAAAACACATATACACTTCATGAGAAAGAAAGAAAAAAATAATGTAATATAACACAAACATATGAAATGAAGAGAACACTTCAAATCTTAGACTCACCATTTATAAATGGAGTAAATGACGAACAAATAGGTTACTATAGATGTCTTCTTCTTCACACACGAACTTTAAGATTTTCACATAGTTGTCAACTCATCATATCTAATATCATGTCAGTTTCAATTTGATCGAAAAAAATAAATTGTTATAAAATTACTACAATTAATAAGTTCGTGTATTTATATACTCATTTTAAAGTTTATGTGTAAAATTAAAATCAATCAAAGTTCGTGTACTTATATACTTATTTTAAAGTTCGTGTGCAGAACTAAAATCACATGAAAATTTGTGTATTTATATATCAATAACCCTAAATTATAATGGTCAATTATGTTAGTGATATTACCTTACGAAACTTAAATAATTTTTATATATTCGTCGCAAATCCACAATGAACCCCAAGGGCCCAAGGTGGCTCTGCCGTGGATGGATCACATTAGTTAGAAGATTAATAAAAAATAAAATGACCACATTTGATATAATGTTGTATATGTATAGGTTTATTAACTTCAGATTTTAATGATAAGATTAATCATAAATTGTTTATTAATCTCGATTCTAACAAGAATTATTTTTAGCCCTATAATCAAGGGATATATATATATATATATATATATATATATATATATATATATATATATATGGTTGAGTTTTAAGTAGATCCGATCCACAGATAGTATGTAGTATCCGATCTAAATCATAAATTTTGAACATGTGGCGCACCACAAGCCGACACGTGATAGCTTATTTTTCTTTTTCTTTTTAAATTTTCACAAGAGACAAAATGGGAAGAAAGCAAATCGACATTCTTCTTCTTCTCTTCTCCTCCTATCTTCTTCTTCTATTTTTTTTACAATGACGACAGCGACGGCGACGGAAACAAACGAAGACAATGACGATAGCGACGACAACAATAATGCATAAGAAAAGTAAAAAACAATAGATTTTGAAAGAAAGAAAAAAGAAAAAAAATTGAGAACAAAATTGATGGATTTTGAGAAAGAATAGAAATGAATTTGATAGAGGATTGAAGAATTCAGAGAGATGGATGGTGGCTAGTCAGTGGTTTATGCGAAATTCGTCGATTAATTGGGGAAAGAGATGGCAAAATTGACGGAGAATGATGGATGAGAGATTTACTGTCGAAAAATATAAAACTACATTTAACAAAGCATATAACTGCATGTTGGCACGAAACACAAACATGCATTTAACAAAATACGTTCATGCATTTAATAAAACATGTTCATCTTACAAAACGTAAAAATGCATCGTTGGCCAACGAGAACGGGAGCGTGCGCTGGACACTGGGTGCACGTCGTTCAACTACATGTATTTTTTTTTTGTTCATTTAAATGCATTGTTCAGCTCAACTAAATGTATGATTTATTTTTCTCAATCACAAATCAAATTACTAATCTA
The DNA here is from genome assembly GCA_036937905.1 of Salvia rosmarinus. Lineage (NCBI taxonomy): Eukaryota > Viridiplantae > Streptophyta > Magnoliopsida > Lamiales > Lamiaceae > Salvia > Salvia rosmarinus. The sequence continues at coordinate 78,869,225 of CM072813.1, read as the reverse complement.
CATTTACTGTAGCAAAATCAGCGAAATTAAGCTTGAAAAATCCAAAAAAATCTCCACCGTAGGATCTATGAGATGAGTGAATGAGATTGAGTACTACATACTACCTCTGGCTCGGTACTATTTGATCATATATATATAGGGGTTGGATCCAAGAGAACTTATCTTTTTGAGAACTTGAGAACCATGTATAAGACGTTAAAGATATCAAGACAAAACAAGATAAAGTTGTATAATCGAAAACTTTCTAAAATTGTAGCACAACAAAATAATTTTAGAAAGTTTTCGTTATGCACAACTTTATACCGCTTTTGTGCATAATCTTCAACGCCTTATGCATGGTTCGCAGAGTACACAAAAAGATATGGTTCTCATTGATCCACTATATATATATATATATATATATATATATATATATATATATATATCAACCGTCTCACATGTACAATCGTTATAATTACATGAACAACAACATGAATTACATGCATAGAACAACGAATTAGAATGTGAAAGATCTTACATGCACAAGAATAACGAAGATGATACATGCACAAAAATTATAATTACATGAATAACGAAGAATGAAATGCTAGAAATTTTTGAGATTTGGATCTCTAAATAGCAAAATTATGGAGTTTACTATTTTATCATTGAATAATTATGAGTTATCATATCTTATTCAATCTAAGGATGATGATTAGTTTTTAATTCTTATCTAAGAAGTAGTTCCCTCTATAGTCAATATATATATATATATATATATATATATATATATATATATATATATATATATATAGACAAGTGAACTCGCGAACTGCGAACCATGCATCTTTTTTAGAACTCTGCGAACCATGCATAAGACGTTGATTATGATGTACAAAAGCGGTATAAAGTTGTGCATAACTAAAACTTTCTAAAATTATTTTGTTGTGCAACAATTTTAGAAAGTTTTCATTATGCACAATTTTATACCATTTGTGCATCATCTTCAACGCCTTATGCATGGTTCTCAAGTTCTCAAAAAGATGAGTTCTCACCTGATCCAACCCCTATATATATATATATATATATATATATATATATATATATATATATATATATATATAGTTGGGTTCTCGTAGTATCCGATCCGCATATAATATGTAGTACCAAATCTAGACCACATATTTTGAACACGTAGTCAGCACCACGTCGACACGTGATACTCATTTTTTTTTCTTTTCGCAGGAGCAAAATAGGAAGAAATCAAAATCAGCTTTCTTCTCCTCCTCCTTAGCGGCAGTGGACGGTGCCGGAGACGACGACGACGGCAACACCGACGAACAGCGACAACAAGATACAGAAATTACAACAAACAACAAATTTTGAAATAAAGAAAAAGAAGAAAAAAATTTAAGAACAAAATTGAAGGATTTTGAAAAAAAAAATAGAAGATGAATTTGATAGATGGTTGAAGAATCGAGAAATATGGTGGCTATGGCGGTGGTTCACGGCGAATTCACCGGTAATCAAGGAAGAGACGACGGATTTGACAGAGAATGATGAATGAGAGATTTGCTGTCGAAAACCATAAAAATGCATTGAACAAAACATAAAAATATATATTGTCACGAAACACAAACATACATTTAACAAAATACATTCATGCATTGATCAAAACATGTCCATGCATTTAACAAAACGTAAAAATACATTGCTGGCCAACGGACGCGCGAGTAAGCACCGGAGAGACGCACGAGCACGAGTGCAAGTTGGGCTCGCCCGCGCGCTAGGCGCGAGCTTCCAACCATATGCATTATTGTTTTCAACTACATGCATTTTTTATTCATTTGAATGTATTATTCAGTTCAACTAAATGCATAGTTTATTTTTCGTAATCACATAATAAATCAAATTACTAATCTACTCTTACTGTATCGAAATCAGCTAAATTAAGCTTAAAATGTCCGAAAAAATCTCAACCATATGATTTATGAGACGAATGGTTGAGATTGAATACTACATGTTATCTCATGCTTGAGTACTATTTGATCCCTCTTTTTTTTTTCTCTATATATATGAAATGAATCAAATGAGAACTCCAACTTTTTTAGAACTAAGAACTAATGTTGTCCATTCATTTTTATAATCTAACGGTTAAGATTAATTATAAATGTTATTATCCTCATATTTTAATGATAACCGTTTAGCCCTAAAATCATGGGATTTTGTATATTGATTTTCGTAATTTTTTTTATAAACACAATTACTACGATTACATGCACAACAACATGAATTACATGAACATGATAATGAATTGGAATGTATAGCATGCACAAAAATACGATTACATGAATAACAACATGAATTATATGAACAACGAAGAATAGAATGTGAAATATCCAAATTGCAAAAATTTAGGAATTTAACTATTTTTATCATTAAATAATTATCAGTCGTCCGATCTTATTTAATCTAACAGTGGTTATTGATTCTTAATTCTTATCTAAGAGATTATTCTCTCAATAACCAACCTATATATATATATATATATATATATATTTATATATTGCTCATTTTCTTAATAATAAGGATAAGAGTTGATATGTTTGACTAACATATCTTATACCATATGAGAGAACAACACTATGTTTGGTTTAAATGTATTAAACTATTTGCAACATATAGTGACGATTGTACTCGCCCAACATTCATCGAACTTTTCTGTCGAAGAAGGGTGGCAAAGGCTAAGGAAAGCGAGAAATTGGATTCGTGTGACTCAAACTCGGAGAGGCAGATGACGCAATCGCCATCATTGAGGTTCCTCGCAACTGAGTAGAAGGGAGAAGATTGTTGGCAGCGATATGGGGCTTCGTTGGAGGAGATGATGTCATCGATGATGGAGTATGAGTGGCAGAAGCGATTTGAAATTACTCAGAGAAAAGAGATTGAGCCGATGATTTAACTGATTTTTTTTAATAAAAGTTTATTTTTTTTTTATCTCATTAATAATGCACATCGGATAAATTTTTTATGTGTACAACCGACCTGGTCACTCCAATGAGCCACATATACACTCAATTAGGGGTGAATATTCGGTTATTCGGTCGGTTTCGGACGAAAAAATAACCGAATCGAATTAACCGAAATTTTCAAAAAAATAACCAAACCGAACCGAAATATATTTCGTTATTTCGTTAAGCCAATTTTTTAGCAAAATATTAATAAATAAATAATATTATATATTGATATTATATATAAAAATGGTTTATTTTAACAAAAAATATTTTTTCAAATGAATATATAAATATATTATATATAGATATTTATATATAAAAACATTCTTTATGCTATATATATATAAAATATTTTGCAAAATAATAATAATTCATAGTATTATATAATAAATAAATAATATTATGTTTTACAAATATTATATATTGATACAATAGGGAGAGAAAGAAATAATAGGATTAAGGATATTGATTTATTAAAATTATAATTCTCAATAAATAAATAAATAAATAATATTATATATATATAATTTGATTTTCGGTTAAAAAATTCTGAACCGATCGAAAACCGAACTACCGAATTTTAATTCGGTTTTAACTGAATTAACCAAAATAACCGAATCAAATTTGATTTTTCGGTTTGGTTCGATTCGGTTATTCGGTTTTCGGGTATTTTGCTCACCCCTATACTCAATCGCCGGAAATTGATGGGGGACATAATTGTGAATTCTTTTATAATTGAGATATTATTGATATTTTTTTAACGTTAGGACATAGTGTTGAGGAAATTTGCAATCGTGGGACAATAAGAAATTTGCAAAGTTCAAATTATTTTTAAAATTAAGATGAATTTGACATCATAAATCATATAAGTACTAAAATTCAGATAATATACTCTTTGAGTAATCATATTCTATGATAATGTAACTCATTCTACGATAGAATAAACTGTTGGAATTAGATTTCTAATATAACACTTTTAGATGTGAACATGACTACTTTTTACTGGAAACAAAGTGAGGTTTTTCATGTTACCCTTATTTACATTCATCATTTTACAATTTTTATTTTATTTTCTTATATTCCTCGATGGCCACAAAAAAATGAGCTAAATTTGGGCCTGGTTGAAGAGTCGTGAGCACCATTGATGGGCCTATCTATGGTCTACAGATAGCAACATATATTCACCAATTTCTGAAAGGCCAATATTCTAATGAGAATGTGAACTATGACTTGTCACGAAATTTTCAGTTTAAATTTGGATATAATCTAAAATCCAAAAAGCAATATATATTCACCAAGTTCTTTTTTTTTTGTTAAACTCAATCTTATTGATTTAAATTATACAAAAGAATTGGAAATATAGAACTCTTATTTTTTGGACAGCGGTGAAAGTTAAAAAAAGATAAAGAAGGACAAACTGTACAAGGGGAAAATATAGGGGCAATCACGAGTGAAAACAAAAGTGAAAGGGAAAAAATAAAGTGAAAGCACGTTGATTTATATATGTCCATATTTTTCTCTAAAAAATATGTTCATATTTTTATTATTCTTTCTTCAAATTTCATTTTGTCATTAGTTCCCGATCGGTCTTATTTTCAGAAAGGAATTAAACGCACGTTAACACCAAAGATTTACGTGGTTCGATCTATGAATAAGATATCGTCCACGGTGAGAGAGAGTATTCGTATTGATAATGTGAGGAGTGATTACAAAAGTCAGTAGATGATCTTTCTCATTCAATCTAGCCTCTATTTATACATAAATATATTAACCTAGATCCTCAATCCGAGATTTCCTCCGGATCGGATCTTCTCCTATCTCTCTTCAAATTAGGATTCTTCTATATATGGCCAATCTTCCGCGCTCACATTTAGTAGTCTTCTTGGGCCAAACTCGCTCGGGCCGAGCTTGATGTCGCTTACTTGTATTGGGCTCGTTGCTTGTCCGTAGTGGTTGATCCTATCACATCCCCCCAAAAGGATGTAGGCGAGTCGTCGAACGGGTTTGGGGTTGTGGTTTGCCGATGTACGTGTGTGGTGAATCGGGGCCCTTTCGCGTCGACTTGCGTCGTCTGGATGGCCTTTCCGAGGCAATGTTCCGAGGTCGCCGTCAGTGGCTCGCTTTTCGAGGTATTGTGCGAGGTCGCGCACCGCTGGGTTTACTTTATCGTAATGTCGAGGTCGGCGTCGCCGGTTTCGCCACCGAGGCGTTATGTCGGTCGCGCTGTCGACATCATCTTATCGGTGCTTTATGCCGAGGTTGTGCATCGTTCGCTTACCTCTCCGAGGTGCGCGACAAGTTCGCGGCGTTGTTTGTATCTCTCGCCGGGTGTTTTGTGAAGTTCGCCACTTGCTTCGCGGTCGACGAGGCGTTACGCCAAGTCTTCGGATGGCTTCACCCGCGAGGCGTTATGCCAAGTCGCTTATGCATTCATGGTCGAGGTCGGATATACGATGTTCTTATCTTGAATGCGAACGCCCCGCCGAGGTCGAACACGGGATTTTTCACGATGTCATACACCGAATATGCATTTAATGTGCATTTAATGCGGCAGCGGTTGGATTCCGATAAAGCGCATATGTGGAATAACTTCCCGACACGTTGTTTCAAGATATCACTTTTGCAGATTTCCAAATTCAAATCAGAAACCCTTTGTCATCCGAAAAAGCTCGTTTGTCGCCATTATTTTCCTTGCAAGTTTCAAATACCATCTTCCCGACCTTTAAACCAGTAAGTTTCATGGCTTCTTCTTCGTTTCCTAGAGAGTCTTTAGATGATGAGCCTCATGATGTCTTTGTGTCACCGCCGGATTTGCCGGTGGTTTTACATGTTTTTACTCGCGACCATCTTCCTCCTCGTGTACGTAGTATTAGATTCCCCCTTTTTTGTGATTTTGGTAAGGTTTCTTTGTTCTCTCGATTTTAGAAACCTCGGATATAAGGGAGCTTGCCCCAATATCATATTCCTTCCGATTTGAGTTTGTTGCCTCGTCCGGGGATAGGCTAGTCTCCTCGGCGGGTTTATCACCGATATCTGAAGACAAATTTAAAAGCGGCCTTCGCCTCCCTACGCCTATGTGTATGTCGAACTCAAGAGATGTTCGCATATCTCGCCCAAATAACACCCAATTCCTATCGGCATTTGACCTGCCTTGGTGTTTATGCCTATCGACATAATACTCCTTTCACCCTCGGGCTTGTCCTCAAGTTTTTCCAACTGAAGGGTAGCAGCTCGGGGTGGTACTATTTTTCACCCCGTCGCAACTTCAAAGCGAAGACAAAATCGAAGATCTCGAACTGGCAGAAGAAGTTCTTCTTTTGTCGTTTTGATGAAGCTTTGGAGTTCGTCTGGCGATCGGATAAGCTTGCCGACGAGGTTCGGCGAAAGCTTCGGTGGCCTGGAGGAGGCACTGGATAAAATCGGTCTTGTTGACGAGGTGTTCACCGAGGCCGAGCTTGCTGCTGCAGGGCTGAGCCCTTATGATCCTGCCACCGCGACAGAGCCGGTGAAGGGTGAGGCCCTCTGGCTTGTCTTGAGCTCCTTGTTGTATTTCCTTTTTTCTAATGGTATTTATGCTCTTTTGGTGAACTTCGCCAAAGGCAAGAAGGAAAGGGTCGGTTTCGGAGGTCTCTTCCGAGAGGCCCGAGGCTATCTTAGAAGGACGTGGTTGCGGTCTCTTCTGAGAGGCCTGAGGCTTCACCAAGGGATGTGGTCCCGGTCTCTTCCGAGACTCAGGTTGAGGTCGCCTTCTCCTCCACCGCTTAAAAGAAGGAAACGTTGACACTTCCGCCGTGATGATGATCAAAGGTCATTGGTAGCCGTGCCGCGGTCACCATTCCCCGTGGTAACGAAATTTGCACGTCACTAATTTTTCTTTTGATGTAGTTTTTGACTGGGTGCCTTATATGCAGCGCACGAGCTCGTGGAAGGCCGAGCTCACCGGGCGGTGGAATATTTGATGATGCCATCGCCGGTTCGACGATGTGGCCCGATACCCAAGGATCTAGAGGATGAAGACCCTTCTTGTCCTGTGAGGTAGCCGAGGCCGAGGCGACGGCTCGGGAGACAAAGAAGAGAGAGACCGAGGCCTTGGCAGTGGTGAAGGAAGTGAGGGCGGGGGTCGTGGCAGCGAAGGCGGAGGCAGAGGCCGAGATTGCCTTGTTGAAGGCAAAGCTGGCTTCTGCCGAGGTGGAAGTTGAAGCGACCCGACGCCGGAAGCCGGGCGGTAACTTCGCAAGGCGAATTTCTCCACGCCTTTGCAGCGTAAGCATTCCTGTCCGGGAGGTTCTCCGGGTTGGCCGGAGATTTGGCCGACGTGCTCAATAAGCGCGTGGTAGCAACCACCCTCGACACAGTCGCTGAGGATTACCCGCAGTTGGATAAGTCCAAATATGGGTATGAGGTGACGGAGGAAGACGCCTTGGTGCGGCACTACGCGAAGGTCCTCGCCGGCGGCTCGGAGGACATGCCTGCTTGGAGGCCCCGCCGCCTCCGGTCTTGCTAACCCCTGATTTGATCCGCGAGTGCTCGGTTGACCGGGACACCAATCTTGAGGCCTTGATAGTTGAATTAGCTAAAGCCGAGGTCCCTGGAGACCGAAGGATGGCCGGAGCTGCAGCTATTGAGGCTCGGGAGGATGCCGAGGGGGTGCGGGATGCCGAGGAGGTGCGGGATGTCGATTTGTATCTTGAAAGCGGTTTGGTTGAGCTTGTATACAATGTTTTCGTTACCACTATTACAATCTCCTATCGAATGAATACTTGATTGCGATATCTGTGTCCCTTATCTCATATATAAGTTAGATCATACGTGTGTAGAAGATCACGTAAGTCCGTATGATTGGTCAAGCTTAATGAGATATAAAAGTTTCACAACCGAGACAACTTGAGGACGAGTTGCTCGGATAGCCGCAGATATAGATAAGTGACTTGACTTAGTTGCTTGTCTATGCCGGCACGCCTCGACGTATGAAGGATCACAGTGAGATGTGTTCTTCTATCGACCGTCGTGAAGAACCAAGATCTCGGTGACTTACGACGATCTAAACCTCGATAAGGTATTAGGTGAGTATGAGTGTCGACCATCACTTTGACTTGTTATGGGTGAGGGTTATATGTTCTAACCCAATATTCTCGCATCTTGGGTGGTGGCGGTGCTTGTATGTCATGCTAGTTATCTCAGACGAGTCACCGTATCCGTTTAGGATGATGACGCCCCTTAAGGAGCTCAAAGGTTTATTGTACTAAACCCCGCAGTTGAGTTAGCTCAAGTACAATAATAAGGTCGAGTGGTACTACTTAAGGAATGAAGATATTAATTATTTTAAGTCACGTAATGCTATAAATAATTAATGGACGCTCGATATCTTAAATACGGGATTCGTAATGTCTAAGTGCAAGCCCGACTCAACTTCGGTAATAAAGGGTAAGTCAAGATTTATTCTCTAGTGGCATGAATAAATGTTTATAAATTAATTTATGTTCGGGTGAACATAAGATAATTAATTTATTTGAGGCCCATCTTTATTCCTTGCATTTGATCCAAATTTGGCCCATCCAGCCCGTTAGTTTGGAGGAAAATCGGCGCCCCCATGAAGCTCCCAAATGCAAGATTTTATTCTCTTTATCCTACAAGGATATAATTGTATTTATGGAATATGCATAGATCTTTTCCTTATGGGATTATGGTAATGCATTTTAAATATAAGGTAAGAGATAAAATCTAGGTTAATGCTCATAATTAATACTGTAATTTTCGTGAGTCTCCTAAGTGTAATTAGGAGAGTTTTCGAAAATCATGGGTTTATGGGAAGGATTTTATTCTCTTTATCCTATAAGGATATTATTATATTTATGGTATATGCATAGATCATTTCTTTATGGGATTAAGGTAGTGCATTATAAATATAAGGTAAGAGATAGAATCAAGGTTAATCCTCTCAATTACACATAGAATTCCGTCCACCTCATAGTATTATTGAGAGTTTTCGAAAATTGTGAAATGAGAGCATTGGGTGATTTTCCGAAGCATTCTCCATAGATCGTCCTCACTCGACGTTGGAGATTGGGCAACCGGGATACCGCCCGTAAGATCAAAGCACGAGTCTCGATTCGATCGATCCGTTCATCCCCGATAGATTCAAAGGTAAACACGAGAAAACCCCACGTGTTGCATTAATTATATAGACGCATGCTAGAATATAATCAATGTATGGTGAATTAAATATCCAAGATAGATCCTCGGGCGTAGGGCTAAACCTAGTTTTCCTTACATTGGTATCGAGCACGATCGATTCGCTCTGTTGGAATAATTCACGTTTGATTATTACGCGGCGCTTAATTAATTGTTCGATCCGTCATTCATCGTGGCTCGTTTTGTTTTAGTTGGTTTTGTTTTCACCACGAGAAAATCCGTGGTTAGATTAGATTTATTTTTCCGTAAATCTTATCTCGTAAAAGAAGAACGAAGACGAAAGCACGAAGAACCAGACGACAAAGACCGACGGGAGAAACTGACGCACGGCAAAGACTCGGCGCCGCGCGCGTTCAGCGTAATCGGCGGATGGGCGGCGACGCGATGCACGGCTCGGCGAGCCAGCGGTGCGGGCACGCGCTTGCAGCGGATGCCTCGCACCGCCGGCATCGAGCATGCGCTGCGCTAACGCGCCGCGGCAGACGACGCCGCACACGAAGTTTCAGGCGGCGCGCTTAGCGCGCGCTGCCAAGACGAGCAGGAACGTGGCGTGCGGCATGCGCGAGGGACGACGCTGGGCACGCGACTTTGCTGGAACCTCGGCGGCGCCGGAAGATTGCGCACGGAAACCTCAACGAGGAGCTCGGCAGGCGCGCAGACGCCGCAGCAGCGCACAGATCGTCGGCGCTGCTGGCGGCGGGCAAGAAGCAGACACGCGCCGGGCGACGCCTCGGCAGCTCGGCGGCGTCTTCGGCGAGGCGCGGGCCTGGGCAACTTTTGCGCTGGTGAGCTCGCGGTCGCGGTCGTCCCTCGCGATCATGAGGCTAGCACGCCAGCGCGCGAACGATGGCGCGGCGGCAAAGAAAGTCGACGCTGCACGGGCTGTGCCTCAGCTGCCAAAGACATTTTTTTGGGCCAACCTGCCTGCACCCGCCCCGCCCGATTTTCAAGCCTGCACCGCCGCCCCAACCCGCTTTTTGGGACCGAATCCGCTGACGATCCGTCCGTGCCCGTGCACGCGAGGCCTGCTGAATCCGGTCCGTGCCTGCACGCGAGGCCCGCTTTTTGGAGTTTTATTCTCAGACTTTGCAATTTCTATGTAATAGATTAGCGGAAAGTGCGTGTTTCACGAACGGGCCGCGATGAACGTTTTATTTTATTTTTATCGCTCATATGCATGTCGTGGATGTTTAAATTATGCAAGAGCATGCTATGTATGTTTAAATTACGCTGACAAACCTTTAAGTGTTTTATTTAAGTGCGCATAGTAAGCATGCTAGGTTTATCACGTTTTCAAGCATATTTTAGAATTCTGCGAGCATGTTTTACATGTCGAGTTCTATGTACAAGCATGCTAGGATTACGTGATCCGCATGGACAAACCTTTGAATAAAAAGACTAAGCAAGCAACCCGACAAATTAATTTTTCAAATTAAAATGTCAAGACCTCCACCTTTTGATCTCTAAACAAAGCCGAGACGATCGTGAGTAAACGCCCACCCGCGTGGCTTGCTTGCACTGCTTATCATAAGTTTGTTAGATGAGATTTCTAAATAAAATATTTTAAATCTATTGAGAAGTGGGAGTTTCATGTGTAAACGCCCACACGCGTGGGCTGCATGTGCGATTTTCATAAGTTCTCTAGAGATAGATATAAAATAAGATAACAAAAGAATTTGAATTGGAAGCGGTATGGTCCCTAGTGAGTATGCCAATTCTAAGAATTCATTTCTCGCGTTAAAAATGTGGTCATTGCTTAGACATCACCGAGTACAACTTCCCGCCAAGTCCCTTCTTGCGATAGTGATGTGGTCTAGTAAGGTCCAATCGTTAATTTCATTTGTCGTAAGGTTAAGTTGACATGGATTGAAATTAAACGACTAAAAGGTATATTTTAGTCCAGTCGGGGGTTCATGTAACGCCCACACGTGGCTTGCATGTGGGATTCCTTGGGCGATTGGAGGTTTCAATTAATATTGTTTTATCAAAGGTTACAATATTATTGTTACGAATTATGTGCGATCGTGATGTTTATGTGTTTTTCATTATCGCTTCGGATATGTCTCTTACACCGATTATCAATATGCTCGCACAAAATCCCTTACCCGGTCCAAATTTTATCGAGTGGAAACGAAACATTAAGAATGTTCTTATCATGAAGAAAATCTATTTGTACTCACTATACCCCGTCCCAAGCCTCTAGACGATTCATCTACTGATGAGGAGCGCAAGGAGCACGAGAAATGGGACAAATAAAATAGAATGGAAAAATGCATTCTTTTGGTCACCATGTGCAAGTCCGCAACTCCAAAGATCAAGAGATGGAAGATGCAACCACGATATGACTAAGTCTTATGAAATCGTGATGAGGGTGGACGTAATCGCTTGTCACAATTTGACAAAATCTATAATGTCAAGTTCAATGAAGGAAAGCGATTCAAATGCATGACCATGTAGAGCATATGATCAATCTCTTGGAGAGCTCGAGTTGGTTGGAGGATATATTGATGACATAGTCAGAATCGATATGATCCTCAACACTTTGCCCAAGTCTTTTGAAGACTTCCGTTATAAAGCAGTCCTTTATGATAAGAGTTACACTCTAGATTCATTAGAAGAGGATCTAGTAATGTAAGAACGAAATGGGCAAAGGTGCACAGCTTTAGTACGCACCTCAAGGAAAACCACCGCTTATCGAAAGATGAAAAGGAAAGTGGAATTCAAGAGATGCTAAGGCTAAAGAAAAGTGTGTGAGTAATACAGCGGCTCTACCAAATGGGTTTGAAAGCTAAAGGAGAAGGGCAAATGCTTCAAATGCGTGAGACTGGGCATTGGAAGGCTAAGTGCCCCAAGCTCAAGGCTCAAGGTACGCGCTTGCTTTAGTATGTGAAACATGTTAACGATTTGTTCTACCCATTCTTGGGTAGTGACACAAAAGCATCGATCATGTTTGTTACACCTGCAGGGTTCTGCGGAGAATGAGGCGGCTAATGGCGAGATAACGATCTCCATGGGCAACACGGCGAAAGTCGAGGCCGTTGCGATCGGAGATGTTACTTTATGTTTTGAGGAGCAGCTTTAGTTTTAAAAGACGCTTAATATGTGCCGGATTTTCATGGAACCTTGTTCTGCTTTCAAATTATTTATACATGGATATTCGTTATTTTTGATAGTGGTGTTTCTATCATAAGAAATGACGGTTATCGTGTTGGCACATTATATAATTCGCTTTATACTATTTCTACAAAACATAATACCTATAACTATGTCAGATCTTCATCAAACCCTAAAAGAGAAAGTTTTCTTCAGAAGATGACACAACTTTTCTCTCGGCATCTTAGATTAGGTCACATCAATCTAAATAGGATCCAAAGACCGGCTAAGAATGGAGCGTTGGGTAATCTCACGCCATCCGCTCCGGTCCGCGAACTCTGTATAGAAAGTAAGATGTCGACCGGACCCTTCAAAGCGAAGGGTTATAGAGCCAAAGAAATGTTGGAGCTAGTCCATCGACTGTGTGGACCGATGTCCACACAAGTCGTGGAGTGTACGAGTATTTTGTCACTTTCTTATCGACAATTACTCAAGGTGCGGATATGTATACCGCTCACCGCAAGTCCGAATGCTTTGAGAAATTCAAAGAGTTTAAGGCGGAAGTGGAGCGAAGCTTGGTAAGAGTATCAAGTCATCAAGGGTCTCGATCGCGGTGGCGAATACCTCAAAGAACGAAGTTCATGGACTATCTAGTGAAGTGTGGGATTACCTCCAACAAGATTTCACCGGGCACACCACAAAGAAATGGTGTGTCGAGCGAAGAAATAGTACTCTTTTGGAAATGATTAGATCAATGATGAGTTATGCAATATTGCCTATTTCGCTCGGGGTATGCCTTAGAAACGGCGGCATACTTGCTAAATCTAATACCGTCAAGTCAATCGAAAAGACCCTTCGAGTTGTGGTTTGGGCGCAAGCCCGCTTTAAGCCACATAGGATAAGGCGATCCACCATGTCTTTGAACAAGAAGGGCGACAAGTTGGAGGCTAGATCCGACGCAAGGTCGTTTATCGCTATCCTAGAGGAACGAAGGTGGCTTATTCTATAGTCCTAAGGATCGAGAAGGTCATTATTAGCACTAATGCCCGATTCTTAGAAGATGACTATATGAAAATCCATAAATCCAAAGTTGATATCATTCTTCAAGAATAAGAAGATGATCGTATTCCACAACTGATTAGACCAAAGGTACGAGATGTCGTGTCTAGTGGGAGGATCGACATCGATACTTTAAGAAATTGAAGTGGGTCGAGTTCCACCGAGATACCGACCGCAAGTGGTACCTACACACAAGTTGTGCAAGATAGAGAACCACAGTTATCGCACCCACCGTTGCCATTGTGCCTGTAGCACCTCGTCGCAGTGGGAGGGTTGTTCGTCAACCCGAGCGATTTATGTTCGTGGGTGAATCTTCGGATTTAGTCCCAAAAAACGAGCAGGCAATAATCGACCCATGGACATACAGCGAGGCGATACAAGATATTGATGCAAGATCATGGAACTTACGCTTTGACGAGGTGGTAAAGTCCCATGGATTTACCCAGTTGCCTAGCGAGAGTGTGTGTATCGGTTAGATGTCAACGGTGATGTGGTATTTCTTGCACTTTACGAGATGACATTCTTCATTCGACAACAATGTGAAGTTGTTATCGACGAAAGAGTTGGTTATCCGAATCAGCTTCAAATGAAAGACTTAGGAGACGGCGTACATTCTTGGGATCAAGGTTTCACCGAGATCGCAAGAAGAAAATGTTGAGCTTATCTCAGCGCCTTACATTGATACCGTGATTACTCATTTTAGTATGCGCACCGCCAAGAAAGGATTGCTACCTTCATACATGCGTTCCTTTATCCAAGACGCAGATCACCTATGACCGCAAAGAGATAGAGGAAATGAGACAAGTTCCTTACGCTCATGTGAGGAAGTCTCATGTACGCAATGCTATGCACGAGGTCCGATATCCGCTATGCGGTAGCATAGTAGCTAGATATCGCCTAACTCGACAAGCTCATTGGACTGCAAAGAAGCATATACTCAAGCACCGAAAAGGACTCGAGATTATAGGCTAGTTTACCATGCAGATAGTCTAATGCCTTTGAGTTATACCGACTCGGATTTCCAAGCTGACCGTGATGAGAAAAAGTCTACCTCGTGCTATGTGATTACCTTGGGAGGTGAAACCGATCCCGGTGGAGTCAAAGCAGCGATGCATTACGGACTCTACTATGGAAACCGAATATGTAGCCAATTCGGAGGTGCGCATGAGGTCAGATGGTTCAAGAACTACCTCATGGATCTAGATGTGGTACTGGTTTGCCCATGAATATCATGGTTTATCGTGATAACTCGTGCAATGGCAAACTCGAAGGAACCACGGATCCACAAAGCAAGCAAACACATAGAGATAAAGTGCCATGTCATACGAGAAATCGTTAGACGAGAGGACGTGCTGATTGCAAAGATTGATACGACGGATAACCTAGCGGATCCATTCACTAAAGCCTGCCGCAATAAGTCTACGTCGGGGACGTTAGAGGACTTGAATTGCGCTAAATGGCACCCACTTAGAAAGGAAACTTTTGTATAAGTGGGAGAAGCAAAGTGATGGTTTTGTTTGTAATAGCTAGTAGAGAGACACATTATATACTAAAAGTTTGCTTTAGTATAAGTGGGAGATTGTTGGATTTGTATACTGAAAGCAGTTTGGTTGAGCTTGTATACAATGTTTCCTGTTACCACTATTACAATCTCCTATCTGAATTGAATACTTGATTGCGTATATCTGTGTCCCCTTATCTCATATATAAGTTAGATCATACAGTGTGTAGAAGATCACAGAAGTCTGTATGATTGGTCAAGCTTAATGAGATATAAAAAGTTTCACAGCTGAGACAACTTGAGGACGAGTTGTCGGTATAGCTGCAGATAGATAAGAAGTGACTTGACTTAGTTGCTTGTCTATGCCGACGCCTCGACGTATTGAAGGATCACGGTGAGATGTGTTCTTCTATCTCGACCGTTGTGAAGAACCAAGATCTCGGTGACTTACGATGATCTAAACCTCGATAAGGTATTAGGTGAGTATGAGTT
Organism: Salvia rosmarinus; assembly: GCA_036937905.1. Lineage (NCBI taxonomy): Eukaryota > Viridiplantae > Streptophyta > Magnoliopsida > Lamiales > Lamiaceae > Salvia > Salvia rosmarinus. The sequence continues at coordinate 78,853,895 of CM072813.1, read as the reverse complement.
GTCGACCATCACTGACTTGTTATGGGTGAGGTTATATGTTCTAACCCAATATTCTCCGCATCTTGGGTGGTGGCGGTCTTGTATGTCATGCTAGTTATCTCAGACGAGTCACCGATCCGTTTAGGATGATGACGCCCCTTAAGGAGCTCAAAAGGTTTATTGTACTAAACCCCGCAGTTGAGTTAGCTCAAGTACAATAATAAGGTTGAGTGGTACTACTTAAGGAAATGAAGATATTAATTATTTTGTCGTCGTAATGCTATAAATAATTAATGGACGCTCGATATCTTAAATACGGGATTCGTAATGTCTAAGTGCAAGCCCGACTCAACTTTGGTAATAAAGGGTAAGTCAAGATTTATTCTCTAGTGGCATGAATAAATGTTTATAAATTAATTTATGTTCGGGGTGAACATAAGATAATTAATTTATTTGAGGCCCATCTTTATTCCTTGCATTTGATCCCTGGGCTGGCCCATCCAGGCCCGTTAGCTGGAGGAAAATCGGCGCCCCCATGAAGCTCCCAAAGGCAAGATTTTATTCTCTTTATCCTACAAGGATATAATTGTATTTATGGAATATGCATAGATCTTTTCCTTATGGGATTATGGTAATGCATTTTAAATATAAGGTAAGAGATAAAATCTAGGTTAATGCTCATAATTAATACTGTAATTTTCGTGAGTCTCCTAAGTGTAATTAGGAGAGTTTTCGAAAATCATGGGTTTATGGGAAGGATTTTATTCTCTTTATCCTATAAGGATATTATTATATTTATGGTATATGCATAGATCCTTTCCTTATGGGATTAAGGTAGTGCATTATAAATATAAGGTAAGAGATAGAATCAAGGTTAATCCTCTCAATTACACATAGAATTTCGTCCACCTCATAGTATTATTGAGAGTTTTTGAAAATTGTGAAGTGAGAGCATTGGGTGATTTTCCGAAGCATTCTCCATAGATCGTCCTCACTCGACGTTGGAGATTGGGCAACCGGGATACAGTCCAGAAGATCAAAGCACGAGTCTCGATCCGATCAATCCGTTCATCCCCGACAGATTCAAAGGTAAACACGAGAAAACCCCTACGTGTTGCAATTAATTATATAGACGCATGCTAGGAATATAATCAATGTATGGTGAATTAAATATCCAAGATAGATCCTCGGGGCGAGGGCTAAACCTAGTTTTCCCACACGGGACAATCGAGGAGGCGGGATGGAGCATTGCATGGGGTTAGTTGATCCTCGTATTTTTTTCCTTTTTTTTGAATGTAAACACGTCGCTACAGAGACGCCCTTTCCGATTCGCCTCGAGGCTTATTAAACCAGTTGTTCATAATAAACTTGCCTTTTGTTCCGATCTTTCTCCGAAATGCCCGATGCTTCCCCTGCTACAATCCGATCGAGGCCTCGACACGGCTCTTGAAACCAAGGAGGCCGAGGTTTATCATTTGAAAGCCAAGCTTGGCCATGTGATGGAGGAGGTCAAGTCAAGCTCGTGGTGTCGCAAGAGAAGTTGGACGAGCTTCATGCTTGGATTTTAGAAATTGGAGAGGCTCGAGATTGCGAGAGGATAAGCCAAACCGATCATAGAGGAGCACGCCGAGTACGAGGCATTTATTCGCCGACAAGGCGGAATGACCATCTCCGAGGCCGAGGCTAAGGTCTTAGACCTCAAACCGCGGTGTTCGGAGTATAAGAGGAGGTATGGCGGGACTCTCGGCAATTTCGAGAGCAATATGACGATTTGAAGAAGATCGACGGCTTATACGAGATTGTAGCGGCCATCCCTTCCTCGACGTGTGCTTCGCTTACCATCGCGCCTTCTTCGTTGTCAAGCTTCGTCATCCGCTGGGACGACTTCTCGCTTCTCGGATATATCTTCCCGATTGGATAGCTCAAGAGACGCCTGCTCAAGAGGAGTGGGCCTTGAGGAGCCGAAGTCGTTCTTCGTCAAGCCGTGGAGGTCGCCTCGCGGGCCCGAGAGGTCGATCTGGCGCAGGCTCTTTGTGTAGGTCGAGGACGGGTAGGCTTAGCATAGATGCTCTGCTGAACCGGACTTTTCTAGGGATTGGTGTAGTTTTTCCCGCCTCAGGGGCCCCTTCGCCCTCGTAATGTATGAATTTGTAATGTAAGAAATAAGAATTTTCCTTGCTTGAGTGTTGTCTTTTCTTCGACATTACTTCTTTATTACCCCAACAAATAATAGGGTGTGTCGCCCTAAATAAACGAAGGTATTTTCGTCTTCGCACGAAGGTATCCGTCCCTAAATAAACGAGGTGTGCGTCTCGCACAAAGCTTCCTCGAAATAAACGGTAGTTCGTCCTCGCACGAAGGTATCCGTCCTCGAAATAAATGAAGGTATCCGTCCTCGCATAAAGCTTCCTCGAAATAAACGAAGGTAGTTCGTCTCGCATAAAGGTATCCATCCTCGAAATAAACGAAGGTATCCGCTCGCATAAAGCTTCCTCGAAATAAACGGGGTAGTTCGCCCTCAGACAAAGGTATCCGTCCTCGAAATAAACGAAGGTATCCGCCCTCGCACGAAGGTATGGGTTCTGTTTGCCAAGTTTTATCGGGAGGGTGGTCCCTTACACTTTTGAAGTTCGTCTTCAGATTAAACGAAGGTAGTCCATCTCCGTCGGGGTATAGTTCGTCCTCCAAGAGGTATAGTAATTTTAGAAGAGTCATATGCATAGGTGACAAATGAAAACATGCAAGATAAAAAATAGATAGAGAAAAAAAAAGATTTTTATTGATAAAAGATAACGGAACAAGACGACAAGACTCGGACTCGACCGAACAAGACTCAACTTTTGACACTTATGCAAAATATCTCTTCAAATGAATGATGTGCCATGTGTTGGGTATTTGCTCACCGGATAAATGGGCGAGCTTATAGGCCCCTTTTCCGAGGACTTCTTCGACCCGGTAAGGTCCTTCCCATGTGGCTTCCAGTTTGCCGAGCTTCGCGGCTTTACTGACTTCATTATTTCGGAGCACGAGGTCGCCCACTTGAACTATCGGGACTTGACACGGTTGTAACACCGAGCTACTTGTTGCTTGTACCGAGCTTCCTGATGTAGGCGAGGTCTCTATTTTCTTCGAGCGCATCTAGATTAGTTCCTAGATTTTCCCATTTACTTCAAGCGGAGAAGTGAATAGTCTGCGGGCTCGGTATTCGATTCTGCAGGATCACCGCTTGGTTCCATACACCGCGGTGTAGGGCGTTTCTCCGCTCGTCGTCCGGGTGTTGTTCTCATGACCATAAGACTTGCGGTAAATTCTCCACCCAAAGACCCTTAGCTCGGTCAAGACGGGTTTTGAGACCTTTCACGATCGTCTGTTGGTGACCTCGGTCCGACCATTTGCTTGAGGATGGGCCACCGAGGTGAATTTTGTTGGATCCAAGCTCTCGACACCGCCTCAATATCTTATCGATGAATTGCGTCCCATTATCCGAAAGAAGGATATGAGGATGCCGAATCGACACACTATGTTCTTCCGCACGGTTGAGGCGTTTTGCTTGTGATCTTTGCCAAGGGCTCGCCCACCCACTTCGTGAAGTAGTCAATCGCGACAATCGGGAATTGGAGTTGCCGGTGCTTTGCGAGAAAGGCCCACGATGTCGATCCCCATCGCATAAATGGCAAGGGCTTTGTATGGAGGCGAGGTCGGTCTGCGGTAGCCTTGGCACGCCCCGTGAATTTGACACCGGACACCTTTTACAAGGTTAAGTGAGTCTTGAACATTGTCGCCAATAGTATCCCCATCGCATGACCTTTTTCGACAAGGCTCGGGGTCCGATGTGACTTCATGACGATCCTTCGTGTACTTCCCGTAGCACGTAATCAGCTCGGTTCGGCCCAAGCACCTTAGGAGAGGCTGGAGGTATGACTTTCAGAGAATACCGCCAAGTATATATCGTAATGATTTGCTCAAGATCCTCCCGGCCTCGAGTCTTGTCCCGAGCGATTCGCCTTTCTCCGGATAATCTCGAATGGGAGTCATCCATTTGGCTCTTCATCCGAGACCACGCTGACCTCGGCTCCTTCATCGAGATCGCCTATGCTTCGTGTTGATTTCCTCTCTTGGTGGGCTTGTTGACGACGAGGCCAATTTGCTTAAGATGTCACCGACCATTTTGTTCCTTGGGATGCGAATTATCCGGAAGTGGGAGAAAGTTTGTTGTAGGCTTTTGGCTTTCTCGAGGTATTTCTTCATCCCATCGCTTTTGCCTCGTGCTTCCCAACATGTGGCTTACGATGACTTGAGAGTCACTATAAACCTTCTTGCGTCGCATCAAGACTTTGAGCTAGCGAAGTCCTGCGATCAAGGCCTCATACTCTACGTTGTTCGTATTTTGAATGAGAACCGAAGTGCGACGCGATCTCTTGGCCATCCGGTCCGAGGAGCAAGATACCAGCTCCGCTACCTGCTTTTCCAAGCCCGTCAATGTAGACTTGCCAAGAATCCTCCGGTGTTTTCTCCTTTGGTTCGGCTTCGGCTTTGCCCGACACGGACTCGGGGCTTCAGGTTTCACGAAATGAGCCTCGCCAAGAAAGTCCGCTAAAAGGCTCGACCTTTGATGGCTCGACGGGGCGTAAAGATATATGATGTTCGCCCGATTCAATTGCCCACTCGCAATTCTCCCGAAGCTTCGGCCGTCAACACTTGCCAAGTGGATGGTCATGAGGACTTGTATGGGACGTGCATGGAAGTATGGACGCTAGCCTCCTTACAAAGATTTACTAATGCTAGGCTTAGCTCCAAAGGTTGACACCTCGCTTCGGGCCTTTAATGCTCGGCCGATGAAATATCTTCGAGCCGACGTCCTTCCTCTCGCATCAAGATCAGACTTATGGTTTCGTCCGAGGCGGCGAGGTATAGGAAAGGACCTCTCCTTCTTTCGGAACGGATAGAGTAGGAAGTTTGGCGAGGTAGTTCTTGAGATCTTCAAAGGCGGACTTGTGTGTATCATTCCAGGAGAATTCCGGAGCCTTTTTGAGTACCTTGAAGAAGGGTAGTTGCTTGTCCGCGGCCTTTGAAAGAAAGCGGCTTAGTGCGGCTATGCAGCCCGTCAGCTTGTGTACGTCGTGAATGGTCTTCGGCATCTTCATTTCTAGGATGGTTTGAACTTTGGACGGGTTGGCTTTTAACCCTTCTTGTGAAACCCAAAGACCCTAAGAATTTTTCGGACCGAACCGCAAACGTGCACACGGGGTTCAATTTGAGGTTGGCTTTTCAAGTAAGCCGAGGATCGATCCGAAGGCCGGAGACACATGCGGCTTCCTCCTTGCTGACTACGATGTCGCCGACGATACCTCCACATTCGGCCTATGTAGGCTGAAATATTTTGTCTACCATTCTTTGATAGGTAGCTCCCGTGATTCTTAAGTCCGAATGGCATCTTCCCATATGCGAAGACTCAAGTCTCAGAATGAAGGTCGCTCTTGGCCGCCTTCGCCATCCATCAAGACTTGGTGATACCCTTTATACAAGTCCAAGCTCAAGACTTCAGTACCCGATCAATGCGTCGACCTTCTTATCGATGTTGGGAAGGGATAGCAATCATTTGGGCAATGTTTGTCGAGGTCGCAGTAGTCAATGCACATTCGCCATCCGCCTCCTCCTTTCTTCACCATCACCGGGTTGGCTATCCGTGTCGGATATTTGACTTGAACAATATGCGAGCTTTTAACAATTGATTTACCTCGCCATGGATGACTTGGTTCCGCTCGCTGCAAAATTCGCTGCTTCGCCGAATCGGTTTTGTGCTCGGTCGATGTTAAGCTGTGGTGATGATGTTCGGAGACCCCGGTCATGTCGGCGACCAAGCAAACACGCCTCGGAATTCCTCGTGAGTTGGATAACCTGCTCCTTAATTCAAGTGCATCGGTAAAGCCAATCTCGACAACCTTAAGTGGCTTGTCTTTGTATAGCGTGACATACTCCACCGGGCTATCAGGGATAGGCGATGTCTCTCTTACTTCCAACTCCTCGGTTTCTTTAATTGCTATGCATGTGGGTGCTGGGCTCGAGCCCCTGCACCTCGTGGGCGACTGTAAGCATTCCTTCGCCCGCTCTCGATCTCCTGATCACGGCTATCCCCCCGTGTGGGATCTTCATCGTCGGTGGTATGTTGAGCATACCGCCTTTATAAATGTTTCACCAATCTCGCCCAAGATGATGTTATACGGCGAGTAGGCATTTACTACGAAGAAGTGTACCACCTTGGTGGAGCTCGTTGAGCTTTTCCCACCGCGATGTGTAGCTCGATTATCCCTTCGGCGTGTCTCTTCCCGAACGAAGCTTCGAGCGGCGGCGGTGCCTCTCGGCGAGCGCCGCGCCTCTACTCCTAACTTATCAAAGCATTCCTTGAAAGGATGCTTACCGACGCACCACCGCCGATGTATACGCTTCACCAACTTGTTCATGACCATTGCTCGGATTACCAACAGATCCCGGTGGGTACTATCGCAGTACCCGGGTCTTCTTGGAGAAGGTGATCGCCTCGTCCCTTCCGAGCCTCTTGTTGGCCGGTTCGTCGGTATGTGGACCCCGGCTTTCAAGGAGGACTTCGTGACTCATGGAGCCCCGTAATAGTGGAGATGACCGTCATATTGCGGTTCGTCATCTTCTTCTTCGTCGGTGTGTCGCTACTGCTTTCTTGTGGGCGCAATTTCTCTCTCTCGCCTCTTCTTTCGCTTCATTGGGAGTTTACATCCGCCGGCTCATGCCCCGCCCTCAACTTCTTTAAGGTTCCATCCCGAACCAACATCTCAATTTCTCCCATTAGGTCCCCGCAATCCTCGATTTCGTGTCTGTAATCCTCATGGAACGAGCGATTTATCCTCGAATCGGCGCTTACCCCTCCCGCCATTGGTCGAGGCTTCGAACATGCTTGTGTGGAGTGCGTAGATCTCGCGCCTGGTTTCGTTAACGAGGTGTATTGAGATCGCCCGAGGTGTCACGCCGTCCGAGCCTCGACTCTATGGGGGCGACGACATCTCCAAGCGCGCTTGCGGCCTTCGCCTCGATCTCCTCGCCCTTCGCCTCTTCTTCCTTTTTCGTGAGGGCTCGCCTTTCTCCACCGCGCTTCATTCGCTGCGCCTCGTCCGCTTTGGCGAACCGATCAGCTATCGTCATAGATCCGTGGCGACGGGGGTTCATGACGATCTCTTTATATAAGGCCCTGTGCGGGATGCCGCTCGGAAGGCCGAGACGATGAGGAGATCATTCACATTTACGACCTTCGTGCCTCCTTATTGAACCCGGTCATAAAGTCGCCGATGGACTCGCTCGGTCTTGCCTCGGGGTGAGAAGATGTGCAAGTCATCTTGGACTCGCCTCGGAAGAACCTTCGATGGAAGGCCTTCATCGATCGCGGTAGGAACCAATGCTCCGGGAGGTAGATCGTCGAACCACCGTGGCGTTGTCGACTAGTAACTCCGGAAGAGCTTGCATATATGAATTGTGTCGGCGTTGGTTGATCATATTGTACCGAACCGCAAGATGAAGTTACGCGGGTCCCTTAGTCCGTCAGGGTGATGCTCGGCACCGGTATTTGTCCGGGAGTGGGGTGTCGAGTATTTTGTTTGAGAGCTGGGCGACTATCCTCCCCACCGCCGAAACCGCCCTCGAGAGTGGGGCGGAGTTCGTCGACCGGACTCGTTTCGATAGTGAGGGCCGACCTCGCGGTCGCGACGTCCTTTCCCGCTGTTCATCCTTCCGCGGTCGGTTTGGGCCCCGACTTTGCGGAGGTGCGAGCGCCCCCGACTTGACGCGGGGATCTACTCGTCGTGGTACCTCGTGCCTAGACGAGGTTGCGCGCTCTTCCTTCGGGTTCGGCCGACCTTGTGCTTCGGCCGAGGTATCGGAAGCTCCTTATTTTTCTCCAGAACCCTTCGACGGCGTCGTCGAGGTTTATCATGAGTGGAGGTTCTCCTTGGTGGCTATTGCGCTTGTCTTCACTTTGGTATTCTTCGCCTTGCGGTATGGGTTGGCCGTGCTCGTCAAAATGTTGGATATGCCCCTGGAGTCCCTTCCACGACCGGGCTCTTTCGAGTTGAGCTCGCGCCCCCGCCACCGTTGTTGTTGTTTGGGTGGCGACTACGGATGTATGACACAGTGCGCATGGTCGTGATAGTTTCCCGAAATGAAAGTTGATCGAAAACAAAATTTCCGCTCCCACGGGTACGCCAAATGATCGATCTTATTTTCGTAAAGGAATTAAACGCACAAGAACACCAAAGATTTACGTGGTTCGATCTATGAATAAGATCTACGCCCACGGGGAGAGAGTATTCGTGTATTGATAATGTGAGGAGTGATTACAAAAGTGTAGATGATCTTTCTCGTCCAATCTAAGCCTATTTATACACAAATATATCGACTTAGATCCTCAATCCGAGATTTCCTCTAGATCGGATCTTCCTCCTATCTCTCTTCAAATTGGATTCTTCTATATACTAGAATCTTGCGCTCACATTTAGTAGTCTTCTTGGGCCAAACTCGCCCTGCCGAGAGCGATGTCGCGCTTACTCAGATTGGACGCGCTGCTTGGCCCTAGAATGCCAGATCCTATCAGGCCCAAAATATTATGAAAGCTTCCTTCAATACTGGCTTTGAAATACAGTTAATGGTGCGAAAGAATGAGAAATTTGGATTGGTAGTTAAGGATGGGAAATGGAGCAGTTGATGATGAGAGGGCGATCACAAGAATTCATCTAAATGCATTCCTCATTTGAATAACAACCCATACCTATACAATATATATTCATAATTTTTGGACCATTTTTGAAGACGTGTATTAATAAAAACACAGGACCAGTATTGGACCAATCCCACCTGTGCCGCCGTGCGACTACTACTTGACCATATTTGCAAGATTCTAATCAAAAGCTTAGTATGCCAGAATTGGGGTAGGATTTGAATGATCTTTCTAATTTATGTTTGGCATACTTTAATATTGAAAATAACTATTCTTAGATATGTAAAATTGTGTTTTTGACCTCGTTATCTTGATTTACATCTATAGTATTATCATTTCTAAATCCTTAATAGAACTTGTATAGTTGAACTAAGAATATTACTATTACCTTCATCACCATCAGCATCATCATTAAAATTGAAACTATTTAAAATTGAAAATTCAAATAATAAGATACATCTTCTTTTCATAGTCAGTTAGGCAAAAACTTACATTAGTCTATCGGGACAAGAACCAATCTGAAAGATAGTTACGATTATTACTTGGAATCCTGGCATAGGTCTATTTTGTGCCCATCTGTACTTCCACATATACCCAATTATTGAGACTGTGGATAGTGTGCACATTAGACTAAATAATACACGGTATTGGTGTCTTAAAGTTTCTTGAGATAGAAATTGATTTGTACTTTGAAAAAATGATAATAATTGAGTTCATATTTGATAATAGCCCAAGTTACATATACTCGTTACAAATAATTTTGCGGGGGGACCAATATAAGCAGCTGTAATTTGGTCCATCACATTTAGTCTCTTTTATTTATTTGGGCCTCTTACTATTCCAGAAGCCTACCTATATTGCATGCACCTGCCATTGTCGCATCTACCTACAAAATTCTAGCATTAAAATTCATCGAGTCTTATATATATATATATATATATATATATATATATATATATATATATATATATAGTTATGGTGAGAGAAATTTCATTAGTATAGGAAATAGGAATAAGAAGACATCTTTCATATTATGAACACAATTCTAATTACTACGTTGCATATTAGTTTACACATATTTCATTCATTCGTAGACTTACGCTAAATATATTAGTTAAAGACATTTTTCATCAATGACAGAAGACAATGAATTCTGTCTTTGTTAACGTTAATCCACAGAAGACACAAAACGCAAAACCGTAAAGACAACCGAAATTAAATCTCAACCATCGATACAACAAATCAGCCCATATTCATTCTCATTTCCTACCAAATTATCATTTCCTCTTGAACCATCACCTATATATATATATATACATAGATATAGATATGTGTGTAACTTGGTCTAAATGGTGCGACTTTGCTGAAGCTGCTAAGGTATATGTGTTTTGAGTTGCGAATGCTTAAGCTAACAAGTTGTAATTTGGGCTTTAGTGTGGTATAGACGTGTTTAATTTTTTTGGTCATATTATAGTAATGATATGTTGGACCTACTCATGATTCATCTCAGATTGTGACACCCTTAATTTCAAGACTTTTGGTCCCTCAGCTATATATTGTCATTTTTAGGAGTAGTTGTTATATCGCTTTGAACTTATCGAGAGTTGGATCTGCAAAGCGTTGAACCTAATTTAAAACTACGTACGCTTAAGTGTGTTGGTTTGTTATTTTCAATTTTCAGAGTTCTAATCAAGACAATTTTTATTATTTTTAGAGAAAAAGATAATTTTCTACTCACTGAATGGTTGTTTGAGAAAAGATCCAATATTTCTTGAGACTAAATGTGATGACTCAATATTTCTTCAAGATTATCTAATTCAGTAGCCATTTTTCGCTCGCACTTTCTACTAACTGAATGGTTGTTTGAGAAAAGAAGAACAAATAAAACAGCAATTAACGACTTTCATCAAATGTTTTTTTTTTATTTTAACACTTTGGTAGTAAGTTTATTTCTTGTCATATTACTTCTATCGTTACATTTTTATCTCTATTTGTGTTTATTTGTTTATTATAATATGCAATTATCAAGAAAAATATATATAAGATAATGTTTTCAGTAAGCTTTCTGACCAATTAGTCCGATGATTTAGTTTGAAATCCAAGAGTTCAGGGTTAGGTTTAAAAATTTCTAACCTGCAAAAATGTCACTCCGAACGACCAGAAAACCCTAGTGGGTTGGACTGATTCCGAGTGGGTTACCTTGATTGACATCCTTACTTCTACAACTCTGCTATCTTAAAGAACAGGAACCAAAAAGTGCTTCAAGTCCTCAAAGATCTAAAGTTTCATCTTCAATCAAGCACTCAAGTTTTCAAGTGCTTGAACCTCAAGGTCATGTTCATATATCCCATTTGAAATCAGAGTCTAAGCTCACTTATTTATCCTAGCTTAGATCGAGTGAGTCTAGACTATTACTTGGAACTTATTATAAAAGCTCACTCAAGTTGGAAAAAATTGCCTCACCCATCTACCATGTCGTAGTAATGAGTTATTTGTAAAGGTAAGTAAGTTATCTTGTGCAATAGATTGAAAGCTGGTATGTGTGAGATAGCTGAAAGCCAAGTTAAGAGATCTAGGACGATATTCTTAGGTTCAACATACAAGTGTGTGAAACAATTAACAATGACTTGCCACTATATAAAAGGGAGTCACTACGAAGTAAGATTCTACTCCTTATTTTGATAAGGTACAGTGCACGTAGAAGTTGGCCAATACTTCGAACCAATTTAAACATACTATGTACTTTTACTTTATTTACTGTTTTCCTTACTTGTCTTACACTTTGCATATAATGATAATCGTTGAAGCGTTTGATAAAACCATGTCAGGTTGCAAATTACCTATGAAAACTGTTTTGAGTTAAAAAATTTTGATCCGCTTCATATATATATATATATATATATATGATTGGGTATTTTGAGTTGTCGGCACAACTTAATACAGTAGATAAAATTCATTTCATTTATAAGAGTCTATATTCATTCATAAATATCTCCCTAACCATATATATTGGGGTTTTTCTAAATAAACGAAAATATTCTTTGGCTGGTCCATGTCCGATGCAAGCTTGGAGTATGAATATCAACGATTTGTCAAAATCCAAGTACGGCTAGGGCTGTAATCTTAGCATTGCCATCTATTATTATCTCATTTGATAGATAGAGGAAGAGGGAGAGGGAGAGAAAAAATGAATAATTAAAAAAACCTTTTTTCTTATAGGAATTAAGGATAATCAGAAAAATAGATCTTTCTATAATCTATATTTATTATGAACGAACATATTTTCATAAAGTATAAAGTGTATTATTACAGAAAATATTATTATAAAGTACAAATTGATTTTTTTAAAGATATTATCATATAAAGAATTAATATTGTAAACATAAAAAAAAGTATCTAGAAAAATCATCATATATATATATATATATAATTCCTAGTTTGTACGGAATGAAAAGTTTGTATAAAGACACATCCATATATATCATCATTAAAATACATGATATATATTTTAAAGGGGCCCCAACTTATATACTCAACTTGTGTAATATATGTACCACTCATACCCAATCTAAAAATTAACTACAGTCCATACCCAAACCTATTAAACAACTATATTTTGAGTCAAAACAGTACAAATAAATTTGCAGAAAGACAGTGAAGACAGTGATGTGAGAGGGAATTGATTCTTTAACAAATTAAAGTCTGCAAATTCTGTGCAAATTAAAGTCTGCAAACTCCCAAACTCGATTAAAGTCTGTGCAAATTAAATCCATTTTTGCAGATTTCATGTTGACTGAGTTTGGCAAATTAAAGTCTGTGTAATATATTGGCTTCCGGAAACATTGCATTCTCACTTCTTCTTCATACAATTTTCAAAAATTTCGAGCGAGAGAGAACAACCCGTGAAGAACAATTTTTTTAAATTAGGAAAGATAAGAGAGAGAACAACCCATGAAGAACAACCGGAATTACCGAATTTCCATTTCCATTCCCACAAGAACAACCGGAATCAATAGTCGAGCTGAATATTCACTTCCGGAGGTAATTTTTCAATAAATACATACAATTCGTTGTTTCCGGCCGACTAAAGCTTGTTTCGGTCGACGAAGCCTTCTTCCCACGATCAAGAGAAGCTTCCTCGACCGAAACAAGCTTCACTCGATCGAATAACGAATTGTTTCAATATATACATATTAATCGTTGTTTCGGTCGGTGAAGCTTATTTCCGGTCGACGAAGCCTCTCTCGATCGACCGAGAAGGCTTCACGACCGAACAAGCTTCACTCGACCGAAACAACGATATTGTATATATCAAACAATTCGTTTTAAAGGTCTGCTCGATTGATATCAATTTAATTTTCTAATAATTAGTTATTAATTGAATTTTGTAATAATTGCGGTGAAACCATATTTTACACGAACGAGTGACAATATGGACTTACGGTATGTTCTCGTACATTATTTTAAAACAATATAGTTATGCGATTTTACAAGATGTATATTTTGGATAATATTGCTAAATGTGATTGAATAATATGAGTAGTTAATTTTGGATAAATATTGCTAAATGTGATTGAAACAATATAGTTATGCGATTTTTACAATATGACTTAATAATGTGATTGAATAAATAGTGTTTATGGCTTGTATGTTTTCGATTGAATGAGATATTTGCTTGGCTTCAATAATGTGATTGAATATGTAAAAACTCTTTATCCATATTATCATTTGAAATTTCACTTTGGATTAACATTGAATTAGTCTCCTACGATTTGGATAATGACAATTAAATATTTTCATTATGCTTCTCAATTATGTTGTAGTGATATGTAATAATTATTGTAGTAGTTTGTTGGTTTGTCAGACGTTGTGTAATATGTGGCATTGATATAATTGTAGGTCGATCATGTTTTCTTGAGGCCTACTACGATAAATGTTGTGGCGGATGTAAAGATTTATTATAGACTGATTATTTTAAGTATATTAAGAATGTCTTGCTAGATAAGGCGTGACAGTTGCTAGATATGTTTAGGGGGGGTTGCTTTGGTCATATGATTGATTGGATTCCCGGGCCTAAGTCTAGTTTGTCTTTACACCATATAGTCTCTCGTCAAATAGAACCTACGCAACCGGAAATGTATTTTTTCATCAATGGAAGAAATATATGTTTTTCCATTAGAGATTATGCTCTAGTCACCGGCCTGCAATTTAGGTCATCATCATTTGATCCCACACAAGACTACGACTTGAGCGACGTTGAGGTATATAGGCTTTTTTGCGGGGGCACACAGATTACATTAAGAAATCTATTAGATATATTTTGTAGTAGTGATTTTGATGATGTAGATCTTACGTCACTATTTACGTGTGGCCCACGTTATTTTCTCTATGGATTCGTATTTGGTACGAGACTGGAAGGTAATAGGCGATTGGGTTTGGGAATTGGTTGACGATCCGAGGCGCTTTTACCGATTCCGTAGGGCATAGATTACGAGATATTGAGATATTATACGACGATTGTCAACCTAATGCTCAATTACCACTTTTACGGACCGATCTGGGCACTATATGTTTGGTCACCGAGATCATACTGGACTTGGGACGTATAGCTGGAACCACGTCAACCCCACAAAGATATTCGAGAGTGTTGAGATGGAAGTTCAAGAGTAGCTCTCATCGGCAGCTTTTACAACCTCTTTTGAGCAAGATGATTGAATTTTATTATAATTTTAAATCATGTATGAGGTATTGTATTTATTAGAATATTAAATAATATCTTTCAATTTATTGTAGGTCGATTATCATCTCACACGATCGAGCCCCGACTCATTCGAGGTTACCACCATTTCATGGGCGTCATCTCCATACCCTCCCCACTCGGTGTGAATTTTCTGACACCATCAAATCCTTTGAGGGAGGGACGACAGTTCCCTTCTCGTCGTGGTGTATCAGGGGTGTCTCATCCGGTGGATGAGCCTCAACGTAGACGTTGAGTTCCGGGGAGGGCTCCACAGTTTGTTCAGGATCCCGATCTTTCAGGGTCTCCATCAAAGACCCTCGAGCCTTCACCTTCAAGACCCACCCGAGGACATCGTCACCGAGTTCGTTGAGATTGCGGTTGTTGAGGAGCGCGGCGACCATATGTGGATAGCCGTCCATCCGCTGAGAGTGGGATACGGGAAACATGCCGGGAGGCAGCTTCTTCTTCATCGGCGGTGGTGGTGAGCACCCCCAGCGTCTTAGTTCCGTCGATCGTCGTTGGATCCAGGAATCTATTCGGGAGAGTGAGGATAGAGCAGTGCAACGCATCGAGAGGTCTATGGAAGAAAAGTGGCTTCCCAAGATTAAGAAATGGTTTGAAAGTTTCTTAGAGAAGACTCGATGTGGTTGCGCGCATAGCACTGATACGTATACACCCGCACCACGGGCCGTGAATCTTTCGACGACGACGACGAGAGATGAAGGTCAGGAGCAGCAGCCGAGTCCAGATGTCCCTCGAGACAGTTGACATATTGAGCCGACTAAGCCAGCCCTACATCAGCCCAGTGATACCCTCCCCGCTACTCTTCCCGGATCCATGGTACGATCCTAGGCGCATCTCATCATTCCATGCTGGGATCGGACCTATTTAGTGATCCGACGCCTCGTAACGCCGTGAGAGCGGACTTTCGAGCCTATGCAAGAACAGCTTGGAGCAACGGTAACTATCAAGTCTCATATTCGCGCTTTATAGTATTTCATTATATTTGTTATGTTTTCATTTTACAACACTCATATGCTTAAATGTTTGTAGTTGGGCTTCGGGAGGTGAAGCGGCACGAGACCTTCGGCCGCAATAAGGTCACCGTATGTTAATAGCCCGATCCACGTCCAATTCCGGCGATATATTGATAAAGCACGAGCGTTTCGACGAGAAAGAACGCAGGTGGTTGTTCGAGTCACCGACCAGTCAAATCCAGTTGCATTTTTCAGACACCTCGAAATGCCTGAGAGGCCTTTTGATGTTCGGGTAAGCGTTTTATTCAATATGCTTCGTTTTTGAAGTACATCTACTTATATTGATATGTATCCTAAAATAATTTTGCGATGGTCGATCTATTCATGATGCATCCGAGGAATAGACTCGATCTGGGATCAACTTATTGGATGGGTGGATTCTCGTTAGAGGTGGCAAAGTAATGGTCGGCGGCCCAACCCGAGCTCGTCGGCTTTTATATTTTGGGCGGGTCAGAATGACCGTCTACCAAATTTTTCTGCCTAGAAATGTAAAGCCCAAACCAACCCGAGGCGGGTTTTCGGTGATGGCTTTTTTAGATTATTTTTAATTTTTTAATATATAAAATTAATATTATAAATTTCAAAAAAATAATTAATTAAAATCTCATAACTCCAATTTAAATAAAGAATCAGTGATAAAAACATATTAAGCTTACTTATTCTTATGATAATGCTTCTTGTATATTTTGACATATTTATGTATTCATACGATGATATTGACAGTATAATTTTAGTTCTTTAATTTAAGGAGAAATAAATTAGTAATTACAAATCAAATGTAAATGATATTATTAAACGTCAATTCCACTTATACTCCTAAAATAATAGAAAAAATAAATTAATTATACAATATATATTTAAGATCAATGATTCAAAATAGTTTTTACATATTATAAGGTCATTAATCATCACCTATATATTTTGGAGATCATTTCTTTTATGAATTATTTTTGAATGATTTATAAAGTTATTATTTTTGAAGTTATTATTTTTTCTAATTTTGATGTGTTGCAATTCAAAAAATATATTTTCCTGACCATTATGTAAATTAGTAAGAAACTTTTACTATAAAATACAATTAATATTATTAAAAATTATAGATATGTATATTAAATAATTTATAAAATATATATATTTAATAAAATATTAGTGGCTTTTTAGCCCAAACCCCGGCTTTTTTGGTCGAAGCCAGTGAGTTCGGGTTTTTTCAAGCGGCTTTTAGGCCGGTTTTTTCGACCTTTAATTTTAAGCCCAAACCAACCCAAACCCGGTACCAGGCGGGCTTTCGGGCGGGCTCATTTTGCTTGGCTCTAATTCTCATAACACAATCATCCTCGATACCGATTTTTCGTAAGTATTGTGTCTTTAATACAATCAATATATATATTATATGTGTAGTATCTAGAATTAATTAATTTTCAATGTTGAATAGATGTTTATGCAAAATGTATGGTACGATGTACACGCAACGCTTTCGTCCTACATTCAAGACCCACGTGAGGCACCATTGATCATTACCCCTGAGAGCATTGCATCTACATGGCAGCCATGTAACAGCCCCTAAATCCTAAGTACGATTTAGCAGGGATTATTACTCTTAAACAGGGGGACCATTTAACATTAAACTGTAATTCATAAATCAAGTATGTTTTTGGACTTTACTACATAACCTATGTTCTTGCAGCGGAAAACATGTGATATGTATATATGACAATGTACTATCAAGGTATAACTTTCAGCGACAACCTTCCTATTGCTCAACACTGCTCCATCGCATCACCAACTCAATCTGCACATTTAAAACAAATATGCGGTGAGTACAAATAATGCACTCGGTGGACTTATGCCAAAAACGCTTTTATCGCCTTTTAATTACTCGCCCATCATGGTTGAACACGAGGGTTTTGATTAAAAAGGCCTCGAGCTTACTAAACTTTTCATCATTTTCATAAACATTCGTCTGCAGACATTTTCCTTGTATGTATGATCCATATCCTTTATCTCATCATAACATTAACATTTACGCGTAGTAGCGAGGCCTCTACACGCCGCGACCGCCGTGAATTGTCCTTACAGCTCTCATCACCATTAGGTGTACACGTTAATCCTAGCTGTATAAGCCTTCCAAGATAGGATCCGATATCGATTTCATTCATAAGTTGGGAGCGACCCAACAACATTCATCATTCATTCATTCATGGATAGGATACATACATAAAACATAAATATTTTTGGGGTGTAATTTCATCATCATTTCATAATCATTTCTCAAAAGAGAGCATCATAAATAATTACTTTTCATTTCAAGAAAGATCATAAATAGGGCATTTTATCCGAGGATAAGAAAAGAAGCCCACTGGATCGTAAGCTTTCTTAATTGTTTTCCTTCTACGCCAAAGATCGCATCCGCGTCTCACCTTTACGTAAAAGCGATTTCGGATGTCGTGACACGTTTTTGAGATTTTCAAAGTTTAAAATAAACTTTGATAACTTATACTATAATAATTTGAATTCCTTAACTAATTCAATACTGCTCAATCGTGTATCTTAAACTAAGCATTTCATACTTGATAGAAACGAGATATGTTCAACTATTTCATTTAACCCTTTGGGTTAAATGTTCAACGATTCTAACGTTTTTCGATATAAAGATTTCAATTATGAAATATTTTCTCACCAATGAGATTTTCTTATAAACTTAATACGTTTACACGTATTAGCGTATTTATCGAACGTATTTCGTACGTTAATTTCAGAAGTCAACAATTTTGACTTTTCTTATAAATTCTTCAATAATTCATAATTTAATATCTAAATTCAATATAAATCGATTTTCAATCGATTTCTTTTCATAAAGGCTTAATTTCGATTTTCACGTAAATCGATAAACTTCATTAATATTTTTCTTAAATATTAATTAACTTATTCTTTAAACATTATTTTTCATTTCTAACGTTATTTAATATAACGTTTCATCATAAACATAGTATACTATGTTTATAAAATTTCATAAATTCTTAATATGTCTAAAATAATTTCTAGACATATAATGTATTATTTTTCTTGATATTAAGGAATTAAAATCCTTAATATTCTTATTCAAACTCACGGCCCTTAAGCTTTAATTTTCAATCTTCTTCCAAAAATTCTTCTAAATTCATATAGTGTACTATTTTATCATAGTATCACTAATATGTATTAACATTAACTATAGAAAATTTGGACATCACTTATTTAATTCTTATAGGCCACTTACATTTCTCAAAATTTGTTCAATAAATTTTCTAAAATTCTTATTAATGTATACAAGGCCTCAACATTAATTTATAATATGATTATAACATATAGTCCAACATTTTCAATTTCTACATCAATGCTTTATTGCTCAAGGCTCACGGTTATTCCTCAACATATACTAAATATTTTTGTAAAATTTCTACAAAATTACAATATGCTTAAATACTATCATATGTTTGTGTTAAAGAAGTATAATACTTAAGTAATTTGATTGAATAAGTATAATCCAATCTCTCCCTCTCTCGGTTCTAACACTCACACACAAAACAAATTGGAAGCCTTAAATCTTTGTGACTCACCATGCATACATCATGGTAGTAAATGTTTCTTACATCAATCTTGAACAAATCAACAAGAAAGTGATTCCACACTTTGGAAACCAAATCTATTCTCACTTGTACAAGGAAGATACATGAATTTTTTCCTATGACTCATTAATGTATATGTCATCATAGTTAATGTGTCTTTACAATTTTGAACAAAACAAAATATTCCTCTTTGCTTTTGGACAAAATAGCCGTCACTATTTCTTCCTCATTTAACAAAGAATGCTTTTTTTTAATAAGTCTTTCACAATTTAATTAAAGTCTTGCACTCTATCATATGCAAGCAAAACCATCAAGTGTTTTAATTTTCTTCTCACCTTATTTTAGTCAACAAACACTTGACTTTCACTACACAATTGCCTCAACTTGTTTCTTTCATTTTATTACTTGGCAAGTGTGTAAATAAATCCTACTTGAATCATTTAATTTCATATCATAGCAATCCATACTTAGAAATTGACGAACTACACATTGTTCACAAAAGTTCACTATTATTTCATGGCTTTGATATATAAATAATTTTCATATACTATATATATATATATATATATATATATATATATATATATATATCATAATATATGTTTTAGATGATAAATTATATCATAGGAAAATTTATTGGTATCATTTCATGTGAGAAAACCCTAATTTTGAATTAGGGTTTTCGAAAATTCTAAACTTGTTCAATAATTAATCCTTAATGTTCTAGCATTATCTTAATGCTAAATAATACTCTAATTACATATAATAATCATAGGAATTTAAATACTATAATTCCTTGATCATTAAACTCATTTTTCTATTTATCTCTAAACGTTAACGTTTGAAACGTCTCAAAACGTTCATTATCGACTCATCTCAAAATGGTCGTAATAAAGTTGTAATCACTTTATTAAATTATTCCATTAATAATGGAATTTAATTCTAAGCTTCGTCACTTAGAAAATTTTATGAAATTTTAACTATCGATAGTCAATCGACGTTAAAATACTACTGCCGAAATACTTTATATATATATATATATATATATATATATATATATATATATATTCCTTAATTCACAATTCTTAGTGAATATAAAATAGGAATTCATTATCTCGTAAATAATCGAAATCATTATTCGATATATTTCTAATTCAATTATTTCGACGAAACCCTAATTTACGAATTTTAAATATCGTAATTAGGCATTTAATTCTTCGGGATATTACATTCTACCCCCCTTAAAAGAAATTTCGTCCCGAAATTTGCATTCCTCATAAAGTAAGGGGTATCTTTGATCATAACATCTTAAATTTTCCACGTGATTTCTTTTTGTTCATGATTTCTTCATCGACTTTCATTAAAGACCCAAACTCGATTCTTTAATCGTTGAATAAATGCGATCAAAATAGTCGAGATTTTCATCACAACTTATCTGAGTTAAAGATCACGTCATTACGGCGGATTACATGATTTGGGTCACTTTTCGTATTTCCTTAATCGTGACACGTGGAAAACATTACGGACATTCCCAATTTCTTTGGAAGTACCAATCTATAAAGCTCTCGGACCTATCATTACTAGGATCTCGTAATGTCTTATAAAACATGATCTCAACATTCTTGTATCTGAACTTTATAATTTCCCTCGATGGAGAAATCTTAAGAAACTTTATTTCGCATTTAAAATGCATTCGATTTACGCGATCGTAAGACTTTTGTTTGTCCAAGCTTTTCTCATTCTTTACCTCATTTGGCGATATCTTAATCGTTTCATTTTCTGACGTCAGACCTTATACTTTCTCTCACCTACTTTATTACAATAAAGTGGTGGTCGATACTCTTTCCACGTAATGCCTCCTAAGGCTATATTGATCATTGCTGACAACTATGGTCGACGTGAACTTAACAAGTGTACAATATGTTCCCACTTGTACCTTGATTTAACATTAATGTTTTATCGTATGCTTAATCGTTTGGGTTGCCTTTCCGATTGTCCATTTATCCGTGAGTGGACATCTATGTTAAGGTTCAATCTCATGTCTAACTCCTTTTGTGAGTTAGTTCAAAATCTAGGGGTAAACTTAGAGTCTCTATCTGAAATGATAGGTTTTGGTACCCCCTGTAATTATACAATTTCCTTTATGTACGATCGAGCTAACTTATAAGATCTACAAGTCATCTGAATAGGCAGAGACAAACATAATTGGTGAGTCAACCCACTACTACCCATATAGTAGTGCGACTTCTTTATGACTTTGGCAAAACCCGTCATAAAACATTCCATTTTCATTCGTGTATTTCTAGAGATTATAACCTCTTATAAGGTCATTGATACAATGCCTTCACTTGTTGATAACCGAGACACCATTCGACAAGTATGGTTATATCTCATTTTATTCATTACTATCTAACTTTTCTCAGTAAATCATAATATCTCTTAATGTCACTCGTTGGGCGGTATGAGAAGGTCATGAATTTCATTTATGATTTCATTTCTAAGCTTATTATTTCTTGAAATATATATACATATAACCCTTTCTCGCATAATATAACATTGTCTCGCTTCTAAAAATCCTTCACTTCTTCTTTCCTTATCTTAATTTGTATTCTATTCCATTTTCATCATTTCTCCTTTCGCTTATCATCCTTTTCTTTAGTCATATGTCACCTTGAGCGTGAGAATAAAACTTACGCTCGTCCTCGATTGCCCGACTATTTACATTTTCATTTTCTTAAACTCTCCAATGAGTTTTCCTTTTCTATAGGGACATATCATAATTTAGACTGAATTTTATAACTTAAGGCATTAGAAATTACATTAACCTTCCGTAGGTGATATTTATATCACAATTGTAATTTTATTTTTTTTACTGATTCGAGCCATCTTTTCTATCTCGTATCCAAGTCTCTTTGCTCGAAGAATTAATTCAAACTTTTGTAATCTGTGAAGGATTTTTAACTTATTGTCATAGGAGTGATGTCTCAAAGACTTTGGTACTTATTATCGTTACTATTTCAAGTCGTGAGTTGGGAATTTCTATTCATGTAGTCAAGTCATTGTGATCGTAAGCTATTTTCTTTCTCATTAATACATAGCCTTTCTTTATTAATCCATGTAAATTCGATTCCTTTTGGGTAGCTATGTTATCGGCCTTGCTACCTTAGAGAGTTCTTCATGGTTCTTTGATAGCAGTCAATTAATCTAGAAAATTCCTGATCTCATTTTAGGTCATCGACGACTTTCATTCTTAATTGCTTTATCCTTTGCTGATCTACATTGATTTCTTCAAAAGACACTATGTGCACGAGGAATATTTCTTTGTCGAAATTACAATCTCGTCTTCGCAAAATTTGCCCACTCTTAAAAGTCGAAGACAGTCCTTCGACGATTCTTTATGTTCTTTCCCATTCTTTGTATGGAAAAGAACATTATTCATAAGGATTAAGACAAAATTGTCTAAGTATCGTGGAACACTCGATTTTGAGGTTCATGATCAGTTGGTGCATTTGTTAGTCCGAATGGCTTAACTATTATCTCATAGTAACCATATCTTATTCTAACAATTCGTTTTATATTTGGATACCATTTTACAAAACCATATAATATATTACATCAAAATGCCTCGGTGAGGACTTTTCATACATTAATTACAAGGGTCGGTCTATCAAGCCGACTGATTACATGGCATCTAGTTCTTTTTACATTCAAAATTTTGACACCATTTTAACATATTCACAAAGTACTCCAAACTCTATATATTTTACATCTTCTAACCACACCATTTTCAACATGAACCATTATCTACATATAAGTCTCATATCATCATGGGATTCTACGTCTCGAGTGGCCTTCATCGGAATCGTACTCCTCACTTGAAACTTGCCTTTCTCCTAATACGTTCTCGCCCATACCCCGATGATCTATTCCTTTAGAGAGCCGTGGGTCAAGTCGCCCCGCTTCTTCTTCAAAGACTGTAATGTTGCTTTTATCGAAAGTATGGTTGGGTTGGTAGAGGTAACTCCCCAGTCCACGAGGGCGGTATGATCCTGTCCTCTCGCCATTCTCATCCCTTTCGGGTATAATCCGCACGGGGACGTGGGCGGCGTTTAGGACATCGGTACAACCACTCCTTTGTACCATCTTGGGTGACTTGTCGAGGACCGGGACAAGTGCTAGTAGGTGCAGTTCCATACGCATAATATGTATGCTTGAGTCGGTCAACAAATCCCGGTAGGTGCGCCCAAGTCTTGGAGTTTTCGCATGCGAATATATTCTCTCGATACTTCTTTTGCGAACTTCGCCATTCCGTTGGCAAACGACTAATAAGCCTCGGATACCATCCTCATCCGTAACTCCATAGTTACGAGCATCCTTCCAACGGTGCGAAATTCCTCCAAAAATTGTCCTAAATTCATGCCCAGATTATAGTAAAAGAGCCGATATGCCTGTGTGAGTTCTAAGCTTGTAGGCCTTGTGGTTATCTTCTTACTCATATTACTCCATTTTCCTGCCATCTGTAAACAGATATTTCTAGATAAGTCAGACTTAAATTAAAGAAATAGAGGGAATTTTAAACAAGAAGATCTCTTAAAGATTTAAACACTTTAAGACATATATAACTTGTATACAACTCACGACACGATTCATGACACTTATTTTATCACTTATTTTACGTTTTACACCTTCAACAGATATCGCCTAAATTTATTCGCATAAGCAAATAGTGGTACTAATATCTTGTCGCAGTAACACCTCTAACGAAGAGACTAGGCCTGTGTCACTAATCACGTGATGTGACCATTTCGAAACTTCTTGTTCTAGAATTATATCTACGTTCCACATAGATATAATGATCCAATTTTGGATAGAACCTTAGGCGATCCTAGGTTCAATTCTAAGTTTGAGCAACACCGAGACGCACCATAATTCTCATATAGGTGAAGAAATTTTCATTTCTTGATTCGTTTATCCCGAATTAGGTTCTATCGTTTCTGCACATACTTGTGCGATGTTAGAACATGAAGCACCTATATCGAACAAGATATTGTAGGTATGCTGAGAAATCTTTCTCATACCTATCAGGCCTTCTTAATTTTTGTTCGTTCAGTTTTCGGTGTGAAGTATAAACTTCATTCTACGGTGTTCCCGTCTATTCAATTTAACATCTATTTCATATATCATTGTCCTTTCCATTGGGACATTATGATCCTTTGCTATAATCTTATATCACCTCGTTTATCATATCCTTTTCGGGTATCAGTACCGTTATGCTTTTACCAATAGCATTTTATGGTTAGGTCTACATCAACCTATCTTTTGATATTGATATATCGATAATTAAATCTTATCGTAGAGATCGTCATGTCTCTATCACTATCATTCATTCGTAATCCAGTATGAATGATTCAATTCTCTTTTCACTTTGTCGATCTTAGGAATATATCTCTCATATATTCTTACTTTAAACTCTTTTCTAGAGAAATCCTTATTCCGGCATTTAGTGTCTTCATTTGTAATATCCTTTTAGGATATACATCATTTGTTAACATTCTTTATTGATTCATCATGCAATTTCGCATAGGATAAAATCCTTGGTCCACTGAGGACATATCATACTTTTGCTTTGACGTCACCATTTCTCGACATTCAATGATTATTTCATTTCAATGTCAGAGATACTTAATATCTCATTTTATTGATCGTCACAAAAGTATGGGGGATAATCTTCCCAATTAGATTCACTTTAAGATCCTTCCATGTGAATCGTTTCATTATTCTCTTGGAAATATTTCCTTTTTCTTAAACATGGTATCTGAAAGTAATATTACTTTCGTTATACTTGGTTCTCACATTCAGGGTTAGAACCGTCATTATTGTCGTATGGCTTGGTAAGGTAGTACATTCAGACACCATCACTTAAATTCCAAGCATCTTATTACCATGTCTTCGCTTTGGAGATATTTTCTCCATACCGATTTACATACTAGGGCTATCCTAGTCGCTCACACAATCTCAAGGATTATGATTCCTCAATCTCATTATCGTTTATTTAACCAAGTTTCAATTACTTGGAATCGATTATGCCCAAGCATAATCTCATTGATTGAGGTATAAAACGAGAGATCTATTTTTCTGAGATGCTATCATTTCCTTATATATATATTCTTTGAAAAGAATATCTTGCATGCATCTTTATTCTTTTAAACATGTCCAACCTACTAACGAGGGTTTAGGGACAAACATCTATCTTAAAGATAAGTTGTAATCTCTCTCGTTATGACATGGTGAGGGAA
The DNA here is from genome assembly GCA_036937905.1 of Salvia rosmarinus. Classification (NCBI taxonomy): domain Eukaryota; kingdom Viridiplantae; phylum Streptophyta; class Magnoliopsida; order Lamiales; family Lamiaceae; genus Salvia; species Salvia rosmarinus. Next base: position 78,828,501 of record CM072813.1, on the reverse strand, counting down.
ATTATATCCCACGGATATCATATACTTTTCTTTACTTTTACTCTCGCATTCAATGCTAAAGAGTATCTTATTCATAACTTTATTATCATAATATCATATGAAGGTATAACTTCATCGTTATCAATCTTTGTAAAGCCCATCATGGTCATCACTTCCATGTGTATCATGGGGAAAATATCTCGCCTCATCGAGATTTTCTTTACATCATAATTTCTTGATGTCATCACTTTATCGGTGCGAAACTTTTAGGTGATGAAATAAGTCAACCTATTTCATGCCCGATGTTTATCGCTTTACTAGTTCGCACTTAGGTGACAAGGTAAGTCAACATTCATCATACTTGATGGTTTCAAGAATCAAGGAGAATTTATCACAATTACTTACAAGAGTCGCCTCATAAATCCATACGACATCTTTTAATGATCAATCTATATCTCTTTCGGTGAATAATTTGGATCTAGGTCCAAGACCGAATGACGACTCACCGAGATTTATTTGATCATATGGGCTGGCTGGACCCATCACAATTATTTTCTCACCACACAAGACTTGGTTTCAAAAGACGCTTTATGAGGTTTCAGGTTGTAAATTTCATTCAGAAAAAGTGAGAAACTCGCATGATTTCTCAATTGGAGCTAGGTCATAGAGTTAAACTCAATGACAGAAATTAGGTAATGAATAAAATTTGAAACCTTATATACTTGTAGTAGGTCATCAACAAAGGTTCTTATGAAGGTAATGGTTCTACTTGTATTACTGGAAATCTTACTTTCTTAGTAACATTCTAAGATTCTTATCATACTACAAAATTCTCATCCTATATAAATCATAGAACTAACTTCAACTGATTCTCGTAAATTCTGGAGTAGGAATCAGGGATTTGGTCCTTCATAACAAATACATTACAGTGCGTTAGGAGTACGTAGGCGAAAACCGTACGTCAATCGGAGTTTAAACAAAGGAGAACGAGCTAAAACAAAATCACTGCGCAGTGCAGGAAAAATTTGCGCGCTCGCACCGAGATCGTAGGCGATGCCGAAACCGAGGTCGTGCATGCCGTTGCCGATGCCGATGCCGATGCCGATGCCGATGTAGTATAGACTACCAAGGTCGACATGTCAAAGTCGATGTTATAAAATTTTTGAAGTCAAAGTCGACGCGCACATGCGTCAAGTCGAGTTAAGGTCGCATGCCGAGGTCAAAGTCGAGTCGCACATGCCGAGATTGAAGTCGGTCGCACATGCCGAGGTCAGTCGAGTCGCACATGCCGAGATTGAAGTCGAGTCGCACATGCCGAGGTCGAAGTCGAGTCGCACATGCCGAAGTCGAAGTTAAGGTCGCACATGCCGAGGTCGAAGTCGAGTCGCACATGCCGAGATTGAAGTCGAGTCGCACATGCCGAGGTCGAAGTCGAGTCGCACATGCCGAGATTGAAGTCGAGTCGCACATGCCGAGGTCGAAGTCGAGTGCACATGCCGAAGTCATAATCGAGTCGCACATGCCGAGGTCGAAGTCGAGTCGCACATGCCGAAATCGTAATCGAGTCGCACATGCCGAGGTTGAAATCGTTCTTTTGTTCTTGTAAGGGAATGAAGTTCGTACTTCTATGTTCTTTCGCAATACGTGATCATGCTTCTTATATCGTCTATGTTTTTCTTGAGATGACTCATCATTTGTCATAATAAATCTTGAGATTTGAAACTAAAGTTTCAAATAATAAAAACATAGTTCATTCATACATGCACATTTCTTTGAATTTCGAAGAATTCATCATTCCAACTTTGGCCATTTACGTTCATTTCAAGCATATTCATTCACTATACATAATCTTGAAATTTGAACGAATTTGGTTATGAAAACTTGAAAATTTTGTTCAATTTCATAACATACTTGAATGCATGTATTACTTGAATTTTGCAATTTCAACATTTCATTCTTGGCACATTTTGCCCATTATCAATCATAAGCATTCATTTCTTACTTGATCACTATGCATAACTTCCCTTCTCAACATTTTTCATAACTTCCATTTCATATCACTCATCTTTCACATCTTTCATTCCTTTTGAAAAATCATCTCGATCCTTTTCTCTTTCAACTTTTCATTTTAAAAATTTGAAAATGAATCATTTACCTCATTTCGGTTGAGCTTGATGTGATGGAGTGTTGAGCATTGTCGGTGACCTTTAGAAGTCTAGTGACTCAATCTAGACTTAACCTTAAAGGAGATTTTGGGTTCAAAGAGCTAATCGCTCGATACCACTCTAATGACCCCTAAATCCCAAGTACGATTTAACAGGATTATTACTCTTAAACAGGATGAATAAGCAGGACCATTTAACATTAAAGCGTAATTCATAAATCAAGTATGTTTTGGACTTTACTACATAACCTATGTTCTTTCAGCGGATAACATGTGATATGTACATATGACGATGTACTATCAAGGTATAACTTTCAGCGACAACCTTCCTATTGCTCAACACTGCTCCATCGCATCACCAGCTCAATCTGCACATTTAAAAACAAATATGCAGGGCTGAGTACAAATAATGCACTCAGTGGACTTATGCCAAAAACGTTTTATCATCTTTTAATTACTCTGCCCCATCATGGTAAGACACAAGGGTTTTGATTAAAAAGGCCTTGAGCTTACTAAACTTTTTCATCATTTTCATAAACATTAAATCTGCTTGAGACATTTTCCTGTATGTATGATCCATATCCCTTTATCTCATCATAACATTAACATTTACGCCGTAGAAGCGAGGCCTCCCTCACGTCCGTGACCGCCGTGAATTGTCCTTACAGCCTCGGTCACCATTAGGTGTACACGTTAATCCTAGCTGTATAAGCCTTCCCAAGGATCCGATATCGATTTCATTCATAAGTTGGGAGCGACCCAACAACATTTATCATTCATTCATTCATGGATAGGATACATACATAAAACATAAACATTTGGGGGGTAATTTCATCATCATTTCATAATCATTTCTCAAAAGAGAGCATCATAAATAATTACTTTTCATTTCAAGAAAGCATCATAAATAGAGCATTTTATCCTCGAGGATAAGAAAAAAGCCCACATGGATCGTAAGCTTTCTTAATTCGCTTTCCTTCACGCCAACGATCGCATCCGCGTCTCCTTTACGTAAAAGCGATTTCAAGATGTCGACACGTTTTTGAGATTTTCAAAGTTTAAAATAAACTTTGATAACTTATACTATAATAATTTGAATTCCTTAACGAATTCAATACGCCGTTCAATCGTGTATCTTAAACTAAGCATTTCTCGTACTTCGATAGAAAGGAGATATGTTCAACTATTTCATTTTAACCCTTTAGGTTAAATGTTCAACGTATTCTAACGTTTTTTCGATATAAAGATTTCAATTATGAAATATTTTCTCACCAATGAGATTTTCTTATAAACTTAATACGTTTTACACGTATTAGCGTATTTATCGAACGTATTTCTTACGATAATTTCAAAAGTCAACAATTTTGACTTTTCTTATAAATTCTTCAATAATTCATAATTTAATATCTAAATTAATATAAATCGATTTTCAATCGATTTCTTTTCATAAAGGCTTAATTTCGATTTTCACGTAAATCGATAAACTTCATTAATATTTTTCTTAAATATTAATTAACTTATTCTTTAAACATTATTTTTCATTTCTAACGTTATTTAATATAATCGTTTCATCATAAACATAGTATACTATGTTTATAAAATTTCATAAATTCTTAATATGTCTAAAATAATTTCTAGACATATAATGTATTATTTTCTTGATATTAAGGAATTAAAATCCTTAATATTCTTATTCAAACTCACGCCCTTAAGCTTTAATTTTCAATCTTCTTCCAAAATTCTTCTAAATTCATATAGTGTACTATTTTATCATAGTATCACTAATATGTATTAACATTAACTATAGAAAAATTTGGACATCACTTATTTAATTCTTATAGGCCACGGCATTTCTCAAAATTTGTTCAATAAATTTTCTAAAATTCTTATTAATGTATACAAGGCCCCAACATTAATTTATAATATGATTATAACATATAGTCCAACATTTTCAATTTCTACATCAATGCTTTATTGCTCAAGGCTCACGGTTATTCCTCAACATATACTAAATATTTTTGTAAAATTTCTACAAAATTACAATATGCTTAAATACTATCATATAACAATATTACATCACAACATTTATCAAAATCAACTTAATCATCATCAAAACAAGGTTGAAGCTCACGGCTTCTTTGAGGAAAATTAAGCAAACAATTTCCAAAATTCCTAGTAAAATCATATAGTCCATAACTAAGGTCCTAGATCAACATTATGTTATAACATTACTTAAATAAAATTTGTGCACTAACTCACAAATTTTAATTCATTTTCCGCCCTTAACAAATTAATAGCATATGATTTATAAAATTTCCAATAAATCATAATGGGTTCCTTGGCTATCATATTACATTAATCCTTCATCATATCAACACTAGCAATTTTCGATCATTGTTATAAAAATTATAACATGCTTAGGCCTTAGTTAAAACATCATTTGTGAAGCATAAACATCCTACTAAACATTATTTACTAACAATTAAACATGTTAGCATAATCTCTTACTAAGAACACATGCTTATAACATAAGATCAAACCATTAAAATTTGGAAATTCTAGCATACAATCGAAGCTCGTTCGATTTCTAACCTTTTTAACGGTGTCGATTTAATGTGCAAGGCTTTAGTACCAAGGTTTTGGTGATTGAAAAATAAGAACACTCAAGGTTTTTCTAATGGTGAAGCTCTCGGTTCTTTTTGAATGAGAGAGAGTGAAATATGTTTGTGTTAAAGAAGTATAATACTTAAGTAATTTGATTGAATAAGTATAATCCAATCTCTCCCTCTCTCGGTTCTAACACTCACACACAAAACAAATTGGAAGCCTTAAATCTTTGTGACTCACCATGCATACATCATGGTAGTAAATGTTTCTTACACCAATCTTGAACAAATCAACAAGAAAGTGATTCCACACTTTGGAAACCACCGTCTATTCTCACTTGTACAAGGAAGATACATGAATTTTTTTCCTATGACTCATTAATGTATATGTCATCATAGTTAATGTGTCTTACACAATTTGAACAAAAATATATTCCTTTGCTTTGGACAAAATAGTCGTCGGCTATTTCTTCCTCATTTAACAAAGAATGCTTTTTTTTAATAAGTCTTTCACAATTTAATTAAAGTCTTGCACTCTATCATATGCAAGCAAAACCCTCAAGTGTTTTAATTTTTCTTCACCTTATTTTAGTCAACAAACACGGCACTTTCACTACACAATTGCCTCAACTTGTTTCTTTCATTTTATTACTTGGCAAGTGTGTAAATAAATCCTACTTGAATCATTTAATTTCATATCATAGCAATCCATACTTACAAATTGACGAACTACATTGTTCACAAAAGTTCACGGCTATTTCACTGGCTTTGATATATAAATAATTTTCATACTAAATATATATATATATATATATATATATATATATATATATATCATAATATATGTTTTAGATGATAAATTATATCATAGGAAAATTTATTGGTATCATTTCATGTGAAAACCCTAATTTTCTAATTAGGGTTTCGAAAATTCTAAACTTGTTCAATAATTAATCCTTAATGTTCTAGCATTATCTTAATGCTAAATAATACTCTAATTACATATAATAATCATAGGAATTTAAATACTATAATTCCTTGATCATTAAACTCATTTTTCGATTCATCTCTAAACGTTAACGTTTGAAACGTCTCAAAACGTTCATTATCGACTCATCTCAAAATGGTCGTAATAAAGTCGTAATCACTTTATTAAAGTATTCCATTAATAATAGAATTTAATTCTAAGCAGTCACTTAGAAAATTTTATGAAATTTTAACTATCGATAGTCAATCGACGTTAAAATACTATCGCCGAAATATTTTTATATATATATATATATATATATATATATATATTCCTTAATTCACAATTCTTAGTGAATATAAAATAGGAATTCATTATCTCGTAAATAATCGAAATCATTATACGATATATTTCTAATTCAATTATTTCGACGAAACCCTAATTTACGAATTTTAAATATCGTAATTAGGCATTTAATTCTTCGGGATATTACAAGCCACCAGCGCATTGGATGGCAGTTGTCCTCGGCTTTGCCGGTCATAGACCATGGTTACGTGCCACGCAGGTAACCTATTTAATACAATAAGTTGCAAAATTGAAAATTTCCTTGTTTATTTCTCTAAATATTAATTTTATAGATCATCATCCCATGCGCCATCGAGCGTTGCCGTGATATGTCGTGGATATGCACTCGGTCATTGCTTGTCGTTTGACTCGCAACGTTGGCGGATGGACAATGATCAATTGGATGCGAGGATGATGGACTTCGTGTGCCTGAATAGATTATTGCGGCCGTTTATGCTCTTCTCTAGATGGTTCGAGAGTAACTCCCACCAAATACCACCATGGAATAATGATGCGATTATTACACCAGCTGAAGCTTCAGAGGTATTTGACCAGGACGACGATTTCAGTGATGGTCCATTTGCGTGCATGACTGTAGAACGTCTTAATTCTGGTTCACCGAGCATCGAATGGGGTATGTCTAATACTTTAGCATATAGAAAGAAGATAAGTGGAAATATATATGAGTTATGTGAGCCATATACGAAGCCGAGAGTGCCGAGAGCGCGTAGAGGATGATGATTTCTTTTATATTATCTCATGTAATAGATCTTCATTACAATGTCAATTCAATGGATTAATTTCAATTTCAATATCAATATCAATTTCAATTTCAATTCAATTCAATTTCCTTTAGCTGTACAATCTTTAATTTAATAGATTCTTGGTCAGATATTATCGAGAATTGATTAATTTCTTCATATCAATAACAAATAACAATGATGATGTGAATAATAATGTTAATAATGTCTTTACATGAATAAGTGCTTTCATTACAATGTAAATCAAATACAAGTTGTAATTCAAATACAAGTTGTTCTTCAAATACTAATAATAATAATAGCTTTTAAATAACCAATTATAACACCAATAACAATAGTATTATAATATCAATAACAAATAATAATAATAATAATAATAATAATAATAATAATAATAATAATAATAATAATGTATTTACATGAATAAGTGTTTTCATTACAATGTCACTCGTTTCTTGACAAGTAAGGACACTTCCGACGAGTATGAGATTCGTTACCACACAAGCTACATGTCCGTGGTGCACGACTTCTACTACTCGATCCCACTTCTGTTGGATGACGATATCGACCCACTTTCGGGCGCCCAGCTTGACGGACTCTATTAGGAGGCATAACTGTAATTCCAGCAACATCTAGAGGAACAGTCCAACTAGACTGTGGCTCAACAGGATTGATCCGATACGAGTATGCTTCGGCTAGCTTTGCAGAATGGTAGTACTCCCCCACATAGTTATATATATGGTGACCTTTTTGACTAAAAAATTTATATAATCAATTATATGTAAGTGAAATCAAATTGATCAAAAAAAATTAACATAATTAAACTTAAATGTGTACCATATAGTCAGCAACAAAGACGAGAACACGGTATCATATTCATGTCCCACTCCAAACACGCACACGATTGCGTATTGAGATTCACTCCAATGTTTTACTTTGTGCTCGACTTTGAAAGTGGAGTCCATGAGGGCACTACATCGTATCTACGTGATAGTTCTATTGATACCATCATCTTACGCTACCGCTTGAGGTCAATTCACCGCGCACCTCTTTGTCGCTTCATGTCTCTCATCGAACCATTTTTCTATAATGTGACGGATTGCCTCAATCATTGAGCAAATTGGCAATCGCTCAGCCCACAATAATCGAGAATTGAATGATTCGGCAATGTTAGATGTTATAAAGCGTAGCGCCTAACGGGCATCGTGATTCAGCCCACTTCACACTCCAACCTCCACCAACTTCGTATATGCGCCACTACCATCAGCCTTCACGAGACTTTAACATAGCCATCGCTTTTCAAAGTATGCATCTTGGTACGCATAAGCGACTTTCGGAATAACTGCGGATGGTTGTCCAAACGGGTGATTTTTTCAGCAGATGGTAGTAGCATAATCCGTGTGTTGCATCGGGGTGACACACTGACCGCATTCATTATAATCGACATGGGCATCTCAAACAATCAACATCTCGGATTTGATCCATAAGCGCTTGTAGTCGAGACGTAAACCAAGTCCATGAGACATCATTCTCGATCGGGCCAATTCCATAAGCTAATGGAAAACTTGCTCATTGTCGTCCTTTGTCACGGCAACGAATAATATGCCTTTATTGCGGCCCTTCAAGTTTGTACCGTCCACTACAATCACGGGTCGGAGGCACAATGTGTATGCCAATCTGCATGAACCGAGCGCGACAAAGAGGTGACGGAACCGACCATCTGATCCAATATCTAAGTCAGCCATCGAACCGGGATTGCTCATCCGTAACATATGCAGATAACTCGTAGTAGCTGAAATGATTCTTCATGTCCACCGTATATCATCTCGATCGCCTCTATTATGGGCTCGCATTGCTACACTATATGTAACGTGTACACCGTACTCGCCGCAAATCAGCCATAATGGACCTCGGCTTTAGCACTTCACCGTCTTTGCGGATTTTTCGTGATATGCATCTCGCAATTACACGGGCATTCACCTTCCTTACCACGATATTCACTGGGTTACGTATGCAAGTATGTATAGCAACAAACTTGCGGACAAACCAAATCCACCTTCACTGCGATGCACGTAGTAGAAAAGGACGCGATTATGATATCAACATTTGAATGTAATCCTCGAATTATCGGATCGAGGAATAACAAATTCTACCGACGCTCCAAATGCCATAGCCCGGATATCTTGATTCACCCTTGTCGTCGAAGATGGAACCTTCGCTCACCTCATCGGGTCCGGATCCGAGTCTAGAGGACGAGCAAAGAGATTAACTGAAGCATAATGATGAATAACAGGGACTAGCTAGTTGCTCATCTCCTCAACTTCTTCTAGATCTAGGCCTCCTACGTGCGCTTGCGTGTTACTCTGCATAATCGTAGATAGAAGCTTCCCGAATCCACCCTCTCGACGGATCCATGCGTCAAACTCTACAAATGAGCCATAACTCACCAAAGCATCTTCTTTCTCTTCATCTGACTCTGTTTCATCTTCTTCTTCTTCTTCTTCAACGTAGTCTTCATCATCGCTGTCATCAACAAGTGTATCAGCCCCTGGTTGCAGCATATGTTGGGAAATAGAATTCCTGGATGGATCCATGTGTTGCGGCATATATTGAGATGTATCAGCATCAAACCAATCATATGATGCAAATTGTTGTGTAAACGACGCATCAACGATATGTGTTGGGAAGTGCAGTCATATGTTGACGAGGATGGTATCTCAAACGAAGGTCTATATAGTTCTTGCTCGATTGGGATGTGTCGGCATCGTGAGTCACATAGACCTCGGTTGGACATCATGAGCCAATCGAACAAGTTGATCATCATTACTCAAAACTAATTTGATAATTCTACCACCCGAGATCTCGATAGATAATGCGGTTGGTAGGTTGTCTTGAAGCGAATTTCCCAACATAATTTGATCAATCATATCGATGAACTCCGAGATAATTACATTGTCCATTCGAACAAAGGCATTTGGTCGATACCCCTAATGTAACATAAAGAAGGATCCCGATTGTCTCCATATCTAACAATAATGCTCTTCTATCCCGACCTCTATAACAACAACAAGATTACATTAGCATAAATATACATTCTTAATATGATTTTTCTAATGTATAAAACAAATATACATTCGTAATGTTTACACTAAAATTATCGCTACAATAAGAAAAATAGCAATCTAATCAAAGTCTAATTAAATAATTAAAGTCTCTTACAATAAATTAATTAAAAGGGGACTTATCTAAACGAATTATGTCGGGACTTATCTAAACGAATTATCCAATAATTATATACAATTATCTAAACGAATTATGCAATAATTATAAATAGCAGAAACAATCGAATTATCTAAACAAATAAACAAAACAAATGTAAACAAAATTAACAATAATTAATCTAAACAAAATAATATCATAAACAACAATAATTAACGCATGAATTAATTAGTCATTTACATCATAATTATTTACCATCAAAATTAACATGGCGTTTTTGTAATCTAAACGAATTATGTTAACTAAATGATCATATTACGTTTTGATTTTTCTATGTTCAAAATTGATATACGATTTATCAGATTTTTTTAAAAGAATAAGATATAAAAAATTATCAGATTTTTTTTAAAGAATAGGATATAAAACAATTATTGATTTATACTAAAATTATCGCTACAATCAAATTAAGAAAAAATAATTAAATAATTATAGTCTCAATTATAAATAATTAAAGTATTTTACAATAAATTAATTAAAAGGGGACTGAAATAAATAATCGAATTATCTAAACAAAATAAATAAAATCTAAACAAAATTTGATAATTAGTATTAAATTTACAAAATATTGCCTTCATTCCGGTCGATGATCCTTGATTCCGGTCGATCAATTTGATGTTTCCGGTCGACCGGAATCAATGAATCAATTATAAAATAAATTGACACATAAAAATCGACAATTCCGGTCGATGATCCTTGATTCCGGTCGACCAATTTGATGTTTCCGGTCGACCGGAATCAAGGAATCAATTACAAAATTAATTGACACATAAAAATCGAAAATTCTGGTGGATGAACCGTGATTCCGGTCGACCGGAATCAAGGGAATTATCGACCGGAATTTTTGATTTTTACGTGTTCATTAATTTTTTGATTCATTTATGGTTTTTTTTTTTAATTTTCGTTATATTAATAGCTTATAAATTTGAAAACCCATAAAATCATATAAAAACATATAAGTTCACCTACACGTTAATCTAAAATGCATAACTTAATCTAAATTAACCTATACATTAAAATACTCACTTAAATATAAATATATACGAGCGATTATCTAAACTAATTATAATATCCAATTATCTATACCAATTACGCAATAATTAATTATCTAAACGAATTATGCAATAATTTATCCAAACCAATAATCAATAATAAATCTAAACAAAATTAACAATAATAAATCACAACAAAATTAACAATAATAAATCTAAACACAAATTAATATCTTAAACAACAATAAATTCAAAAAACGGGTCGAAAATAAATAAAAATTCGAATAACTTACTTGTTGAGACAGAGTCATTGGGATCCGGATTGAAGAAATAAATTTGAAAATTTTGAATATAAAACCGAAATGAACCAAAGAAAATTAGAAGAAGAGCAAGAGCAAATTGTGAATACTTGAATTTGTTGGATTTGTATTTGTTACCGATCGATTGTATAAATAAGAGAGAATTGGTTCAATTATTGGTGGTCAAATCTTTCTTCTTTTCAAAGAATTTTTCCGTAATTTTCAAAGATTTATTTGTCTTCTTCAATTTTTACGCAATTATACCGTAGCTTTTACTTTCGTAGTATTATTTTGTGCGAGATTAAATTAGCGTAAATATGAAGGATAATTTCAATATTAAATATTTCTCATAATTAATAAGTTGTGTGATAATTTCAAGATTTCAATATTTTGCAAAATTTCCATCATAGATTACTGTAAATATTAATTTAAATATCATACATTCATTTTAAATTAATTAGTATTAAATTAATTTGATATATCCTTGTTTCCGATTGAAAATTCGTTGATTCCGATTAGACCTTTGATATTTCCGATCGATAGGAGACAAGAAGTAATAATTATTATTAAATTCAATGATTAATATCAACATAATTTAATATATCTTCCGGAAACATATTAAATTCCAGAATTTAATACTAATCATGCGATCGGAATTTAATACAAATGTCTCCGAAAATTTAATATATCAACATAATTTAATACTAATCATGCATCGAATTAATACTAATAAAACTCGGAAACATATTAAATTCCATTCAATTCATTCATTTAATTTATGTAATTTAAATTTTATGTTTCCGGTCAAGTACACACTTTTGACCGGAAACATAAAATTTAATTACATAAATTCTTGACCGAAACATAAAAGTGTAGATAGGACATAAATGAATGGATGGAATTTAATATGTTTCCGGTCCATTCATTTCGCAATCATTTATCGATTTAGTTAACAAACAAAATATTATTATATGTCGTTGACATGTCACAAGACTCTGTAGATATATATTAAAAAAAGCAAATGGGTATACAATGTATCAATTTTTCAAAATGGTTATGTCATGTAGACACTTTTACAAAAGTGTGTACTTGTATATATTTCGCATATTTTAAAATTATGTAATAAAACATTTTTACGATAGAGAGAAATTGGTCAAGGAGATTTGTGGCGCTTTATTTTTCTAAACGAGTTTAAGGCGAACAGGAATAATAGATCAATGTCGTAACAAACATTTTCTTTATTGTTGCAACGATAAACTTATTCGTCACTCCGCTTAAAGATAACTTGAACTAATATCGCCAAATAAAATTGAGATCACGTAAATTTTATAATATAAACAGAACCAAATAATTGCAACCATTAAATTAAAATATTCTTCTTAAGCTTCTAATAGTCCGTTTCTATAAGTTGAGAAATTGAAATGAATGAACTAATAATTGTTCCAACCAAAATAGGATCAGAATATTCAAAATCATTCATCATTGTGTAAGCAGTCTTGACTAGGATCTAATTGAATAATAATAGTGGCCTGCAATACCAACTTGGTTTTATTTTGTTCACATAAAATCATTAAAATGGATAATTTTGTGCAAACGTAACATTGCACTTTCTTCCAGCTTTAAAAATAAAAACAAAAAATATTGCACTTTCTTAGTGGTTGGAATATTAATTTGTGTAACCGTGTCGCCTTTTGCTATAAATAAAAGCAATCCGTATAAGCGAAATCGCGTTTTTTCCACTAAAAAGCCAAAATCTAGTGAATTAATTTCCTAGCGACATATAGTATTAATTAAGCTTTACGCGTTAGCATTTATTAACCACAAATTTTCTTGATTTTTACCGACTCCCAAATTCATCTTCCCTTTAGTTTAGTTGCTTCCTACCTGGAGACAGCAAATGGGATACTATCTTTCTTCCATTTCAAGGCGCTCAAAATTATTTTCTTTATTCTCTTTTATTTGTGGTGAAATTTATTAGAATTGGGCAATCATTTTCTTAAAGGATTATCAATTTATATATTGAATACAAATCTTTATTAAGTTGATGTGGAATAAATAAGACTTCAATATACCCTTTCACTTATAATCATCGGTCGGTATGAACCACCTTCTCACATAGGTAAGTATATATAGTCACCGACTACTACACGTGTTGAGTTAGGACAAACAAATCATTTTTGACCCGGGCTTGCTCTAACACAATATTGAAATTTGTCCATCGTCCCTTTAAAAAGCCTTAACAAAAAATGGTCATCCAAACTTATATATTAAAAGTATAATCTTTATCAAATCGATGTGAGATAAACGAGACTCAACATAATTTAACTTTATCAGACAATATTGTATACTCTGGAATTTATATGTTTTGGTATAAATATGATGACGACGGACAATCAAATTTGCTATTGCTAATCATTAGCAATGCAAATACTTGATTGAGTTATACTATTCATGTTACAAGGATCGTTCTTGTATCAAATTGTTTGACATACACTTATATTTAGATTCAAATACAATTAAACGTAAAAAAAATGTAAATATATTATTAAATATGAACTTGAATTCAAAAATATTCTATATTTTTATAGCCGGTCGAGCTAATAATATAAGATTAATATGGACATACACCGTATAGTTTTACTTCCCAATGAAATCTATATATGCTTACTCAAAGTCCGCAACTATATTACACGATAAACTTTTAAATAAATTTCATTTCAAATCATAATGTTTTGATAAAAATTATAATGTTAATAATATTGGGTTTTAATTTAGAAATATTTCTTTTCTCAATTTTAATGACCAGTTATAATTCCGGTGAAAAACATGCTAATTTTTCAAGTACTGATACAAAATTCCCCCTCTGAAACCACAAATTAAGCATGAAATATTAAGTTAAGATTGACAAAAAAAAGGACAGATATTGTAATTTAAAATTCAATTAATCCTAAACAATTCAATAACGATGTCAAAATCATTTGTTCCAAATATTTTATATAATCCACAGATAACAAAACTAATTAAGTCGCAGGATTTGGTCAGACACTCTAGTATAATTCAAAAACTAGTTGAGGATTAATTAAAATCAACAATTTTCATGTGCGAGTATCTACTTTGTCATGGTCCAACTTGCATCTTTTGGGTCAAAATCACGTCATTAGCAAATGAATTAATCTGTCAAATGGAGAAATCATGGCATAATTCTTTGAACTGATTAGCTAAATTAATTAATTAATTAATATGAACTATCAGATGGAGGTAGTTGAATAGCATGATTAATAATAAAAACCTAAACGATTACTTCCTTCACATGTATGTTGTAATTATGCTAACGTTGTAGATTATTTAATGGTTTGACTAATTTCTTGCTATTTAAGGCCAAAATATTCCAAACTGCATCCGGAAATTTCTAATAGTACCATGTGGTCTCATGTGTCTCCACATTTTTCTCTTGATAAATCAACATCGATCCATAGTCAAACTTTATTCGTTACAAGATCAGAACTTAAGCCATGTTCTACAAATTAAATGTTGTATATACAAATATACAACAACAATGATCTCCTACTTAGACACTGATAGGGAAGTTAATATGATGATGACCTAATAATAACATATACTCCTACTCCCTCCGTCCCCCAAATTAAATCCATTCATAGGAATTTTCGGCACAGATTTTAATAAAAATTGTTAAATATATTACGAGTGGAGTAAGAGGTCCAACAATAGTGTAATATTAAATTAGTTAGTGGTGGACCATAAATGTTAAAAGGTGTAAATAAATGGATTATTGATGGTAAAAAAGAGAAAAATAGTGGTGGTCATGAGTGATAAAAGATGTAAATAAAGGATATTATTGAGGGTAATAAGTTGGGAAGATGGGATATCCCAAAAAAGGAAAACTATAAAGAAAATTACGACGGTAGAAAATTGATATATAAATTATTCGCATTTATTTTAATCTTACCAGAATATGCACTCAAATCAAAAACTTCAAAAATAGAATAAAATTTGATTGAATACATTTTCCTCAACGAAATAATATTATACGTATGAAATCAATTTCAAATAAATAATGTTTTTATTACTCCAAACTTCATGCATTTGCACGGGTAACATTGATGGGACGGAGTGTCCCCACATGCTTAGCTCAGTTGGTTAAAAGTTAACAAATTTGGATCAAGGACCAAAGATCGAGTCCTAGCAGTTGCAGGGTGAGAGTTTCACTCTCTTTAGTGTGGTTCATTCGGCACTAGGAAAAATCCTCCTAACTTCTTAACAACTAAGTTACCATGATTTACCCTCTCACATTCTCATATGGCTGGGTGGTGGAGCTCCAGGATGAGTTCTTCCCCCTTTTGTGGAACAAGGAGAGGAGCAGAGCTATGTTGATGAATGGTGGGGCTATTAGCCTATTTCCCATCCCAATTTTGTTCAATTATGTCCTGAATACCTGTTAGACTACCGATAGCGTAGCTAACGTGTCACCTGTAGAAATAGATAAATGATAGAGGTAGAGTAGGAGGTTGAAGAAGACGAGAGAGAGAGAATTTTATCTGTAAAAACTTGTCTCCTCCTTTCGTGTTTCCCAAACTAAATAGCCTCTCTAATTTAATTTCAGAATGAAAAACTAATTCAAAAATGAAACAACATGTAGAAGATCTCACACCGCATTACGTACGCTATAGATGTGTTCTTCTTTAATTGAAAAAGACCCAAACAAATGGAATTACTTTCTCTCTTTCCCTTTCTTCTCCATCTTCTCTGTACCGCCTGGAACCTAGCCTTCTTCACACACTTCAACACCTCAATTCACAACAATACTCCCCCCTTTCAAAGATCCTTGTCCTCAAGGATCAAAAGTTGGAAACTTGCGGCGCAGGAAGTTCACGTCTTCCCACGACGACGCCCCGGCAGAGGGTGGTTCCCATAAGACCAGAACTTGCTGAACTTTTCGTCCCCGACGCACAGCCTCCCGCTCTTGTAAGATAGCTGAGGGTACCACAACAAAAATCCCATCTTGGTCCGTTATGGGTAGATCTGGAACTGGAGCAATATTCGGGCTGATAGCCCGCTTGAGGAGCGACACATGAAAAACAGGGTGTATCTTCGATCCCTCAGGTAATTCCAGTTTATAAGCTACCTTTCCAATTTTCTCCAATATTTGATAGGGACCGTAATATTTGGCTGATAATTTCAGGTTCTTGCGAAGGCAAACGGAGTTCTGCCGGAAGGGTTGCAATTTCAGGTAGACCAAGTCACCTACCAAGAATTCTCTTTCCCGGCGCTGTTTGTCGGCATACTGCTTCATACGATTCTGCGCGACAATCAGGTTATCTCTCAACTCTTGCATGCGTGCTTGCCTCTGTGTCAAAAGATTTTGGGCTGCTTCGTTGTGAATAGGTAAAAACTGGGTAATAGAGTGCATAGGGGGTTTAAATCCATACAGTGCTTCGAATGGGGTTGCCTTCAAGCCTGAGTGATAATTGGTGTTATACCAGAACTCAGCTAAGGCCAACCATCGACACCACAACTTAGGATTTTGATGTACCATGCACCGTAGGTAGGACTCTAGGCACTGATTTAAACGCTCGGTCTGTCCATCCGTTTGAGGATGGTAGGCTAAAGAAAATCCAGGGATGTATGTAGACTCTTGAACAGTTCCTTCCAGAACACACTGGTAAACACTTTATCTCTATCTGTGACAATGCTCACAGGAAGCCCATGTAATTTATAGATGTGCTCTAGGAAGGCTTGAGCAACTGATTGGGCAGTAAAAGGGTGACATAAGGGAAGAAAATGACCATATTTAGTGTATCTGTCAACCACTACCAATATGGTATCCTTTCCCCCAGATTTAGGCAAACCCTCAATGAAATCCATAGAAATATGGGACCAAGCCTGAGTGGGGATAGGCAATGGCTGTAATAATCCAGGTAGGTGGCCACCGAGGGGTTTACTCTTGCAGCATGTGTCACAAGATTGGATCCAAGTATGGATATCCTTCATCATAGTAGGCCAATAGAATAAAGCCCTCAGTCTCTCATAAGTGTCTCTTTCTCCAGAATGTCCTCCATACCCACTGTTATGCATCTCATTCATTAGTTTCTGCCTCAAATCAGTTGTGATACCCACTGCCACTCTGCCCTTGTACCTTAGAATATCTCCTGTAATGACCCAGTCAGTTAGGGATAGGGGCTGGACCAATTTCTGATGCCTGACTCTTTCTAAGAAGAAATCCCCCTCATAGCTAGCAAAAATTTGTTGCATCCAGGTAGGTGTTAGTGTAGTCACCGAATGGACTTCTTCTGCTTGCCCTCTCCTAGATAAGGCATCAGCCACCTTATTCTCACTTCCCTTTTTGTACTGAATATCATAGTTGAACCCTAACAGTTTCACCACCCACTTTTGCTGCATTAGGGTAACAATTTTCTGATCCAATAAATGCTTTAGAGCTTGCTGATCTGTTTTTATGGTGAACTGATGACCTTGGAGGTAGTGCCTCCACCTTTGAGTAGCCAACAATATAGCTAGAAACTCCCTCTCATAGACTGACAAAGCCTGGTGTTTTGGGCTAAGTTGTTTGCTTAGGAAAGAAATAGGTTGCCCCCTCTGCATGAGCACTGCACCAATTCCAGTACCACTAGCATCCGTTTCTAGGACAAATGGTATGGTAAAGTCAGGTAGAGCCAATACTGGGGTACTGCTCATAGCTTGCTTCAAGTGATTAAAGGCTTGTTCTGCTTCTTCAGACCACTTAAAAGCTCCCTTTTGAGCAAGTTGGTCAGGGGTTTGCTAATAACCCCATACCCTCTTACAAATTTTCTATAATAACCAGTAAGACCCAAAAACCCCCTGAGTTGTTTTAGGGTAGTAGGAGTAGGCCACTCCTTCATGGCTGAGATTTTTTCAGGGTCAGTAGCCACACCAAATTCTGAAATAATATGGCCTAAGAATCCAATTCGAACCTGCCCAAAACTGCACTTACTCCTCTTAGCATATAGCTTGTGTGTTCTAAGTAGAGATAGGATAATCCTTAAGTGATTGTAATGCTCTTCCTTAGTCTTGCTATAAATCAGAATATCATCAAAGAATACCAACACCACCTTCCTTAGATACTGCCCAAAGATCCTGTTCATTAGAGATTGAAAGGTAGCAGGTGCATTGCATAATCCAAAAGGCATGACTAAGAACTCATAGTGACCATGGTGTGTCCTGAAGGCAGTTAGGTACCTGTGGGATGAGTGCATAAGAATCTGAAAATATCCAGATCTTAAATCAATCTTGGAAAAATACTTGCTGCCATATAGTTCATCCAATAGCTCTTCAATCACTGGTATTAGGTAGTTATGTTTGACTGTAAGGCCATTTAGATACCTGTAATCAATGCACATTCTCCAGGTGGAATCTTTCTTCTTCACTAGCAAAACTGGTGAGGCAAAAGGGCTGGTGCTGTGTCTTATGAGCCCTGAGTCTAGCAATTCTTTCACAATTTTTTCTATTTCAGTTTTCTGGTCATGTGATACCCTGTAGGGGTATTGCTGCTTGGAAATACTCCCGGGTTTAAGAACAATCTGATGCTCCACTTCTCTAGCTGGGGGTAACTCCTTGGGTTCCTCAAATAGGTCTGCAAATTCGTGTAATAGAGGCTCCCATTCTGATTCATCTCCAGTGCAGTCTCCTTTTGTCTTAACCCAATACATATCTTCAATACTATCCATACTCTTGGCAAGAATATGAAATAGGCCTGGTCCAGAGATTAAATGACAGTGACCCTTCTCAGTAATGGCTTGAAGTTTAACCCTCTTACCCATCCATGTTACAGCAATGACCATCTTATCATAATCCAATTCCACTGGAGTACACACCTTGAGCCAATCCCCTCCCATTATTAAATCACACCCCTCAATGTCCAACAACCTTGGTGAGAAAGTGAAAGAGTGCTGCTGCATTTTCCATTTGAATGATTGTACTCGCTTTGTGCTAACCATCTTGTTTCCATTAGCAACTTTAACTAATATGGGATTTGTGGGTTCCAGGTGACAGCCCAGATTATGTGCAGTGGCTGTATTGATGAAGCTCAAGGTACTGCCTGAATCAATGAGGATATTAATTTTCTGTTTGTCCACTTCCCCAATCACTCTCATAGTTGTCAATCCCCCTCCTCCACCCTTAGAGCTCAAGGTCAACTGCACCTCCTCCACAGGCTGCTCCTCCATCTCCTCACTGTCACTTTCAGGGGGAATGTGTTCAAAGAAGGTATTCTCCTCTTGCTCAGTCATGATTAAGTAGGAGATTCTTTTTACACCTGTGCCCCGACATATATTTCTCATCACAGTTGTAACATAACCCCTGCTCCCTCCTAGCATTCATTTCCGTTGAGGTTAGGTACTTGAAAGGGGGTTTGCCTGGAATGGTTACTCCCTTCCCTAAGCTATTAGAGCTGGTTTCCATCCTTCTGCCTTGTGGAAATTACCCACCATCTTACCAACTCCCTTCATCCTTCTTGTGATAGCATCAAGGGATTGCATCTGTTCACTACCCAATTCAATAGCCTCCTCAACTGTAGAGGGTCTGAACATCCTCACAACTGGTTGTAGGTCAGGGCTTAATCCACTAATAAAGCTAGCAACAAAATATTCCTCTGGAAAATCAGTCCTCCCTGTTAATGAAAGACAAGCCCTTAATTCCTCAAATTTGCTAACATATTCAGTAAAACTACCATGTTGAGTGAGTTTGTTGAATTCCCCAATGACCCTAGCTTCCTTTAGATCCTCGAACCTTGCTGACACCAGCCCCACAAAACTGCTCCACCCTAATTCTGGGTGTCTAGTGGAAACATTTTGATACCACAATTTAGCCTTCCCTTCAAAATGCATAGTTGCTATTTTCACTCTCTGCAAATCAGGTATATTAAGAATAAGGGAAAAATAATTTTGGCATTTCAACATCCATGATCTAGGATTTGTCCCATCAAACCTAGGGAAATCCACCTTGGGCAGGGGACTCATGACAGCACCCTGATGCCCAGTCATGCTACCGGGGGTTCTCAGTCTTAACCCTTGTGAAAACTCCCCATGTGGTCCATCTTCTCCCCCATAGGCTCCTAGGATAGATCCCTTGCCCTTTCTCATATTTGTTAATTGTAATTGCATGCTTCCCAAGGTTTCAGTGAGTTGATCGAATTTACCATATATACCAGTAATTTGTTCTTGCAATTTGATTTCCGAAGCTTCCCTTTTTGTGATTTCTTCATGCAAAATCTGATCTATTTTTTTTTGTGCCTCCTGCAGCTCTCGAAGACGCGTGCCCTCCACCATTCCACAGCCTAGCTCTGATACCAATTGTTAGACTACCGATAGGGTAGCTAACGTGTCACCTGTAGAAATAGATAAAGGATAGAGGTAGAGTAGGAGGTTGAAGAAGACGAGAGAGAGAGAATTTTATCTGTAAAAACTTGTCTCCTCCTTTCGTGTTTCCCAAACTAAATAGCCTCTCTAATTTAATTTCAGAATGAAAAACTAATTCAAAAATGAAACAACATGTAGAAGCATCTCACACCGCACACGTGTACGCTATAGATGTGTTCTTCTTTAATTGAAAAAGACCCAAACAAATGGAATTACTTTCTCTCTTTCCCTTTCTTCTCCATCTTCTCTGTACCGCCTGGAACCCAGCCTTCTTCACACACTTCAACACCTCAAGTCACAAATTATATAAATTACAAAAATATCTAAATTTTGTCTCATCAAAAATTAAAAAGAGTAGGAGCAAATATGAAATTAAACCTTTGTCCCTCTTATCCTCGGAGGCCTGACTCCGCCACTGATATAGGAATATTATATAAGTTGTAGGATCACTAGATTTCACTTTTATAAATTTAGGATTTTATTTACTTCACTTTTAAATTTTGTTACAATAAGAAATTTATGCAATCCGCTTTTGGAGAATTAATATTGCTGAAGCATAAGAATTACATTGATTAATGGGTTATACATGTTTGGGACAAAGTATTTGTTTTCTGGCAGTTAAAGTATTTGTTTGTTAAGGCCAGCAGTTAAAGTAGTTACCAACTTAGGTATGATCTTTCTCATATATATACTGTTAATAAAAAAGATAATTTATGTACTGAAAGTGCTATATTTATTAGGAGAAATATATATATATATATATATATATATATATATATATATATATATAGTGGAAAAAATCATATAATATTTAATATCTAAAGTAAATATTAGCAGGAAATAATTTGAATCATTGACCTTTTTATGATCTAAGCTTCTCATAAAAGGAGCATGATTGTAATATAAAAAACATCATCATATAAAAGCATTATTATATATATAAGCATTAAATTATACATGTAAAATCCAAAAATTAAAGAAAATATTGGGGTAAAAAGAAAAATAACAAATCAATTCAGTATTGATATTCAACAAATTGATATTGTTGTGGTTCCCATGAAGACGTCCTCACTTGAGAGCGCATGAAGTTCACATCTTAAATGTCAGGATGTGATTCACACGTAAATCTCATGTAGAGTATGATTTTCATGTGTCATCACGTAAGAACGTTCTCATAAGAGATTTTGTCATTGATTTTTACTCACGAGTTGAGGACGAACTACATTATGTATATGCAACTATGAAAATCTAGCAATTTGTTGGTTATATATAAAATATGAACGGGATTAAGAAAAAAGAATTGTATTTATCTGATTATCCTAAATTCTCAATTATTGTTGTAATATTTAGATAACTGTAACATAAGATATCAACAGCTGAAAGCATCTTTCAAAACTACAAAAATTAACAAAAATAATAAGATAAATAAAATCACAAATATTTCCTAAGAATATATGATTACATGGACTCTTGGCTTTAGGACATTCAAACACCTTTTTTAACAAGTACCATCATCATATAATATTTAATATCTAGAGTAAAAAATTAGCAGGAAATAATTTAGTGCAAGCCATGTGCTACCTAGCTGCTAGTATCTCTCTACTATTACTTTAATTATTAATGAGTAAATTGAAATTTTTACAGTCTATTTTTTTCACACTTTAATCCTATATATAAACATATAACTCTAGCAATGTTAGCAACAAACTTGTAACTATTTTGATTCAAATAAACGGCATATATTTAAATATATATATATATATACATATATATATATATATAATATAATTTAGCGAAATTGGATCTAATTAATTTTCTTTGATTGTGGTGTTTGTAATGTAAATACATGCATTCTAATTGACACTCTTCATATTAACATATTGTTTAATTTTGGTTAATTTCTCTATTATTTACACAGCTTTGTGGGACCGTGCTTAAGCTAAAAAGTTAAAAGTCTGTTAAAGTTAAAAGGGTAAATATCAGTTTATGTCCCAACGTTGTGCAATTTTTCACTTAATATCTCAACGTATGTATATTGTTAATTTAGTCCCTAATGTTTCAAAAATTTCACTTAATATCCCGTCGATCAATTTTCGACATACAAACGCTTACGTGGCCTCTTGAATTCCATGTTGGACTCCACGTCATTATAAAAATTAAATAAAAATATGAAAAAGCTCATCCAAAACGAAATTATTTCATTTCTTCTCTTATATTGACGTGAAAAATAAATGGAATGGTATCGTTTTAGAGGCGTTTTTTCATGTTTTTATTTAATTTTTATAATGACGTGGAAGCCAGCATGAAATTCCGATAGTTATGTAAGTGTTTATACGTCGAAAATTGATCGGCGGGATATTAAATGAAATTTTCTGAAACGTTAGGGACTAAAATAACAATATGCATACGTTGAGACATTAAGTGAAAAATCATAAAATATTGGGACATGGACTGATATTTAGCCAAGTTAAAATGATATAGTTTAATTGTTCGATAGCTAAAGTCATGTTCTTTAATCTCCTGTTTTTTTCGCATGTAAATTATAACCGATCGATTCGAGATATAGTTTTATTTTTTCTAATTTTACTATATATTCCGAAAAAATTGTAGTTTTTCGAGGAAAAATAAAGGGGTGAAAGTGTGCATGGTACCATGTGTTAGCATCTCGAAGCGATAAAAGCATGAATTTGAAGGCAGTTATTGATGGGCGTAAAATGCATGCATCCTTCTCATGAGAAAACATACAAGTACACCTAGGGATGCATCATTATTGTAAACATATGAAAATATCAATATGCATGTTAAGGTTCCTAAACAATTTCTTGCTTTGAGATAGTCTAATGTAGAAAATGAACTGATGAGGTCCTTTTTAGTGTAAGATTTATTTAACCAGATAACTTTAATTATTTATGAAACAAATTAGCTCAAGGGCCTATTGAAACTAATGAAAATTTAAGAGTTTAAGGTTTTAAATGCATAATGAATCTTAATTACTAGAATTTCAATAAGTTAATGCATTTCCAGAGCATATGCATCCATCATTGAATAAAGTAAACTATCGATAACCTTAGAAAATACAACAAGAAAAAACTTATATTAGTAAAAGATTATAATATAAATAAAAAGATATTGTACCTTACATACACGATACATACAGGTTACTACTCTTTATTATTTAACATAACAATAACTCATTATTTACAAAAGTACAACCTAACACGTGTTGGACTATTTTTCTACTCAAATAATATCAACCAATAATTTTAATAATATTTGTATCATCACAAATGTTACACTTCTTATAGACGGAGAGAGTATATTTTTAAATTAAAGAAATAATTATGTTTGAACTTGGTCAACAAATAAGAATTAAGATTGAAAGCTGATCGATCTTAATTTCGTAAGGGAAATAAATCTTGTAAGAACACCAAGGATTTCGTGGTTCGATCTATGAATAAGATCTACGCCCACGGGGGAGAGAGTATTAGTGTATTGAATGCGTGAAGCGATTACAAAGAGTGTGAATGAATCTATTTCGTCTAATCTAGCCTCTATTTATACACAATTATTTAGACCTAGATCTTAAATCCGAGGTCTTCTCTAAATAGGATTCGAGATCTAGGATAGGATCTTAATCCTATCCCTTCTCGAACTAGGATTCATTTAGATATGGCCGAGCTTCTGCGTTCCCACCGGTTTTAGGGTCTTCTTGGGCGAACTTGTCGAGCCGAGCTTGGCGTCGACTTTACCATATTGGGCACGATGCTTGGGCACGGTGGTTGGGCCATATCTATCACAACCCCTCCCCATAAAAAGACGAAGCGAGGTCGTATTGGTTTTGGGTTGTTTATGCCGGCGGTGTGCGAACGATCGACTTGGTATGTGTCGGTGTTTTCAAGTCATATGCCACGTTTGCGAGGCATCTGCCGAGGTTGTGCGTCTGTTACCATCTCTTGCCGAGGCGTTAAGTCGAGGTTGTCTATTCGCTTCACCGATGAGGCGTTAAGCGAGGTCTCTGGTGACTTCACCGGCGGGCGCGTCGAGGTCTTCAGTGGCCTCTTCCGACGGGCGTTAAGCAAGATCTTCGGTGGCCTCTTCGGCGGCGTTAAGCGAGGTCTCTCGACCGACTTTACTACAAGGCGTTTAACCTAGGTCTGCCGTCAGCTTCACCGACGAGGCGTTAAGTCGAGGTCTCTGGTGGCCTCTCGACGGCGGCGTTAAGCGAGGTCTTCTGTCTGGCGTCACCGACGGGCGTTAAGTCGAGGCCGAACACGATTTTTTGCCGTCATTGAGTACGGGACACGGATACGCATTTAATGCGGCGGTTGGATTCCCGATAAAGCGTATAATGGGGGAATATCTTCCTTGATACGCCATTTCTCATATCACTTTTGCTATTTCAAAATTTCAGACTTTCAAACTTCAAAAACGTATAACCGTCGCCATTGTTGTCCCGGAGATCATCACCATCATCCTCGAAAAAACCAAAAGTAAGTTATGGCTTCCTCTTCTTCTAAATCTTCTGAGCTTCGTGTTGTATGCGTGCCGGGTGATTCGCGGCGGTTTTCGTCTCTCCCCTTCGGGATTTTGGTAAAGTGTCTTCTTTTTCTTCCACCTTAACAACCTCCGATGTAAAGGAGATTGTCTCCCAATACCATATTTCTGATATAATTTATGTTGCCCCCCGTCCGGAGCATAGGGCTTGTGCCCCTCCGGAAGGGTTTGTCCTTATGTCGAAGACCTCGGGCTGGTCTTCGTATTCCTATCCTCGTGTATATGTCGAACTTCAACAGATGTTGGCATATCACTCGCTCAACTTACGCCAAATTCTTTCGGGCATCCGGTGGGCTAGGTGTCTATGCCTATCGGCATAATTTTCCTTTCACTTTGGGGCTTGTTCTCCGTTTTTTGCAACTGAAGAGTGGTTCGGGGTGGTATTATTTATCACCCCGTCGTAAATTCAAAGCGAAGATAAAGTCGAAGATCTCGAACTGGCAGAAGAAGTTTTTCTTTTGTCAGTTCGATGGATCTCTTGAGTTTACATGGCGATCGGAGAAGATCGCCGATGTGGTGGTTGATAAGATTGACGGTGGCCTGGAGGAGGCACTGGACAAAGTAGGTCTCGTGGATGAGGCCTTTACTGAGGCCGATTTTGCAGTGCTGCGGGCTCAAACCTTATGATCCTACCACCGGTGGAGTCGGTGAAGAGTGAGGCCCTCCTTCTCTTACTCTTTTGTTGCATAATTTTCCGTGTGTATGCGACTTGTATTTTTGCGGTGAACGATCGGGGATAAGAAGAAGAAGAGGAAGAGTCGAAGCCGGTGCGAGCTCTCTCCTCGATTTTGAAGGATGTCGAGCTTCCTCCTCGGCGTTGAAGGATGTCGGGATATGCAGAGCGGCGAGGAGGCTTCAAGTCTCCCGAGCCGCAGCCTCTTAGGCGTTTTAAGAGGTTAAGCGTGCTATCCCCGAGGCATGATTCTTGCCGACCCGATCTCAATGAGCTCCCTACCTTTCCCGAGGTGGCGTCTTATCCTTCTTCCTCAAGTAATATAAATAATGTATTCTTCGACTGATGGGATTTTGTATAGGGGTTGAGGTCGTGTCGGCCGAGGTGGCCAAGATGTCTGCCGGATGGCCCGGATGTCGGTTTCATGCGGACTTCTTGAAAGGGCCGTTAGCCCGGTTTGTGAGGTGGCGGTATGCTCGAGGAATGGAAGAGAAGACTCTCCTCGTCCAAGAGATTAGCGAGCCGAGGCAAAGATCAGGACCTCGTCAAGCAGGCGGCGGATCTGGCGGTTGTCGGCGGCGGCGGCGGTCGAGACGGCGAAGGCGGCCGAGGCGATGGGCGGCAGTGGCTAGGGCGGCGGAAGCTTGTGGCGGGCAAGTCGCCTTAATGAAGCGAGTTGAGGAGGCTCGGCGTCGGGAGGCCGGTGGCGAGCTCGCGAGGGAGATGCTTGGGCATTTGCGAGAGGCTATTCTGCCCTGGGGCTTCCGGGATGGTTGGTGATGCGGCCGAGGTCCTCAATAAGCGCGCCGTCTCAGATGCAATCGAAGAAGTCGCCGAGGACTACCGAATGGATAAATCCAGTATGGGTATGAGGAGATAGAGGATGATGTCCGAGGCGGGCCTACTTGATGTCCTTGTCCGCGGCCCGAAGGAGCTTCCGTCTGCGGACCCGACTTCATCTTGGTTACGCATTGCGAGTCTGCTCGCGCGCTTTGCCCGTGGACCAAGATCCCGACCGACGCTCTATTGGCTGATCTTGCAAAGGGGTGGGGGAGGCAGCGGTGGGGTCTCAAGGCGACGAGGCTCCAGTGGTTCTGAGGAGGCAGGCGAACTAGGCGAGTTAGGGCGGAAGAGGCCGAGGCTTTCGAGCTCGAGGGCGGTGAGGTGGGCAGGCCGAAGCACGGAGGGTCGATTGATCCCCTTTTCTTTCTTTATTAATAAAATCACAAGTTTATGCGAAAAAACTTATCTTTTATTCGATTTATCGCTTCGAAATGCTTGATCTTCTCCTTGGTTGAACCGATCGAAGACTTGTCGCGCTGGAATTGAAAGAGGTCGAGCTCCTCCATATAAAGGGACAATTTGGGCCATGTGCGGGAGTCGATATTAAGCATAGAGCTGCCCATGAGGCCGCGACGAACTCGGGCTCGTCTTTTGCAATTGGAGGAGTCGTTCGAGGTCGCCAAGGAGAAGGCTAAATTAATAGCTGAGGAGCATGCCGAGTACGAGGAGGTCATCCATCGAAATGGTGGGATGACTATCCCGGAAGTTGAAGCCAAGGTTGTCGAGGCTGCTGCCCGTTGTGCGAGGTACCGGCGTGAATATGGTCGGACCTCCTGGCAATTCACGGAGCAGTACGCTGAATTAAAAAGGCTCGGAGGCATATACAAGACCGTCATTGCTCGACAACCACAGCTCGAAGAACTGCTTCGACGGGATGCAGAGGCCTCTTCTTCTGCCGGGGCTTCCCGGTCTACAATAAATGCTCCGAATTTTGACGATCCGGCGTGGATAGCTCAAGAGAGGCGTGCTATGGCCCTTGAACGACGTGGATCCTCGCCGGGCGGCGGGCGTCATCAGTGGCGAGGTCGATCTAGCGAGCTCTATCGTCAGTGGCGAGGCGAGCTCACGGTGTAGACCGAGGGCGAGGTAGGCGGGATTAGTATAGATGAGTGTTGAATCCGATTTTCTGGGATTGGCTCGCTTTTTCGAGTCTCCTCCGCCTCGTAATATGTAATCTGTATAACTTATTTTGAAATAAGAAAGATGTATTTGCTTCGTATTGACTTTATATTGAACAAAAGTAATATATGAAGTCTTCGGAATAAACGAAGGAATCCGTTCTCGTAGAAGGGTAGTTCGTCCTTGTAGAGAGTTCCGTCTTCGGAATTAACGATTTTTTTGCCGAGGTCGTCGGGAGGGGTGGTCCCCTTATTTCGTCTACATAGAGAGTACCGACTTCGAAATAAACGAAGGTAATCGATCTCGCATGTAGGAATGGTTCACTTTTTGCCGAGGTTATCGGGAGGGTGGTCCCTTATTTCGTCTACATAAGTACCGACTTGAAATAAGCGAAGGTAATCGATCTCGTATGTAGGAATGGTTCTGTTTTTGCCGAGGTTATCGGGAGGGTGGTCCCTTATTTCGTCTACATAGAGTACCGACTTGAAATAAGCGAAGGTGTCGATCTTGTATGTAGGAATGGTTCTGTTTTTGCGAGGTCATTGGGAGGGTGGTCCCTTACTCGCGTCTACATAGAGTACCGACTTGAAATAAACGAAGGTAATCTGATCTCGTATGTAGGAATGGTTCCTGTTTTTGCCGAGGTTATCGGGAGGGGTGGTCCCCTTATTTCGTCTACATAGAGAGTACCGACTTCGAAATAAACGAAGGTAATCTGATCTCGTATGTAGGAATGGTTCCTGTTTTTTGCCGAGGTCATCGGGAGGGGTGGTCCCCTTACGCGCGTTTAAATTCATCTTCGTATAAAACGAAGGTAATCTGACCTCCGTCGAGGGAATTTGTCCTCCGTAGAGGGTATAGAATAATGATGAAGATTAATTATGCATTAGTGACAAATAAAACATGCACAAAAAATAAAATTTTATTGATAAAAGACGACGTAACAAAGTAAGACTTAGACTCGATTAAACAGGACTCTGAAAACACGACCGAACAAGACTCGACCTTTGACACTTATGCATAATATTTCTTCAGATGAATGATGTGCCATGCGTTGGGTAATTGCTCACCGGACAGTTGGGCGAGCTTATAGGCCCTTTGCCGAGGACTTCGTCAACCGGTAAGGTCCTTCCCATGTGGCTTCCACTTGCCGAGCTGCTGCGGCTTTCTTGACTTCATTATTTTGAGTACGAGGTCGCCCACTTGGAATTGTCGGATTTTAACACTGGTTGTAATACCGA
This sequence comes from Salvia rosmarinus, assembly GCA_036937905.1. NCBI lineage: Eukaryota > Viridiplantae > Streptophyta > Magnoliopsida > Lamiales > Lamiaceae > Salvia > Salvia rosmarinus. The sequence continues at coordinate 78,799,272 of CM072813.1, read as the reverse complement.
GCTACTTGTTGCTTGTCTTGAGCTTCCTCGATGTGGCGAGGTCTCTTTTCCTTCGAGTAGATCCGGATCAGCTCGTAGATTTTCCTCATTTGCTTGACAGAGAAGTCAATGGTGCGAGGACTCGATACTCCAATTCTGCGGGATTCTTGCTTGGTTCCATACACCAAAGCGTAGGCGTTTCCGTTCAAGTCCTAGGTGTTGTTCGGTATGACGATAAGACACGTGGTAAATTTTCCACCCAAGGCCCTTAGCTCGGTCGAGGCAGTCTTGATCCTTCACGATGGTCTGTTGGTGACTTGATCCGACCATTTGCTTGAGGATGGGCCACCGAGGTGAATTTTGTTGGATCGAAACTCTTGACACCACTCTCAGAATGTCTTATCGGTGAATTGTGTTCCGTTGTCCGAAAGGAGGATATGAGGGATGCCAAGCGACGACACTATGTTCTTCCGCACGAAGTTGAGGCGTTCTTGCTTGTGATTTTGCCGAGGGCTCGGCTTCCACCCACTTCGTGAAGTAGTCAATCGCAACAATTAGGAATTGGAGCTGTCACGGTGCTTTACAAAGGGGCCTACAATGTCGATCTCCCATTGCATAAGCGGCCAAGGGCTCTGTATGGAGGTGAGGTCGGTGCGGTAGCCTCGATGCGTTCCGTGGAGTTGACACTTGGACACTTTTCACAAGGTCAATTGAGTCTGGAACATCATTGGCCGATAGTATCCCATCTCGTGACTTTTTCGACAAGGCTTGGGGTCCGATGTGACTTCGCATGATCCTTTGTGCACTTCTCATGAGCGTAATCAGCTCGGTTCGGACCCAAGCATCCCAAGAGAGGTGGAGATATGACTTTTCAGTATAGGACCCCCGCTCAATTGTATATCGATAGATTTGTTCAGATCCTCCGGCTTCCGACTTGTCTTGGGGCGATTCGCCATTCTCTAGGTACTCTTGTAATATCCCGGAGAATTAAATGCCTAATTACGATATTTAAAACTCGTAAATTAGGATTTCGCCGAAATAAATGAATTAGTAATTTATCGAATAATGATTTCGATTAATTATGAGGTAATGAATTCCTATTTTATATTCACTAAGGATTGTGAATTAAGGAATATAATTATATAAAGTATTTGACGGTAAGAAGAGTATTTTAACGTCGATTGACTATCGATAGTTAAAATTTCATAAAATTTTCTAAGTGATGAAGCTTAGAATTAAATTCCATTATTAATGGAATAATTTAATAAAGTGATTACGATTTTATTACGACCATTTTGAGATGAGTTGATAATGAACGTTTTGAGACATTTCAAACGTCAACGTTTAGAGATGAATAGAAAAATGAGTTTAATGATCAAGGAATTATAATATTTAAATTCCTATGATTATTTTATGTAATTAGAGTATTATTTAGCATTAAAATAATGCTAGAACATTAAGGATTAATTATTGAACAAATGTGGGATTTTCGAAAACCCTAATTCGAAAATTAGGGTTTTCTCACATGAAATGATACCAATAATTTTCCTATGATATAAGTTATCATCTAAAATATATATTATGGTATATATCTAAAATAGCAAGAAAATCAAATTTTAGCAATTAACTATGAAAGAGCGTGACTTATGTTGGAGCAACAATTATTTACGTGAGTTTCATGTTAGATTTTGCTATGATGTGTTTTAATTGATTCAATTGGGATGAAATGACACAATACCCAAGTAAATTAAAAGTAAAACAAATGAAAGGCTTGAGCAATGTATTAGAACCGTGTAATGTGTTTTCCAATGGAGGTTGGATAAATTTTTGGAACTCTTCCTTTGACTTTCCTTACACATAGTTAATGCTAGATAAAAGTGACTAGTGTAAGACAAGAATTAAAAGCTTCATCTTTGTGTACATTAGAGAGGTGCCGACGGCACCATGATCCAAAAGCAAAGGAAGATATTTCATTGTTTTGTTCAAAAATAATGTGTAAGACATAGTTAATATAGTGAGGTATTCATTGATGACTCACAAAGCTATTTTGAAAAGGCTCTCAATTGTTTTGTGAGAGAGTGACCGAGAGAGAGAGTGAGAGAAGATAGAGTGTTTCATTCATTTACATAAGTAATAGTTTTATTGAAACAAGTCATCACTTTTTCCTCTCCAAAACCAAGTAGTACTGTGAGCTTATGAAAGAAAAGAGAAGAGAAGTGTTCTTCTTTTAAATCCCAAAACCTTATTATAAAATCCTTGCACTAAAAATCGACAACGGTAAAGAGGTTAGTAATCGAAAAAGCTTCAATTATTCGTTAAAATTTTTGAATTATAACCGTTAGATTTTAATATACATATTTATGTTCTTAATGAGAAGAATAGAAATAATTATGTGATCATGTCTAGTTGTTCATTATTTATGTAAGCATGAAGTATATGTTTCATGTTGATGAATTAATTAAAAGTTAAGCATGATTTGAATTTAATAGGAATGACCGAAAGCTTGATGTATTCATTGTTGGTAAATTAATGATTTATGATGATTATAGAGCTCATAGTAAATTGTTTGGAACTTATGGAAATCCTATGGTAAATATATATATTGACCGAAAATGTTAAGGAATTGTAAGATGATGTACAAATTTTATTTAAGTGATGTTATAACATATTGTTGATCTAGGGCATTGATTTAATGATATGTGAATTTAATAGAATTTTGGAAAGTATATGATCATATATTAAAGAAAATTAGAGAGCTACAATGTTGATACATTGATATGTGAATTAATTTTGTTAGATATTATGATGTATTAGTGTTACATGATAATGATTAGGTATTGTGGAATTTTATTAGAATTTTAGAAAAATGCTTGGTATATTTTTGTGTAGGAGCCGTGACCTATAAGTATAGGAAGGGTGATGCCCAATTTTTATAGCTAATGTTAATACATATTAGTGATACTATGATGAAATAGTACACTATATGATTTTAGAAGAATTTTGGAAGAAGAATGAAAATTAAAGCTTGAAAACCGTAAGCTATATATATATATATATATATATATATATATATATATATTAAGGATTTTAATTCCTTAATATCAAGAAAAATAATACATTATATGTCTAGAAATTATTTTAGACATATTAAGAATTTATGGAATTTTATAAACATAGAATACCATGTTTATGTCGAAACGTTATATTAAATAACGTTAGAAATGAAAATAATGCTAAATGAATAAGTTGATTAATATTTAAGAAAAATATTAATAAAGTTTATCGATTTGCGTGAAAATCGAGAATTAAGGCTTTATGAAAAGAAATCGATTGAAAGTCGATTTATATGGAAATTAGTTATTAAATAAATGAATTATTAAAGAATTCATAAAGAAAAGTCAAAATTGTTGACTTTTGAAATTAACGATATGAAATACGTTCGATGAATCGCTAATACGTGAAAACGTATTAGTTATATAAGAAATCTAGTTGGTGAGAAAGATTTCATAATTGAAATCTTTATATCGAAAAACGTTAGAATCGTTGAGCGTTTAACCTAAAAGGTTAAAATGAAATAGTTGAACATATCTCGTCTCATCAAATGCACGAAATGTTTAGTTAAGATCTAGATTGACGACGTATTGAATTAGTTAAGAAATTAAAATTATATTAGTATAAGTTATCAAAGTTTATTTTAAACTTTGAAAATCTCAAACGCGACAGATGTCTTGAAATCGTTTTACGTAAAGGTGAGCGGAGGCGATCGTTGGCGTAAAAGAAAAGCTAATTAAGAAAGCTTATGTACCGGTGGGCTTTTCTTTTCTTATCCTCAAGGATAAAATGCTCTATTTATGATGCTTTCTTGAAATGAAAAGTAATTATTTATGATGCTCTCTTTGAGAAATGATTATGAAATGATGATGAAATTACACCCCAAAATGTTTATGTTTTATGTATGTATCCTATCCATGAATGAATGAATGATGAATGTTGTTGGGTCATTCCCAACTTATGAATGAAATCGATATCGGATCCTATCTTGGAATGCTATATACAGCCAGGATTAACGTGTACACCTAATGGTATTGATGTCTTTGTAAGGACAATTCACGGCCGGTCACAGCCGACGAGAGTGAGGCCTCCTTCTACGGCGTAAATGTTAATGTTATGATGAAATGAAGGGATATGGATCATACATTCAAGGAAAATGTCTGCGCAGACGAATGATTATGAAAATGATGAAGAAGTTTAGTAAGCTCAAGGCCTTTTTAATCAAAACCCTTGTGTCTTACCATGATGGGGAAGAGTAATTAAAAGATGACAAAATGTTTTGGCATAAGTCCACCGAGTGCATTATTTGTACTCACCGCATATTGTTTTAAATGTGCGATTGAGTCAGTGATGCGATGGGCGGTGTTGAGCAATAGGAAGGTTGTCGTGAGAGTTATACCTTGATAGTACATCGTCATATGTACATATCACATGTTTTCATTGCTGCAAGAACATAAGTTATATAGTAAAGTCCAAAACATACTTGATATATGTATTACGGTTTAATGTTAAATGGTCTCCTGTTTATTCATCCTGTTTAGAGTAATAATCCTCGCTAAATCGTACTTAGGATTTAGGGGTCACATTCTGAGTGGTATCGAGGCGGTTCGCTCTTTGAACCCAATATCTCCTTTGAGGTTAAGTCAGATTGAGTCACTAGACTTCTAAAGGTCGGTGACAATGCTCAACACTCCATCACATCAAGCTTAAGCGAAATGAGGTAAATGCTTCATTTTCAAAATTTTGAAATGAGCAGTTGAAAGAGAAAAGGATCGAGATGATTTTTCAAAAGGAATGAAAATGTGAAAGATGAATGATATGAAATGGAAGTTATGAATAATGTTGGGAATGAAAGTTATGTAAAGTGATCAAAGTTAAGAATGAATGCCTATGATTGATAATGGGCATAAAGTGCAACGATGAAATATTCAATTTGCAAAAATTCAAGTATGGCATGCTTACAAGCAAGTTATGTTATGAAGTTGAATAAAACTTTCAAGTTTTCATAACCAAATCCATTCAAGTTTCAAGATTATGTTTAATGAATGAATATGCTTGAAATGAACATGAATGGCCAAAGTTTGAATGATGAATTCTTCGAAATTCAAAGAAATGTGCATGTATGAATGAATTATGTTTTCATTATTTGAAACTTTAGTTTCAAATCTCGAGATTGATTATGACAAATGATATGTCATCTCAAGAAGAACATAGGCGATGTAAGAAGCATGATCACGTATTGCGAAAAGAACATAGAAGACGAACTTCATTCCTTACAAGAACAAAAGAACGACATGAAGAGCGAAAGTAAAGTTAGACTCGAGCTTGGAAGGCGAAAGATGAATGTGAAAATGATCGATTTCGACCTCGGCCGACCTCGGCATGTGCGACTTGACTTGACTTGGCATGTGCGACTCGAATCGACTTGGCATATGCGACTCGATTACGACTTGGCATGTGCGACTGACCGACTTGGCATATGCGACTCGAATACGACTTGGCATGTGCGAATCGACACGACTTCGGCATGTGCGACTTGACTTGACGGCATATGCGACTCGAACACGACCCGGCATGCGACTCGACACGACTTCGGCATGTGCGACTTGACTTCAACCTCGGCATGCGACCTTGACTTCTACCTCGGCATGTGCGATCATCGACTTTGATTTCGGAGATGTACAATATCGACTGTGATATGTCGACCTTGGTAGCCTGTACTACCCTGGCATCGGCAACGGCGTGCACGACCTCAGCGTCGGCATTGCCTACAATCTCGGCGCGAGCGCGCGAATTTTCCTGCACTGCGCAGTGATTTTGTTTTGACCCGTTCTCCTTCGTGTGAACTCCGATTTACGCACGGTTTTCGCCTGCGTACTCCTAACACACTGAAATTCATTTGTTATGAAGGACCGAATCCCTGATTCCTACTCCAGAATTTACGAGAAACAGTTGAATTTGGTTCTATGATTTTTATAGAGTAAGAACGTTATAGTATGATAAGAATCTTAGAATGTTACTAGAAAGTAAGATTTCCAGTAATGCAAGTAGAGCCATGACCTACATAAGAACCATTATTGATAACCTATTACGAGTATATAAGGTTTCAAAGTATATTCATTACCAATTTACGTCATTGAGTTTAACTCTATGACCTAGTTCAATTGAGAAATCATTTGAGTTTCTCACTTTTTACGAAAGAGGTTACAACCTGAACTTTATAAAGTATCCTTTGAAACCAAGCCTCATGTGACTGAGAATATAATTGTGACGGGTCTGGCCAGCCCATATGACCAAAGAAATCTCGGTGAGTCGTCATTACGGTCTTGGGACCTAGATCCCAATTATTCGAGTCAAAGAGGTTATTGATTCAATCGTTAAAGATGATTATTCGATTTGTGAGACAATACCTATTGTAAGTAGTCGTGATAAATTCTCCTCGATTCTTGAAATCATCAAGTATGATGAATGTTGACTTACCTTGTCATCTAAGTGCAATTAGTAAAGCAATAAACATCGGGCATAATATAGGTTGACTTATTTGATCACCTAAAAGTTTCGCAGACCGAAAGTGATAGACATCAAGAAATTATGATGTAAAGAAAATCTCGATGAGGCGAGATATTTTCCCATGATACACATGGATGTGATGACCCTTGATGGGCTTTACAAAGATTGATAATGATGAAGTTATACCTTCATATGATCGTTATGATAATAAAGTTATGAATAAGATACTCTTTAGCATTGAATGCAAGAGTAAAAGTAAAGAAAAGTATATGATATCCATGGGATATAATTTCCCTCACCATGTCATAACGAGAGAGATTACAACTTATCTTTAAGATAGTTGTTTGTCCTAAACCCTCGTTAGTAGGTTGGACATGTTTAAAAGAATAAAGATGCATGTAAGATATTCTTTTCAAGAATATATATATAAGGAAATGATAGCATCTAAGAAAAATAGATCTCGCTTTATACCTCAATCAATGAGATTATGCTTGAGCATAATCGATTCCAATAATTGAAACTTGGTTAAATAAGCGATAATGAGATTGAGGAATCATAATCCTTGAGATTGTGTGAATGACTAGGATAGCCCTAGTATGTAAATCAAGTATGGAGAAAATATCTCCAAAACCAAGACATGTTAATAAGATGCTTGGAATTTAAGTCATGGTGTAAGAATGTACTACCTCACCAAGCCATACGACAATAATGACGGTTCTAACCACGAATGTGAGAACCAAAGTATAACGAAGTAATATTACTTTCGATACCATGTTCAAGAAAAGGGACAAAAGTCAAAATAATCGAAGAAACTATGAGCTATACAATTATAAGATAGCCACGACATGATATAAGCTTCAGAGACATATGACTTTGATAAATAAAGATTTCTCCGGAAAGAGTTTAAAGTAAGGATATATGAAATATATTCCTAAGATCGATAAAATGAAGAAGGAATTGAATCATTCATCTTGGATTAGGAATGAATGATAGTGATAGGGACATGACGATCTCTACGATAAGATTTAATTATCGAAATATCAATATCAAAGGATAGGTTGATGTAGACCTAACCATGAATGCTATTGGTAAAAGCATAATGATGCGATACCCGAGAAGTATAGGGTGAATGAAATGATGAAGGCCATATGAGGGAACATAATGTCCCAATGGGAAGGACAATGACATATGAAATAGATGTTTACTTGAATAGCGGAACACCATAGACCAAAGCCTATACTTCACATCGAAAACCGAACGAACAAAACCAAGAAGGCCTGATAGGTATGAGAAAGATTTCTCGGCATACCTATAATAATTTCTTTACCTATAATATTTTGTTCGATATGAGTGCTTCATGTTCTAACATCGCACAAGTATGTGTAGAAACGATAGAACCTAATTAGGGATAAGCGAATCAAGAAATGAAAATTTCTTCACCTATATGAGAATTATAGCCGTCATAAGTATTGTAAAGGCTTAGAATTGAACCTAGAATCGCCTAAGGTTCTATCCAATGATTTGGATCATTATATCTATATGGAGCGTAGATATAATTCTAGAAACAAGAAGTTAGAAAATGGATGTCATTCACGTGATCGGTGACTTGGGCCTAGTCTCATCGTTAGAGATTTTACGCGACATGATTTTAGTACCCACTATTTGCGTATGCGAATAAATTTTGAACGATATCACGACTAAAGGTGTAAGCGTAAAATGAGTGATAAGATAAGTGTCATGAGTCGTGACATAAGTTGTCTACGAGTTATATATGCCTTAAAGTGTTTAATTCTTTAAGAGATCCTTCTTGTTTAAAATTCCTCTATTGCTTTAATTTAAGTCGACTTATCTAAAAATATACATTTACGGATGTCGGGAAAAGGAATAATCTGGTGAAGATAACCACAAGGCCTACAAGCTTAGAACTCACACAGGCATATCGGCTCTTTTACTATAATCTGGGCATGAATTTAGGACATTTTTGGAGGAATTTACTGCCGTTGGAAGGATGCTCGTAACTATGGAGTTACGGATGAGGATGGTATCGAGAGGCTTATTAGTCGTTTGCCAGCGGAATGGCGAAGTTTGCAAAAGAAGTTTCAAGAGAATATCTTACGCATGCGAAAACTCAAGACTTGGGCGAGACTACGAGATTTGTCGACCGACTCAAGCATACATATTATGCGTATGGAACTGCACCTACTAGCACTTGTCCCGGTCCTCGGCAAGTCACCCAGTATGGTACAAAGGAGTGGTTGTACCCTGATGTCCCAAACGCCGCCCCACGTCCTGTGCCGCGGATTATACCTGAAAGGGATGAGAATGGCAAGAGGACAGGATCATACCGCCCTCGTGGACTAGGGGAACTACCTCTACCAACTCAACCATACTTTCTGATAAAAGCAACACATACTTGGTGTGAAGAAGAAGCGGGGCGACTTGACCACAGCTCTCGGGGAGATAGATCATCTGGAGTATGAAACAAAGCGTACGGAGAAAGGCAAGTTTCAAATGAGAATGCGATTTCGATGAGGGCCACTCGAGGCGTAGAATCTAATGATGATATGAGACATATATGTTGAAAATGGTGTGGTTTGAATATGTAAAATAAGCGTAGTTTGGAGTATTTTGTAAATATGTTAAAATGATGTCAAATTTTGAATGTAAAAGGAACTAGATGTTATGTAATTAGTAAACGATAGACCGACCCTTGTAATTAATGTATGAAAAGTCCTCACCGAGGCATTTTGATGTAATATATTTTATACGATCCTCGTAGAATAGTATCCAAAATACGAAGATGAATGGTTCCGAATAAGATATGATTACTATGAGATTATAGTCATGCCAGTCGGACAAGCTAGTACACCAGCCCTGTTCATGAACCTCAAAAATCGAGTGTTCCACACATACTTAGACAATTTTGTCTTAATCCTTATGAATAATGTTCTTATCCATACGAAGAGCGAGAAAGAACATAAAGAACGTCGAAGGACTGTCTTACGAATTTTAAGAGCCGGGCAAATTTTGCCAAGTATAGCATTGTGAATTTCGGCTTAAAGAAATATTCCTCAGGCACATAGTGTCTTTAGAAGGAATCAAAGTAGATTTGTTAAAGGATAAAGCAATGTAAGAATGAAAGTCGTCAATGACCTAAAATGAGATCAAGAACTTCTTAAGATTAATTGACTGCTATCAGAGAACCATGAAGAACTCTCTAAGGTAGAAAGGCCGATAACATAACTAGCCCAAAAAGGAATCAAATTTACATGGATTAATTAAAGTAAAGCTATGTATTAATATGAGAAAGACAATAGCTTACGCATCACAATGACTTAGGTCACATGAAAGGAATTTCCCATCTCATGACTTGAAATAGTAACAAGGGTATAAGTATCAAAGTCTTGGAGACATCCCTCCTATGACTATAAATTAAGAATTCTTCACAGATTACAAAAGTTTGAATAAATTCTTCAAGCAAAGAGACTTGAATACGGGATAGAAAAGATGGCTTCAATCAGTAAAAAATTACAATTGTGATATAAATTATCACCTACGGACGGTTAACGTAGAATCTAATGCCCTAAGTTATAAAATTCAGTCTAAATTATGGTATGTCCTTATAGAAAAGGAAAACTCATTGGAAAGTTTAAGAAAATGAGAACAGAAATAGTCGGGCAATCAAGGACGAATGTGAGTTGTATTCTCACACCCAAGGTGACATATATGACTAAAGAGAAAGGATGAAAATAGGAATAAAATACGAATTAAGATAAGGGATGAAGAGCTGAAGGATTTTAAGAAGCACTGGACAATATCATATTGTCTAAAGAAAGGATATATATATATTTCAAACAATAATAATCTTAGAAATGAAACCATGAATGAAGCTCATGACCTTTCTCATACCGCCCACCCAGGCAGCATTAAGATATATTATGATTTACGAGAAAAGTTAGATAATAAGGAATAAAATGAGATATAACCATATTGTCGAGCAATGTCTCGGTTATCAATAAGTTAAGGCATTGTATCGATGTCCTTATAAGAGGTTATAATCTCTAGAGCTACGAATGAAAATGAAATGACATATGATGGATTTTATGACGATTTTGCCAAAGTCATAAAAAGTCGCACTACTATATGGGTAGTAGTGGACCGACTCACCAAATATGTTCATCTCTGCTATTCGGATGACTCATAGATCGATAAGTTAGCTCAGTCGTACATAAAGAAAAATAGTATGTTTACAGGGGGTACCAAAACCTATCACTTTGGATAAAGACTCCAAATTATCCTAGATTTTGAACTAACTCACAAAAAGGAGTTAGATACGATATTGAACCTTAACATAAATGTCCACTCACAGTTGATGGACGGTTAAAAGGACAATGTGGACGTTTAAACTACGATAGAACATTAATGTTAAATCAAGGTACAAGTGGGGCGTGTTGTACCACTTGTTAAGTTTCACACGACCATAGCTGTCAAGCAACGATCAATATAGCCTTATGAGGCATTATGTGGAAAGAAGTATCGACCACCACTTTATTGTAATAAAGTAGGTGAGAGAAGGTATAAGGTCCTGATGTCGTAAATGAAACGATTAAGATATCTGCCAAATGAGGCAAAGAATAAGAAAAGCTCAGGACAGACAAAAGTCTTACGCTGATACGCGTAGATCTGAACTGCATCTTTAAATGCGGAAATAAAGTTTCTTAAGATTTCTCCATCGAGGAAAATTATAGAGTTCAGACACAAGAATGTTGAGATCACGTTTTATAGGACCTTACGAGCTCCTAGTAATGATAGGCCTAGTAGCCTATAGATTGATACTTCCACCAAATTTGGGGAAAATACGTAATGTTTTCCACGTGTCACAGTTAAGGAAATATGAAAAGTGACCCAAATCATGTGATCCGCCATAATGACGTGATCTTTAACTCAGATGAGTTGTGATGAAAATCTACGACTATCTTGATCGTACGATTCAACGATTAAATAATCAAGTTTGGGTCTTTAATGAAAGTCGATGGAGGAACCATGGACAAAAGAAAATCACGTGGAAAATTTAAGATGTTATGATACAAGGATACCCCTTACTTTATGAGGAATGCAAATTTCGGGGCGAAATTTCTTTTAAGGGGGGTAGAATGTAATATCCCGGAGAATTAAATGCCTAATTACGATATTTAAAACTCGTAAATTAGGATTTCGCCGAAATAAATGAATTAGTAATTTATCGAATAATGATTTCGATTAATTATGAGGTAATGAATTCCTATTTTATATTCACTAAGGATTGTGAATTAAGGAATATAATTATATAAAGTATTTCGGCAGTAGTATTTTAACGTCGATTGACTATCGATAGTTAAAATTTCATAAAATTTTCTAAGTGACGAAGCTTAGAATTAAATTCCATTATTAATGGAATAATTTAATAAAGTGATTACGACTTTATTACGACCATTTTGAGATGAGTTGATAATGAACGTTTTGAGACATTTCAAACGTCAACGTTTAGAGATGAATAGAAAAATGAGTTTAATGATCAAGGAATTATAATATTTAAATTCCTATGATTATTTTATGTAATTAGAGTATTATTTAGCATTAAAACAATGCTAGAACATTAAGGATTAATTATTGAACAAATGTGGGATTTTCGAAAACCCTAATTCGAAAATTAGGGTTTTCTCACATGAAATGATACCAATAATTTTTCCTATGATATAAGTTATCATCTAAAATATATATTATGGTATATATCTAAAAATAGCAAGAAAAATCAAATTTTAGCAATTAACTATGAAAGAGCCGTGACTTATGTTGGAGCAACAATTATTTACGTGAGTTTCATGTTAGATTTTGCTATGATGTGTTTTAATTGATTCAAGTGGGATGAAATGACACAATACCCAAGTAAATTAAAAGTAAAACAAATGAAAGGCTTGAGCAATGTATTAGAACCGTGTAATGTGTTTCAAATGGAGGTTGGAAGAAATAATAAAACTCTTCCTTTGACTTTCCTTACACATAGTTAATGCTAGATAAAAGTGACTAGTGTAAGACAAGAATTAAAAGCTTCATCTTTGTGTACATTAAGAGAGGGTGCCGACGGCACCATGATCCAAAACAAAGGAAGATATTTCATTGTTTTGTTCAAAATAATGTGTAAGACATAGTTAATATAGTGAGGTATTCATTGATGACTCACAAAGCTATTTTGAAAAGGCTCTCAATTGTTTTGTGAGAGTGACCGAGAGAGAGTGAGAGAAGATAGAGTGTTTCATTCATTTACATAAGTAATAGTTTTATTGAAACAAGTCATCACTTTTTCCTCTCCAAAACCAAGTAGTACCGTGAGCTTATGAAAGAAAAGAGAGAAGTGTTCTTCTTTTAAATCCCAAAACCTTATTATAAAATCCTTGCACTAAAAATCGACAACGGTAAAGAGGTTAGTAATCGAAAAAGCTTCAATTATTCGTTAAAATTTTTGAATTATAACCGTTAGATTTTAATATACATACTTATGTTCTTAATGAGAAGAATAGAAATAATTATGTGATCATGTCTAGTTGTTCATTATTTATGTAAGCATGAAGTATATGTTTCATGTTGATGAATTAATTAAAAGTTAAGCATGATTTGAATTTAATAGGAATGACCGAAAGCTTCTTTGTATTCATTGTTGGTAAATTAATGATTTATGATGATTATAGAGCTCATAGTAAATTGTTTGGAACTTATGGAAATCTATGGTAAATATATATATTGACCGAAAATGTTAAGGAATTGTAAGATGATGTACAAATTTTATTTAAGTGATGTTATAACATATTGTTGATCTAGGGCATTGATTTAATGATATGTGAATTTAATAGAATTTTTGGAAAGTATATGATCATATATTAAAGAAAATTCGAGAGCTACAATGTTGATACATTGATATGTGAATTAATTTTGTTAGATATTATGATGTATTAGTGTTACATGATAATGATTAGGTATTGTGGAATTTTATTAGAATTTTAGAAAAATGCTTGGTATATTTTTGTGTAGGAGCCGTGACCTATAAGTATAGGAAGGGTGATGCCCAATTTTCCTATAGCTAATGTTAATACATATTAGTGATACTATGATGAAATAGTACACTATATGATTTTAGAAGAATTTTTGGAAGAAGAATGAAAATTAAAGCTTGAAAACCGTAAGCTTGCATATATATATATATATATATATATATATATTAAGGATTTTAATTCCTTAATATCAAGAAAAATAATACATTATATGTCTAGAAATTATTTTAGACATATTAAGAATTTATGGAATTTTATAAACATAGAATACCATGTTTATGTCGAAACGTTATATTAAATAACGTTAGAAATGAAAAATAATGCTAAATGAATAAGTTGATTAATATTTAAGAAAAATATTAATAAAGTTTATCGATTTCGTGAAAATCGAAATTAAGGCTTTATGAAAGAAATCGATTGAAAGTCGATTTGTATGGAAATTAGATATTAAATAAATGAATTATTAAAGAATTCATAAAGAAAAGTCAAAATTGTTGACTTTTTAAATTAACGATATGAAATCGTTCGATGAATACGCTAATCGTGAAAACGTATTAGTTATATAAGGAAATCTCGTTGGTGAGAAAAGATTTCATAATTGAAATCTTTATATCGAAAAACGTTAGAATACGTTGAGCGTTTAACCAAAAGGTTAAAATGAAATAGTTGAACATATCTCGTCTCTATCAAGCACGAGAAATGTTTAGTTAAGATCTGAGATTGACGACGTATTGAATTGTTAAGAAATTAAAATTATATTAGTATAAGTTATCAAAGTTTATTTTAAACTTTGAAAATCTCAAAAAACGTGACAGATGTACTGAAATCGTTTTTACGTAAAGGTGAGACGCGGAGGCGATCGTTGGCGTAAAAGAAAAACGAATTAAGAAAGCTTATGTACCAGGTGGGCTTTTCTTTTCTTATCCTCAAGGATAAAATGCTCTATTTATGATGCTTTCTTCGAAATGAAAAGTAATTATTTATGATGCTCTCTTTTGAGAAATGATTATGAAATGATGATGAAATTACCTGCCCAAAATGTTTATGTTTTATGTATGTATCCTATCCATGAATGAATGAATGATGAATGTTGTTGGGTCATTCCCAACTTATGAATGAAATCGATATCGGATCTATCTTGGGAAGGCTATACAGCTAGGATTAACGTGTACACCTAATGGTGATTGTGTGCTTGTAAGGACAATTCACGGTCGGTCACATGACAACGTAGAGGAGGCCTCCTTCTACGGCGTAAATGTTAATGTTATGATGAAATGAAGGATATGGATCATACATTCAAGGAAAATGTCTGTGAGACGAATGTTTATGAAAATGATGAAGAAGTTTAGTAAGCTCGAGGCCTTTTTAATCAAAACCCTTGTGTTTACCATGATGGGCGAGTAATTAAAAGATGATAAAATGTTTTGGCATAAGTCCACTTGAGTGCATTATTTGTACTCGACCACCGCATATTGTTTTAAATGTGCGATTGAGTGATGATGCGATGGAGCGGTGTTGAGCAATAGGAAGGTTGTCGTGAGAGTTATACCTTGATAGTACATCGTCATATGTACATATCACATGTTTTCCGCTGCAAGAACATAAGTTATATAGTAAAGTCCAAAAACATACTTGATATATGTATTACAGTTTAATGTTAAATGGTCTCCCTGTTTATTCATCCCTGTTTAGAGTAATAATCCTTGCTAAATCGTACTTAGGATTTAGGGGCTGTTACAACTCTCGAATGGGAGTCATCCAATTGGGTTCTTCATCCGAAACTACGTTGACCTCAGCTCCGTCATCGGCATCGTCTATGCTTCTGCTTTGGACTTCTTCTACTGGCGGACTCGTTGACGACGAGGCCAATTTACTTAAGATGTCAGCTCGGCTGTTTTGCTCCCTTGGGATGCGAACTATCTGAAAGTATGAGAAAATCCGTTGCAGGCTTTTTACTTTTCCAAGGTATTTCTTCATCATGTTGCTTTTGCTTGTATTTCCCCAACATTTGGCTTACTACGACACGAGAATCACTTTGTGAACTTGCGGCTCGTATTTGGAGATTTTGAGCTAGGCGAAGTCCTGCGATCAAGGCTTCATACTCTACGTTGTTCGTATTTTGAATGTGAACCGAGTGAGTAGGTGATCTCGCCGTCCGGGCTTAGGAGTAAGATTCTGCTCCGCTACCCGTTTTCCCGAAGCCCGTCAACGTAGAGTTGCCAACACTCTTTTGGTATTTCATCCATTGGTTCGGCTTGGCATAAATCGTCACGGACTCGGTGGGCTTCGGTTTCTCTCGAAGTTAGCCTCGGCCAGAAATCCGCTGAGGCTTGGCCTTTGATGGCTGGCGGGCAAGGAAGGGTATATCGTGCTCGCCTGGTTCGATTGCCCATTTCGCGATTCTCCACGAGGCTTGGGCTTCGTCGATCTTGCAAAGTGGGTAGTCGGTGAGGACTTGTATGGGATGTGCATGGAAGTATGGGCGTAGTCTCCGCGGCGTTACCAATGCTAAGGCAAGCTTCTCCAAGGGCGATACCTCGTTTACGGGCCTTTAGTGCTCGGTGATGAAATACACGGGAGTCGGCGTCCTTCCTCTCGTGCAAGGCGCACTTATGGCCGTCCGAGGCGGCGAGGTGAGGAAAATGGCCTCTCCTCTTCGGGACGGATAGAGTGGGAGTTTGGCGAGTAGCTCTTGAGATCTTCAAAGCGGACTTGTGTACATCATCCCATGAGAATTTGGGGCCTTTTGAGTATCTTGAAGAAGGTAGGCTGCTTATCCGCGGCTTTTGAAAGAAAGCGGCTCGGTCTTGCTATGCACTGTCACCAGGTACGTCATGGATGGTCTTTGGCATGTTCATTTCCAAAATGGTTTGGACCTTGGACGGGTTGGCTTTTAGCCCTTCTTGTGAAACCCAGCACCCTAAGAACTTTCAGACCGGACTGCAAACGTGCACGGGGTTCGGTTTGAGTTGATTTTTTGAGAAGGCGAGGATGATCAGGAGGTCGGCAACACATCGGCTTCCTCCTTGCTTTTGGCGACGATGTCGTCTCGATACCTCCACATTCGACCTATGTAGGGCTTAAATATTTTGTCCACCATCCTTTGATAGGTAGCCCTGCATTCTTGAGGCGAATGGCATCTTTTATCTGCAAAGACTCAAGTCGGTAATGAAAATTTGTCTTGGCGGCGTCTTCGTCGTCCATCGGGACTTGGTGATACCGCTGTATAAGTCCAAGCGAAGACTTCGTATCCGACCAGCGTCGACCTTCTTGTCAATGTTGGGAAGGGATAGCAATCCTTTGGGCAATGTTTGTTGAGGTCGGTGTAGTCGATGCACATTCGCCATCCCTCCTCCTTTCTTCACCATCACGGGTTGGCTATCCGGTCGGATATTTGACCTCGAGCGATGTCACGAGCTTTTAACGGTGGTTCACCTCGTCGTGAATGACTTGGTTCCGTTCGGTGCAAAAATTCTTTGCTTCGTCGAGGCGGTTTTATGTTCGGTCGATGTTGAGCGGTGGTGATGATACTTGGTGAGACTTTGGTCATATCGGGGAGACCAAGCAAACACATCTCGGAATTCCGTAGGAGTTGGATGATCTGATTCTTTATTTGGTGCCTTGGTGAGACCAACTTTGGCGACCTTTAAGGGCTCGTCTTCGTGCAATCGACCTCTTCCGCCCGGTTGTCGGGGTGTCTTCGACTCCAACTCCTCGGGCTCCTTTAATTGCTATGCACGTGGGTCTTTGGACCGAGGTCCCTGCACTCGTAAAGCAACTGCATACATTCCTTGCTTGCTTTTGATCACCTCGGATCACGGTTGTTCCCTTGCGGTGGGTATCTTCATTGTCGGGTGGTACGTTGAGCATACCGCCCTTACAATGTTCACCAATCTCGCCTAGTATGATGTTATATGGCGAGTGGGCCTTCACTACTAAGAATTGCACCACCTTGGTGGAGCTCGTTGGTGACTTCCCACCGTGACGGGTAGCTCTATTATCCCTTAGGGCGCGTCTCTTCTTGGGCGAAGCTTGGAGTGGCGGCGGCGCTTGTGCGGCGCTTCTTCTATCCTAGCTTGTCAAAACATTCCTTAAAAGGATGCTTACCGACGCGCCGCTATCAATGTACACGCGTTTCACCAACTTATTCGCGACCATCGAATGGATCACCGCGTATCTGGTGGGGTACTATTGAAGTACGGGTCGTCCTCGGAGAAGGTGATCGCCTCGTCCTTTTCGAACCTCTTGTTGTTAGGCTCGTCGGTTCTAGGACTTCGGCCGGCCTTGAGGAGGACTCGTGACTCACGGGGAGCCCGTAATAGTGGAGATCACCCCGTCATATTGGGACTCGTCGTCTCCTTCCTCATCGATGTCGCGCTTCGCTCTTTTGTGGGGGGCGCAATTCCCCCTCTTCCTTTGCTTTCTCTTCTCTTCTCTCTGGTCGGCTTGGCGACCCTGTATTTGGTACTTCTTCAGGGGTCCATCTTGAACCAACATCTCTATCTCTCCCATGAGTTCTTTGCACTCTTCGATGTCGTGCCCATAGTCTTCATGGAATGAGCAATACTTATCCACAGTTCGGCGCCTCTTCCTCCTGTCATCGGTCGAGGCTTCTCGAGCAGTTCATATGGAGTCGTGATTTACGCCCTCGGCTTCGTCAGCGGGGTGTATTGAGGTCGCTCAGGGTGTCACGCGGACCGAGCTGGACCTTATAGGCGATGTAATCTTTCAGGCGCCACGGCCTTGGTTCGATCTCCCTTCCTTCATCTCTTCTTCCTTTTCCGGGGCTCTGCCTTATCGCTTGGCGCTTTCTCTTATCGGCCTCGTCCGCTTTGGCGAACCGGTTGGCTATCGCCCGGCTCTGTCATGATCGGGGTTCGTGCCAGCGATCTCTCGGTATAAGGCCCGGCAAGATGCCGTTTGGAAGGCCGAGATGACTAACGGTCGTTCACGTCTTGACCTTCAAACACTCCTTGTTAAACCTCGTCATGAAGTCAGCGATGGACTCGTTATGGCTTTGCCTTATGGTGAGGAGGTGTGCGAAGCGGCGTTTTGACTCCGCCGGAAGAACCTTCGATGGAAGGCGCCATCGAGTCGCGATAGGGCCGATGCTTCCGTAGGTAGGCGTCGAACCACTGCGGGCGTTGTCGACGAGTAACTCGGGAAGAGTTTACACATATGAGCGGTGAGGCGTTGGTTGATCATGTTGTATTGGGCTGCGAGAGGAAGTTACGTGGATCCTCGATCCGTCATAGGGCGATGCTTGGTACCGGTATTTATCCGGGGCGAAGTGTTGAGTATCTGTTTGAGAACGGGTGACTATTTTCCGTACCATCGAAGCCATCCTCCGGAGATTGGGGCGGAGTTCGACGATCGAACTCGTTTAGGTGACTCGGACCGACCTCACGGCGGCATGATGCCTTTTCCCGCTTGCTCGTCCCTTGGAGGCGGGCGGAGTTCGTGAATGGATTCGTTCGGCGATCGGGGCGGCCGCGACGGTCACGACGTCCTCTCCGCGTCGCTCGTTCGCTGCGCGGTCGGTTTGGGCCCGACCTCTCGTTGTGATGCCTCGTACCTAGATGAGGCTTGGCGTTCATCTTGGTCGTGGCCGACCACGTGCTTACCGAGGTGAGTCTGGAGAAAGCTCTCCTTATTTTTCTCGAAACCCTCGGCGGCGTCGTCGAGGTTTACTTATGAGCCGGATGTTCCCTGGATTGTTCTGCGATTTCCTTCGCTATGGTAACTTGCCTCCGTAGGCGGGTGTCCGTGCTCGTCGAGACTTTGGACATATCCTTCGGGTTTCTTCTCGATTGGGCTCTTCCGAGTGAGCTCGGCGTTCCCTTCGCCGTCGGCGTTGTTGTTACCGGTGACGGTCCGGATGCATAACTACGGTGTACACGGTCATGATTATTTCCACAAGCGGTGGTTGATCGAAAACACAAAATTTCGTTTCCCAGACGGCGCCGGTGATCGATCTTAATTTCGTAAGGAAATAAATCATAAGAACACCAATGATTTACGTGGTTCGATCTATGAATAAGATCTCGTCCACGGGGAGAGAGTATTCGTGTATTGAATGCGTGAAGCGATTACAAAAGTGTGAATGAATCTATTTCGTCTAATCTAGCCTCTATTTATACACAATTATTTAAACCTAGATCTTAAATCCGAGGTCTTCTCTAAATAGGATTCGAGATCTAGGATAGAATCTTAATCCTATCCTTCTCGAACTAGGATTCATTTAGATATGGCCGAGCCTCCGTTCCCACCGGTTTTAGGGGTCTTCTTGGGCGAACTTGTCGGGCCGAGCTTGACGTCGACTTTACCTGTATTGGGCCTGGTAGTTGGGCCATATCCTATCAAAAGCCAATGTAGGCAAATACATATGAGAAATTAATTATAATCAGTGGTTGTATTGGTATATAAGTTTATAACCAGTCATTGTTATAAGATGTGGTTAACAGTTGTTTATATGATTTTTCCAAACTCCTAATCATGATCGCACCGTAAATTTTGCAATTATAGTTGCAGTTGTAACTAATGTATTATCCAGCAATTAATTAACGACCGAACTGCACATAAATTTCATAACCATGGACACGTCTAGTCATTAAAATAAGGTCCTAAGATCAAGAGAAGACACATGGTGCAAATTAAACCATTTTGCCCCTTGTACTCAACGAGGGTAATTCTAAAATTAAGTGTCAATACCACTTGGGGCACACCAAAAAGAGTATGATTGCGTATGTGCGTGTAGGAGAGAGAGAGAGAGAGGGCGGCACCTTGGTTGAAGAGAAACAACATTTTACTTATACATGATATATATAAAGAATTAAAATTACTAGGGTTCCGAAGGGCCACGTGAAAGAACCTCGTTTTGCCAGGTGCATTGCTTCTTAACACGTGGCATATAAATTTGTATTTCTTTCATTTTGATTTTATATATATATATATATATATATATATATATATATATATACCGACCTCTTAAACCCAACATAGGCATCGAAAATCGTGATGAAAAATGAATCACAAATTGGGACTAATCAATTGCTTATTTATTAATTAGTATGAGTTTATACCTCTATTATGGAACTTAAGTTTTGGTGAATAGATAAATTAATCCATGTTCCATTGCAATGTGATTTTCACAACTAGGGGTGAGTATTTGGATATGGTTAATTGGATAATCCGATAACCGAATCGAAAATTGATTATTGGATAACTGAATAATCGATTTTACTGGATTCAGTTCGATTAACCGATTGGGAATTACCAAATAACGAATTAACTAAAAATAATATATATATATATATATATATATATATATATATATTCTATAATATTATTTTATCAAATCATATTGTAGTTTAGTTGGTTTTGACGGAAGCTTTAGGATTCTATATTCCAAAAGGTTCTTTGTTCGATTCTAGTGTAGAGTGAAATTAAATAACTTTTTTTTACTGATAAACGACTAGAATAAATACATTTAAACTGTATAAATTTTAAGTTGCCATTGTAGTTCAATTGGTTAGGCGTTTTCATTTCTCTACAGAGGTCGTGTGTTCGAATTCGTCTTGGCACAAAAATTAGCAATTATTTTTAATTGAAATCGGTTAACCGATTAACCGATCGGATTGATCGATTGGTTAACATCGGTTCGGTTTCGGTATCGGTATTTCATATATTTTCGGTTTCGGTTAACCGAATCGAACCAAATACCCATCCCTATTCACAACGATGATCCTCCTCAATAAAATTATATAAAACTCTCAGAGCTGATATTTCTCTTTTCTTTTCTTATTATAATTTTCTCGAGTAGTATATATTGTTGCCAATTTCAAATGATTCCAATTAAATCTTGAACATGACTCATTTTGATTCAATTCAATAGTTTATTAACTTTTTTCAGCATATTTGGTGAATAAAATTTTCATTGAATGAGTTGGGCTTATGCCCTTTGGGGAAGAAGTGGTCCAGAAAACAACAAAAAGATCACAAATAGAGAAATTTAACTAATTACGGGAACGGATTGTTCCACTGAAGAGAAAATATTTATGATCACCGAAACTAAGTTTTAAGGGATGGTCGCCTGTGCGCGCGCGCACACAGTGAGACCATCCATTAATTAATTAAATTTAATTAATTAATTAATTAATCCTTAATCCTAATTAATTAATTCTAATTAATTAATTAATTTAAAATTAATTAATTTAATAAAATTTAATTGCAAATTAATAAAATTTAATTGTAAATTAATAAATAATAATTTTGAATTAATATATCTTAATTTTAATTAGTAAACTCTAATTATGAAATAATAAATCCTAATCGTGAATTAATAAATCCTAATTTTGAATTAATAAACCCTAATTGAAAATAATAAACCCTAATTTTGAATAATAAACCCTAATTATGAATTAATAAACCCTAATTTTGAATTAATAAACCCTAATTGAAAATAATAAACCATAATTTTGAATAATAAACCCTAATTATGAATTAATAAACCCTAACTTTGAATTAGTAAATCCTAATTGGAAATACTAAACCCTAATTTTGAATTAATAAACCCTAATTGAATATAATAAATCCTAATTTTGAATAATAAACTCTAATTATGAATTAATAAATCCTAATTTTGAATTAATAAACCTTATTTATAAATTAATAAACATTAATCATGAATTAATAAATAAAATATAAAATAATAAAATAACACAATAAAAACAACAAATAAAGGAAACAAAATAAAAATTAAACTTAAAAAATTAACAAAAAACTGTGCGCGCCCCCGTAAGGGGAGCGTACACAAGTCTTTGTCAAGTTTTAATGGATATTCTTCACAATAGCAAAAATTTAATATGATATTCAAAGATTTTAGTGAGTTGGTATAAATAATGGAAGCAAACCTTTAAATAGAAGATCTAGCAAAATCTTTCTAAATTACGAGTGTTAGATTTGTTAAGATTTTCTATTTTTTTTAAGTTAGTGTCTTCCCAAAAGTTCACTTAATGCCATGCGCCATAATCATCACCATAAATACTATCCAAATATTTAATAACTTAGACTCCATTCGATATTTTTAGATATATATATCGGAAAAACTTCATTAGACATTGATACTTATTTCGAACTATAATGTACATAGTGCATATGATATCATTTTACCTTCAGAAGTGTCTGTCAAAATTTTCATCAATTATGATTAAGTTGGACATTGATAAATTTTATTTGAAGAAACGAAATTATCTCTAAATGCAGCTAAATATAAATTTCACATATATACATTAATCTGTACAATGTTTGACTAATTACAAATCATAAAGGTTTTGAGTTATATGATATAATTTAAAATTAGGTGGAATAATGATTAATAAGAGATGATATAACAAAATATATATGTGTGTGAGAGAGTGGAAAGTTCCCAAATAATTTTTAAAAATGGGCTTGAAATCTGATAGGCCCCTCTTACAATGATAGAATGAACCTAACACCATAATCTAGTGTAAATATATTCTTCTAAATCATTAGAATGATTTTCACAACTTTGTTAGAGCAGAGGATATATTCCCTCTAGTTGACCAAGAGATCATATGTAATTATGTTGTGCGTATAGGCCACGTCGGAGATCATGTTTCTCAGTTTGTGGTGATGAATGACTATCAAATTTAATTAAATAAACACTACAAAGTAGGTTAATCGCTCTCGAGCGACGTGGCAGGTTCTTATTGGAACTGCAAAAAGGATTTAGGATTAAAGAATTGGGATTAGGATATAAATCTGCCTGCGTCCAGCATTCGAACAAGGCAAATGCTTGGAAGTTTCTCTCTTAACATCTCCCCCCTCCCTTTTTAGAACACACTCTTGATAATTAACACATAACGACCTAGTATATCGATCAACTGTATTGTCCAAATAAACACATTACATTATCCAAATGTTGAGTTCAAGTTTTTTTTTTCCATTTTCTTTTATAGTATTCTTGTTAACTAATATGACTACACACCTTTGATAACTAACACGCCAAATTAAAAAAGGGTGGTAACATTTAATAAGTTTGCGGAATTAGTGTATCAAGTATACAGATACACACTACACAATTGATGTGGTTTTTTAGAGTAACACATACTTCTCTCTAACCAACATGTCAAACCTAAAAAACTAGCAATCCTCAACTTCGAGCAACTAATCTATCAAGCACATTATGCAATCAATGTTGGACAAAGCCATATTATTTTTCTTCTTTTATTTTTTTATCACACACACACACACAAAGACATTTGATTAGGGTTTGCATCGATCGGTCGGTTCAACCGACCGACCGAAAATTTTCAAACCAAAAACCGAATCGAATATTTTTTTGGAACCGAACCGATTTATAGTTTCGGATCGACCAAAAACCGAACCGAAAAAATCGATCGGTTTCGGTCGGACCAAAAAACCGGCGAAATATATATATATATATATATATTTTAAATAAACATATTTTAATCCTAATTATTTAATTAAAATATTAATTATATATTATATAAAATATATAAAAATAAGATTTCCGGTTCGGTTCGGTTACCGACCGAACCTAAAATATAAAACCGAATATCTATTTTAATAGAAAATTTGAACCGATCCGAAAATCAACTTTATCAAAAACGGAACCGAACCGATCAAAACCGATCGGTTCGGTCGGTTTTTTCGATTCGGTTCGGTTCTTGCACACCCCTACATTTGATAACCAAAATGTCAAACTCAAAAGGACAGTAATTTTAAAGATTCTCTTATATATAATAGAAAATCTATTTATTTCTTTCTTTTTTGTGAACATTATTTTACTAATTTCTATTTTAGTTTTGGTGGTATAGGAAACTCACCAGCTTGAGTGACCTAAACACAACATTTCCGAGAACCAAAAAGAGAGGAAAAAAAAGACAAAAAGAGAGAGAGAGAGAGAGAGCTTAGCTGCATCTGCATGCCCTCCTACGTAGAAGGTTCCTCCCAACAAGAGGAGGTGATAAACGCAGAATGTTTTTTCAACCACACCAAATTAAGACATTAATGAATTTAAGAGACAAAAATTCTTCAAATCCGATGCAAAATATCTGCTACCTTAAAGACGCACTGCCGCGGCTAACAGCTGTATATTTCACTACAAACTTTCTGCTGCCTAAATTATTAGCTTCTTCGAACCACATTGCTTCACTATAATTCTGTTTTATCTTTAAAAATATTTCGATAATTTAACACTATTTCTTCCAAGAAACTTTATATATCACGCGTGATTATTATATATGCCTATCAAGAACCTTTTTCCATATACTCTATAATTAATTAATTAATCAGCCTAGAAAAGTACTATATATAGACATTATTCCCTCGTCTCATTTAAAGTGTTTCATTTCTTTTGGACGAGGTATTTAAGAGAAATTTATAAAATAATTAAAGTGCTAAAAAGTGGGTAGGGTCTACACTTTTTGAAGGGATAATTGTTTCCTAAAATGGAAAGAGACATTTGTAATGGTACAACCCATAAAGGAAAGTTGGACATTCTTTGTCCCATTTAAAATGTCACACTTTCCTTTTTAGGTTGTCCCATTACAAATGTCTTATTCCATTTTAGAAAGTAATTATCCCTTCAAAAAATATGGGATCTATCAATTTTTTATCACTTTAACTACTTTATACTTTTTCCTAAATATCCGTGTCCAAAAGAAATAAGACACTTTAAGTGAGACGAATGAGTATTATTTAATAAACAGTGATCATAATATATATGTACTTGTTTGGTGGTTGATGAGCTAGTACACCCGGCTAGGGATGTCAGCAGGCGGGCTTTACGGGACCGAGAACCAATAAATTAGTATTGGTTACGGTTGCAGAACCGCTTGATAAACATCGGATCGGACGGATCCGGACCATCAGTTATGGTTCCGGATTGGGTATTACCCATTGCTAACGGTTACCGTTGGGCGCTACACTCAAATCCCAAAATTTTCAATTTCAAATTTCAACAAAGGAAAAATCTTTATTGGACTAAAATATAAAATATATTATAAATAAATATAAACGTATTTTGTCGGTCCATAAGAAAAATCTTTTCAAAGTATTTTTCTAACACTGTTGTAGTATTTTTCAGAGTAATTATAATTGCAATCAAATTTGGTAGCTTAAAAAATTGATTCATCTATTCTGTCACATTAGCTTTTGACACGTTAATTCGTGTCTGTAATGAATAGTAAAACTATTATTATATCTTCATATGATACACAAGATGGATCGGACCGGAACCGGACGTTATAACTTGGTTGGATACATTCAGATATAAAAAGAATACTATACTTAAATTTACGCTTCCGTTTTTCCTCGATTAGCGCGGTCCAAATTCGTAATTGGGTACGATGAGTCATCGGCAAGATGCAATAAAAATAATTAAATTGTTAATTCTCAACTTAATCCTATAATTATTTAATAGATTGAGTGCTCAAAATTATCTCAACTAGTAGAAAAAAATCAATGAGTAGTTAGTGGATGCAGATATTGATGGTTTGTTTTTATATATTGAAACTAAGAAGTACAGAAGAAAGAACTTCGAATGAAACAACATAAAAGCATATTGAGAAAGGAAAAGATATTAAATAATTAATTAAGAGCTAATAGATGTGGAATAAAAAAGGATATGAAATGAGGAAAAACTTAATAAGTGGTTGTTTATTAAATAACTTTATCAATAATCTTTCTGTGATCCATCAATGTTGCAAAAAAACTATTATTATATCTTCATATGATACTTGTGAGTATTTAAAAAAAAAAAAAAAAAAAAATTTGACCGGGTCGGACCGGAACCGGGCAAAATGGGCCGGGTCTGAACTGGTCCGGATCCTAGTGGTTCTAGAACCGGAACCGGAACCAGAACCGTAGCTTTAAAATTTAATGGGCTTTGAACGGTTTCGAATCGGTCCGGGTAAAGACCACCCATTGACATCCCTACACCCGGCCACACCACAGAAAGATTTTTTTAAAGTATGGTGTGAAGCAAAAGTTTTAGAGTCCTAAAAGATTTCCACAGAGAGAAATAATTTTTATTATATTAAATATACAATGGTTACTTCGAAATATTCCCATTTCTTGTCCAAAAGTGGAAGCTCCAGAACAGCTAACAACCTGGCATCCAAAAGTAATACTAGCTCACACACACATATAATACATCGTATTTATATATTATGTGTGTGTATATATGAGTGTCCGAGAAAGAATACAACTCATATGTATTTGTATTTAAATGCATATTTTTGTATTATACATGTTCATTAATACATACTATATGTGTGAATTTATGATGTCATCCAATACATAATATTATGGCAATATGTGTGCAATAATGATGGTAAAATATAAGATATAACCCAAAGATGCAACAAAAAATCTCATCCATCAAAATGTGCATGGTTTAATGTCTATTTGCAATTTAGTTAACCGTTATATATATTTATTACAATTGATTTGTATAAGATAGGTTAATTTGCGGATTTAATTTTTAAAAGTTTATTCTACAGCTACAAACTTAATAACCTGATCATATAATATGTACATTAAAACCAAAACATATATAGTGTTTGTCTATGTTATTCAAGCTTTGATCTCATGCATAAAAGGCTTTTATAAATTACTAGAAAGAAATTTTTATTCATTATTTGTATCTTTAGAATTTGTTCGCTAGTCAGTATGATATATGACAACATATCGATGTCTTTTACTATGTAAGATGGCAATATTATATTTGCTTGAATACATTAAAATATCTTCAATATATACACATTTAATTTATTATTTTTTGGGATGTATTAAACTTCTATACTAAATTAGAATTCCTAAAATATCAATTGTACTACCATTAGGAGGGCCGTCATGGATATAGTATAGACCAATAATATATTATACTTATATTTTGGATTATGTATTACACTTGATGCACCACCCGTATATGGTTAATCGATACATAATTGATTTATCAAATTTAATTCTTGAACTATATTATTATATTATTATAGATATCAATTTTATCCAACATAGCAAATCAACACCCTAATACACCACCCTAGATGCTTCTATTGAGAGAATGTTTTGAAAACTGTATCATTTTCTATTTAATAAAATACATTTAGAACAATAGAAAGAGGGCAAGTTCATAGCTCACGATCCTTTTACATAAAAAGCAGAGACTCCATGAAAACAAAGGAGTCATTCACATGCTGCCCATGAATCTGCATTTCTTGAAAAACACCAATCCATCCTTCAATCATTTTTATTTTCTCAAACCCCACACACGACCTCGCCAGCTACCCTACCTTCATGTACTTAAACTAACAGCTAATAATAAAATTGCTTTAACCAGCCTATGATTAACGCACAAGTAACACCTAAACTAGGATGACAACTTTTGACACGACACGAACACGCACGAGATTAACGGGTTAGTGTTTAGCCTTATCGTGTTCGTGTCCTTATCATATCGACACGATAAGGACACGATAATTCCATGTCGTGTTCGTATCGGATCCGTGTCGTGTTCGTATAACACGATAATTTTCGTGTTGCATTCGTGTTCGTGTCGGATCGTGTCGTTTTCGTATAATTAGATAATATATATAAATATTTAATATTTATTTTATTTTAGTTTATATTTTTTATTTCTTTTATTAATTTATTTTCTAATTTTAATTTGAATTTATCGGTTCGTGTCGTGTCGTTATCGTGTCGTGTCAACACGAAAAAAATCGTATCATATTCATGTCCGAGTCGTGTTCGTGTCCGAGTCGTGTTTGTGTCGTGTCCGTATTAGTACATTTCGTGTCGTGTTCGTGTTCGTGTCGAACAGATCCTTAACGGATCGTGTTCGTATTTGGCCTTATCGTGTCGTGTCGTTATCGTGTCGACCCGATAACGATCCGACACGCACGAATTGTCAGCCCTAACCTAAACCCTATCGAAGTGCAGACTATAAGACATTTTATAAATAATCTTGCCAAGATTGTACTTTTAAGCACCAGCACGCGTGTCAATCTAAAAATATTATACGATCACAATACTCCAACTTTAATTTTGTATTTCTATTTTGTGACAAAATTGTGAACCCATATGTGTCCTTCCCTGCCTATTCACTTAAAGAAAATAAATACACAAAATTAAGAGACAAACTTCTTTGCAAACTGATGTATTGTGTGGATGGATAAAAGTTATAATCATACTAAACAAGTTACAATTATTCTTTTATCCTCTAAGTAAGTAAAAGATCAATATAAAAAAAAGTAGCAACTATCATATCGGATCGGATCAGGTTCAAATCGGATGGATCCGTCCATAGAGACCACCTAACTAAACAACAATGAACAAAATCTCCTTGCCCATCATGACCCCAAAGTAACACTAAATAATGCACTAGACTATTGGCCGGAATATATACAATGATTATTAAAAACTTACACCGTTCCAAATAGGAACTCGTCAATTCATTGGTACATATATCATGAAGTTATAAAGATCATACATGTGAACCTAACCCTTAAAGCAAATTAGGCACAAGCAAAGAGCAATAAGCTGAATCAGCCTACAAAAACAAAACGATTCCTTTATTTTAAGTTCATCGAATTCAGAATGAATCAAATCTCTCCAAATATAATTCAAATCTATATTGATCTAGTTACAATCAATCAATTTATCACTATCTTACCGAAAACAATGAAAGATTAGATCTGATAGAGTTCAATTCCTGTTCACCTCAACAAAGAATCAAAGTCTGTTATATCCATGAATATAACATGGGAGTACTTGAAATGTCTACAAAAATTTTAGATAAATTTATGGATAAAATGGTATGGTGGGGCCTACATGGACACTAGGAAATGTGAACCATGGGTTGGCAGGAATGGGCTTAGTGGGCCGAAACAGCCTTAAGTCACAATCCTAATGTGGGGGTCCAATAAGGGTGTGGGTGCTGTCCTTCTCCCGGCTGTTTTTCAAGCTTCCACTCCACGTGCTCTTCTCTTCCTACTCAGCTTTTGCTATTGCCACATCATCACCAACTTACATGTATCTTAAATTTCTTCTGAAGTCTATTTTATTGGGTGAGGGTGGGTCCACAGAATCTGATGACGAAGAAGAAATCCATATTCTAGTGCTTTTCTTGATACTGCGCCTAGTGTAATTGTGGAATTATTTATCCTTCGTTTGTAATTTTATATATGATTAGAGAATATATATGTGCATCTTTACATGTTAGTGTATTAATATAACATGTTATATGTATATATTGCACATCTCAAATAATTCACCCCAATCGATATAACAACTGGATTGACCACTGCATTATTTCTCATTGTGATTTTTGCAATGATCATTTATGGTAATCATGTTTCATGCATTCTTAATCTAGTTGCACTTCTTCTTACCAAATCGCTCAAATGCATCCCCTTTTGTTACTTCATATTTATTTTACGCGGTACACATTCATAATGCATTTGATGGAAGCTTAAACCTAATTTCTAACATATTACTGTTGGAGACAATTTTTTAAATTAATTTCATCGGCTCCATTCATCATCACAAATTTTATGGTGGAGATTTTTTCAGGTTCTTAAACTGAATTTTCGCTCATTTCTCTATAATAAGGGTAGAATCGTAATTTGATTTGTTATATGATATATAAAAAGCATGCATATTGTCAAATAGAAATATGCATATGGTTAAACACAAACATGCATATTGTTAAACACAAATACGCATATGAGTTCCTGTTTTTAAAGTATGCAATTTTGTTTTGTAGTATGCATGTTTTTATTTGCCAATATGCATATTTTTGTTTTGTTATATGTAGGAGCTCTGTTTTGTGGCACGCTGGCGCCCATCGCATGTTGGCGCATCCTCCTAGCACCCATTAGCAACATGCAGGTTTCTGTTTTGTCATATACATATTCCCCTTCCCGACAATCCTCCTCCATCCTGCTCCACCAGTTCCACCGTCTACTTCTCCGATGACCGACAAACTTTGTCGTAAGCCACGTTCATAGACACCCTCTCTCTCGATCCCTCAATCTTCTCTCAAAATTCTTTTTTCATTTTTCCTCAAATTCAGGCGAGAACTCTCCATCATCGCTGTTGTTTGCCATCGTCGCTGTTAAAATGAATTGCAGAAGAAGAAGCAGACTATTTTGTGTCTCTTTACCATTTTGCCTCTTTGGGAAAAAAATTGAAAAATGGGCTAATACTTGTCAATTTTTAGTGTGTCTATATGACCAAAATATATGATCTAAATGTAATACAACATACTATTTAAGGATAAGGTACTATTGAAATTCAATCCTATATGTGTATGTGCACACACGCGGGTGCGCAACCTCTGGATAGCTAACTAGAAAAATTAAATGATTCATACTCATAACCTTAAGATTAGTCGAAGTTTAATTTGAGAGTCAACCAATCGTGTTCCAAATAGTATGAAGGAATGAAACAACATTTCTAATGATTCGTATGTCCACAAAATGAGTATTTACTTTTATTTTATAAATTGAAAATTATTTTGTTTGATCAAATTTACTTGTAGAAAGTTTAGTGGCCAATATTATCAACATGACAATAAAATTATCCTATACATGCTATTATCCTTCTTATTTTAATACATTTTATAATATCAAATACAAAAATATTTTTAAAATTTATTCGCATGTATACTTTATATTCACTTCCTTTTTCCTAAATATAAAAATAATATATTATAAAATATAATTATACGTCCCACGATACTTTTATTAAATTATATTTTCCGCAGGTAAAGATTCTTAATTTCACGAAACGAAACGGAGACTTGCTATCTTAACCAACAACTTTATTATATGCATGGACTATGATTGGCATACATTATTCACATATACATGTCGTTTTATTCTATCAATTTCCACTTAAAATATTTCTAAACTTATTATTTAAAAGCGAAGACAGAAAAATAAGCGGCCGCCTCTTTCACATATCTCAACATCCATAATAACTAAAAAATAAATCCGATTATTTCCGAAAGCTACAAACTGGGAAAAAGTAACCTAGAAAATACGAGCTAACCCACCAAGAATTATTTTAATCTACGGTACAACTAACTGCATAAAATAAATGCAGAAGCGATTTAAAATAATACATAGAAGACTTGGGATTATGATTTGAAAATGGCCCAATTCGAAAGTCATTAACTGTCACATGCATCTCTCCTCACTCCTCTATTTAAGCCCCTCTTTCTCATCAATTCCGATCAACTCAAACCTTCTCTCTCTCAATACTCATCCGATCATCCTCTCAAAACACACAAAGAAAAGAAAAGAAAAGAAAAGAAAAGAAAAGATCATCCATTCTTGAAAGATTGAAAAATGTTTAATTTGACTGAAATGGACATGTTTTCGCGGCGGTGTGTATGGGTTAACGGCCCCGTCATAGTGGGGGCCGGACCTTCTGGGCTGGCCGTGGCAGCCGGGCTGAAAGAGCAAGGCGTACCGTACGTAATTCTTGAGCGCTCCGACTGCATTGCCTCCCTATGGCAAAAGCGGACCTACGATAGGCTTAAGCTGCACCTCCCAAAGCAGTTCTGCCAGCTCCCAAACTACCCCTTCCCCGACCACTACCCCGAATACCCCTCTAAGAAACAATTCGTCGACTACCTCGAGAGCTACACGGCCCACCACGACATCCACCCCCACTTCAACGAGACCGTCGACTCCGCCAAGTACGACGACGCCTGCCGCCTCTGGCGTGTCAGGACCACCTCCGCCGAATACCTCTGCCAGTGGCTCGTCGTGGCCACGGGCGAGAACGCCGAGCCCGTGGTTCCTGACATCGACGGCCTGGCCGCCTTCTCCGGCGAGGTCGTCCACGCCTGCGACTACAAGTCCGGGGAGAAGTTCAAGGGTAAGAAGGTCCTCGTGGTAGGGTGCGGGAACTCCGGAATGGAGGTCTCCCTCGACCTCTGCAACCACGGGGCCCGCCCCGCCATGGTCGTGCGCAACGCGGTCCACGTGCTCCCCAGAGAAATGTTCGGGAAATCGACATTCGAGCTGGCGATGCTGATGATGAAATGGCTCCCGCTCTGGCTCGTCGACAAGCTTCTCCTCTTCCTCGCGTGGATCATCCTCGGAAACATCGAGAACATCGGGTTGAAGAGGCCGGAAATCGGACCGCTCGCCTTGAAAAATTACGGCCGCACCCCTGTTCTCGACATTGGCGCATTGGAGAAGATAAGATCGAAGGAAATCGAATTAGCGCCGGGGATTAAGAAGTTCAGCTGCGGCGGTGTTGAGCTCACCAACGGGGAGAGGCTCGACATCGACGCGGTCGTTTTGGCCACGGGATACCGCAGCAACGTGCCCTACTGGCTGCAGGAGACCGAGTTCTTCGGCAAGAGCGGATTCCCAAAAACGCCATTCCCGCACGGGTGGAAGGGGAACTCGGGGCTCTACGCCGCCGGGTTCACGAGGAGAGGGCTCTCCGGCTTGTCCGCCGACGCGATCAAGATCTCACAAGACATTGCGAGAGTTTGGAAGGATGATTTGAAGCAGAAGAAGCAGAAAGTGCCGACTCACCGTCGTTGCATTTCCACCTTCTGATCATTGATCATCTTCACAAATTATATCTTAGCAACGTGTATATGATAGCTTTAGAGACTAGCCCTCTCCGAAGAAGGCCCAAATTTTGGAATATTGGGCGTTTTTGCTGTATACTACTCAGGAAGGATGACGAGGCTTATTCCTGTCACTACTGACTTTTGTTATAATTTTAAACCATCAATTTCAATGGAAAGCAAGCCAATTTACGACTCATGGAAATGGCACTTGTTTGTTTCTCAATAAGTTACATCCAACCTTGTTAAAGATGATGCCATCCAACAGATGGAATGGATATTTTCTAAAGTCTAGTTCTTGTCAAGCTCACAAATCAAATGAAGTCGTGATGTATCCAATTCATGTTGGAAACTCATAGTCCATTAAATCATCAACTTGTTATATCAACATCAAGAACGTGAGGCCTAATGAACAAAGTGTAATCCTATGTCCCATTGGGAATGGTATAGTATAGTAGTGGAGTGGGTATTTTTTGAGATTTTTGGTTTCGGGATCGAATCCCACAAACGTCTTTATAAGTATGGTTTTATAAGTTATTATATATGAACATGAGTTTATTGATTTTCCAAATTTGATTCACCTCTTCAAATGAGGTTTAATTCAATAATAATAAGGTATAATTATATCTCCGTAAAAAGAGCACCAGTGTTTCAAGTGTGATTTATAAATTATTGCTAGTGAATATGGGTTTATTTATTTTCCAGATTTTATATGCCGCTTCAAATGAGGTTTAATTCAATGATAATAAGATATAATTCTTTCTCCATCTGAAGAGCAACAGTGTTTCAAGAGAAATGGTCCAGCATTTTATCACCAAACTTGCATATAGTCGCAATGGGGGGTGATGTGCAATAATAGCGATTATTTTTCCTTCACATCGTTTTCGTTTTCATCAAATTATATATCATCGAGATGATGATATCTTCGTTTACAACAAAATCGTAACATTCTTCTTTCAACTTCTACAAGTTGAATAAATCTGGCTCCACTTTTCTGGTAAAGCTTCTACTTTGTTGATCTGAGGTAAATTTAACGTTTTCTTCACAAACAATCAGCGATGAACGTAGTGTGACCCATTTTTTGTGTTCAGTAAGACAGTAAACATGGATAAATCTCAGAAACATGATTGAGATATACAGTTAACTCCTCTCTGTAAAGCATAATAATAATGAATAAGTAAATTTTACAATTAATGTTTCCTGCAAAGCACAATTAAGCTGGATTCTCACTACATTTAAGAAACCCATTTTCGAATACCAAATTTCAATATTTGGGTTCGGCTCTATTTTAGATAAATATTTAGAGAACATCTAAAAATTAGAGAAAAGAGAGTAAAAGATAGTTAAATGGCGTCGCCCGGACTCGAACAGGAGACCTTCAGTGTGTTAGACTGACGTGATAACCAACTACACCACGACACCGTTTTATTTTTTTATATAAAGTAAACTCTTCAATACTCTTGATTTTATTTCCGGTCAATTTTCAGTTTTCGATGGTATTTTTCAGTCGTAAATGTAGATTTTCATTAAAAATAGTTATTTTTGTACGATGAAATGAACATGGTTGTTTGATAAGTTTCTCATTTTGAATTTGTAGTTGATATGAAAATACGAATATTTTCATAGTTATTATCAAGCGGTAAATAATTAAATGGCGTGTCATATTATAATGGTGATAGGTAATTAAGGCAAAATCTGATGTGCAGACGTAAGAAATTAACATTCAATTGTCAGTTAAATAATATTTAAGTAATAATTAGATATTAATTGAGCATTAATCATAGTTAGGGTTAACTAAGCACAGTTGGAATTTATTAATCAAAATTAAGATGTATTAGTCTCCAACATTAATTAATAAATCTCAATTTGAATTTCTTAATTTATTTTATTTAAAATTTATTATAAGTAATTAATTAAAATAAATAAATAAATGGGGGCATAATTTAATTAGTTCAAAATGGGTTTCTTTTTTCTGATACATGTTAACGCTTTTTACAAAAGAAAAAATATCTATACCTATACTTTATAATCGAATAGAAACACTATTTTAGAACACTTAAATGTCATCTATATGTATATATAATTAACGTTGTTGTCAGCGAAGCTTAGGGGGTGTTTGGTTAAACTTATTTTAGAGAGCTTATAAGCTCCAAGAGCTTATAAGATATTTCAAGAGCTTATAAGAGGTAATGTCTCAAGTGCTTATAAGTTGTTAAAGTATTTGGATAATTGATCTTATAAGCTAGAGTAAGAATCGTAAGTTAGATAGAGAAAATCATAATTAGAGAAATAAAATTGACGAGATGTGAAGTTGATAGTGTATGTGTAGGAAATAAAGAACTATAATAAGGTTATTTTGATATATTCATGGTTGCTTATAAGTTTATGAAAAAATAAGTTATGGTTGACCAACTTATTTTTAGGAGAGCTTATAAGTTGTTGGAGCTTATTTTCACAGCTTATAAGCTGTTTAGGAACTTATTTTACCAAACATTTTGCAACAACTTATAAACTCCTAAACAGCTTATAAGCTCAACCAAACACCCTCTTAGTTTGCCAATGAGAAGGAAACTGATCAGATACAAGTTTTCTTCTTTGTGGTCCATCAAAACAATTTGTAATTGCGTATATATGAGCTCTAAGTAATCATCAAATTGGCACATGCACGTATGCAAGGATGGAGCTAGAATTTTAAAAAGGGATTGACAAAATTATATTTTTGTATTCAAGAACAAGTGAAATTACATACAAAATACAATCTAAATATAATAATTAAGAAAAAATTACTAGGGTGGTCGTCATGTCGTGCGCCGTCCCTATAGACATGTGTATAAAATAAATAATGGGAGTATTTTTTTTTGGTTATTCCTTTTAAGAGTATGTTCTTTTTCGTTACAAATTTATCATAAGAAAAAAGGGATTAAAAAAAGATAGAAGAATTTTATCACATTTTAATGATCTTTATTTTTTCTATCTATATTCTCTACGATGAAACGTAAAGTTTACCACATCAATCCTCTCACAAACCCTCTTTCCTCATGACAATATTATCCATAATTGGATTGAAATGAGGAAATTGACCTTCTAAGGAAATTTTTTATCCTGATCGGAAAATTTATCCATCTTATAGAACATAAAATTTATCCATCTTCCAAATAGAACTTTATTATAAACGGAGGAGTATAAAAAGGTGTAAAAGAGTGAAAAACATTGGTTATCCACTCTTTTCCATCAAAGAGAATACACGCTTCATATTGTTGTTTGTTCTCTTAAGATGTAATAGTTCATATCTCTAAAAAAAAAGTTGTCTTACTTTATTCCTTTTCTTTTAAGTGTTTCATTTTAATTTTTTTTTCCTTGTTATCCAATAAGTGTCCATTTCAAAATTTAAGAGTAGAAATTATGACATCCTTCTCATTCTATGGATCCTCAATACTTTTTGGAATTTGGTATTTAGTAATATATATATATATATATCATAATAATTAATAAAGTTGAATATACTATTAAATATGAAAAACTAGATATATTGATAATAAAATAGATATCTTCTGGTACATTTAAATCTTTCAATATACAAAGTTAATCGAAGAATATGAAGATATACATTTTCAATTCTTTCATCACATATTCAAAACATACCCATGCAAAGATTAACACTCTTTTTTTGTTTGTCTTTTTGTTGGGGCCGTCCAAGTAGTGAACTTCAGAGAGATATCCACATTCAATTCTCACCGCCCAAAAAAAAAAAACCTCTTTTTTTGGACATTTATTGTCTGGTTAAACATCAAAACAATTGGAAATGAATGCAAACAAAATATGTATATCCATTGAGCTCAAGTAGTGCACCCACAGATCCATATAATTTATTCCTCAAGACCTTAAGAAAACAAGCCACATGTTTCTCCATATCATAACATCACCCAAAATCTTCTGATTTGATGATGGCCCATTGGATAAGTGAATTATTAAATAAAATATTTCTGGTCAATTCCCTAACTCGTAAGTCTGGAGGTTGGAGCTCGTGAATGCTACTCCTTACATTTTTGAACATCCGAAACTAATAATTTAAAAGGTTATTGGTACATAAATAAACCAACTTTAAGCTCATTTTGGTTTTTTTTTTAGGAATTTTAAAAATTATCACAATAGTGATTTTACCACGATTTCAAAATCAAGCCAAATTAAATCTGACTTGACATCTCGAAAATTTGTTATAATCAAAACGGTCAATGATATAAACGACTTCGTAGAGATACGATATCGATTGTTTTGATCCCAACTAGAACCAGACGATGAAACAAACGAGAAGACATGATTTTTAGAATGATTGTTGACGCGATAAATCATAGAAATCAAAAATCTGATTTATTTTGATGGAACAAAGAATTTTTATGTTCCCTCTCCACGATGTCCTTTATATCACTAACCCTTTTGTCTATAGTAAATTTCTGAGATTCCAAATCAGATCTAATTTGACCTGAATTTGAAACTGTGGTAAAATAACTAAAGTGATTAAGTTTATGTATTTTATGATAATTTTTGAAGTTCGTGGGAAAAACCAAAATGAGCTCAAAGTTGATGTATTTATGCATTAATAACCCTAATAAAAATAGTTTAGAAGCGACAGACCTTTATTGAAAATAAAAAATAAAAATATAATTGATTACAAAAATAATTATCTTCATTTTTTTTCCATGTTCTAATTATTCTTAATAGATTCTCTATTAAATTTAATAGATAGTATGAAGAAGTTTTCATCGAAAATTAATACAATATAATTAACAAGTGTAATCGAAATACATTATTTT
Organism: Salvia rosmarinus; assembly: GCA_036937905.1. Lineage (NCBI taxonomy): Eukaryota > Viridiplantae > Streptophyta > Magnoliopsida > Lamiales > Lamiaceae > Salvia > Salvia rosmarinus. The sequence continues at coordinate 78,761,188 of CM072813.1, read as the reverse complement.
AGAGTATCACATTGATAATTTTAATCATCCACATTCAAAATTGATAGTTTTAATCTTTCAAGTCTTGAATCGACAATTTACATATACATCTTTCGAGCTCAATAGAGTTACACACCTACACGTACACAATCCCTCTAGATTACTCAAATCTATGGAGTTCGAATTATCTAAAAGTATTATATATATATAATCGAAATCGAAAAAACTGATAAAAATATTAATATTATAAACAGAATCGGGATGGTGGGACATGGCCAAGGGGCCAGGTCCAAACATATATATATTTTAAATTTATAGAATATAAGATTTAAATTCGAATTTTAAGTTCAACTCAAAATTTTAACTAAAAAAGAGCCCAGATTCGATCTAATTTATTTAAGTGCAATGGTCACTTATCGAGTTTTTCTAAAATATAAGACCAACTCAACTATTTTTATCTATCACAATTCCTTGAGGTTGGCTAAAGGATTAACAAAATAGAGAACTCTGTCATTCAATATATATATGGTTGATTTAAAATAAAATAAAAATTATTGTGAGAATTGTGAAATACTTGCTTTGAATGTAAAAAATGAATGCATAAACGTATAAAGTAATTGCAATATAATAACATTATACAATCAGTGTATTACTGTAATGTGATTATAAAATTAGATATATATATATATATATATATATATATATATATATATATATAGGGTTGGGTTGGGTAGTAAGTATCCCCAGATAGTATGTAGTACTCAATCTAGATCACACATTTTGAACACGTGGATGCACCAAAATTTGACACGTGGCAACCCATTTTTTGTCCAGGGGCAAAATGGGAAGGCACCCAGTGGGCGCTGGGTGCCCGCCGGCGCTGGGTAGGGGATTCCGCGGGCGTTGGGGTCTCCGCGGGCGCTGAGTTTGGGTTGAGGCACAACAAAACACAAATAATGCATATAGAATAACATGACAATGCATTTAAATGAACATAAAATTGCATTGCGTCCAACCGTATTGGGTGAGAAAGAGCGAGCGGGCTCGACCGGTAAGGCGTTGGTAGAGGCGTTGGTAGAGACGCTGGGTTTGGAAGAGCCACAACAAAACACAAAAAATGCATATGAAATAACATAACACTGCATTCACTTGAACATAAAACTGCATCGCACCCAACCGCATTTGAGTGCGAGCAAGCGAGCCGGAGTATGTTTTCACACGACGAGCACGAAGCGCACGTTAGTGTGGCGTGCTTGCGCTAGCGCGAGCTTCCAATCACATGCATTATTCTCTTCAACTGCATGCATTTTTTGTTCATTTGAATGTATTATATAGTTCAACTAAATGCATTGTTTGTTTTTCTCAATCACATAACAAATCAAATTACTAATCTACCATTAATGAAACGAAAATTAGTGAAATTAAGCTTAAAAAATCCGAAAAAATCTGAACCATAGGATCTATTAGATGAGTGGATGAGATTGAGTACTATATACTATCTCAGGCTCGGGTACTATTTGATCCATTATATATATATAGAGTGGATCAAATGAGAACCACATCTTTTTTACGAACTCTGCGAACCATGCATAAGACGTTGAAAATGATGCACAATACGATATAAAGTTGTGCATAACAAAAACTTTCTAAAATTATTTTGTTGGGCAACAATTTTAGAATGTTTTCATTATGCACAACTTTACAGGTTTTATTCATCAATTTTATACGTTTGTGCATAGTTCTCAAGTTCTCAAAAAAGATAAGTTCTCCTTTGGATCCAACCCCTATATATATATATATATATATATATATATATATATATATATATATATATATATAGGGGTTGTTTATAGATGGAACTACCTCTCAAATACGAACTAAGAATCAATAATCACTGTTAGATTGAATAAGATCGTACGACTTATAATTATTTAATGAAAAAATTAGTTAAATCCTAAATTTTGCTATTTGAATATTTCATATTTAATTCTTCATTGTTCGTATAATTCATGTTGTTGTTCATATAATCGTAGTTCATGTGCATACTATCACATTCCAATTAATTGTTATGTCCATGTAATTCATGTTGTTGTGTATGTAATCGTAGTTCTTGTGCATATGAAAACAGTTAAGTGAATGAATATATAAAATCCCTTAATTATAGGATTAAACGACTACCATTAAAATTTGAGGATAATAAAAAAAACGATTTATAATTAATCTTGACCTTGACCGTTAGATTATAACAAATGGATGGACCATAATAGTTCTTAGTTCTAAAAAAAATTGGAGTTCCTATTTGATCTACTCCTTATATATATATATATAGTTATAGTTATAGTTATAGAGGGAATTACCTCTCAAAGAAAAACTAAGAACCAATAACTATCGTTAGATTGAATAAGATCAGATGATTTATAATTATTTAATGAAAAAAATAGTTAAATTTCTAAATTTTTGCTATTTGAATATTTCATATTCAATTCTTCGTTGTTCGTATAATTCATGTTGTTGTCCATATCATTATAGTTCTTGTGCATACTATTACATTCAAATTAATTGTTATATTCATGTAATTCATGCTATTGTGCATGTAATCATAGTTCTTGTTAGGGATGACAATCGACACGCGGGTACCCAATACCCGCAGGTATCCGCCCGATTATTCACGAGTTTGGTGTGCATTTCGTACCTGCGGGTACGTTAGTGGTTGAAAACTAGAACCCGTTTACTTCACGGGTACGAAAATGGTTTAGCAATACCCGTACCCGTGAAACCCGTATACCCGTGAATTCTACCCGCGAAAACACCCGTGAATTCTACCCGCGAAAACACCCGCGAATTACCCGCGAATTACCCACGAACCCACGAAAACTATTCGTATAATAATTATTTTATGATAAAGTATTAATATTCTAATTTCTAATTAGAACTAGGAAGCTCAAGCCCTAATTTTACCCTTTCGCCGCACACTACACCACACCGTCTTCACGTCTCTCGCCAGTCACAACTCACCATAAACACAGAGGCGACGCCACCTCGTGCCGACCGAGCTCCTCCCGCCATCCAGCTCTAACCTCCGGCCGTGCGTGCGTAACTCCTATGCCCCAACACCACCACACCCCTACCACCATTGTGGATTTGAACTTTATGATTTATGAATTTGTTAGTGATATTTTCGTGTTTTTTTAAATGCTTGGTTTCGCTGGTCGCGGGTAGTCCGCGGGTGGTAGGTGGTGGATACCCGTCGGGTGGCGTGTTCGCGGGTATCCGCCAACCCGCGGGTCGCGGGTATGGTGGGAATCTCCTACCCGTCATGGGTCGCGGGTACGGAAGTGGTTCGGCATTATCCGTGCTCGCTCGACCCGATTGTCATCCCTAGTTCTTGTGCATATGAAAACAATTACGTAAATGAATATATAAAATCGCTTAATTATAGGGTTAAACGGTTACTATTAAAATTTGAGGCCTATAATTAATCTTGATCGTCTGATTATAACAAATGGATGGATCATATTAGTTCTTAGTTCTCAAAAAAATTAGAATTCTCATTTGATCTACTCCTTATATATATATATATATATAAAAAAAAAAAATCCTTCAATTCCGCTGAACATATTTTCTGGAAACGAAGGTTCCGTCCCTGTTTTCTCCATCAAAAGAGTTCTGTGTGAACTCTACTAGGTATAATTTTTATTTTCTTTATGTGGTTTAATGTGTAACCCGAAAAAGCACACTTTAGATTTCTTAAAACAAATACAAAATAAACAAAATAATTTCATTGAAAATGAAGCTATAAAATTATTTTCAAAATTTATTTCACAAGAATTAGAAAAGGGCATGATATTACAACTATATATATATATATATATATATATATAGAAGGGTTAACGTGAGAACCATTTTTATCGTGAGAATCAAAAATAATGAATTCGGTGTGAAAGTTGATGTATCGGCTGTAAAAGTCATTGAATTAAAAAAAATCGTTCCTCATGAAATTCAAATTATAGTTGAAAATTCTGAATTTTTGGATTCAGTAACTTTTCAACGGATACATTAACTTTCATAGAGAATTCATTTTGTTCATAACACTTTTTATGGTTCTTAGTTCTCACGTTAAAATGGTTCTTATTTGAATCTCAATATATATATATATATATATATATATATATATATATATATATATATATATATATATATAGGGAGGATTATAATAGAAACCAACCTTTAGGTGTTAACTAGGAACCATTTTACACCATTGATTAAACTTATATAGGCGTATAGGATTAATGCTATCTATTTAGATTAAGAATATAGATTGCTAAATATATTTACTTAGTCAACGTTGGAGTTTATAAGGTGAGTTGGCGTATCAAATAAAGATATCATGCGGTAATTATGCGGTAATTATGGGATAATGCTAATTGCTATCTTTATGTAATTAACTGCTTAAATAAATCTTAAGAGATTTTTTATTTAAACAATCAAATTCTGTTTTTGGCGTAAATATTAAGAGATTTTGTATCTAGACCAAAGTAATTTTCTTTTAACAAGTGATAAACATTAAAACATTCAATAAAGACATTCAAAAAATGATGTTGGAATCGATAAATTATAATATTCGCAGCAATTTGAATATAAGTCAGTACACATTAAAGGATTATAAAGAAAGCAGTTATGATGTTTGCAAGCAAATCTCAAGCGCAATAAAAGCATTAAGGTTAGTTAAAAAAAGCAGCCATGATGTTATTGTAAGAAAGCAACTAGTGTTCAGTAACATCAATAAAGGCATTCAAAAAATGACGTTGGAATTTATAAATTATATCATTAGCAGCAATTTGAATATAAGTCAGTAAGCATTAAAGTATGATAAACAAAGCAACAATGATGTTTACAAAATAATATTTTATACGATGGAAGCAAACTTTAAGCGTATTAAAAGCATTAAGGTTAGTTAAAAAAAGCAACATTACAAAATAATTAGTTAAGTGATTGTTTTCTTTTTTTAGAGTTAATATGCGATATTATGATATAAAATATCCGATCAATTTGAAGAAAACAAGATCCCATGTAAAATATCCGATCAATTTGAAGAAAACAAATTTGGAATTTGTTAAGTGAATTTGTTAAGTGGATATAAAATAATCTGTTAAGAAAACATAATGATCAATTCGAAGAAAACATATTTTGAAGTAATCTGGCTAATTTAAACAAATATACATAATCATATTGCATATCATCAATTAATCTTATCCATCGATTGAAAAAAAAATAAAGGGCTCGGATCAGTTCCTAGTTAACACATAGGGAAAAGTTTTTATTGGAGCTATCCCCTATATATATATATATATATATATATATATATATATATATATATATATTATCGAGCTGTCCCTTTATCTCCGAAACAAAATACTTTTCCCTCCCTTGTAGTCCCTTTTTATTATTAACATAATTTTTTTGCTGAGTGTTGTATTGTGTTTTATAACGGTTACTAATGGATTTTCTAAACGAAAACAATCAACCTTTAACTAAATAAGCGGGAAGAGTCCCGGTTCTCATGGGGCGGTTCTCATAAATAATGGACTCATGACAAAACAATAAAAAATGTTTTTTATCCATAGAAATACAAGTTAACATATCTTAAAAAAGATACAGTATACCCACCTATATAAAATAAAAAATATATATCCAAATTTCGGTATAGCTCCAAATTTGAAAAGCAATTATATATATACAACATTAGAATTGAACAAGTTAGCAAACAAATAACTGTATAAGTATATCTAGGGATGTCAATATGGGTCAAAACCCATGGGCTGGCCCGAATAACCCAATAAAATTATAGGATTGGGTTATAAAATCGTAACCCGAATATAAAATCGGGCTATTCGGGCTGGCCCGTTTGGGTTACGGGTTAGCCCATTGGGCCGGAAAAAAATCATTTTCTTTTCTTTATTTTTTCCTTTGTCTAATAGTTAGAAATTCAAAATTCTTCATTTCAAAAATTTAATTCTTGTTGTTAATCTTATTTGAGATTGTATATTTATTTCTCAATTTAGGTTGAATTTAAATTTGAAATTCATGATGGATTAGTATTGAGAATCAATATATGACTTTTATATCCCAATATTTTTTTTAGATATATACATTGATACAATTTACTTTTCATGTTTAATTATTTTAAACTTTATAACAATTATAGATTGTTTATTTAGTTAGTTATAGAGAATTAAATTAATAATTTTTTTTCAAGTTATAAATTTTAATTGGTATTATAGTGAATTAACTTATTAAATATTTATTAAATAGTGAATTAGCTATTATGTAATATGAATATTCAGACATATTAAAAAATGAATTTAGTTGTGAGCGTTATTTTCTATTTTAATATTGTAATATAATTTAAATGGTACTATATTGAATTAACTTATTAAATTTTTCAAGATATAAGTTTTAACTTCGTTATAATTATATTATATTATTAAAGACCATTTAGTTATATGGAATATGAATATTAAAGCATATTAAAAAAAGAAATTAGTTATGAGCACTATTTTCAAATTTCATTATTTTCTCTTGAAAGTTAGTATAATAAGATAAAAAAAAACTTTTGGAATGTATTATGGTTTAATATTCAAAAGTTATACTTATTTTCACTTCTTTGTACTCTTACGCTTAATATAAAATAGTTGTTATAAATATATCATTATCAATAAAATATACATATATATATATAGTTTATTTTTTCCCTTAAGTTTTTTGACCCGATTGACCCGATGGGTTAGCCCAAAACCCGAGAGTTTAGGGTTAGAGTTGGACATTTCTAACCCGAAAAAATATCAACCCGAATAACCCGAACCAAATAGCCCGACAACCCGAGTGGGTTGACCCGGACCCGAACGGGTTGACCCGATTGACATCCCTAAGTATATCGTAAGATGATTCAAATTGATTGTATCTCAATCCGGTAAGAATGAAATTAGGAAGATTCGGTAACATACGAACTGATTTGATTCGATACAAGGATTACAAGAATAGAAAAATTACTCTCTTACTTTAACTATGATAATCGGTATTGAAGATGAAGAACAAGAAAAATCTCATTTCTTATATTTACATTTGTGATTCCTAAAGGTAAATTATTTTTTGGATTGTAGTGTTGGGTGGTTGTCTCGGTTGTTTGAAGTTAAAGACGAAGTACAAAAGATAAAATTAGGGTGCCCACAACGGGCATTCTTTTCCAACTTTCGCAAGTTGGAAGTCAACTTTCGTAGCCACAATGCTTTGTTCAAAAATCGAAAGTTGGAACTAGCTTCCAACTACAAAACCCAGCTACCACTGTCTTTTTGGGATCCGTGCGTGTGTCAGCTACGACACGTGCACGACATGCGCCCACTGGGTTAGTGCGTGTGTGAGTGTGACTGACACGCTGACGATTTTTTATTTTTTTTTACATATTTCAATTTCGATTTTTTTACACTTTTTTGCAAAACAAGTTCTGATTTTATTTTTTCTTTCAACTTTTCAATTTTTTATTTTATAGATTGCAACAAGATATTTTATTTAGTATAAAAATCATAGATAGATATATAAAGTAGTATGTATTTTAATGGGACCCAATTGAAAGTTGGAAATTGAGTTTATAAAAGTTGATGGATTTTAAAAGCTGATGTGACACCGTGAGACCCGTATAAAAGTTGGGAAGTTGAGTTTATGGTTGTGGGCACCCTTAGTACTCAGAAGACGAAATGCTAAACTAATTCACAATTCTAATTTTGTTTTATTTTTTTATATTTGTATAGTGGATCAAAATTTGAGCCTGTAGAAGTCCGTAACAAAAAAAATGTTTCCTGGAGACTAGCTGATACATAATTCTTTTTATTTGTTTTTATAATGAATTTTTTCTCAAAATTTTGGACCCCCAAAAGTTTGTTAAAAAGTTGTCTTCGAGTTGATGAATAACTCTATTTTATTTATTTAATTTTCTTGTATGTATAATGGAAAAAAAAATTCCTTCCAAATTTTGGATCCCTAAAAGTTTGTAAATAATATTTGGGTTATTGAATAAATTCTTTTTTTGAAAAAAAATATATTTATATTAATATAAAGAGATATAAATTTTTTGAAACTCCTAAAATGATGAGCCTGGGCAATCACCCATGCTCAGAGACGGTCCTGGAATCAACCTCTGAACCACCACCCAAAGGCAACCACTGATCTCGACTAGGCTTCTCAACTGCATAGTGTGTGTTTCTTCTTCTTGTGAATTATTCGGCAATCACTACAGTGCTGTCTGTTTCTTCTTCAGACATCTCAAACCATGCTAGCAGATCACATGCACTTCAATTTACTCACTATAGTTTCTCCTGTAATTTGTACACACACACACACATTGTCTCTTTCCTGTCTTTGCATGTTCCTCAAGTAAATTCAGCATCTTTTGTAACTTGCAACTTATCACTCTCCATTTGCAACAATAAATGATACTTCAATTTACTTATCTCTTTGTTGTAAAATATATATAGAGTTAGTTGTTTATTCTTTGAGTAGTCCAAAGTGGTACTCCAACTGTCAGGGTAGAATTTAAGTCACAGTTAAATCAGGGCAAGAATTAAACTTTTTTTAGATACTAACGATTCTCGACTATTGGAGCTTCAACTAAAACTAAAGAAATACAATGTTAATAAGCACTCTGGAACAAGCAAATTAACTACGTATAACTTTGTTCCATCCATAGTTGTAAATAATCGGACTACAAGTAAAATCTTAACTGATATCAAATCGAGTAAGAATTGAACTCTCGCTAGTTAGGGGTAGAGGGAAGGGGGGGCCACCAACCAACTTTTGTGTTCTTTTCTACATATAAAATTGTCAAATTATCAATATTTTGTGTGTATCGCTATGTAAAAACCCATATTACCAAACCGAACGGCATCAGAATTGGCAACGAAAATTGTTGTGATTGTTGGCCCAACATAGCAGCCGAGCCCATTTGTGAAACCTATTCTCCTAACTTTATTTAAGTGCAGTAAGCCTCCTGGTTTTCTTGAAGCGTGTCAGCCGCGTAAGAATTGAATGAGATAGCAAGACTCACGCCCCCCAATTTTCTACAATACAATAAACACGCTTCCCCATTCCCATTAGAGAGTTGTCCGTGAGTGTGAGAGAGAGATAAAGAGAAAGCTACTGCCGTTTCTTGCCTTTGTGGCTGTGATTGTGGAGCCGACGAGATAGCCACTCCCTTTGGTGGAGCCGTGGTTGTGTGTGTGCGTCAAAGGAGGACGCACCTGAGCCGAATTGGTATCTCCATTTTTCCTTTCTTTTTTTTCTTTGTTGTGTGCGGTCGAAAGTTGCCGGGAGAACGCGTTGAGTTCTTCTGCGGGGTCTACGGGAGCGCATTGACGACGACGAGGCTGTCCGGATTCACAACAGTGGTATCAGAGCCGACGGTTCGGTTGGGCCCAATACATGGACGGGACAAGACTATTTTCCGATGTAGAGGTGAACCCCCAGTGAACTCACGATTGAATCGGTGGTTCCTTGTGTCGAAAGTCTTCCTGCAAGAGTGGTCAGGCGGCGAGTCCCGTTGGATGGTAACGGTGGTGCAAGAGGTTCAGATTATCGTTCGAGGGGAGGACATGATGTGGTCCTTGGTTTGAGGGGAGGATTGTTGGGTGTGGTGCAACCCAAAGTTCCACATCGGAAGTGAGAATGAAAATTGCCTTCTATATATTAAGAAGACCACTCCAAAATAGTATGAGGCCTTTTGGGGGTTGAGCTCCAAAACAAATCCGTGCGAGTTTTTGGCCCAAAGAGGACAATATCATACTAATTGGACGGAGTGGTGGCGGTAGCATTCCACAACAATGGTATCAGAGCCACGGTTCTTTCTCGTCGTAGTTGGTAAGTCGGGATCCTGATCTTAGGATCGCGCTCTGGTAAAGCGGCTAAAACCTCTCAGCTTTAAATTCAAGAAAATTGTCGATTAGCGCAGTATAGGATTGGGTTTTGTTTCTGTTTACCAACGTGTCTCTCGTTTGTTAACTGTGTGATTAAATCGAAAATCTTATTTGCCTTGAGAATATTTTTTGCTCTCTGATTTGTATTCCGCTCCATTAAGGTTGATAATTTTTTCTTGATTTATTGTGTGACATTATGTCTTCTTTGGCGAATTATGGTTTGACACATTTTGATGGTAAAACGGACTTTGGTTTTCGCAACAGAAAATGGAATGTATTTTAATTCAACAAGGTGTTTATCAAGTAATTGATCATTCTTATGATAATGAAGTTGATGAGAAAAAGAAATTTCAAATGAATCGTCTTGCTTTGTTCTTAGAAAAGTAGGAAGGATGACTTCTGCTAAAGATTTGTGGTCAAAACTTGAAGAATTGTATACTGAAACGTCTTTGCCTTCAAAAATGTTTCTGATTGAAAGATTCTTCCGTTTTAAACTTGACATGTCTAAAGGTGTTAATGAAAATGTGGATGAATTCACTAAGTTAGTTCAAGACATAAAATTGACTGGCGATAAACATATTGATGATTATGCTCCGTTTGCGCTTTTAAATGTTATTCCTCATTCTTACAGTGATGTTAAATCTGCTATTAAGTATGGTAGAGATAATGTGACGCTTGACACTGTTGTGAGTGCTTTGAAAAATAAGGAATTAGATTTAAAATTTGATAACGGTGCACAAGATCTGGATAAAGTCATGCATGCTAGGGGTGGAAAAATGTTTCATGATAAGGGGAAGTCAAAACTTAGATTTAAACCTAAGAAGTGCTATGGTTGTGGTGAAACGGGTCACTATATAAAGGATTGTCCTAAGAAAAATCAACATGTTGATCAGGCTAATGTGGTTACTAATGAAGAAACCACGTGTGATTTGTTCTAAGGTGGAGCTATGTGGTTGAGCTTTAAGTTTAGGGTGCATGAGCTTAGGAGTTTGTTTCTTTGTGTGTCTCTTTTGTTGCTCACTTTGAGGTGGAGCTTCTTCCCTTTTCTTTATGCTCATGATTTGTTCTTTGTGAACATACATTTGTGGTTCATTCTATGTGGCTTTGTGGTTTGGTGGCTTTGTGCCAACTTCGTGTCTTCGTGATGGCTTTTGACTTTGTGATATGCGTTGTGGTTTACTATCTGAGTGATGACTATCTTCTTTGTGATTCACGATCTGTGTGATCTATGCTAGCTTAGTGATAACAATCTTTGTGATATACCGTCTGTGTGATGGTTGTGATGATCTTTGCGATCTTCAGTAGCTTTGTGCTAGTTATCTTTGTGATGTTTCTTTGTGAGCTTCTAATTATGTATTAGTTGACTTCATGCTTTGTGATGTTACTTTGTGAGCTTCTAATTGTGTATTAGTTGCATTCATGCTTTGTGATTGCTTTGTGAGCTTCTAACTGTGTGTTAGATATCTTTGTGCTTTGTGGGTATTTTTCCTGTTTGTCTTTTTTGCAGATATGAACACGGTTAATTTACCATTGGTTGATCTTTGTGATCATGTATAGACTGTGTGTCTATACGTCTTGTTCCTTGCTCTGTCTGTGTGATTTTACAAGGGACACTCGGCGAGGATGATTGTGTGGTTTGTTCTCCGATGCACACAGCAACACGGTTGGGCCAAAGGTGGAGATTGTTGTGATTGTTGGCCCAACATAGCAGCCAAAGCCCATTTGTGAAACATAGTCTCCTAACCTTATTTAAGTGCAGTAAGCCTCCTGATTTTCTTGAAGCGTGTCAGCCGCATGAGAATTGAATGAGATAGCAAGACTCACGTCCCCAATTTTCTACAATACAGTAAACATGCTTCCCCATTCCCATTAGAGAGTTTCCTGTGAGTGTGAGAGAGAGATAAAGAGAAAACTACTGCCGTTTCTTGCCTTTGTGGCTGTGATTGCGGAGCCGACGAGATAGTCACTCCCTTTGGTGGAGCCGTGGTTGTGTGTGTGCGTCAAAGGAGGAGCCGCACCTGAGCCGAATTGATATCTCCATTTTTCCTTCTTTTTTTCTTTCTTTGTTGCTACTTTCCTTGTTGTGTGCAGTTTTCTTTGGTGGCGGTAGCAGTCCACAACAGTGGTATCAGAGCCACGGTTCTTCCTCGTCGTAGTTGGTAAGTCGAGATCCTGATCTTAAGATCGCGCTCTGGTAAAGCGGCTAAAACCTCTCAGTTTTAAATTCTAGAAAACTGCCGATTGGCGCAGTATAGGATTGGGTGAATGAGAGTCAGTAGAGCAAGAGAGAAAAATAGAGGCGCTTTACTGCACTTGGTCATACTCCATTGTTTTGCCTCTTGGTATCAATTCCTTTGTGGAATTCTTGGTGAGGTAGTAGTATCTTCTTTGTGGAGAGCTCTTGGAGGTTAGGGGTTTGGATTGTGGGTTGTTGCTGTGTCAACAAGATTGTGATCTCCTATTTGGACACCGTGAAGGCGTGTTGCAACGACGGAGAAACCGTGCAGCCGAGTTTATCCAATCATATCATTTTTTTTTGTTTCTTTGTTGCTACTTTCCTTGTTGTTTGCAGGTTGTAGAAAGCTGCCGGAACGAGACATTGAGTCGCTGTTGAGGTCGACGGAGGTGCTGTCCGGGAGCGCATTGACAACGACGAGGCTGTCCGGATTCACAACAAAAATCTCGAATCCAAAAGTTACGAAAACCCAGCCCCACCATGTCTTAGAAGTTCTAGACAAGAGAGTCCCAACTCTAGTTAGACAGACATCGAGTTCACAAGATTTAGGTTTCCTTGAAACAAAAACAAGAACGAGACAGAGTCGAGCCAATGAGCTGGAGATGCCGTCGCAATGTCCTTTTCTGAGATGTATTGATTCTTATCTCAGCTCAGCTTCTAACCCAATCATATAACACTACATCATTGCATTATTGAGGGATTCGCCAAGAATATAAGGCACTTTTAGTGCGATCAAGGAATCAAATTTGGATGCATGAATTGACCTGAGAGAGGTCAGACTGACTACTCATTAAGATCTCAACCCCAGATGGGAAGCACCATCAATGGCAATTTTTAATATATACCTGACACGGTAAATTATCTGGCTATTTTATGTCTGCATTTTTTTAAAACTTACCCAGAATCCCAGATTTATTACCACAACTGCTGCATATATATTAATGTTGTCTCTCTTTCAATATTTTGGATGTTGCAAATTGGATGGGAATAAGGGCTAAAAATTTCACAGAAAATTAGTATATATCATCCAGGGACACGATACATTTGATGTGAATATTATGATACTATTTCAATTTTCTCAAAAATATTATGCTATTTTGGATTGAATAAGCGAAATTTTGGACTCAATTCTCCACTCCATCCAATATTTATGTATAATATGCAATTATGTATAGGCTCTTTTAATATTTTTCTGCTATTTGTTTCATGGAAATTAATTGGTTCTGTATTTCCAAGCAACTAAAATTCAGTATTTCTATCTCTTAGGTGCCCCTTTTCACAAGCATGTGTGTGCATCTACATAAATTTTCGCATTAAAATCATGAGTATTGTGTTAACCATTGATACGGGGTAAAAGGTGTAGATTGGGTTTTTAATTTGTTTACTCGCCATTGATAATTATTTGTTGAGTAGGTTTTGCGTTCAGATTTTTTTCTTTTTTTCTAAAAAACAGGACCTTGGGCATTAGAAATGTGGATTTATCATGGTACTTTGTGTGATTAAATTATCTTTCATCCATTTGGGTGCTTAGCTCAAGGTTATCTCTGAGATGTTATTATCCATTAAGAAGCAAATGCAATCCCAAGGTCTCGATTTACCTCCTTATATTTAATGCAGGTCGCCAATTATCTTCTAGAAACCTAAGTTGGATCAATTTGTAGCTAAAATGTAGAAATATCTTAATCAAAAAGCATTACCAACTGACGACGAATTTAAGCAGTTTCTGTACTTGTATAAATACAGGTTGCATAGAGATGTTTTGTCCTTTTTAATGAGTTGTGAAAATTTTATTTGGCCAAGTATGACAAGGAACATCTTTTTAGCAAAGTATGCAATTTGCAGTATTGAACATAACAATTATCTATTTCTTATTTTCTTTCTGTTAATTTGAATCATGATCTTACATTGGAGTATATATGCTTCTCATCACTTTTTCTCAAATCTGATTTGCCTACATCTGACTGGATGCCAGTAATTTTAACAAACTATCATGAACTCTAGCATAATTATTTAACGATCACAATGCTTCTCTTCGACATGGAAAATTTAGTAGCAACAACATTCATAAAAATATATATGGGTATATCTGCCCGGGAGAAAAATTACACATACCTGCAAAGTATTATCTTTGTTTTCAGAGCTCCCATTCAATTTTTTCATAATAGAACTGATAAAAAAATTCTTGGGACTATAAGAAAAATGAGGAAAAGGGTTATTGGAGCATGCTATTGGACTTTGTTCTTTCTTGTGTTGGTGTTGATTTTGTAGTTCCCTAGTTGGGGGCTATACAGATATGGTTATTATTCTAGGTTTAGTTTATTTGCATAATTAATATGTTCAGATTTATGATACATAAACGTTTTTTATCTTCATATTATGATGTGGGACGAGGGATTTAGACGTGTTTCATCGTCAAATTATATTCGGGGGTTACATGTAGCTTATCTTCTTCTTTTTAATCATCGTGGGAGCCATGGCCGCTACTATTATGCGCATTGGGTAAACCTCACGTTGCATGTAATAGCCGCAAACCACACATGATAGGTAAACCATATGATAAATCTCGCGTTGAAAGCGTGAACAAGAGACTTTTACGTGGTTCGATCAGAATGATAGGAGGAGATGATCATCAAGATGTTTACTAAAATCGATGTGATAGTATCTCAAACCTATATAAGGCATTTATATATAGCTACCTATTTATACATTTGGTATCATGAATCCCTTGATTTGGGACCATGATCTCCCTTAAGGTGCCGTTATTACCCATGATTTCTACTGTTACCTCATTATTGTGCCCTTGATTCCGCCTTTAATTAGGGTTTGGGGCTGTCACTACGGCGTAACGAATAGGGCAACACTAGGTTAGGCCCACTCGCTTGGGAGACAAAAGAGGTTGGGCCATATCCTATCACCATCTTAAAAATCGGTGTGATAGCCAAACATATATCAAACCCATATGTAGCTTACATTCATATTACAATAGGGGGAGTTATACGTGTTTATTCTTTCATATTTGTTTAAATGAATTTTTTTTTTTAGGAATTTAATTGGGGTTGTAGGGGCAATATAGTCTATTTATTAATATTTTTTAAAACAGGAGGCTATAGTGAGTAAAAAGACGACTATGAATGAAATCCTTCAAATGATAAAAGCAAGAGAACCAAAATATCATGAAATAAAGCTGGACTCGAGTACTTCAGCGGTTCAGCCTAATAAAATTCAAGCAGTTGTTGGACTCCCAAATATTACTACTGGGCTTTTGCAGAAAATATTAGGTCTAACAATTATAATATTTAGCACGGATATACATTAACTATTTTATTCGCTCAGATTTCGAACAAAAATAAAAATCATTTTATTCGCCCAGTTTCAGACTACTCGATGATGTATTCGAAGTTCAATTCCTTGAGACCTCGTTCAAAGCTTGTTTATTGAAACTTTGTAACATAAGCAAGTCAAATAGGATATGAGAAATAGAAGTCTCATCAACTTTTTATGAAAAATCAGCATGAGACTGCTTTTTTAAAAACATTTAATGCATCAAATTGTGTGAAAGATGAACAAAATTTGTTTGAATTGCTTGATGATGCTATTGATGAAATTGACGAAGATATTGTTGTTCAAGTGATAACAGATAATGCATGTGTATAGAAGGCAATTAGACATTTGTTAATGGAGAAGAGAAGAATCTTGTATTGGACTCATTGTGTAGCACATTGCATCTGTTCGATACGTGAGGAGATTGGTGAGTTGCCACAATATAGAAATGTTTTGCTTAAGGCAAAGAGAGTGAGCAACTTGATATATAATCATTGGGGAGGTGTTGAGTATTTCAGAAATATTGCAAAGAAATATCTTCTTCGACAAGTTGTAACACGGTTCTCCACTACCTTCTTGATTCAATGTTTATATTGAGAAAATGGTTGGATTACTCATGGGCAAAGAAAGCTGAAGGGAAAGATGTGAAAAATATCGTCATGAATGACAATACATTTTGGCCTAGTATAGTTTATTAATTCTATTAAAACCACAAAGCACAATACATTTTGGCCTAGTATAGTTTATTAATTCTATTAAAACCACAAAGCCACTTGTTGATGTTTTAAGGTTTGTCTATGGTGAGAAGACAGTGGCGGAGCCAGGAAATATTTTCTGGGGGGCCCAATTAATAATAATTTTTAAAAATAATAAAATAAAATTTTAAAATAAAATTTTAAAATAATAATAATTTAAATAATATAATGAGTTTATTATAATCCTTTTAAAAATTTGATTGATAATATTAATTCATATATAAAACTTTATTATTTGTATATATCTTTTATTTTATCAATATAAAATAAATTATAGAAAAGAAAAGAAATAACATTTTATCAACATAAAACAAATTATAGAAAAAAGAAAAATGAAAGAAAGATAAAGGAAAATAAGTATAGGAAAAGAAAAAGAAAAATATGTAGATAAGATGTATCCAATCAAGATCTCCTAAATGAGAGATGAAAATCATAACCTATTAGACTACAATAGATTTAGTTATTAAATGTTAAATATCTATATAAAAGGCACACATGTTTAATTAAGAGTTAATTCACATATATAGTGTTATTATTTATATATATATATATTTTATTTTATCAATATAAAATAAATTATATAAGAAAGAAAAAAGAAAAAAAGATCTCAAAATAAAGAGAAGAAATAGAATAGAGAGAGGAAAAAAAAGCACAAACCAAAAAAAAGAAAAGAAGAGGAAAAAAGAAAAGAAAAAGAAAGAAAGGAAAAAAGGAGGAGAGAAGGCGGAAAAAAAAGAAAAGGAAAGAACTGGAGAAAAAAGAAGGAAATAAAGAAAGGAAAGAAATGGAGAAAAGAAGGAACAACCAAAAAAAGGGAAGATACGCGGCGACGCCAGAATTCGAACTCAGGACCCTTCAAACACTGAAGGGTCCCTAACCATTAGGCTATAAGAAACTTTTCAAAATGTTTTAACATATCAAATATATAGGTAGTTTTTGAAAAAAGTTGGGGGGCACTTGGGCCCCCCAGTAGCTGATAGCTCATACTGTGAGAAGACCTCGACAATCGAGTTTATTTATAATACTATTGATAGGCAAAGAAAACTATAGCAAAGAACTTCGGGAAATAATTTTTCTATAAGGATATTTGAGAGTGGGAGAATAAGTTTCACAAGGACTTGCATGGAACTGGTTATTATCTAATCTTCAATACAATTGGAGTCTCATATTTCAAGTGCATGGATCGACTTGTTCCAAATCCAGACATTAACTTCAATACTGATTCCAACTTGATGCCCATAAATACAAGAAAGGTTGTTTAGCTTTAAATCGTCATTGGCATCATACTTAACACGACACCGAGTATTTATTATATAGATTTAATTTTATTTTATTACATAATAGTTTATGTAAATATTGAATACAATATTTGCACTACAAGAATTTCGCTAATAGACCACGGGGAATGCCCATGGTCTATTTCAAAAATCCGCGTGGTACATAAAGGTGTAGTCTATTACTACGGCTATAGATCACGCGGATTTCCGTTGTCTATTCGGTTATAGACCACAGTGAAAACCACATGGTCTATAATGTTATAGACAATGGGCCACCTGAAGGTGAACCACAGCCTTTCCCCGTCGTCTATGACATTATAGACCACGCGGTTTTCACCGTGGTCTATAACTGAATAGACCGCGCGATTTTCACGTGGTCTATAAGCGAATAATATATTTTGTTATTTTATTATTTATTTAATACATGTTTTCATAATTTGAATGCATGTTTACGCTAATTAAAATAATAATCCAAAATAGATATAAAATATTTCTCATAATATTTATATCAAAATCAAGGTACACATTTCATAAGCATTCAAAACGTTATATCCGGGAAATTCCCAATCTACATGTATTTTCTAACTAGCTACTAAAATTTATCCAAAAATATCCATTCATCATCTTCAACAACAAATATTTTCTAACTAGCTACTAAAATTCATCAAAAAAAATCAACTTCACCATCTTCAAGCATTTCACCATCTTTGCTTCAACAACATCAATCATCTAACTTGATCTCATCTACATTATTAGAATAAGATGTAAAATGGTAAGAAATAAAATTTAGTACATCAAAATCATTATGTTCAACAAAAAGTATGAAACTTACTATTGTCAACCACCATAGAATCAGCGACTAACTCGGACCACTCTATACGGACTTCATCGATTTCTTTTTTCGAGTAAAAGCCATTAGAAAACTATTAAAACAAAATAAACATTCTATTAGTAAAAAAGTAAAGAATTAGTATTTAGAAAATTATGGATTAAAATACCACTTTATGATTACCATAGTAGGAATTGCAATGGTGTTATCCGAACCATAAACACTCAAGACCTGAACCAAAAATGAAATCAAAATTAAATACACAATACATAAACAATCGATAATACATAACATATTATAGCTACTGCTATATTTAAGTGAACTCTGTTAGAATATATGACTAATATTATGTTGTATATTGTTCATGACACCAATACTGCTTGCTCCCGTATTCTGACATCATATACTGATTTCTGATCAGCTATTAATGACACAAAATTGCTACTCTTACAAGATATCATCATCTATCCACAAAAAGCAAATCAAAGATTGAGCTTGTTATAAATAACACCCTACTAATATACATTTGCATGATTTACATTTGCATGATTTTTTATGTAGTTTACCTAAATTAAAAGCAACTCTTTTTTTTTCGAGACAGTTTGAACATGCCATAACTAGCAGAGTATGTCTAATTTCCACTCTAGTTCCATTTTATCCTATGTTAATGTCTCTTGATCTAGCAAGGCCCATAGGAATATACAAGCTGCTTGCATATGTGGGCGTTACTATACATATGCAAGTCTAAAGAATATTGAACTATAGATTGACTAGTTGGAAAATGTTGAATTTAGAAGATTGCAGAAATAAGTTAGCAAGTTGCTTTTCGATGCGGTTTTGATAGGTTAAAATGAACTCCATTTACTTGTAGACAAGCTAGTCGAAGAGTAAGAGAATTTACTCAGACAAGGGAAATACAAAAGAATATGTACGTTCAATGCAATAAATAGGGAATCACCCGCTAAGTTTATCTACAATAGACAAATGGCAATAATTAAGAGTCCAGTTAAAACAGTCTTTGAAGAAAACATCAAACTTTAAGTTCAAAACATTATAATGCTCAAAGTGAAGAAGTCAAAGGGAAGTGAAAGCCATTAAATTTTCAGATATTTCTCAAATGAGTACATAAAGGTCCTAGAGGGCTATTTCAAAAGCACTATAACACCATCCCAAAATTGAAAGTTCAAAGCGAAGCAAACTTAGACGCTTCATGACCTCATTCAACATATTTGCACGAAGCCATGATTAATAGGGGGGAAAAGAAATTGCAAGAGTAAGGTACCTAGATGGAGCTGCCATAACTCGAAGGTGATACAGTTTGCATAGCACTGTTATTCCTCTCAGCTAACCGATGGTGTTGCATTAACATTGCAGTAACATGTCTTCTCAAACTGCTAGAATTTCCTGGCTGGTGTTAAATTAATGAACCTTATCAGCAAAGAGAATATGTCGAACTTGGCAACCTCAGATTCATGAGTTTGATGGAAAAATAGTTAAACCAAAATATAATCCTAAAACATCTATTTAATCTTCTCAATGTGCACTGAGAAAATACTTGAAACGTGGAAGCAGATCACATCCTATTGCAGCACGAGAATCAGTTTAGAGATTTTTCAACTTTACTTCACAAGTAGGTAAAATTTATAATAGGAACGTATTTCTATTTTCACTTAAAAAAACGCTCTATGATTTGCCGTACATTTACATAATCACCGAAGAGTTTCGAGCAGAGAAAGACAGATACAAGATAAACCTTTTAACATGGGATAATTGAATAAGGAATCAAATTCTCAACAATAGCCAATGGAGGTAAATAAGTTCACAAATTTAGTAAAATTGTATTCTTTGATAAAAATATTCTCTAACTTCGGAATATTAGAACAAATCAGATTGATAAATTAGTGAGTTCTAGCTCTGCAAGGGGCTTCAAAATATTTAAAGAATTAAAATTAAAACCACCATTGCTTCCGAAAAATGAATAAATCAAACAACAGCAAAGTCGCAAGAATTTCACCAGAACTCTACATGGAACCATCTAAAAACATACACTCTAGGATTTGAATCGGCAAGAACAGAGTCCAGAGACGAGCCAAAAACTGAAAAGTAGTAACAAAACATCAAATCTCACCCACATATAATGCAAACCAAATTCAATCCCCTTTCTCTAGACTCGCACATCTTCTTCGGACAATTTTGCATCTATTTTCAGGCTCTCCTCAAGGAAAATCCGGTAATAGAACTGGAGAAAAATAATAAAACATATAGGAACTCGTGTGTGCAGTCACGCAAGAGATTAGCAGTTACCTAGGGCTTGGCGGAGAGCGTCGAGATCGCCAGAGTCGGCTACGAAAACAAGGGGACGGAGGTGAATAGGTATATCAGAATGATTGTTGTTGTCGGTAAAGTCCACGCCTTCTTCCTTGAAGAGAGCGGCGTCGTCTTCGACGTCATCGCCTTGTCCGTCAGCCACCGCCATCTTTGAGAATTGATCTGAGAATTTGGAAGTGATAGAATGAAAATCGTCTGCCACTTACATTGATTTGTTTAAAGAATTTTTTTGGTACAATTTTTTTAATGTATCGCGGGAAATGAAAATTTTCAAATAGTAGCTAATAGTTTTTATTAGGGTTAATGGCTAAGTGAGAATTGAGAAAATAGGCTAAAAGACCATATGGCTAAGTGACAAAAGACCACGTGGCCTAAGCCCGTGGTATTTAGTCGACGTGGATGTTAGACGACGCGGAAAAAGCCGTGGTTAATAAAAGTTATGCGCTAATAGACCACGCGGTAAGGGCACCATGGTCTATCATACGAAAAACGCTAATAGACCACGCAGTTCTCTAGCCGTGGTCTATAACCGTTTAAAATATGGTTATAGACCGCGTTTCACCACCCACGTTGTCTATGTCATAATAGACCACTTTAGTACTAATGTGCGTGGTTTATGACGTGTGGTCTATGAGCAAAATTCTTGTAGTGTTGTTTTAATATTAGTTGCATGGTATGATGATTTTAGAAATGAAGTTTTGGAACTAATGGACTATCTTACTTGCTCATCATCTACATGTGAATATAATTAGAGTACGTTCAATCAAGTGCACAAAAAGAGAAGAAATCGTCTAAGCACTTCGAAGTTGAACGATTTGGTGTACATTATGTATAGCAGGAACTTGAAGCACAAATATTTGAAAAATAGTCACGAAATGATGATGATGATGATCCTTCGATTCTTGAAGATATCTTTCGATGATGAGTGGGTAGCGGACCATCAACTGACGAAAATGTTGAAGCAATTATGCCAATAAATAAAGTGGGAAGTTCTCTTACATTTAGAAAGAGGAAAATAAATAAACCAAAAAGTTAATTTTATCCTTTTACATATAAGGTTTGATCATATTCTACAAACTATATATATACTATATGCTTATTTTTAATTTATAGGAAAATGACAAAGTGTTCAATCGAACCTTGCATTGATTCACAATGAAGTTGAATATGATTTTGAAGATGGAGATGAAGATAGAGATGATTCGATTTTCTTAGATATTTGGTTATGGCTATTTAATTATAAGATATTAAGACTTGAGTTAGGATTTTAAGGACATAACTAGTTATGAACTTATATTTTTTTTATGTGTTTTCATATCTATTATATTTTTTATGTGTATTATATTATTTATAATTTTCATGTGTTTCTATGATTTACGTCTCAGTCTTACACCTTGAACCGCCTTGAGACTTACGCCCCGTAGTACCATTGTAAAATGCCTTGAAGCTTTAAAATGTCATTAAAAATCTTGATCTTGATTATACATTCTTGCAACAAGTGTTTTTCCATGATAAATTTTAAGAAGGATGAATTTTATAGTAAGATATATAACACATACGATATATCTGAAAAAAAGTTGAGGTGAATTCATATTTATAAAATAATTTCGTGATCTCTTCAAGCGAAATTCAGTAGGTTTGATCTGCAAGTCCTAAATTATATCTTCTACTATTTTTATCCACTTTGATTTAGGAGTGTGGCTTGTTGATTCCCTAAAGTCAGAAACAACGTTATCTCCAACAAATTTAGTTCAGTGGCATCTTCTTCGATTCTTCAACAAATTTGTTCACTTAGTTTTCCATCTAATTAAGAGGTCATATTGACATCTTCAAACAAAATCAAGTCATACACAATAAACACATGAAAAAATATCAAATATATTTACAAAATTTGAATTTTCAAGACAAGACCACAAAATGTTTGGGTAAATTTGCGATTTGAAGTCCCTTTGAAGATGACATAATAGTGAAGTGGGTATTCTTGAGGTCAAAATGAGAATATTTTTTTGGATTAATTATACTCCATCCGTCGCTTTTGTCGGTACGGATTTTAATAAATGCAATGAGTGTAAAGTGAGTGAAGAATGAGACTCACATAATAAAATATTATTTCAGTGAAAAATGTGGACTAGGGGTGTTTATTGGATCGGTTTCGGTTAACCGAAACCGAAATTTCGGTTAACTGAAACCGATATTCGCCAAATCCAATAACCGATACCGAAACCGATTGGTTAATCGGTTAACCGATTAACCGATCGGTTAGTCGGTCCGGTTATTTGATAACCAAAATTATCCAATTCAGAAAAAAAAAACCACCATATTTATTTGCTATTTCATTGATTTTCCCCATGTTTCGACTCAAAAATCAAGTACGAACATACCACCAAATCGACACAAGTGCAACACCATCAATTCTCCAACAAGGAAACAACAAACTGAAACAGGTGAAATAATCAATTCTCCAACAACAACCAACACAAGTCACACAACACAAATCCATAAAGTCTCAAATAATTCAAAAACAAACACAAGTTACACAAGTGCAACAACAACACCAATGATTCAAATTTCACAAAGCACTTCAACCGATCTGACTCAAGGCACTCTCTGTCGCCGTCTTCGTATACTAGTCCAGAAAAGAACCTTAGTCATTTTTTATTTTTATTTTTTCGTGTTCTAACACCACTTAAGTTCTTAACTATTAACTTGTTTATTTAATTTAATAATAATAAAATAATAAATTAATAATTATTTAATTTCGATTATTCGGGTATACCCATTCGGTTATCGGTATACCCGATAACCAAAATTAATGTCAATTCATTATCCAATACCGAACCAAATATCCAATTAATCGGTTATTGGATATCGATAACCGATGGATATCAGTTCGATTCGGTAATACCCGTTATCCACTTACCCAATAAGCAGCTCTAATGTGGACCATGGGTGATTTTTTTTTGTAAATACACGGACTGAGTGTGGATAAAAATGTTGACTTTTAAGTGTGGTATATGTCTATAAAATGAAAGTGGACAAATTTTATGAACGACCGAAATGAAATTAAATGAACAAATATGATGGACGATGGAGTATATAAAATCACCACATATAGCCCAACATGCAATTACAATATCACTTTTAAAGTGTTACATTAAAATGCTCAATCTACTGATTTGTTGAAATTGGGATCACCCCAAAGTTTTCTAGCTATCAGAATTATGATGTGGTCTTTTTATTTCTCGTAAATGACATTGCAATAATATACCTACCTCAAAAACTATGTCTACTTGGATTAAAAAAAAAGTCACGTCACAATTTTGATCGTCAAAAAAATTGGGGGTGATTCCAATTGCAATAAATCAATAAGTTGTGTATTTTTTATTGTAATACTTTAAAAGTAATGTTGTAATTACGAAGTTGGTCGTGAACGTTGGGGTAGTTTTTGATCCCGTAGCGAGTCTTATCAAGTGTATGGGGGAATTACACATGAGTCCAAATCTTTTCGATATATTCAGAGATAAGTCATGTTATACGGATGCTTAATCTAAGTCCTTCAGGTTCACATTGGCTTCTCCTGATAGAGAGTGCGACTCGGTTAAGATAACACTCGTACTGATTGTGTAGCTTATCAATTGGATTACTATCTCAGTGAGTGAGATGCGGAAGTGTGTAAGTCCTACTTTATACTGGCTTTTGAAAATATGTTGACTTAAAAAAACGTGTTCAAGCTTGTTCAACTAGTTTTTATGCAGTTTCAGGTGGGTAGAAACCTAGCTTGAGTTCTGTTAAACACTTAGAACGATTTTTTGATATGCAGTGTGTATGGAAGTTTAGATATAAGTAGTAAGAACACGATATTTAAAGTGGTTCAAAGTATTCACAAACTCCTACGTCCACTGTGCATGGAAAATGCTTTGTTCTTGCTCCTGATGATCCATCTTGGAAGTTTAATTTAATATACATTGTTTATATTCCTAGTATGATCCTATATAATTAACTGCAATACATATGGGGTTTTTCGTATTTATATTCAAATTTCTGGCACGACTGATCAATAACAGACTCAAGTTCTGATCTTCTAGACTGTGTTACAATCAGTGGCGGATCCAGACTTTTTATTTAGGGGTCCAAATAATTATTCATTTCGTCCACCAAATTCATTTACAAATTTTAGTAGCACAAGATTTAATAAATTGTATTGAATGTAAAGTTAGTGGAGAAGGGGACCCATAACATATGATGGGGTTATGTGGGATCATGTCCGTAAGAGGAAAGTAAACGTTTCTAGTTGATGACCCAAAGAGGAAATAAGTAAATGAATTTTGTGGATGGAGGGAGTATATAATTTATAAATCTATAAGAATAATTTTAAAATTAAACTTTGAAATAAATACTAATTTTAATACCACTATAACTCTAATTAAATTATATCACTATATCAAAAAAGGTTAAGTATGACCATCTCACAATATTTTTCTTTTATTTTTTAGTTTGGATGGATATGTCAATTAACTGATGAAAATGAAACATATATGCTTTCATCTACCTAAATAATAATAATATTTGAAATGAACTCTAATTTACAATCTTCTAAATTCTTCAATATTTGAAATGAACTCTAATTTACAATCTTCTAAATTATGAAGAAATTTAAACTTCGGTTCTTGATAGTATAGTATAAAAGCAAAATATATTTCTAATTATTGATACATGCGTCATTATAAACAAGCATCAAATGATAGAATAATATAATAGTAAAAATGTTTAATGGTATAGGATATCAAGTTTTTAATTAAAGAATAAAATATACAATAATTGTATACAAGTAAAAGTCGTATTATTCATAACTTGCATATCATCAAAAATTAGATGTAAATATATTTCACTAAGATACTAAAAAACTTAACACCAATAATGACAAAAGGAAAATCAACTCAATATCTATATCACACAAAATACACAACTCTACCACAACAAAAAATATTAATCTATTTTAATAATTATATGAAATATATATATATATATATATATATATATATATATATATATATATATATAGGGGTTGGATCAAATGAGAACTCCAACTTTTTGAGAACTAAGAACTAATGTGGTCCATTCATTTTTATAATCTAATGGTCAAGATTAATTATAAATAGTTAATTATCCTCATAATTTAATGATAACCGTTTAGCCCTAAAATCAAGGGATTTGTATATTGATTTTCGTAATTATTCTCGTATGCATAATTACTACTATTATATGCATAACACCATGAATTACATGAACATAACAATGAATTGGAATGAATAGCATGCACAAGAACTATGATTATATGCATAACAACATGAATTATATGAACAACGAAAAATAGAATGTGGAATATCCAAATAACGAAAATTTAGGGATTTGACTATTTTTATCATTAAATAATTATGTGTCGTCCGATCTTACTTAATCTAACGGTAGTTATTTGTTCTTAGTTCTTATCTAAGAGGTGGTTCTCTCTATAACCAACCCCTATATATATATAGGGGTTGGATCAAATGAGAACTATAAATAAAATGAGAAATGAGAACCAATTAACACCCTTGATTTTAGTCCATCGTGAGGTCCTAAATGAATTGCATTAGAAACGTGAATTACTATAAATTCATACGCATCGGGCTTATTAGTAATTTATATAATATAACGATATTAATCCCTTTTGATGGGATTTGATACGTAATTTTATTTATGCCAAGAATAGATTAAAGCAGTTATCAAATCATTACAATTCTTTGTAGAAATATCTTATCGACTTTTCAATTGTATTCTCCATTGTAAAACCTTCATGGCTTCAATATGTATGTATTATGCTCTCGTTAATCTTCTATACCTTGATTTTATGTAATGATGTAAATGTAACAGTCAAATATCATATTCATACTATGTTAACAAGATAAATAATATACTGCATAATTCGAATGCCAATAGCATATACTCCTAGAATAATTATGTATGAAGACTGTAATATAACATATGCTTATATATGTGTTTGTCAGTTGTATTTTGTTTAGTATATGTTGTATTTGCGTTTTTTCGTTATTCTTAGATAATGTGTTTTAATGTATATAACAGTCTAATATCATATTCATACTAATAGGAACAACATTGATAATAAATTACATATTTCGAAATCCAATAGCATATCTTCCTGGAATCATTATGTATGCATACTGAAATATAACACATTCTTATATAAACGTTCATCAGTTGTATACTTTTTTAGTATGTATGCATATTGCAAGATAACATAGCTACCGGATGTTGGATGCGTTCATCAATTGTATTATGTAAATCATATTCATAAAATAATACACTTTATTCATTATAATTGTGTTATTATGCGCAGCTCCAGTTGCACTATCACCTTTGGTTATCTCAACATTAGGAATCTTAAGCAATGAATCATTTTTTTCTGCAAATCCAATAATACAGTTAAAAAAATAAAATAAGTAATGATAGTACAGTTTTTGAACAATTATTACTTTTCGTTCGAAGTTCATTGTTTCCACGAGTGTAGGTAATGTTAACTTTTTCTTTGGATTGATGTTTGTTGATTACCTGCGAATATATCCAATCAATATGCGTACGTTGGAAAACAATATTATTTTGTGTAGTATAAATATAAATAACATATTAATATCGATGCAATAAAAATAATATATGCAGTTATAACATAAGCACGAATGTTAGATTTGTAAACTTACATAAAAGTGCACTTTGTTTGCGTCCGACTTTACCGGGCTCCATAACTTGCCTGATATATATAATAAGCTCATTCAAAATGATATAATTAAATAATATATAATATTGTTAAACAAACATTATGTAAACATACCATATTTATCATAGTATATATGCATAAAGTATGATTTAACAGGACATTGTATAATCTATGTTTTGCATAAATATTATATGTTTATGCACATATAATATGATTAATATTCATAACATCATCTCCAGTATATAAGTATACATTCTATATATGAACACTCTGTGATCCATAATGTGCATGAGATATATAACAAGTGCATTAAAAGGATATAATTAAATAAGATATAATATGATTAAACAAACATTCTGTAAACAATACTAATTACACTTAATTTTTTTCTTTTATTATCATAATATACATGCATAGATAATTAATATTTTATGCACAAGAGTTAATCAGTTTATGCACAAGAGTTAATGATTTATTCACAATAGTTAATATTTTATGCATAAGAGTTAATATTTTAATATACATGCATAAATGATAAATTATTATGAACAATATTATATATCAAACGCATAACAATATAAATAACATTTTATGCACAAGAGTTAATGATTTATTCACAATAGTTAATATTTTATGCACAAGAGTTAATATTTTAATATACATGCATAAATGATAAATTATTATGAACAATATTATATATCAAGCATAACAATATAAATAACACCTTTGTATAGATTTATTCATTAAACAATTAAAAACGATGCTTCGTTGTATTAATAAGAAAGTGACAGTGTAACAAAATATTAAAAAGTAGTACTACACTTTATGCATATATTTAAGGCGACAAGTATAGATTTTGTTATATAAGCGATAAAATAGCCGACAATATCAAGCAATATCGACACTTTAATATATGGATAGGGACCACTATAAAGCTTCATTACAAAATCGAAATCGTTTTGTTATGCTTATACCATATTTGATGAATAACAGGTACAAAGTGATTCTAAATATCAACATCAGAAAATGACATTTATTCAAAAACCACGAACAAAATATGGTGCGTATATATTACATACTTTTGTAAGAAAATGAAATCCATAACCATATTTCTAATTACAAACCATTTATGCATATAAGAAAGATGAAATCCCAAAACCTAATACTAATTTCAGAAAATTTATACGTATTACAGAGATAGGGAAGATAGGGAAACTTACTTGTTTTTTTATGAAGAAGTTATCACAACACAAAATTGCCGAAGGGATTCAGAATTCTTCCACCAGAAAATGAATTGTTGATTTCCAATAAATATGCGCTTGTAAAGACTGTTGAACTTCTCAAAATTTCAAGAATTTTTGATTGAATCCGTAAAGAATAGGTAGGCATTAAATTTTTAGGGTTGGTGAATAATTCATTGGTTGCGGTAAAAATGGGATGAATTAAATGTGGGTAGTTAATGAGTTTTTGATAATTGACAATTTTACCCCCTTTGTACACAAAATCAAGGAAATCGGTGATCAGAATATATTTTGGATATGCATTCTTAATCCAGCTTTTATTTAATCTCAACCGTAAGATTATATGGAATAAATGGTATAGATTAGTTCTTAGTTCCTATCTTAGGGTTGGTTCTTCTATAACCAACCCCTATATATATATATATATATATATATATATATATATATATATATATACCTAGTAATTTCTTATGACCGGGGGCCCAGTGCCCACTCCGGTCTCGCCAATGGTTACAATGCCTGATCTACAATGCTTAGTGAAACAATCTATGTAGAACACCAAATGTTTACCCCATATGTGTGATTTTTGAAAATCACAATGTGATTATGGATACTACCGATTTTCTCCTATCCTGTATTTATAGGGCACTCCTTACAATCCTAATGTGATAGGATTCTGTCACGTCTAATAAATACAATAATTATCTTCTATCCTAAAGATGATTCATTTCTAGAATAATTATCTCTTGATATCTTTTGATATCAGGTAATTTATATATAGACTATGAGATATATCAAATAAATAATACAATAATCAGAACACGGTTTCATTGGGCCTATATAGGGAACGAACACAAATTTCATAGTTGTAGACCTTAGTGGGTTAGTCCAGGGATTAGATAGGAATAAAGATGAGACTATAATGAATTAATTATCTTATGTTTAGCTTAGAACATAAATTAATTCATAAACATTTATTCATTTTCCTTTGAGAATAAATGTTGATTTACCCTTTTATTATCGTAGTTGAGTCGGGCTTGTACTTAAACTTATGAATCCATGTATTTAAGATATGACATGTCCATTAATTATTTATAGCTAGCACTCTAACTGCTTAAAATAATTAGTCTCTTTAATAATTTCTTAAGTAGTACCATTCAATTTTTATTGTACTTGAGCTAACTCAACCTATAGGATTTAGTACAATAAATATTTTGAGTTCCTTAAGGGGACGTCATCATCCTAAACGAATACAGTAACTTAATACATAACCAACATAACATACAAGCACTGCTACCACCCAAGATACGAAGAATATTGGGTTGTTCCATGTTACCCTCACCCATAACAAGTCAAAGTGATGGTTAGTAACGCATACTCATCTGAAATCTTATCGCGGTTTAGATCAACGTAAAGTCATTGAGATCTAGTTTCTTCATGACGGTCAGATAGAAGAACTCATCTCATTCGATCCATCAATACATCAAAACATACAACATAGACAAGCAACCAAGTCAAGTTACTTCTTATCTATACTCCAATTTTGTCACGACCCTCTAATCAAAGAGATGATTAGAAGGCTGGAGCTTGGAGCGATGATTACCAAACATTGAATAAGAATAATTAAAGACTTCAAACTAATACGTATCGAACTTCGATAATCAACCCTATTTACAAGGCAAAAGTAATTTACGGATATAAGGCTATAAGTCCTTAAGCAGAGGTTTCGATAATTGAGACAGACTCAATGTCAACATTAACATACAATACTATTCGGAATATGCAATGGAAGCACGTGAATGCATATATGACGATATGCATTCGAGGTTCTTCTTTCAAACATAGTAAATATTCAAAAGACTTGACTACCCACAGACTACGCTCATCATCATCATCACTCAATCGCACATTTAAAACAAATATGCGGTGAGTACAAATAATGCACTCGATGGCTCATGCGAAATATTTTATCAAGTTTAAATTACTACGCCCCATCACGGTAACACGAGGTTTTAATTTGAAAATACTCGTGTTTACTAAATATTTTGTCATTTTCCATAAATATCGCAGCGAGCATTTTCCACGTATGTATGATCCACATCCACCACAATCAATCATTCACAACAATTCCTACTTATTTGGAGAGGAGGCCTCTCTCACAGACGCCGTGACCGCCGAGCACCCTTTCACGATCACAAATAAATAATGCACAAAATCCGGGCCATCTCGGCACGGGATCGAATTCTCCATCATTCTTGGGGTCTTCAAGAATACAATTCAACATGCCATAAAGTGGGGCTACCCAACATTATGCATCAACAATCATGGATTGGATACATACATAAAACATAAACATTTTGGGCAGGTAATTAAATAAATCAGTTCATAAATATTTGCTTGCAATAAAGCATCATAAATAAATCATTTGGTAAATTCTATCAATTTGAGTATAGTAAAGTCCACCTTTACTTCGGAACTTCGAATTTCACTATGCGTGCTCTTCTTCTCGTTGCGAGTGAACTTCACGTCCCACCTTTACGCAAAAATGTACGTTTAGTACGTTGGCACGCTTTCGAGATTTTCAAAGTTCATTCAACTTTGATAATTAAATTAATAATTGAAGTCTTAATAAATTTTAATCGTCGTTTCAAGCGTATTTCAATAAAATAATTCTCGTGCTTGAGAGAGACATAATATGATATCTGAGTCTCATTTTAACCTTTAGGTTAAATATTTAACGATATAATAACGTTATTCGATAAAATGATTTCAATTATGAAATCTTTTCTCACAATTGAGATATTCGGATAAAAATAATACGTTTTCGGCGTATTAGGTATTTAACGAACGTATTTAAATACGTCACTTTCGAAAGTCGACCATTTTGACTTTTCTTATTAAATTTTCAATAAAACACATTTTAATCAATATAAATTAATTTTCAAACGATTTCTTTTCATAAAGCTTTAATCTTGATTTTCACGCCAAATCGATAAACTTAATTAATATTTTCTTTCAATATTAATCTTTTAATACTTTAAGCATTATTTATGCTTTTAACGTTATTTAATATAACGTTTCTTCGTAAACATAATATTCTATGTTTAATAATTCTAAAAAATTATATGTCTAAATTAATTTCTAGACATATAATATATTATTCTTAATTAATAAGGAATTAAAATTCCTTATTCTCATTTATATAGATCACGGCTATAACACATAAATTTTCAAACTTTGTTCCAAAATTCCTCTAAATTCATATAGTGTATTATTTTACACTATGATCATTAATATGTATTGATATCACTATAGAAAGTTTGAACACCACCTATACCCATACCATAGGTCACGGCTATTCTTAAAATTTCTCAAATAAATTCTTAAAATCCTAATTAAATTATCTGAGGCCCCAACATTAATTTATAACATAATTATAATCTAAAGTCCAACATATGAAATTTTTATCCCAAGGTATAAATGTTCAATGGTTTCGGTTCTCACCAACATCACACTAAACATTTTATAAAATTCTAATTAAATTACACTATGCTTAGATACTATAGTGTAACATTAATACATCATTACATTTCACAAGTTAAAGCGTACATCAACTTAGAAATTACTACTCATTTCGGTAGTTTTAAAAACTAAACATAGGATTTTATAAAATTCCCAAAAATCATAATAAGCTTCTACTACATCATATATCATTATTCCATTCCTAAATCATCAAGAAAATTTTGGTAACCATGAACTAATTTCATAGCATGCTTGAATAAATTTTAAACATGATATATGCTTACATAAGATCATACTACATATTTAATGAACAAGCTATCATGCTAGCATTCTTTCATAATTAATAACCATGCTTGAAACCTAAGATCAAACCATTAGAAATTTAAAACTTAGGGTATAATCGAAGCTTGTTCGATCCTAACCTTTAACGGCTTTGATTTTATGTAGGATGATTAGTGCTCAAGCTTTGGCTAATTGAAACTCAAGAACACTCAAGCTTTTCTAAGGGAAAACTCACGGTACTCTTGTGTTTGGAGAGAGGAAAAGTGTTTGTGTTTAAGAAATATAACACTTAAGTAATGAATTAATTCACTCACTTCTCTCACTATCTCTCTCGGTCCTCTCAATTTCTCACAACAATTGGAAGCCTTTTCCAATTTGCTTTATGAGTCATCGATGAATTACATCATCAATACTTACTACATCTTACACCAATTCATTTCTTGGGTAAAACAATTCAATTCATTGTTTTGGAACACAAAGCCGTCGACCATGGCTTGCAAGACACAAGAATTATTTTGTTGAGTCGACATGAGTATGTCATGGTTCAAAATATCTCTTACATGTAGTTAATACATGAATAAAGTTTTGAACCAAAAAAATATATTTGACTCATTTTCCTTCACTTGCGTAAACACACACACATGAGGAAGAAAAATCTGATTTTTCATTGCCTATACATGAATATATGTATCTTACACTCTATCCCAAATATTGATAATACATCATCAAGGTTGCATTAGTCGAAAAGAGCGGCTCTCCTCACAACTTGATCTTACTTGTTCATTATTTGATTAGAGTATAAACTAGATCCCACTTGCATGAATTAAATCCACAACCTAGCATTGAGTACACAAAAATGGCGTGAACTAGTGATTCCAAATAGCTCACGGCTATTTCTCGTTCTTAAGGGTTAATATTTGATTTTCATGCCAATTATACATATATATCATAATATAAGTTTTAGATGATAAATTATTTCATAGGAAAATTATTGGAATTAATCCATGGGTAGAAAACCACAATTCTCGATTTAGGGTTTTGAGAATCATAAATAACCAAAATATTATTCCAAAATTTCTAGCATTAATTCAATGCTAAATAATATTCTAATTATATAAAATAATCATAGGATTTTAAATACTATAATTCCTTGATCATTATACTTGATTCTCAAGTCATCTCTAAGCGTTAAATATCGACTCATTTCAAATGGTGAAATAAAGTTATAACCACTTTATTAAAATTATTCCAATAATAATGGAATTAAATTCTAAGCTTAAAAACTTAGAAAATATCTCGAGCATATAAATATTGATACGTAATCGGCGTAGAAATAATCTTGTTGAAATCGTTAAATATTCGTATTTCTCAATTCACATTGTTGTGAATAAAACATAGGAATTTATTATTCCAACAATAATCGATATCGTTATTCGATAATTTAAATAATCAAATTATTATAATAATATTCTAATTTGAAATTAATATAAGTAATTAGGCGTTTTAAATAATCGGGTATTACATTCCACTTCTTAAAGAAATTTAGTCCGAAATTTTCATACCTCGAAAAGATCGGGTATTTTTCTTTCATTGCGTCCTCAAGCTCCCACGTGGCTTCATCTTGTCCATGATGCTTCCTGACACTTTGACTAGTGGAATAGATTTGTTCTCAATTTACGAACCTTGTGGTCTAGAATAGCCGTGGGTTCCTCATTATAGCTCATATCGGATTGAGGATCACGTCATCTTGATGGATCACATGCTTCGGATCGTACGTACTTTACGAGTTGTGAAACATGAAAAACATTGTGTCGTTTTCGAGACTTGGCGGAAGAGCCAACCTATAGAGCAGCGGGCCTATTCTTTCTAGGATTTCATAAGGTCGATAAAGCGGGTCTTAACTTTCCTTTTACTCCAAACCTTATAATCCCTTTAGATGGAGAGACCTTCAAAAGACTTTATCTCCATTTTCAAAATGTAGCTCGGACCGGCGTATCAACGTAAGATTTTGTCTATCTTGAGCTTCTTTTATTCTTTGCCTAATTTGGCGACGATCTCAATCATCTCGCTTTATAGCGTCGAGGCCCTAAGATTCTTCTTTCACCCACTTCATCCCCGAAAGCGGTGATCGGCATTTTCTTCCATATAAGGCTTCATACGGGGCCATATCGATCGTCGCTTGATAGCTATTGTTGTAGCAAATTCGATGAGAGGTAAAACCTCTTCCCATTTTGCACCTCGATCCAAAACTACGATTCTCAACATATCTTGAGTGTTTGGATCGTCCTTTCCGATTGTCCATCGGTTTGAGGGTGAAAATTGTCTTGAAATTTAATTTCGTGCCCAATTCTTTTGCAAGCTAGTCCGAATCTTGAAGTAAATTTTGAATCTCTATCGGATGTGATAGTTTTGGTACTCCATGCGCGTACAATTTCATTTACGTCTGTTGGGCTAGCTTATCGAACCGTGGGTGTCTGAATTAGCGAAAATGTGCACATTTGGTGAGTCATCCACTACTACCCATATAGCGATGTTCCTCTTTTAGACTTTGGTAAACCCGTAACAAAATCCATAGCTATATCTTCCCATTTCCACTCGGGTATTGCCAAAGGCTGTAGCTTTCCGTAAGGACGTTGGTGTAATGCTTTTACTGGCGACAAGCAAGCGGTAGCTACAAAGAGGCTATGTCTCTTTTCATACCTTCCCACCGAACTTTTTCTTCAAGTCTTGGTACATTTTGTACTTCTGGATGAAATTTGTATAAGGTGTGTCATGAGCTTCACTCATGATTTCATTCAGAAGATCGTTGTTGTCTGGGATACACAACCTTCCTTCAAATAATAAAGCATTATCTGGTGCTTCTTGAAAATTCTTCAGTCCTTCCGTCCTTACCTTGGCTCTTGCTTTTTCTAACTTTTCCTCCATCCTTTGTCCTTCAATGATTCTTTTCCTTAAATCAGACGTCAAAGTGAGTGTAGCAATACAACTCGTGATCGTCTCTGGTTGTTCAATCAATTCAATCTTCATCATTTCAAACTCTTCAATGAGTTTTTCTTCATTTGTGAGGAGACATCCCAATTTGCTTTGACTCTTACGACTCGAGGCATCGGCTACAACATTCGCTTTGCGGGTGATAGTTTATACCACGTCGTAGTCTTTTACCAATTCGAGCCATCTTCTTTGTCTCATGTTTAGATCTCTCGCTCGAAAAAGTATTTCAAACTTTTGTGATCGGTAAAGATTTCACATCTTACTCGTAGAGATGATGTCTCCATATCTTTAAGGCGTACACTCTCGCTGCTAGTTCGGATCATGAGTTGGGTAATTCAACTCATGCGGTCTCAATTGTCGAGATGCATAGGCTATCACTTTTCCATTTGCATTAACACACAGCCTAATCCATTTTGGAAGCATCTGTATAGATCCGTATTCTTTATCTCGCTTACGGGCGCTGTCTGAGGCGATGGTTAACTTTTCATGAGCGTCGGAAATTCGCCTCACACTCATGATCCATGTGAATTTAATTCCTTTTACGAGTAGTTGGGTTATTGGTCTTGCTATCTTGAGAATCCTTGATGAATCTTGATAGTAACACCAATCCCGAAACTTCTAATTTCATTTGTGTCTCGGCGATTTCCATTCTTGGGCTGCTTCTACTTTGGCGGATCAACTTTAATCCCTTGGTGACACAATGTGTCGAGGAACATTACTTCCTTGACCAAAATTCACATTTGCTAAATTTAGCAAAAAGTTGCTCAGCTCTCAAAGATTGCAGTACTGTTCTGAGGTGTTCCTTGTGTTCTTCTTCATTCTTCGAATAGATAAGAATATCGTCTATGAAGACTAAGACAAATTTGTCTAAAAATGGGTGGAACACCCTATTCATGAGATCCATGAATACTGCCGGCGCATTGGTCAATCCGAATGGCACAACTATAAATTCATAGTGGCCGTATCTCGTTCGGAAAGCAGTCTTTGATACATCTTCAGGCCGCACTTTAAGTTGGTGATAGCCTGATTTGAGGTCGATTTTGAGAACACGTTAGCTCCTCTTAGCTGATCAAACAAGTCATCTATCCTTGGTAGTGGATACTTGTTTTTGAGCGTCATTTTGTTCAGTTCTCGGTAATCTATACACATCCTCAAGGAACCATCCTTTTTCTTAACAAATAACACCGGTGCTCCCCAAGGCGAAACACTAGGTCTGATGAAACCTAGGTCCAACAGACTCTTGGTTTGAATTTTCAACTCTTCCGGTTCTTTGGAGCCATTCATGCGGTGCCTTTGACCTTTGGAGCGATCCGGGTTCCAAGTCAATGGTGAACTCGATTGCTGTCGGGAGGTAATCTGGTAGATCTTGAGAAAAACATCGAAAATTCTCGCACAATCTCTACATCTTCAACTTTTATCGTTGTTCGATCTTCTCCGTTCAAATAAACAAGAAATGCATGACATCCTTTCTTGTTTATCATACTTCAGCCTTAGCATGGATATAATCGAATTTTCTTTCCATCGATTCGTAAAAGCTTGTAGCTTCTTTTCCGGGAAAATGGAATGAAATTTTCCTTTCTTTACAGGATTGTAGCATGATTTTCAATGACCAATCCATTCCCAAAATTATATCTACATCACCCATGGGTATTATGTTTAAGTTATTCGTCGAACCTTAAGTGATCTAAGTTCAACTCTAGGTTTGAGCAAATATGAGTATGATCATAATCCCTCCTATAGGTGAAGAGATGTTCATATCTGGTTTGCTTTCTCGGATCTAAGTTCGATAGATCTACATGTTCTTGCTACAAAAGAATGTGATGCTCCGTGTCGAACAAAAGTATAACAAGTCGTTGAGAAGTGTTCCATACCGCCGGTTTCCTGGTTTTGTTCATTGCCTCGGTGCGAGCATATGCTCGGCTTGAGCAATTGAGGTGACGGGCGCCTCTCTCATTGATTCTGCTGTGGCTGCTGCTGTTGGCGTCATTGCTGATTACGCCATTGCGGTGGTTGTCGTTCTTGTTGTTGTTGAGGCTGCCGCCCTTTGTTGTTGTGGCGGTTGTTCTGCGGTTGAGGTCAAACTGGATAGCCACGAG
The DNA here is from genome assembly GCA_036937905.1 of Salvia rosmarinus. Lineage (NCBI taxonomy): Eukaryota > Viridiplantae > Streptophyta > Magnoliopsida > Lamiales > Lamiaceae > Salvia > Salvia rosmarinus. The sequence continues at coordinate 78,723,600 of CM072813.1, read as the reverse complement.
GGTTGGGCATTGCCAGTGATTTAGCCTTCCCACTATCCCCGTGTATCCAGGCAACTATTCGCGTAATGCCCTTCATTCCGCACTTAAAGCAATTTACGGATGGCAAACTCCTTTATGAAACTTGGCACTTTGGGCAAGGAGTTGTCCTTACTTACTCTTGTGGTCCTCCCATCGGAGGAAAAGGCGGCTTTTCCATCCCCGCCTTGTGGTACCGTGTTTCAGTGCCACGACCGTTTGTAATTCGTATTACAAAACTTCCCGATTCTTGTTACTAAAATTTCCTTCCCACTTTCTCTTTCCTTTGTCCCTGTATTTTGTGTGCGGGTTTGATTTGTCTTCTCTTACGGCATGGTGCCTCGATGTCAAAGCTCGTCCGAGAGCTTGGTGTAAGTCGATCTCCATGGTAGCTAGAGACATTCTTATCTCGACCTCAATCCAGACCTAAACTTTTCGCCATCTTCATATCCGTATTCACGATCGGGGCATATCGGGACATATCGCGAAATACGATCATGTCTATTACGGACATCTTTTCTGTTTGATTATAAAATTCTTATTCCTTCCTTTTCCGATAACTTTTGGAACGTATTTCTCATCTGATTCCTCTTTAAATTCTTCCCAGTGAACTCATTCATGTGATCCTGTTGTAAAATCTTCGTCGGGCTTCCCACCAAAAGTCGGCGAGTCTGTCGGTTGAAAAGTGTCTACAGACAACCGTTCTGTCTTTGTGCATCGAAGAAAATCAAATATCCTTTCCATAGCCCTTATCCATTGCTCGGCATTATCGGGCTCCCTTTTCATCAAAAGAAGGTGGGTTACGCTAAGAAATAATTCTTGATCCTACGATCGGGTGGAGGTGGTGGTGGTATATTAGCGGGTTACAGTGCAGAATTCTTCCTCCGCCTCTACCTCTTCCCTTCCCTACCTCTTTGTGCGGGATCCGTCTTGGCGGCATTCATTGTTTAAACATACAATAAATATTGAAAATCATTTTCACAAATAAATATAATATCATCATACAATTTCTTTTGTAAAGCAGCTTTAATTCAAGCTATTCATTCTTATCACAAAATCATTTCTGCCGCAAAAGCCCGTTTCGGGGTTATCATATATACATCAGGAAATTTGTGCCTCAAGGAGGACTATTTTGTACAGCAGTTAATACAAAAAAAATAATGTACAATAGATGGCATTTCAAAAGCTTAACCCGTATTGAACAACATACGGAGTTACATGATAATACAAAATATAAGTGTTCACTTTCCTTTTTCAAAAAAAAAAAAAATACATAAGCAACCTACACACATAATGAACTATATACATACGGACTAAACTTTAGTTATGCTGGTCATCAAGTGTATCACTCATCCTCATACTGATCCTCCTCAGGATCCTCCTCATCGTCTGAATCATCATCGGAGTCGTCGTCATCCGAATCCTCACGGCGGCGTACTCTGGATGGTCCCGCGCCATCATCCCCAACCATAGGAATGTCGCGGATCGGACTGAAGTCATCACGATCATCAGAGACTCTAATCTCGGCCGTGCCGTCGGTTCGGCTCAAGTGGCGGTGCTGGCGCTGTCATGGGCGGCAAGATCGGGAGCGGTGGGTGTATGGGGTGTCCAATCGACATAGGGGGAAACACTGGCATCCCCAATGCTCTGGGTCGAGACGCCCTCTCTACCTCTGCAAGCCTTCCCTCGTCCTCCAGGAATCTGGGTACTACCGGGTCCACTCGACGAGGTACCTCCAAGTAAAGCCATTCGGGTGACTCATCCCTCCACGTATACTCCCTCGGAGGGAGGTACGGTCCTCTCGGGGCTACCCCGTAGATACTGAAGACGTAGGTCAAATGGCTCACAAATCTCGGTAGATCTGCTATCAGGTCATAGTCCCCGCCGTAACGGTAGATATAATCTCCGGACACTTCCCGTGCATAATCTTCCCAATCGACCGGTAACCGCATCAATAGGCGCTTCACGCCATCGAAATCAGTTACTCCATACTCGTGCGCCTCCTTTGATGGCGAAGGTGGTGCATGAGAAACTCTCAAGATCATCTCCCAAGATATATCGGTACTCGCGGTACCTATGAATGATCTCTGCAGGGGTGGCACTCGGTCCAAGCCTCCGTCTAGTGGTGTGTCGAGTCCTGGCCATCTGCCACAGACAAACGAGCATAAGACAACTAAATAAAGATAACCGATGCATAAATAAAAATAAACTTAACGCATCTAAGCAAATAGGATAACTGGACAGGTCTATAAAGCAGATAAACAATCCAAACACATCTGATAAACAGATAATTGTTATATGGAAATTGTTCTCATATACAACGCACGTTGTAGCTTTCCTACCATACTAGGAAACATACTATCTAGCGACATAAAAAAAATCTTATAATATAACTAAATTCTAGTTCTATAAAACTATGAGCTAGCTTCTGCTGGCTCTCACGATTTCTGGGGAAGGAAACAGGGATCTTCCTTCATAAGAAATATAGCACAGTCCGTTAGAAATGCGTAGGGAAAACCATACGCAAATCGGGTCCAAAGCGAAGGAGAACGGTCCAAAACAAAATCACTGCACGAAGCAGTTTGCCTATGCCGAGGTAAACTGTCCGGGGTGGACTGTACTGATTCTCGTGAATTCTGGAGAAGGAATCAGGGGTTCGATCCATCATAACAAATAAATTAAATTGCGTTAGGAGTACGTAGGCGAAAACCGTTCGTAAATCGGAGTTCAAACGAAGGAGAACGGTCCAAAACAAAATCACTGCGCGAAGCAGTTTGCCTGAAGCCGAGGTGCCGAGGACGAACGCCGAGGCCGAGCTTCGAGGTGAGTGCCGAGGTCGAGCTGCGAGGCGAGCTGCGGCGAGGTGCGAGGTGAAGTGCCGAGGCGGTGCGAGGCGGGCTGCCGGCGGTGTCGAGGCGAGCTGCCGAGGCGAGGTGCCGAGGCGAGTGTGCAGGCGAGTGCCGGCGGGCTGCCGAGGCGGTGCCGAGGCGAGCTGCCGAGGCCGAGTGCGAGGCGAGCTGCCGAGGCGAGCTGCGAGGCGAGTGCCGAGGCGAGCTGCCGAGGCGAGGTGCGAGGTCGAGCTGCCGAGGCGAGCTGCGAGGCGAGTGCCGAGGCGAGCTGCCGAGGCGAGTGCGAGGCGGAGCTGCCGAGGCGAGTGCCGAGGCGAGCTGCCAGGCGAGGTGCGAGGCGAGGTGCCGAGCGCAGTGCGAGGCGAGCTGCCGAGGCCGAGGTGCCGGCGGGCTGCCGAGGCGGTGCGAGGCGAGCTGCCGAGGCCGAGTGCCGAGGCGGAGCTGCCAGGCGGTGCGAGGTCGAGCTGCGAGGCGAGCTACGAGGCAGTGCCGGCGAAGCTGCCGAGGCGGGTGTCGGGTGACGAGGCGAACTGTACTGACTCTAGCGAATTTTGGAGAAGGAATCGAGAGCTCAGTCCTTCATAAAAATACAGTACAGTGTGTTAGGAGTATGTGGGTGAAAACCATGCGCAATTGAGTCCGAACAAAGGAGATCGGACCAAAATAAAATCACTGTGAAGCAACTTGCCCTTGCCGGGTGAAATGGCCAGGTTAAATGGCCGAGGTGAACTGTACTGACTCTAGCGAATTTTGAGAAGGAATCAAGAGTTCGGTCCTTCATAAGAAATACAGTACAGTGTGTTAGGAGTTTGTGGGCGAAAACCATGCGCATTCGAGTCGAGCGAGGAGATCGGACCAAAATAAAATCACTGCGCGAAGCAGTTCGCCTTTGCCGGGGTGAAATGGCCGAGGTCAAATGCCTTAGTTTTTATTCTGAGTTCTCCGCCTAGCTCAAATGCCTTAGCTTTTCTTTTGAGCTCTCCGAGGTCGTCATGCCTCCCAAGGTCGGCATTTCTAAGTTCGGCACTTCCGAGGTCGGCACTTCTAAGGTCGGCACGCCGTTTTTTTTTTTTTTTTTTTTAGGCTTTTAACCTTCTAATCCCATAATGGAATGAAGTTCTTCAAATCCATTTTTGCTTTCGTTCTCGCAATGGGATGAAATTGTACTTCTATGTTCTTTCTTAACTCGTGAACATGCTTCTTACTTCGTCTATATTCTTTTTAATAAGGGGTCATGCTCCTTATTACGGCTATGTTCAAGCGGGATGACATAGGCATAAATCAAATCAATATTGAGAAATGAGAATAAAATTTCAAATGTGACGAACATAGTTCGTTTTAAACATACGCATTTCTGCGAAAACTTTCAATCAATGAATCAATCAATCATGGTTATTTACAACCTTTCTCATTTCATTTGTCGATAATGTTCTATCGACAACAATTCAAATTCATAAATCTCAAACTTTTCTTTTCAAAGACGAGAAAATAATTTACCTTTTTCGGTTGGTTGGATGTGATGGAGTGTTGGCGTAGTCGGATGATTTCTAAGTCTAGTGACTCAATCTAGACTCGACTTTTGAAAGAAAGTTTAGGGTTCGAGAGAGCAAAGAAGCTCGATACCACTCATCACTGACCTCTCTAATCGAAGGATGATTAGAAGGCTGGAGCTTGGAGCAGTGATTACCAAACATTGAATAAGAATAATTAAAGACTTCAAACTAATACGTATCGAACTCGATAATCAACCCTATTTACAAGGCAAAAGTAATTTACGGATATAAGGCTATAAGTCCTTAAATGAGAGGTTTCGATAATTGACAGACTCATTATCAACATTAACATCAATACTATTCGAATATGCGTGGAAAGCACGTGAATGCATATATGGCGATATGCATTCGAGGTTCTTTCTTTCAAACATAGTAAATATTCAAAAGACTTGACTACTCCACTACTGCTCCATCATCATCACCATTTCAATCACATTTAAAAACAAATATGCGGTGAGTACAAATAATGCACTCGATGGCTCATGCGAAATATTTTATCAAGTTTAAATTACTACGCCCCATCACGGTAACACACGAGGTTTTAATTTGAAAATACTCGTGTTTACTAAATATTTCTGTCATTTTCCATAAATATCGCTTGGCAAGTATTTTCCACGTATGTATGATCCACATCCACCACAATCAATCATTCACAACAATTCCTCATGTTGGAGGAGGCCTCCTCTCACGAGACGCCGTGACCGCCGAGCACCCTTCAAACTACGATCACAAATAATCGGTGCACAAAATCCGGGCCATCTCGGCACGGGATCACAATTCTCCATCATTCTTGGGGTACTTGAGAATCTGAATTCAAGCATGCCGTAAAGTGGGGCTACTGACATTATCATCAACAATCATGGATTGGATACATACATAAAACATAAACATTTTGGGCGGGTAATTAAATAAATCGGTTCATAAATATTTGCTTGCAATAAAGCATCATAAATAAATCATTTGGTAAATTCTATCAATTTGAGTATAGTAAAGCCCACCTTTACTTGAACTTGAATTTCACTATCGTGCTCTTCTTACCGTTGCGAGTGAACTTCACGTCCGCTACGCAAAAATGTACGTTTAGTGCGTTGGCGCTTTCGAGATTTTCAAAGTTCATTCAACTTTGATAATTAAATTAATAATTCGAAGTCTTAATAAATTTTAATACGTCGTTTCAACGCGTATTTCAATAAAATAATTCTCGTACTTCGAGAGAGACATAATATGATATACAATCTCATTTTAACCTTTTAGGTTAAATATTTAACGTATAATAACGTTATTCGATAAAATGATTTCAATTATGAAATCTTTTCACAATTGAGATATTCGGATAAAAATAATACGTTTTCGGCGTATTAGAGTATTTAACGAGCGTATTTAAATGCGTCACTTTCGAAAGTCAACCATTTTGACTTTTCTTATTAAATTTTCAATAAAACACATTTTAATCAATATAAATTAATTTTCAAACGATTTCTTTTCATAAAGCTTTAATCTTGATTTTCACGCAAATCGATAAACTTAATTAATATTTTCTTTCAATATTAATCTTTTAATACTTTAAGCATTATTTATGCTTTTAACGTTATTTAATATAACGTTTCTTCGTAAACATAATATTCTATGTTTAATAATTCTAAAAAAAATTTATATGTCTAAATTAATTTCTAGACATATAATATATTATTTCTTAATTAATAAGGAATTAAAATTCCTTATTCTCATTTATATAGATCACGGCTATAACACATAAATTTTCAAACTTTGTTCCAAAATTCCTCTAAATTCATATAGTGTATTATTTTACACTATGATCATTAATATGTATTGATATCACTATAGAAAGTTTCGAACACCACCTATACCCATACCATAGGTCACGGCTATTCTTAAAATTTCTCAAATAAATTCCTAAAATCCTAATTAAATTATACAAGGCCCCCAACATTAATTTATAACATAATTATAATCTAAAGTCCAACATATGAAATTTTTATCCCAAGGTATAAATGTTCAATGGTTTCGGTTCTCACCAACATCACACTAAACATTTTTATAAAATTCTAATTAAATTACACTATGCTTAGATACTATAGTGTAACATTAATACATCATTACATTTCACAAGTTAAAACTGTACATCAACTTAGAAATTACTACTCATTTTCGGTAGTTTTAAAAACTAAACATAGGATTTTATAAAATTCCCCAAAATCATAATAAACTTCTACTACATCATATATCATTATTCCATTCCTAAATCATCAAGAAAATTTTGGTAACCATGAACTAATTTCATAGCATGCTTGAATAAATTTTTAAACATGATATATGCTTACATAAGATCATACTACACATATTTAATGAACAAGCTATCATGCTAGCATTCTTTCATAATTAATAACCATGCTTGAAACCTAAGATCAAACCATTAGAAATTTAAAACTTAGGGTATAATCGAAGCTTGTTCGATCCCTAACCTTTTAACGGCTTTGATTTTATGTAGGATGATTAGTGCTCAAGCTTTGGCTAATTGAAACTCAAGAACACTCAAGCTTTTCTAAGGGAAAACTCACGGTACTCTTGTGTTTGGAGAGAGAAAAGTGTTTGTGTTTAAGAAATATAACACTTAAGTAATGAATTAATTCACTCACTTCTCTCACTATCTCTCTCGGTCCTCTCAATTTCTCACAACAATTGGAAGCCTTTTCCAATTTGCTTTATGAGTCATCGATGAATTACATCATCAATACTTACTACATCTTACACCAATTCATTTCTTGGGTAAAACAATTCAATTCATTGTTTTGGAACACAAAGCCGTCGACCATGGCTTGCAAGACACAAGAATTATTTTGTTGAGTCGACATGAGTATGTCATGGTTCAAAATATCTCTTACATGTAGTTAATACATGAATAAAGTTTTGAACCAAACAAAATATATTTGACTCATTTTCCTTCACTTGCGACACACACACATGAGGAAGAGAAAAATCTGATTTTTTCATTGCCTATACATGAATATATGTATCTTACACTCTATCCCAAATATTGATAATACATCATCAAGGTTGCATTAGTCGAAAAGAACGGCTCCCCTCACAACTTGATCTTACTTGTTCATTATTTGATTAGAGTATAAACTAGATCCCACTTGCATGAATTAAATCCACAACCTAGCATTGAGTACACAAAATGGCGTGAACTAGTGATTCCAAATAGCTCACGGCTATTTCTCATTCTTAAGGGTTAATATTTGATTTTCATGCCAATTATACATATATATCATAATATAAGTTTTAGATGATAAATTATTTCATAGGAAAAATTATTGGAATTAATCCATAGGTAGAAAACCCAATTTCGATTTAGGGTTTTCGAGAATCATAAATAACCAAAATATTATTCCAAAATTTCTAGCATTAATTCAATGCTAAATAATATTCTAATTATATAAAATAATCATAGGATTTTAAATACTATAATTCCTTGATCATTATACTTGATTCTCAAGTCATCTCTAAGCGTTAAATATCGACTCATTTCAAAATGGTGAAATAAAGTTATAACCACTTTATTAAAATTATTCCAATAATAATGGAATTAAATTCTAAGCTTAAAACTTAGAAAATATCTCGAGCATATAAATATTGATACGTAATCGACGTAGAAATAATCTTGTTGAAATCGTTAAATATTCGTATTTCTCAATTCACATTATTTGTGAATAAAACATAGAATTTATTATTCCAACAATAATCGATATCGTTATTCGATAATTTAAATAATCAAATTATTATAATAATATTCTAATTTACGAAATTAATATCGTAATTAGGCGTTTTAAATAATCGGGGTATTACAAATTTAGACCAACAAATCGTCCTCACGTTGTCTCAGTTGTGATCATTTTTATATCTCAATTAGCGTAATCAATCATACAGACTTCTATAATCTTCTACGCACTATATGATATAACTTTTGCATAAGATAATGGGAAAACATATGTAATCAAGTAAGCAATTCAAATAGGAGATCATAATAGTGGTATCAAGAAACATTGTATACAAGCTTAACCAATCTTCTTTTAGTATACAAATCCAACACACTGCTCCCTATCAAAATAGATAGAGAATCACTTAACCTCATGATTCACTTGCATATATTGGTATATGTCTTTCTAACATCTTGTGAGCTAGACCTAATAATGTCATCTAAGACCTCTTCAAATTGTTTTTAGTCTATCATGAATGATAACTTACTTTGATTCACAACTTACTACTACAACATGGTAGATGTGTGAAGGTGAGTTTTCAACTAAAATGAGTCTTTACAATGATTACAAATGTAAGGTTAGACTCACTTAATCTAAGCTTGGATATGGAAGTGGAATTAGAATTTGAAAAACAAAGGAAACTAAGTACGATCTTAGAGAATAAGCACTAGAGGGTTTGTTGTTGAGCTCGAGGTTGTTTTGACTTGATAGCTCTGCAAGATTGAGAGTTCTCTTCTGTTTTTTAGTTTCTTTGTCGATTAGAAGTTATCATATTGATACCTTGTTTGAACCCAATGTCTTTAGTATCTATAGCTTGGAAGATAAAACTATCCATTGAAAAAATAGTCTACCTCCTTTTTATTTCTTGTGAGCAACTTTGCAAGATATATATTTGAAAAATCATACTCAATTTGTGCAAGTTTTGTTTTTTGTGCTTTGCCGATTTGATACAAATATAATACTTTAGTAACCATTTATGAAATAAACCCCTTGCATAAGCATTTGTATGTAGTTTTGGATCAATCAAACTGATAGTGCATTATCCAGATGCATAAGCCTGAACAAGAGGTTTTTTAAATAAGTCAAAAGTGTTTTCGATCACTTAAAATGAGTATAAAATTTTAGGGCTCACAATTTCACACATAACTAGTTCAGATAGTTAGATAATTGATAAGTTTGGAAGCCGTCAGTAGATATATTATTTAAGCAAAATCAAATTTACTCGCAATCTAAAAATTTTATTTGAAACCAACACTGAAATTGTCAAGTTTACCCATCAACAAGGCTAACTCATCAATCTTATATCGAAATGAACTTGATATTAGTGTATTCTCGCCTACACCTATTAAGACTCGTATTAGGACTAATAATAAGCTAATTTTGATTAATACACTTTTAATATAAATAAATCATCAAATTACTGCTAAATTAATAAATTTCATTTTTAAATGTTTGGACTTGTTAATATTTCACTTTAAAAAATGCAAAGTATGTTTTTCATATTTTTGAGTCTTTTAATACGCAAGTTTGGCAAACGTGTTGTGCAGAAGAATATCTTGGCGATGGCGTCAATGGCGGCGACATGTCGTTTTACGGTTAAAGGCTTCGAGTCGAGGTCTCTCTGCCCTCGTTCCTCCTCTCTTCACCCCCACTTTCACTCTCTTTCTACTCATCGTAGGAGCAACATCACTGAGTCTTTGCGCACGTCGAAAAATGTCGGCATTCGGGCCATGTGCTCCGATTCGTTGGGCCCCAGGCCCCAATTGGAAGACACAGTAAAGAACACTATTGCTCAAAACCCAGTCGTAGTTTACTCCAAAACTTGGTGCTCGTACGTGCATCCTTCAAAATGTTATTTCTTTTGCCTTTTTATTTTACTCTTTTTATGTAATTGCTACCTGCTTTATTTCTTCATCATTTTGTGTTTGAATTGGTTTGTTTAATTCGTTTGGTTCCGGTGTTAGGTACTCGTCGGAGGTGAAATCTTTGTTCAAGAGACTTGGTGCGGAACCATTTGTTGTTGAATTGGACCGATTAGGTATGATTTGTGCTATACCTTTTCTTGTCATGGCGACACTGATGCAATTTCCTGTAATTTAGTGTGTCTGCATATGTTATGGATGGGGCTTTTATGTTCTATCTGCACATTGGTGCAGATTTATTAGACCTAATGTGATAGTGAGTTAATAATTTTATATCTGGAATGATAGCATGCAAATTACCCAACTTTAGCCAAATTTTGGTTTTGGGCACCACAAAAAAAAATTGTGTGTAAATTACTATACATTTAATTGATTCCAATTTGCGAACCGAGATCAGTCTATCCCCAAATTGACGCTGAAATGGCTGCATTAATTTTGGCCACCCCGGATTTTGAGTTGGCCATTTCAACATCAATTTATATTTAAAGTATAGTAATTTTAAGGTATAATCTTTTTGTGGTATGTGAAACCAGAATTTGGCCAAAGTTCGGCGATTTCTTTTATCCCTTAATATTTTGTCCATTTTTTGTTTGGGATGTGGGAGAAACCTCGGAGTGATGTTTACCCGGTGATTTTGAGTATCTGTGAAGAGTCCGACTTTCAGAAGGATAGATTTAGAGAAATCCTTGCAGCTGACTCAGTTACTTTCTATCTAATAACTAATGATTAATTTTCGTAGTGTTCTTGCGTGTTTTCATTACTTATGAAGTCTTGAACTGTGTGTTTCTTATGTATCTTATCCCTCCTCGGTCACATTTGGAATTTTTGTTGAGCTCATAGAGTTTCTGCCTAGTACTATTCTCCACTGGCATATTAAAACATTTTAGTGGGCCTGTAGCTTGTTGCTTTATCACTAAGCTATAATGAGATCAGATGTGGGCTTACTGAAAGACTTCAACTAGAAATATTGTCGTGAGATCTCTTTAGTTGGAAAACTTGGATTGTGGATGAGTTTTGGTGTTGGCCTCTTAGTTTCCAATTTTCCATTCATCTTGATACTTCTACAACCTTGTCCAAGTTAGATATACTTTTCTGGACTACTTTTGGTACTGTCCAGCCTGTCATTTTTACTACCCTTCTGCTAGTAGGATTGAATTTAAGTGTGGAAGCATAGTTAGTGTAGAAGTGTTTCTGGAAGCATATCATAGTGAGATATATATTCACATGAGTTCCATCTGCTATAGTTGGACTCAGCCACTCTATATATTGGTTCTGGTGCGTAACTGAGAGGTCCTTTCTTTGAGTATATGAAAAAAAGGAGAAAATAAGAGGAAAAAGGGTCCTGGAAGATATTTCCAAATTTCTATTAAAGAAAGGATGGAAAAGGAGATAGAGATTAGTATGAATTTCACTGAGTATTGCCAAAAGAATGTGAATATTAATTTCAGTGAAGTAATCACCTTTTTACACTGCGAGATACACTGTAAGGAAAAGGATAGATGGTTGTTCACTATCCAGTTGCTTATATGATCACTGATTCCACTGTGAAGTTCTCAGATTCTTGTATTGCACATTCTAAGTACATAGATTGTTATTCAAGGGAAAACATCTATTCTAGAATTAGTTTCAGTTTGTCATGGGATCAAAATATTATATTTTTCTATTTCCATTTTGATTTGCTAATTACTGCTGAATGAATGATTGTTTCTTACCTCCATGGAAATGATATGAAGCTTGCATAATATGAAATAACAAATAGAAAATATATATGTGGGTTTGCTTTTGATTCTTAAAAGATATTGTTGGGATAGTCTTTATTTAAATTCTATGGCCTCTTCCTTTCAAGAAAGGATATTATTTGGGATAAAGCTTTGGAGTAGGATCATCAGTTTGATATAATCCAAATTTGATTTTTCTTCAATAGTGTTCATTTTCCTGTGTAAAACCTTGTTTTCAAATTATACATTTTACCTTAATGTGAGTCCTTATACATTTTCAAGTTGATCTTTCTTAACCTTGTTCTCCGGTCTCAAGTAATCACCAAAACTAAAATAATATAAACGAATAAGAAAAAAGGCATCAAGTTGCCTGTCACTCTCTTGTCAGGACTCAGTGAGAATATAAAATCAATAGAACAGTTCCTATATGGTCATTTAAGCATAGTAGGCAAGTTCGGTAGCAATGCTTCACATGTCAGCTTAACCTTCATGTATCTTTTGTCCACTTCTAGCTTATGATCGACTCAATAAGAATTGGATCTTGTAGTGGTTGTCTCTTTGTAGAACTGTAAGAAATCAATATCATGGAAAGCTGTGCAAACTTTTTATTGGCCTAATGTGTATTGTTGTCTTTGTCGTGAACTTGTTCCAATTTTCAGGTGCTGAAGGATCACAAGTGCAGAAGACTCTAGAAAAGCTCACAGGACAACGTACAGTTCCCAATGTGTTCATAGGTATGAAGCACTAGAAATGATCAAGTATTAGCCATTAGCTGTCTGTGTTCATTGAAAATTCACAAGTAAGGCATGGCTTGAGCAACATTGCATTGCATTCATTAAATATTAATTTCATTTGTTATGCATCAATCAAGAGAGCGGTTCTAGAAGAAAAAAGAGAAAACCAAGGTAATGTAACACTGCTATCGATTTTGATCACTCTTCCTTTACGAGTTCCATGTGCAAAGCAATATTTCCTGAAATCATTTTTTTGTCCTGTACTGCCTTCTCAACTGGTGATACCAATAACTGTGTAATATCACTAAATTTTAACCACTACATCATTGTACTAATTCACATGCACAAAAAAGAAAAAAGGAAATAAAATCTCAACTCTTGAGAAAAAAATAGTCATCAGACTATAACTTTTTCTACTCATGGTTGGTAGGTTTTTATTTAAGTTGCATTATTACTTTACTATTATTACCATTTAATCATTTATATCTGCTATTGATTGATCTTTCATGACAGGGGGCAAGCATGTTGGCGGTTGCTCAGGTACTTCTTTGCTCCTCGTGATAGGTTGTGTGTTGGCAAAACATTGTAGCTTCTTACAAAGTTATAGATGCGAATTTCAAAACAAGTTGTACATTTGCTAAAATGTAAATGGCTAAAGTTTTCAACGTTTGGGTTACTCTCTGCTAATATCTATTTCTTTGCACAATATGAGTTGCTGAGGAAAATATTTGGTGTTTTCACACACATGAAATGCTTCGTTGTTTTACTCATTTTTTTACATATGTATTTTCTTGTTAGATATTCAACACATTATTCGAAAACACAAACCTAGGAATTCCTTTGATCTATGATTTACTTAGTAATTTTGAACCATACATGGATAATGCCTTCTTGATGCTGCTGCAGATACGATCGAGTTACATCAGAAAGGGGAACTGGAGCCTTTGCTATCAGAAGCTGGTGCAACAAAGTAACACAGAATAATATGCCTTGGCTTCTCCTACATTGTTTGCTCATATTTCTTTCTATTCAAAGTCGATCTCATTTTCCTTAAGATTACACGTTGCTTCTGGTGTGTAACAGGATTCTAGTATTTGGTATCCTTATAAGGATCTCTCATCCATTTCCAGCAATTTCTTATAGAGAGAGGAGATTTTCGTGTCTTGTCTGTGTGAAGAGCGTTATAAAAAATATAATTTCATGTGTGACAAGCAATTGAACAATTTCCTATTACTCATTTTTGCTGGAAATTTCTTTTTTCTTTATTAGATAAATGCATTTTAAAGATCATGGAGATTCGAACACCTTTATTTTGAAACATAAAGTACTCTATTATTATGCCAAAACAGGCACATGCACATAGTTGTGCAACTTCTTATGTATCCAACTTATAAAGCACTCGACTCCTTGAAGATCTTACATAAGTCACGAATTTGATTTTATTATTAGTGTGTTGCACTCGTATATTTTCCATAGTGAGTATTAAATAGCTAATACTCTTGCTAGACATGCAGCTTGTTCCAATAATTCTATCAAATGGACTTTTGAGTTTTCGTCATGGTTAATGACCATAGTGGCGGCGCGCTGTAGTATTTAATAATCTAATACAAGTTCAAAAAATATAATCCTTTTTCATAAGATAAATATGCAATAACATTTATAATTCAGAGATAACTACAATTTCAAATCCCACATTTTTTATTTTTATTACAAATTAGACTCAATTTTTAAAGTGTTCGAATAACATTTCATTTTTTTCGATTTTTTCCAAATTCATCTCTTCTTTTTGTATATAAGTTTTAAGTTAAGATTTAGATATTTATTCAATGTCGAAATTCAAAATTGATTAAGAGTTTTTGAAGTCCATTCTGTTAGAGTCAATGTTGACTCCAGTAGATGTTGGATAGGATGTTGGTAAAATCAACATTCTGGGTTCAGCCAATATTTATGGAGTCTGCCTTGAAGCTGAACTTCAACTCTTCAAACGTAACTGTAAATATGTAATCGTTCCATTCCTTTATGTTTTATTATTCTTTGTTAGTCTAATACTGGTTTGATGCAGTTAGAACTTGTTTTGAATAAGTGGAAGTTAGTGAGATCATGGAATGAAGATTATGGGTGGTTTATCCCTATTTTTCAAGAACATGATCTCCACTAACATTCTGCTCAGTTCGAGCAGCTATTGCTTGGAGTGGTTTACAGCAGTTGTTGGAAGGTTATGAACGTGGGAAGTGGAGCTTGATGACCACAGAATACACCTTTATAAAAGCTACAAGCTGGTTCATTCTCTCGTACGGATTCAGAAGGCTATTTTCAGAGAGAAATCATACACTCCAACATTTCCGTTATTTACCTGAAGTGCAGTTGAAGAAACGACATCTTCAACCTTGTTTAAACTCAGACGGTGTTAGGAAGATAATTTTTAAACATCAACCACAGTATTTCTAGACGAGCAAGGGAGAGTGCTGAAGATTCCCGACATCTTTATACTGCTCAGGTTGTTTGTTCGAACTACCTTTATTGTTTGTATCGACTGTTTTTACTATATTGTGACATTCAGTTTGCAGTGTTAGACTAGGTGATTTGTCATAGGCGGTAGTACAATCCGTAGATAGGTCTCCTTGTGTAATTCGTGTAAACTGAATTTAAGTTTCAATATAGTTGGTTGTCGAGAGGCAACGTGGGTTACTCTTAACCCACACAAATTATCATGTGTTCTTTACTTTCCGCTGCATGTTACTTGGATTGTTATTCACATTGCAAGTAACATTACTCTACTAACATCACACAGTATTACTTCGTAGTAATTCAGACACTGAATTCTTTCACATTGCTTACATTGTCTTTCCCTTTTTAGTTAATTTTGTTGTTGGACGTTCAGTAATGCAACTCGAACTATCAAAAAGTTTAAACTTTGCATTGTCAAGTCTTGACTTAATTACTCAATTGGTCATATGATGAAATTGACAAGAAGGGAATGCAACTCAAACAATGAGCTTCAAAAGCTCTTAACCAGTTTCGAGTTTGACATTGGATTAATGTCTAATTTTAGTTTCAAACTCATGCAAAATATCGAAAGGACAAATTTATAACAAATTAAAAGATGGTAACATGGTTGAAACGTTGAAAAGCTGGATCTAATTTGCGACCGTCCAAGATTTGAGATTTAAATTTGCAATTATCCCTGTAAAAAGAAGAATTAATGTACTCCATCCGTCCCAATATCCATGACACATTTTTTAACACGTAGATTAAGAAGAGTTATTTTTTGTGTATAAAGGAGTGGGTGACATGAAATTCGATGCACTTTTTAGTGTAAAAAGTGTTTCCTTTTTGGAAACGAGCCAACTTAATGGGACATTCCAAAAAGAAAAGCGTGCCATGAATATTGGGACGGAGGGAGTATTAAATTATAATCTCTGGCGCCAATAAATTAATATTATAAAAGTGATCTACCATTTCTGATTTGTAGAGATTCTATCATCATAGAAAACAAGCAGCAATCTGCATAAATAAAAGCCTCGGAATATATAGTGTGAGTGACGGTTAGCCAATTATCAGTCTGCGGCAAGTGCTTGCGATGGTCACGCTATTGCGGCTCCCCGCCCACATAATTGATTGTCCGGGATCTTGTTAGAAATCGGGCTCTGAAAAAGATGTATATATATATATATATATATATATATATATATATATGAGAGATGGTCCAGGTAGAAAAAGATAATATGATAGGAAATGAGAATGAATCTGGGCTTTTGATTTGTTGGATCAATGGTTGAGATTTTAATTTCGGTTGTGCTACGATTTTGTGTTTTGTGTGCTACGCGGATTACTGTGCAACACTAGAACCCTTCTTGTGCTACTCTACAATAAAAGATGTGCTAAACTAATATATTTAGCATATGTGCTACGAATGGACGAAATATGCGCTAAACTAACATGTACAACATATTAATTCTGGTTGTGCTACAAAAATATGAAAGATGTGCTATTATTCCTATTTCCTACACTAAGGAGTTTTCTCATCATAACTCACTATATATATATATATATATATATATATATATATACACACACACACACACACATACATAGAAATGAGATCAAATACAAACCAATCTTAAATTATAAAATAGAAACAATGTTCAATCCTTGATTCGTGAAGATCTACGGTGAATTCATCACCTTACTTGACGGATTCAAACGCTTGGGTTCGAATCCCATGAGGGGTGAATTTTTATTTTTCTGAATTCAGACACTTACATGGCGAATTCAAACGCTGTCACGTTGAATTCATACAGTTTCAAGAGTTCGTAGTTTCTAGATTAATGATGATTTTTATAATAACCACTCCATATATATATATATATATATATATAGGGTTGGATCCGATGAGAACTCATCTTTTGAGAACTTGAGAACCATGATAAGACGTTGAAGATGATGCAAAATAGATAAAGTTGTGCATAACGAAAACTTTCTAAAATTGTTGAACAACAAAATAATTTTAGAAAGTTTTCGTTATGCACAACTTTATCTTGCTTTTGTGCATCATCTTCAACGTCTTATCATGGTTCGCAGAGTTCGCAAAAAGATGTGGTTCTCATTTGATCCACTCCCTATATATATATATATATATATATATATATATATATATATATATATATAGGGAGGGTTATGGTGAGAATAGATATATGTATAAGAAATAAGAAAGAATCTCAATCATTGATTTATAAAAAAGGACTGTCCAGATTTAGTCTTTAAAATCCAACATTTTTTGTATCCTACGCGTGTTTGGGGTAATATTGGAAGAAAAAAAAATTCAATGCCCATTACTGCACGTCCTATTTTCAAGGAGAAATACAAATTCCTACAGATATTCTCTTGCACAATCTATACATTTATTATATCTTTCTAAAAGACGTGCACAATTTATACCTTTACTATATCTTTCTAAAAGATATCATTTAATTCTACACAACTACCGATATCAACATTAAATGTGAACAACCGTCCCTTTCGTTTTCCTTTCATTCCATATTCCATATTCAGCAAATTTTCGGAACTCCATCCGTCCCTTTCCTTTGTAATGAGTATTTGTAATGTAGCATATATTAGTCAAATATATTGCACATCAATGGTAAAACTGTTACACAATTGTAAAATGAATGTAGCATACTATCGGTATTGATTGTTGCACTTTCTTAAAAATCTATAGCTAATGAGTATTTGTAATGTAGCATATATTAGTCAAATATATTGCACATCAATGGTAAAACTGTTGCATGACTGTAAAATGAATGTATCATACTATCGGTATTGATTGTTGCACTTTCTTTAAAATATGTAGCTAATGAGAAGTTGTAATGTAGCATATAGTAGTAAAATATATTGCACATCAATGGTAAAACTGTTTCACAACTGTAAAATGAATGTAGCATATAATAGACGAGAAAGATGAATCCAACAGATGATACAGAATAAACATGTAAAAATATAACTAACCATATCCAAAACCTGCACATTTGAAAATGCTATGAAAATAGGAACTATCATAATTTAAAAAAAAGTAAAAATACAATCATACCCCTAGGAAAATCGAAAATATGATAATGTGTAGCACACAGTATGATTTATCATGGCATTTTAATAATTAAATCTGTACCCTAGATCTATCATATTAAAGGGCTTAAATCCATTCTTATTTCTCACACAAATATCTATTCTCATATGATCTCTCCTATATATATATGTATATATGGGTGGGTTATGATGATAATGCTCCATAGTGTAGGAAATAGGAATAGTAACACATCTTTCATATTTGTGTAGCACAATCAAAATTACTATGTTGCACATGTTAGTTTAGCACATATTTCATTCATTCGTAGCACATATGCTAAATATATTAGTTTAGTACATCTTTCATTGCAGCGTATCACAAGAAGGGTTCTAGTGCTTGCAAGTAATCCGCGTAGCACACAAAACATAAAACTATAGCACAACCGAAACTAAATCTCAACCATTGATCCAGCAAATCAAAGGCCCAGATTTATTCTCATTTTCTACCAAATTATCATTTTCTACCTGAACCATTTTCTATATATGTAACAGCCCGATTCGGCCACCACCTTACCGGACTGCTACTTGGGATTTGGGATTAAGTAATCGTAAAAGAATGGGGTTTTCAACTTATTTCTCAAGTGAAGGAACATAGATGCTAATAATGAAATAACTCGAAGGATAGAGAGAAACGACTTATATAAATGAATTGTTCAAAAGTACTGGCAAAATAGTAGCTATTACAAGGCTTTTAACAAAGCATTCAAGATCTTAACATAATATCAAAAATATAAGGGAACTCAAGAGTTTGGCAATGAATAACGTGTGAGACATGCATGTGAAGATGCTCTCAAGGTGAACCAAAATGCTCCATACTATTTATCAAAAGGATTCCGCTCAACTCCCTCGCCGCCCATCACCCGCTCAACCGCACATTTAAAACAAACATGCGGTGAGTACAAATGTACCAATGGACACATGCCGAAAACATTTTACTTACGAAATATTGTCGCCTCACCACAAGAAGACACAAGGGTTTTAGTGAAATGGCCTTGTTCTTACTAAAACATTTTCTCATTTCTCAAAGTCGATCGCGGTCATTTTATCATCACAACAACAACAACAACGTATATTCCAAGTCGGCTATGGATAACGCACGGAGGAGGCCTCCTTACACTCGACGCAACTAACCGCCCCGGTTCGTGAGGCCCAACACGTGTACACAACCCTAGCCGGGAATTTCTACTTACACCTCCACTCAGATCCGACCAGAACTTCCGTTGCCCCAAGCAACCCGAATGGACATATACAAAACTCAAAACATTTTCTGCAGAATATCGTATCTCAACATTTTCATAAGAAAGCGAGAAAGCAATAACAATAAATACTTTGAAAAAGCTTGTAAAAATCTTTTGAAAAGAGTGCCCACCTCGAGGACTTAAGGTTTCTTAAGTCACTAGTTTCTATTCTCGGTTTCCGTTCTCCTTCGAGTCAGACCTTATCATCGTAAGAAACGAGTTTTTAGCATATCATTATGCTTCACAAGAATCATCGATTCGAACCAACGATTGTACTAATATCAACTTTATCACTAACGTTATTACGAACTATCGTATCAACATACTTCGTATTGTTATACTTTAAATCAACTTTTCTCAACGTCATTTCATGTATTCTTAAGTACAACTACTATTTTACATGTATGCCCTTTTTCTATCGATTCCCAATCATATCCTTGTTATTCTTGATCTTTCACATAAACAACTATACGTACTTAATATATTCACATATACGAACCAATTTCCATATATATTGCTTCGTCTTTCATAATCTTACGTCACATAGATCTCGTATTATTGAATTTCGTGCCCTTTGACCTTGGTCAACGTTTTTGGTCAACGATTTTGACTTGGTCAACCATTAGTCAACAATTTTGACTTTGGTCAACACAAGGTCAACATTTTGACTTTTCCAATTTCTTATGTAATTTTATCATTTTATGTGTAATTCTTGTTCTAAAAATTCCATAAAATCATACTATGTTTAAAACATCATTTTAGATCATATTATGTAATTACTTTGGTCAAATAAAAATTATATACCTTAGAATTATACCATATGGTTTTCGGTTTTCATAATTCACTAAGTAAACAATTTTTAAAAATTCTAATAAATTCACATAACACTTAATCATCCTCAACTATGCTTACTATAACATAATTGTTATTTTATTATGAACTATTGAATTTAATTTACCTAAGTCATATTTCAAAATTTTGACTTAGGTCCAATTAATTTTTATAAATTCCAATAAATTCACACAACCATATATTATGAATCTACATCATTAATATGATATGATAACACTTAAATATGGTTCATATCTCAAAATCATATCATATTTATAATTTTCGAAATTCTTGAACTTAGGTACTAAAGTTCTCCAAAATTTATATAAATTCATATAAGCTTACTTAATACCATAGATTATGTTTTCATGCTTAAATCAAGAATTAAAATCAAAATCATCAATATATCACACTTTCAAATTTTCGGTCCATATTTTAAATTTAATAGCATGCTTAATTTTATGATATAATCATACTACATGCTTAATAACATCATATAAATGCAATATCTAAATATTTTAGCATATGTTACATAATTTCCGAAAATCACATGAACAAACTAAGCTTATAACATGAATTCTAACGTATATATGAAGCTCGTAAGAAATCTAACCTCTTGATCGAATTCGATTGACGTCGCGACGATTCTTTCTATGATCAAGAGCACTTCAAGAACACTCTCTTATTTTTCTCTCTATTTTCTCCTATTTCTTCCTATTTTGGTTATGAGCTTATGGGAGGGGTGATCTCCTATTTATAGGATTTATGAGATGATCTTAATTATTACATTTTAAAATATCTAATGTCCACTTGTACAAAATCTTATCTTTATCCTTATCAAATCTTATCTAAATCCTTATCATATCTTATCTTTTAATAGGTTCATTGAATCATTTATACAACTTGCATCACACTTGTCCTAAAATAATTAAATTACAAATTTTATAATATATTTGTGGCAATTTTCGGCCACTAGGGAGATAACACAATCGGTTACTTGTTTTAATTGCTAACTATCTCTACTTTACAACTCATAACATGATAAGATCATAATCATCATCCTTCATTAATTATTGTATGATATTTGTATCCAATTTACACTTAAATATCAATATTTTCGCCCCCTATATATAATATATGCTAAATAATTTATTTTCTTCCAATTAATAGCTATGTGACATAATATTGATCTTAGATAATAATTTAGATCATAGGAAAATTAATTAAGATCAATTTCATATACTTTAGTAAAGTTATCGGCAAATAATTCAAAATTAAGGATAAATTATCAAACTATTTTTCTTTTCATAACTAATATTATTTTCATGATGAATTACATAAATATAATGATCTTATACCATAAAATAAATTTTTGGAATATTTTCGAGCAATTTCCCTAATTTTTCGAAAATTAGGGTTTCTTAGGAATTAATTTTCCAAAATTCCTATCTTACCTTAATTCATAAATTTCGAAATTTATATAGCTTCTAGATGATAAGATTGATCTAGATTTCATGATATTTATCAAGTATATAATTAAATAAATTATTTAATAAATTATCTTACATGAAATCAAAATTTTCGAAAACTACATAATTCTAGAGACAAATCTTATCTTCTATGATTGCTACACACTTCTATGGGATAAACATTATCTTAAGCTTAGTCATAACCTAGTCATAACCTTATCTTATCACTTTATAAAAATATCATTTTATACTTATCAAAATGTCTTAATCAAACCTTATCTTTTAATCTCCTCATTTTAGAAAATTAGGCTAGAATGCACAAGATATTTATCTTATCATGTAATACAAGATAAACATGACAACTCATATCATAAAATTATGTGATCACAAATAAATTCTCAAATTAGTCCTATGGTTTCCTATTTTTTTTCGAAAATCACTAGTTTAATAAGGAAATATTTTTCTTTTCTTCCTTAGTGTGATACTTGGCTAAATAATATTCTATATGTAAAATAAAATAACATTTGTCACATAATATAAAGTGATCTCATGCTAAGTTCATAATTTAATCACATGAACACATAAATTTCGAAAATATGGAAACAATTAGGAGAAAATATTTCCTTAACTTTCTAAGTGTAATAATATCTTCTATACTCTTAAAAACATATTTATTTATTGTTTAAAAATTATTTTATTCGAAATTTTAAAGGAAATTTCGATCTATTCCAAATTGTCAATTACCGACGTTCACTTTCATTCTTATTTTCTTCGTAAACTACTTCTTTATTTTCGAAATTTTTAATCTCAGAAATTCGGGATATTACAATATATATATGAGAAGGTTAACATAAAGATCACTTTTATCGTGAGAATGTGAAAATTAAAAAGGGATGAATTGCTACAAAAGTTGATGAATCCGCTGAGAAGTTATTAAATCCAAAAAAATAAAATTTCAGCCCTCATAGGATTCGAACTTGGGTGAAAATTTCTTAATTTTTAAATTCAGTAACTTTTCCAACGGATTCATCAATTTTTATAGCGCATTCATTTGGTTCTCAGTTTTTAAGATAAAAATGATTCACATTTGAATCTAACTATATATACATATATGGGAGAAGGTTCAATCAAAAGCCATATATAAAGTGAGAACGTAAGAACCATTTTCAGCTATTAGATCGCGAAGATCTACGATGATGTATTATTTTACTGGATGAATGCATTGTTTACCACCTATGTTCGAATCCATAAGGAGCAAAAAATCATTTTTTTAGTGCAGTAACTTACATGGAAAATGTATTATTCTCACATTCTTATGATAACAAATGTTTTTACAATAACCCACTCATATATATATATATATATGTGTGTGTGTGTGTGTGTGTGTGTGTGGTCAAGTTGTCAGGAAGGTACTTTGACAAAAATTTCGAGTGACGTAACATCTAATTTTATGAAATTAAACATCATATGATCGATCTTCGTTTCGAGTACATGATCATGGTATATTCACATCTCAAATTCGATTTTCGTTGAGTAAGAAATATTGAATCAGAGTTGGTCACTTAAACATGGAGCTATGTGATTAAGTGGATAAGCATAGATTATTTAATGCTTATTGTACATTGATTAATGAAGGTTAATTAATCAAGTATATAAGTGGAGTCTTCCACACTTAGTATAATTATATGTACAAGTGATGGGCTGGAAATCACATGCACAGCCATCTCCCCGTCCATCACCCGAGGTCCGAGAAACTTGGATCTTGGCAATTGGTCTTTGTGCTCTTCGTGGGCTTGGTTCTGGTCCAGAGTGCTTATCTTTTGGATCGTCGATTTATCGAGTCCAAATATGGAGTTGGTCTAAGGCCTAATTCGTGTGGCCTAATCCGTTGGGACTGTTGTGCACTTGAAGAGACATCCAGATACGTCAAATAAACCTAGACTCACGCATTGTCCAGATTCATTCGTAACTGTCGGAAACGCTCCAACATGATGATGTTGTGGGGAAACATTCGACATGTCCCCTCCTACAACGGTTGTAACTCCCAGGACAACATAGCACAACCTTGATGGCCTTTGACTCCAGCATGTTTCCTTGCATGTGGACTGTGCCCTACAAATAGAAATGTCCCCCCTGCATTAGCTACCCACTGCTAATCTATACTCCAGCATACTCATATCACTCACTATATACCTAGCTCGTGTCTAAGCTTTGTCATCGCCTCGTCCAATTTTCGGAGTTCATCGATCTGTGGTGCTGTCATCTTCGAGATGTTGTCATTTTACAAGATGATACATCAGAATCGAGAGCACTACCGAAGCGTATCTCATCTTACGAAAAAATACCTCCTTGACTTGGTACAGTTTTTTGTTTATCCTGTTTTGATTCTGTTTTAGGACATTTTTTAGTTTGATCTATCTTCTACATTTACGTTCTACTTTGTAATCATCCGGTAAGTTCTGTACTATTGTACGTCATGTTCCAACAATCGTAAGACGAGATAGTACTTGCCATTAGAGGAGATTAGACTGGTTAATTTGACTTAAAACTTTTAAAACTGAAACCCCTTGCTTGGAGATGTCTATTGTTCATGCCACCGATTTCGCCACCATCACTGTTGCTGCTTCTGACAATTCTGGCACTAAGGCTTCGCCATGTTTGGTTCGATGCCTTTGGGGTCAACCATTGGATCGGCGTCTATTGGATCGACTGTTGCTTCCACTTTTAGTGGTCTAACAATTGGTTTCACTTTTAGGGGATCCATTGGTTCAACGACTATGCTTTTCAACAGGTCGACTGTTGGGTCCATGGGATCCAACACCGGTGGTTTTCATACGAGTTTCATGTTTTAGCATACTTCAACTAGAGTTGGACGATCTGGTTTTTGAATCGATCTCGGCGTCTGTTCATACTAAGAGGATGATATCGCTTGTCGAGAAGTCGTCGAAGTTTAGAGGATCCGACTTCAAGAGATGACAACAAAATATGATGTTCTACCTAACGGTGGGCTTCATTAAATTCTTGACGGAAGAGGAGCCCACCGCACCGGGGGCTGAACTGACAGACTTCCACGTCTGAGCAGCATACGACAATAAGTTCATTAACGACTATCTTTGTATAAACTTTATACTTGGTAGTTCAGAATATAGTTTGTATAGTATGCATGTTGTTGTAATGACCTCCAAATCAATATGAGAGACGCTCGAAAAAAATTACCGTAGTGATGACAAAGGTACAAAGAAGTTGGTTGTAGCCAAGTATTTGGACTATAATATGGCTAATTCTTGACCAACCATGGACCAAGTGAAAGAGTTCAAACTCATTGTACATGAGGTTCAAGTCAATGTAAATATTGTTTTGGATGGCTTTATCATCACTACAGTGATCGAGAAGCTACCCCCGGGATGAAGAGACTTCAAGGTCTACCTTAAACATAACCAAAATGAGATGACGCTTGAAAACTTGATCGTCAAACTTCCAATCGAATATGATGTAAAGAAGCAAGATCAAAAGATGAAAGGTTCGATCCATTCTAAAGCCAAACTATTAGAGAATGACGATCTCTCCAACAAGCGTGCTATTCCCAATGCCAAAGACAGAGGTAAAGGAAAAATAGTTGCCTGCAAGTTTGATGGGGACTATTATAACTGTGGAAAGCATGACTAAGAAGGAGAAGACGAAAGAAGCCAACATTGTCAAGAAGGACTTCAACAAGTGAAATAATGATGATTTGGCTGATGTGGTGGTCGAGGAAGTCAACCACATCGAGAATCAATGTGGATGGTTCATCGACACTGGTGCAACTATGCACATTTGCACCGACAAGAGGTGGAGCCTGTTGAGGGGAGAAAGCTCAACATGGGGAACCAAGCTTCGTACGACGTTGTCAGAGTTGGTGATGTGGTACTCAAGATGTCATCCGATATTGAGATCATGTTAAAGGATGTATTACAGGTCCCTGATATCCTCAACAATCTGGTGTTGGGCTTTATTCTAATTAGCAAGAGTTTTAAACTATTTTTTAAGTCTAACAATTTTTTTTATTTAAGTTTGGAAAGTTCATCGGTAGGGTTATCTCACCATGGGTCTTTTCAAACTAAATGTAATGGTTGTGCGTCGTGTACCCAAAGTTACTATGAATGAAAATATATCTACTTCCTCTTATTTAACTGATGAGTGCTCAAATTTATAGCATTGTAGATTATGACATATTAATATAAATCCGGTAAAAAAGATTAGTAAATTTGGATTTATTAAAATTAAATGAAGTAAATATACAAACGAAATGTGTGGTTTGTGTGAAAACCAAAATGACTAAGTTACAGTTTCATTCGATAGAATGGAGCACTAAGCCTCTAAAATTAATTCACACTGACGTGTGTAATTTAAAGTTTGTACTATCTAGATGTGGTAAAAAATACTTCATCATGTTTATTGATGATTGTACAATATATTGTTTTCTTTACCTTCTAAGAAATAAAGACGAGACTATTGAAGCTTTTAAAAACTTCAAGAATAAAGCCGAGAATCAACTAAATTATCGAATTAAGACTATTCAAAGTGATAGATGAAGATAATATGCAGCTCCGTTTGAGATATTACACAATGAAAGTGGTATAATACATCAAACTATGGTTCCTTATTAATCTCAGTCTAATGGAGTTGTTGAACATAAAAATCGAACACTTAAGGAGATTATGAATGATTTGTTTATTAGTTCATGATTGTCCCAAAACATGTAAGGAGAATTTATCCTGACAGTCAACTATATACTGAACAAGATTTCACTCAAATGTAAGGATGTCACTCCTTACGAGCTGTGGAAAACAAGAATGTCATCGTAAAAATATATTTATTATACTAAAGGAAAGTTTTCTGCATGAAAATTTGCCTCCAATATCTCAATTGTCCAGCCTAAATTCTTCTATTCCCATGCAAATAATATTTTTTCGTTCACTCTCGACTTTGCATCTATTCCAATGCAGTAACCGTTCAACTTCAAACATTTACTCCCCCAAAAACATAACAATCTTTATATTTCTAATATATTACTCCTTAAATAAGCAGTCTAACTCACCAATTCTGATGCATCTATTCAGATTTCCTAGAAAAAGTTATTCATTTTACACTTACAGAAGGCTCCTACCTTTTCATTTTTCCAAAAAATAGATTTTCAAATTATACTATGAAGGCTTCGATTAAACCAATACATAGGAAGATACTTTCAATTCTTCAATTTTTCTTTTTCGTGTTCTCTCATAATTGCTTTATGCATATTGTTCCTAGTTATACAATTCGTTCCAATTTTAGATTTAGTTGATGTGTGTGTTGGCTTTTAAACCTTTTTATTGTTTACATTATAATAGAAAATCATAGAAAATGTTATAAAACTAAAATCCTTTCTTAATGGCTGCAGATTTCTCGCTCAAACTATCCTCAATGGTTGGGGTCAATCTTCAATTAATAAACTTGGACCATCACCCTACAGTTAAAGCAAGATTGATAAAATGCTATAGCGTGACTTCAACAAAAAAGAATGAGCTAAGCAGTTGTTGAATATATATTTCATAATATAGAGGTATACATTACTCAAGTTCTCAATGTAAGTATGGAGGTATGCATTGTGACAAGTATTTAGTAAATATTTAAATACCAAAGAATGGTTTCTGATTTTCAGATTGTAAGTTTGTAGAATACTGAGAACTGTTGAATCGAAAAGGATAAAAAAACGCACAACAAAAACAAGGTAAACAAATAACTATTATTCTTAACTCTTTTGAATTAAAGCTTAAGCACATAGAGAGGAGTATCCTAAAATTCAGTTTAATTACTCCATCGCATCCCCTAACTGCAAATGTTTAATATCATTTTAGATTTGATAACAGTTTTTCTAGAAGTTTTCATAAAGTATCAGAGGCATTTAAAAGAACTATTATCATTAGCTATAAAGCATCAACTAACGAAGAAGATACATCATCAACGTTTCAAGTGATACATGAGCATGTGATGTAAATGATCAAAACTGTATCTCTCAATACATGCAAAATAATGAATTTTAAAAAATAATTGCTCACCGATGATGTGCACTGATCAAGGTGTATACAGATTATCCAATCAAAGAACTGCAAACGAAATTAATATGTGGATAATATTAGACATTGTTCTATAAATTATGAGGAAAAGCTTAACTTCGCCGACGAACGGAGAAGTTGAATGATAGCTGGATAGAGATTTCAAGAGGACAGACGCCTATGAAGGAAAGGCTTGGAATGAAATCCTATAGCTTCATGCACTAAATTTCAAGAGGCCAGATGCACTATTCATAGTTAGTCTCTTAATTTTTATATTATGTCTTTGTAAAACTTATTATCTGTTGTAATGTTAATTATTTAAAACTTGCGAATTTTCTACTATAGCTCTATAATATTATGTACTTGAATATAGTTGTATATCGATTTATGTTTAATGTGGATCTTTATTAGATTTTTTATTTAGTGAACCTTTATTAGACATATTTATATGAATACTGATTGTATATATTATTATTTGTTAAAAAAATCATTTAATTCATTAATATATATCTATGTACATAAATATGTTATGATAATTAAAGTAAATTTTATTATTTCTCCCCGCTCATAATAAAATTTGAATACTATGACGGCCCAAAGTAACATATCAATAACCTTTTAATTGCATATATATACTTAGTAAAAACTTATACTTATTTGTATTATAATATAATTTCTAACTATATATAATTGTGAGTGTTATATTTTACGAATGTATAATTAAGATTTTTTAGATCTTATATCCCCTGCTATCCGTGTCAATTAAGATCATAATGTCATTGTTAATGCATTCTAAAAGAAATATTCATACAATTTCATGATTATTGTTTGTGTTTTGTTCGTTACTAAATCTTATTTTGTCTATTTACACATACTCTATAAAGTAAATATAATTTTAGTATATTTTATGTTGTAACGGAAGATAATATTTTCTCAATTTGTAAATAGGACCGCAAAGGTATCTAATTAATACTTACTAACTAATCAATTGTATAAATTAATTTATTCTAAGAAACAAAAAAAAACAATGAAAAAACATTACCCGAGCGGAGCGCGAGGGCAACACTAGTATCTCAAAGTGTGAGGGTGCTGGGCAAATGTTGAAGTGTCTATTCCTAAAAAAATTACAATTGGACCTTAAACAGTCGATTGTATCTTTATTGGATATGCACTGAACAATAACACATATTTTTTTTCTGATCTACAAGTCAGAAGTACCTAGTATGACTGTGGGGACGACGATTGGATCTAGTACTGCTATATTCTTTGCAAACATTTATCTCTATAAAGATAAGGATAAGAGTGAAGTCAATGTGCCAATAACCCTAATTTTATCATGATTTGGAGTGAAAATGAGGGAATAGAGGCTGCCAGGATATTTTTTTATCACCATAGCGAACATGTGAAAAGAGTTGAAAAGGGTAAAAGTATATGTTTGACATCATTTTCTATCAAAGAGAAGGCACCCTTATTAGTAGGGTTACAAATGAGCCAAGCTATTTGTGAGCTATTCGTAGCTCGGTTCATTAAAAGTTCGTTACGAGTTTGTTTAGTGAAGCTCGTTAGTTAAACAAACCAAGCTTGAGCATGATAGTATTTGCCTCGTTAGCTCGTGAACAAATTCGTTAACTAATTTACTTTGAAAATATAAAATCATTAACTAGATATAATTATTTTCTTTCTATAATTAGTAATTGTTATGTTAAATCTCTAAATATTTTTATTTGTTATAAGAAATCAATAAATATATTGTGTTATTGTGGAGAAAATAATTTATTTTTAAAATAAAATAATCAATATTCCAAATATATATCTAAATTTAGAAAGTTTGTTTGGGTTCGATTAAAGCTCGAATAAACTCGTGAGCTCAAAATATTCGATAAATAAAACTCGAGACTCGGCCGATACTAAACAAACCAAGCTTGAGCACGATGGCGTTCGATTCAACTCGGTTCGATTACACCCCTACTTATTTGTTAAATTTACTAATTCTAGATATCAACTTCTCTCTATTTGGGACTGAAGCTTTTGAAGTGGAGATAACACAGGAAATTTAAAATTTGAGGAAGGGTTTGTCATTTTAAAAGCTCGTTGGTGAAGATATTGTTCTTCATTGTGATGTGAAGGTACTTGTCTCTCCGCAGGGATGGCCGCGTTCGAGGAAGTGGCATCGGCTACCCACCATACTGTGTGTTTAACATTGTGGGTTTGATTAGTCTACTAATAGGATTAGTCGGCCTAAGGTGTTTGATGCTTGAGTAGGTTTATAGACTGTGGATGATCAACATCCTTATTATTTCTATGTTTTAAACATTTATTCTCAACATATATAGTGGATTTAATTTGTCCTAGACACTCACTAGTAGTAAAACTTGTGAGAAAAGTAGCTTGTGTACAATTATATATTCCACTGCATGTTATCCTGTAAAACCTTACATGTTTTAAGCAGACACCAAACAATAATAATAACAATAAATAAAGATTCACTAGTGAATAAATCATTAACTGGTTGTTTACTAACCATTCTCAATTCATCATTGTAGTTAATTTTAGAAAATATATACCATATTACAGATCCAAACGTTCAAAATTTATGCGACGTAATGAAATGGTGTGAAAATGTAGGCAAAAAATAAGCACATTATGATTGCGAAATGTATGATACAGAGGTATGAGAGTGAAAGTAGGAAATAGGGATGCTACAAATTTAAGAGAGCGGCATGAGTTTATGCAACGGGTTCCACTTCATCCAAAGCATAGTTGTTTGTAGATACATTTGCGTAGTTCACTTTGTTGAACCGCACCACCACCGGGTACCGGGTCTTCGGGTCCTGATCCAATTCAATTCAAACTATTTCATATCTAAATATAAGTAATTGAAAACTTATATTCACATCGAACGTTCACACAAAGTGTAAATATGTTTTCTCACCTGGTCAACAGTAACAACTGAACCCACGCCCTTGTACCAGTATGATTCCTTCCTAAGGATTCTTACCTGTAAGAATCAATCAAAATTAATTAATAGGAATTAAATACTTCATACCCATTTCAAGTGATTTACTAAAGCTTATTACATCAATTTTAAACATAAGATAACATTCGGTACCATGTTTTCAAGACAAGTAAAGTAATTAATAAGCTACTGGGCCATACATATAGGCTCCATTGATAAGAGTATTAAAGTCGAGGCTTGATTTGTGAAAGTTTTTAGTGGAATCTTGCTTGCGAGATAATTCAAGAACTTCTAAATCAATTATTAGCTGAAAATTTTCCACACACACATAAATAGTATATATTAGATAATTATGATATCATGTAACTACTATTGTGAGACATTAATTTGTAGTAATCAGTTACCTTTGAGCCTCTTGGTGGGCCAATTGGTGGTGGCTTGGCTGCTTTAGGGGCTTCAGCGGGTGCATCGGCGGTGGCGGCGGCGGCCGGCGCAGCCGCTGGTTTTTCCGCCTCTTCCGCCGCCCGGACCACCAGCCTTGAACTTCTGTTGTTCTTGGAAGAGAAGCATACCATGTTGGTCTTAAGAGTGCTTGTATTTGATGTCACATTTTGTGCCAAAACAAATCCACATGCAGCAGATGCCATGCTGCTGGTTGCCATCTTCTCTCTCTCTCTCTAAAGTTTTTTGTTCTTCAAGTTTACACAATTTGCTATAAACAAAACAGATAAAAATTAATGGAAGTGGGAAGAATTTGAGAGGCATTGAGTTGAGGGGATATCTTTTTCCTGGACTGGGATTATTGGGAGAGGGCAATGAAGTTGCTGTAGCCAGTCGGGCTCTGCCACTTGGACACCTATCCCTTCTTTTGGATAATGTCATCTCTACACATCTTTTATTCATTTTGTCTTTTCTCATTATTTTGATTTTCGATTTGTAGTTTTGTGTGTTGATTTTTTTCCCCAAACATTAGTCATTTCTATGAAGTTGAGTCACTCAAATTAATTCACTTATTTTAATTTCCCATATAGAGTAAGACAGACACTTGGGTACTGACCCTGCACCTCTTAATTTAACACTACACTAATATGAGACTCTCACTCAACTCATAAAACACTCAACAATTTTTATTAAAATATGTACCGAAGATTCACATGAATATATTTTGGTGACAGATTGATTAAAATTTAGTGATGCTCAATTAGAGTTAATTAATATTTAATTATGATTTTGTAATATTCAATTTTTTTTATTAATTTTAATTAGAATTTTTAATCTTCAATTAATTTTTTTTTAATCTTAATTAAAATTTGATTAAAATGAATACGCGTGCATCCGAATACAAATGAGTATGCCTCCTAGAGTAATGCTTGTGCAGTACACAAATAAATATTACTCTTTTCGTCCGATTCAAGATGGTTTGTATTATTTTTTGGGACTGTCTCATTCAAGATGACATGTTTACTTTGTAGAAAATAATTATCTCTTTAAAAGTTATGGGACCTACCTAATTTTTATTACTTTAATCACTTTATACCCTTCTTCTAAATAACCGTGTAAAAATAAATGGATTGTCTTAGATGAGACGGAGGAATATGATATAATTCAGTTTATATTTCATTGCGCCTTATTTTGCGTCAAATGAGCAATCTCTTTGACGGGTTGCCGAAATAATTTTTTTTTAATTTCGTCGGTAATTTTACAAAGAAAACCAAAATATGTCAGTAGATATTCAATTAGATAAATCGTTTTACAATATATTTTTGTGTTCAAAATCAATATGCCTTTCCCAATATATATATTACAAAAACTTAAATAAATTCGTTCATACGATGCAGATAGATATACGGGAAACCACTTCTATGAATATATCTTAGAAAATTGCACAACAAAATAATTTTAGAAAGTTTTTATTTTACACAATTTTATACCGTTCTGTGCATCATCTTTACACGTCTTATGTATAATTCGTAGAGTTTATAAAAAAATATGTAGTTCTCATTCGATCTGCTCCTATATATAATTTATTTCAAATAAAAACACATTCCACCATAAGAAATGAGAACAAATCCTTTATATTGAGTTGGAGGATGAAAGGTTGCGATTTATACTTAGCCCTCACTCTTATAAAGGCAAGAAATAAAACTAAACTTTCAGTATTACACTCAAACGCACTCTTATAAAGGCAAGAAATAAAACTAAACTTTCACTATTACACTCAAACGCTTCCCTTATTTTAGTATCCTCATACAAACTATATCAAACATGCAAAAACATAAACTGATTGTGCTGCTTTTCTACTGCAGCATCTAACATAAACTTTCGTCTGCTTAATGAAAGTTTTCCTTCTGCTCTGAACCAACAAGAGAGAGAGAGAGAGAGAGAGAAAATTACATTGCTGCTAATGAAGAGAAAATCTCACCAAACTCAGTGACTAGTACACAATAAGATATTTGGTGTAGGCCTTAGTCTAATACTAAATTTTCTACGTAAGAATCAACAATGTTACAGATAGCTTCTCTGACATCGCAAACTATGATCTCTGCATAGTGAAATCATGAACAAATTTAGATATCGTCTTCATGTTTGCAGACAAATATTTAGTACCAAGAAAAATACTAAGAAATAGACAAATATTACTGTTCTATAAACATTTATGTTGATGAATTGCTGAAGATATTTAGAGGCCTTCACTATTCGGCTAAAAGAGAAAGAAAATGGATGAGTAGCAACAACAAATTGAAAAATGTTCAACCATAAGTACCAAGAACATATAAGGACAAAATATATTTGTTTTAATACTTGTAAGGGAAATATGATTTTTCTTTGTTTTCGAAGACCTATATTTAATTTATCATATCATAATTATATTTTTAATAGTGGAAATACACTAATATAGCCATCCAAGTTATGAATGTCAATTATATATATGAACAAAAAATGTCAAATTATATAAGTTGTTGGTCCTATGGGATTATTATCACCAACAGACCGATAGACCATTTGGTCCTATTGGTACTATTGGTACTATATAATTTGACATTTTTATGTTCGCGCTATAATTGACATTCTTAACTTCTATATACGCGCCTTTTTAATATGCTCCTATATAATTCAATCGTAACATATAATTTTTTTTGAGAAAAGTTTTTATATACCATCCAAGTTAAGGAATGTCAAATTATAGCTAACTTACTTGCCCTATGGGACTATTATCACCAAATAGTACCAATAGGTATTATCAGTTAGGAATGTCAATTATACCACCAACATAAAAATATCAAATTATACCAACTTACGGCCTTATTGGAACTATTATCACTATTTGGTTGGACCTATTGGTACTATTTGGTGATAATAGTCCCAATAGGCGAGAAGTTAGCTATAATTGACATTTTATGTTGGTGGCTATAATTGACATTCCTTAAACTACTATATATATATAATTTCACATTTTTATTATTATTTACAAGCAAATTTCTGGCACAACTAATCAATAACATACTTTAGTTCTGATCTTCTGGATAGTGTTCCGGATGTTAGATCTCAATATTGAGTGAGATGAATTTATGGAGAATACCAAATTTTCTCTCCTCTATGCAATTTTCTAAAATCACAATGTGATTAAGGATATTACTGATTTTCTCATAATCTGTATTTATAATGTTCTCATTTGAATTTTAATGTGATAAGATTCCGGCACATCTAATAAATACAATAATTATCTTATATCTTGAAGGTAATTCATTTTTAGAATAATTATCTCTTGATATCTTTTGATATAAGATAATATCTATCTAAACTAGAAGAATATATTAAATATATAATACAATAATCATAACACAGTTTCAATGGAACTGTATAGGAGGGAATGAAAATTTCATGGTAAAATTTTTCTTAGTGTGCCAACATAGGGATCAAATATAAAGAATAAAGATGGATCTAGAATGAATTGATTATCTTATGTTCAATTAAGAACAGAAATTAACTCATAAACATTTATTCATCCCACTAAAGAATAAATGTTAACTTATCCTTTTATTACCGAAGTTGAGTCAAGCTTGTTTTAGACTTATGAATTCTCGTATTTGAGATATCGCACGTCTATTAATTATTTATAATACTTTGATTGCTTAAAATAATTAATCTCTTAATAAATCCTTAAATAATACAACTCAATCTTATTATTAATGTACTTGCGTTAACTCAACTTGTAGAGTTTAATAAACCTTTTAAGCTCCTTAAGGAGACGTCATCATCCTAAATAGATATGGTAACTTGATACAGATAACCAGCATGACATATAAGCACTACCACCAACCAAAATACGGAGAGTATTGGATTATCCCATGTAATCCTCACCGTAACAAGTCAAAGTGATGATCAGTAACTAATACTCATTTGAAATCTTATCCATGTTTAGATCAATGTAAAATCATCGAGATTTATGTTCTTCATGATGTTCATATAGAAGAACTCATCTCACTATGATCTGTAATAATATAAGGGGGGGTCTCACACACAGTGAGATCACCCCTAATTAATTTATTAATTGTATAATATAATTAATTAGTTAATTAATTAGTATTAAATTAATTCTAATTAAACATTAATAATTCTAAATAAGATTTAATAAATTTAATTGATATTAATAAATTAAAATTACAATTGATAAACCCTAATTAGAGTTAATAAATCTAAGTTTGCATTAAAAACCCTAATTATGAATTAATATACCTAATTAGAATTATTAAATTCTAATTTACGATTAAAAAACTCTATTTTAAAATATAATGTTTGCCTTTATTGATTTTGCATGCTAATTTTCAGTCATTTTTCTAGATATAAAAACTTTATATTTATTATAATTGCTTTTGATTTAACCATCATCTCAAATCAAAACTAATTACAGCATCGATGTAACTATTTAAAGTACATGTGTATAATCTAAAACAACGTTTTGGAATTAAGTTTTAAACGATGTTGTTCTTATCTTAGAAACTTAGTGACATGTTGTGTCAAATTAAATGCTAAGTTACTAATTGATATTTAAAAGTCTTTAGAATGACATTATTTAGTACTTAATTTTCATAATATATTCTATAAATGCGTATTCTAAGTAGTCATTACTTTGAGTTGACAGAATAATTAAATCAGGAGAAATTGCAACAAAGGTAAATTCTTATATATATGAAGAGAACATTAAAAGTTAGTGTCCAAAATAAAAATTAATCAAAAATTGTGTTTTTCAATCAATTAACCTGATATAATAACACTATGACTCCAGTTACATGCACATTTTACTGGCTATTTTCCTTTGGATAATTCTATACACAATCTTCACTATAGCCCCAATTTTAAAAATATTAATAAAATACAATTCTATTCTCAAGTCCCTAAATCAAAATTCTACTAACAAGATAAGTATTGTGGGTAGCCCAAACGTCCAATGAAAGAAGAACGTGTTGGAGTTTAACATACAATATCTTCGGCGTGTCTAAGAATCTCAAGCAGAAAAAAAAAACTTGCTAGCTATCTGAATTCA
Source organism: Salvia rosmarinus (assembly GCA_036937905.1). Classification (NCBI taxonomy): domain Eukaryota; kingdom Viridiplantae; phylum Streptophyta; class Magnoliopsida; order Lamiales; family Lamiaceae; genus Salvia; species Salvia rosmarinus. The sequence continues at coordinate 78,687,298 of CM072813.1, read as the reverse complement.
ACCAAACGAGTTTAATGAAATAATACATGTTCCATCTCGAGTTTCATTGCTCGATGGAGGAGTCGTGAATTAGTTGTGGTATCCTGTACTGTAACCGGTACTTGAGATGAAGTTCTACCCAAATATCAGAACGACTTGTTGATGCTTGGATGGAGAGAGAATTTGAATAAATTCTCAAATCGAAGGATTTTTTTCTCCCCTTCTTCACCCCTAACCCCCCAACACACACGCGCACACATTCACTGATCAAATTCTTCTCCACCCCCACTGCACTCAAAATTGATTGAGAAATTTTAAAATTCATTGTTTGGATTATATTTCATATTGTCAATATTATTATCAAACATCTGATAATTATGTAATTGACTATGTAGTCGGCAAGGTGAAGCTAGAGCTTCCAAATCGGTCGAATTGCAATTCAATACATTCAACGAAAAAATTGAAAAATCAGGAGAACAACTCAAACAATGGATTTCAACAACCTTCAATCAATTTTAATTTAATGTCGATGAATATCTAAATTTCAACTCCTAACTCTTTGCAAAAAATTAGAAAGATCTAATTTTTACAAATAGTAAAATTCAATTTTTATTGAAGTAGTTCAAAATTTTAGTTATATTTACAATAATGTCCAAGAATTGAGATTTAATATACAATTCTCTCTCTCTCTTTCGCTACACTAGGCGACTGTTTGTGGGTGACGCCCCCAACCACTGTCACTATTATCCTGCAGATCTTTTGTGATACAAATTAATAGATTGTTGAACTGCATTTGGTTATGTCGTGCAGAAATGAACGGAAACATCAGAGACCAAGAAGAAATGGCTTGGTCCTGAACAATACTTACAGAAAAACAAATAGCACACTGAAAAGTTACATAGTATCTTCCTTTCTTTACAATGATAACAGTAGTAATCCACGCCATACTTGGATCAATATACATCACGCAGCTGCGAGAACAAACTCTATCTACCCTAACCTTACAGAATAAATGCCACATAAAGCTGATCGCAGAGGAAAGACACGCCACTACTGCTCTTCATTTGCTTCAACACATTTCTCACCGACACTTCATAACATCAGCTGATGCTTTTGGATTCACCATATTTTGGTTTTGGGTCACTGCTGGTATTAAGTCCATACTGACAGAAGAAATTATATGAGAGCAAGAATAAATCAACAAATTCAAGACGACCCCTACTAACGAAACAAGAATGTAGGGCTATAGGGAAAAATCCATCGCAAGTATCTCTGAATAAATAAGTCCATTGTGAGTATAAACTGAATCTGAAGCCGACTTCTAGTCTGCTATCAAAAGCATTTCCATAATCATAAACAAGGGAAACAGACCATAATATACTCAGCATAATTTTAGCATTTCATAAACCAAAAGTCTGACATATGAATCTTGCGTTTTCACTCTGTCAAAACCAATTTTCAGTTATCTAATAAACTCAGTCAATGGGTTCAAACATTCTGATTTATCTGGTAGATGATTTGCTACTACAAGCTGAAGCATAGCAAACAGCAAAGCAGAACTCCTGTATTAGATGACCGAACCATCACAAGAAAATATTCTTTTATTATTTAATTGAATAAGTACCAACAGATTGAACGTAATGGTGATTATGCCTTTTAACTCAGTGTAATTGCTACCAGCACAGATTGTATTTTTTATAACTTATAGATGCTGACCTTTTCTCTCATCCTTGTACTCCAGATATCAGAATCACCTCTAGTTGAACCAGATGCTTGGCCTGAATATGGACTAAGCAATGGTTCCCTAGTGCTCTTACGGAAACCATACTCTCCCTCAATATCATCGTCTTCATTCTGACTAGAAACCAAGGATCTCAGCACTATCGCAAAAAGTACGGATAAAACCTGTAAAAGCAAAACTGTTTAACTGTGATTCCAAAGATTCCTTTTTATAACTATCAAATATAATAGAGATGCCATATCCATTAGTAACCCTGAAGCAGGGCTTTTAGAACTAATGAGAATAAATTTTGTATGGTGGAAGCACCTATGTCATAAGACTACTTCCTAAAATACTAAGATCAAAAGCTCCCCATGATTGGTAAGAGGTGTTGTAGCACCAATCATGCACCTGGGTACAGAAGGCAAAAACATATTGCAAAATAATGATGGCAGAAATGCTGGTCAAAGTCTGTATAGTCAGTCCCAAGAGATGATAAAAGACCAAATCAAACCAAAAACATGGACAATTTTGCTAGTTCCACTTCAAGCCATCATATATGAAATTACTGAAAATTGCCTAAAAACAAAGGGGAGGCAACTTGAATATAAAGAATGGCATGGGGCATTTAGGAGAGATTTTCAAAGTTTCTTGGGTATTCCATGATCACAGGAACTGTCAACATCCTCTAGATTTGCGATTAGCTGTTTAAAAGTACTTTCGTAGAACAGGTATGCATAATATTTTGCATTAAATCCTGTAAATGACATTTTTATATTGCTCTTGCTATCAACACTCAAGGTAAATAACACTGAGTGAAAAACTGACTTATGACGTCTGAGAAACAAATTTACCACTAAATTGGTCTTACCCATTCGATAAAAACTGCTCCTATGAAGCAACGAGCTTCCACGGAATCTTGGTTTTTACTACTAACTAAAACCAAGTAGTAAGCACATTGAATCCACAAATTTCATAATTAGTGTCCACCAACACAGGGAAACAAAATAGAAAATCACAACTAACATGCTAGTATAGAAGACAAACATGCCTGTATAGTAACAATAACAATGCAGACCCACATAAAAACATCAGCATTCTCTTTGATAAAGTTCAATAGGCTGTCGATTTCACCGGTGGGATCAGATGGGATGTCCTGAAAAATGATTTACATCACAGGTAAGATACAAGGATGCACAGAAGCATCAACAATCAAATGGTCATGGCTTTACCTTCTCCCATTGGTGATCAAGAGCAATGAAGGTCACCAAACCCACTTCCGATAAAATGAATATGGTAGTGAGTACAGCATACTGAGATTTATATGGTCAAGGATACATTTATTACAACATCAGATTAGCTCACAAACTTCAATTTCTACCAAGATTCCTTTCAACAAAAATTAATGATAAGGTGCAGTTTCTAAAGTAAGCTCTAGTAAATGTTAACATAACAGCAGTTATTCCTCCCAAGACCCAATTACATGCATTAAAATGCAGCTTGATAACAACAATAAGTGGCATTCCAGCATTGCAAATATATATATATATATATATATATATTTTTTTTTTCATTTTTTCTTTATTTGGCTCAGGATTATGATATTTTGGATTGAAATCCAATATCTCCTACTACTCTCACAGAGTCACAGTCTCACTCTCTCAATTCTCCATGTTAGCAGCCTCTGGGATTTGGATTAACTTCAATAGTGTAGAGCAGTTTCTACGTCAGACAGCATCATCTATGAAAATTCATACAACCAAAGTATCAGATGTTGGTTATGAGTATGGCGATAAGGGAAGTGTTTTAGCGTCTTCTTTCACTCAGCAGTTCTCATAATTTCTCTAGACGTTATAAGAAAGGGAAAAGCATAAACAACACCATCACCACACATCAGATTGTTCTAATACCTTAAAAATACCAGATAATCTAACAATTTTGCCAAGAAATTCAATGCTTAAAAACAAATCTGAAAATGGAGAGTTTTAAAAGTTACACCTACCTTCAAGTATGAACAAAATGTAACAATATTCTAGAGAGAAAGAACAAACTGGAATGAGCAGAAGGATACAAAGCAAAGGCAACAGCCGCTGATGGCCTCCGCGCCAATGAATCCAACAAAACTGATTAAACATATCAAAATCCCGACTCCAATTAACGCATATGTAAACCTATCCATAACAACAGACGAGAAATCATAAACGTGACCAACTAACAAATCGAATTATGGCATCAGCTTCAAACGCAACACTTCCCTCAACCATAATTCCTACTCGCAAATAACCGAGCAACAAATTTAAGATCGAAAAGAAATTCATCGACACGAACAATTACCAAAAAGGGGGAAAAACTGTGAAATTTTAGTACCAAGGAGCTGGGAGAGACATGAAATTGGTGCTGAGCGCATCGTCCGGATTAACGACGCCGGAGCTAGGGCGGAATCCGGAGCCATTCGGAGGAGGAAATGGATTTTGGTGGTGCTGCAATTGATTAAGCACATATGCAGAATATATAATCATGACTACACCCACAAATGCGTTCAGGAAATTCAGAAATTTGAGGATGAATGCTAGACATGCGTGGGAACATGGCGTTCGCATTTGTGATTCTCTTAGCGGGAGTCAAATTTTGATGGAAGCGATTCGAGAATTGGAAAATTTGACTTTTGAATAATTGGCAGCAGAATGATTACTTTCTGAGTATGAAGTTCGAGCGCGTTATGTCAATAATAACTCATGATGAAATTGGAACGAGTCTTCGGCATTTTGCTTTTCTTGTTTATTGAGTTCTTTAAAGAGATACAGAGAGAGGCACAGAAGATTTCGGATTTTTATTTTTTTTATTTTTTTTTATTTTAGGGCTTATCCAAAAAAATGCAGTAGCTAATGGGCCACGAAATATCCATAAAACTAATTGCAGTCTGTGTATATGATGGAATCCATATTAAAAAAGCTATATTGTGAACTCCATATTCATGTAAAGAATAAAAATAAAAGTGTTTGGCGTAGTGGTAAAGTGGTTAATGTCCGAGACCAAAGGTTTTGGATTTGAGTCATCGTGACGCGCCTTTAAAATTTCTATATTAATTGACAAAAAAAAAAAAAAAAAATTCTGATCTTAGAAAGAAAAAAAAGAGAGAGACTTTTGCTAATGGGTCGTTCTGTTGTGTGAGACTGGTTTACAAGACTAAGTTTGTCAAATTTATGCAAGTCTGTATCCAAACACGATTAAATACTTAATAAAATTATAAATGTTACTGAATATAGATTTGAGCGCAAATCTTATTTGTCTTACAAATTTCAACTTGTAAGTAGGTCGGTATATGAACCCAATCGAACCGAGTCGAATACTATCAAACTCGAGTTTAGCTCATTAAAATTTTAATATGTTCAAGTTCGGTTCGAGCTCGAATTCGAGCTTTATAAATTGAGTTCGAGCTCGGCTCGTTGTAAAATTTTTGAGCTCATGAACAGCTTGAATTAGGTTCGATAACACGTTTATGAGACATATTCAGACATATTAGAACTCAAACTCGAACTCTGCTCATGTTTGACTTTGCTAGTTTTCAAGCTTGAGATGAAGCTCAAGTATTAAATTTTATAATTTATTATTAGAACTATAATTATATTATTATTAAAAAATTATTGATAATCAATAAAAATATATTTTATAATTTATTAATATTTTTAATTATTTAAATATATAAAAATAATTTATTATTTCACATGTTCGCGAATTAGCTCGTTTGAGTTGGAACTGAACATGTTCGCGAACTCACGAACCGAACATCCCTAAGCTCGAGTTCAGCTTGAAAATTTTATTGAGCTCTGTTCGAGGCTCGAGTTTGGCTCGTTTAAAAAACGAAAGAATTTCAAACGAAAATTTTTTAAACCGAACTTCGAATAACTCACAAGCGACATGATTTATTTACAATCTTACTCGTAAGCTCGTCACACAAGTTTTAGCATTTCCCCGCCTAAACTGGTATTCCAAATGTAGTAAGTTAAATATCTAAGTCATAGATAATATAATATATTTCAAATGTATTATCAGCGATTTTTTTCTCTATAATTTTTAGAGATTAAGTTTCAAAGTTTATAAACACATAGACTTAAATTCTAAATTTCTAATGATACATGATCGACTCGCAACTAATAAAGTATGTTTAAATCATTTCCAGTGTTTAGTTTAGTTCAAATCTATAATACAAATTAAGCAAAAACATTATATTACGTAAGATTTTTATATATTTAGACCTAACATCTGTATAATAATGTTATTAAATATGAGTTAGTTTAACATCCTTCATGCAAAAGTATAATTTTGAGATATTCTTTAGATTGTACCATTTACAATATACTTTGATCTTATAAAAACATTTTTCTTCTATTTATTATTATTGAATGTGACTTGAATTACCACGAGCATTGTTGTTTAATACTCCACTATCCCATTATGATTGGTACGTTTTTCTTTTTTGATTGTCTCGCTATTTTTGGCTTCTTTTAGAAAAGGAAATAAATTTTACACTAAAAATGTTTGAATTTCTTGGCACACTATTTTATACACAAAACATAACTCTTTTTAATCTACGTGTCAAAAGAAAGGAGCCAAGAATAATAAGACAGAAGTAGAAGTATTTATTTCCTTTATAAAGTGCATCGAAATTATTATAAAAAAAAAATCACGACTCCAAATTAACATGAACTTATAAAATGAAACATAAAGAAATAAACCAAAACGTTTCGAGGCAACTAGTGTGTAACCTATCGAAATTCGACGAAAAATTATATTTTTTACTTTGTATCTGTTATTATAAGAAATAAAATATTTACGTATAAAATACATGTTAATTAATTATTAAAAACCGTATTAATATCCAAATATTATAAAGTAAGCCTTAATAGTACATAGTATTAAAAAAGTCGAGCACCACTAATTGTGAAAATATTAAAAATGGAGAAAATAACTAAACATTTAAAATATGATGTGAATTAAAAGTAGCCTTGGAGATTAATGGTCGCAATCACTCTAAACAATTATAAGCATGCTGATAAATATTTGTATTCATCTACAATACACTCGTCTTAAATCCAATTAATTATCCAAACTCGTAAAATTTATAACTATAAGTTGTTACAGTGATTGGAATTTATATGTACATTTATATCTAATGATCTGATTGAAAAATAATTTTATTATTCGTTCTTGTCCCAAAAATACGTGCTAACTATCGAAATATATTTAAATTTATAAATATAAGTTGTTACAATAATTGTTTATTTGTATCAGTAATAACTCGAACATTACAGAATAAACATTAATTAATATAAATAACAAAAAAAATTAAAAATAAAGAACATGTATAGAATATACATAACAACACCAGTCCCATATTTGATTAATTACCGAACCTATTTAATTTTATTAATATATATTGCTCTAATAGATTAAAAATTGAGAAATTTCTACGTAAATATATCAATCAATATCTGGACATATTTAGAACTTATATACATGCAATGTCATGAATAAAAAACTATTTTTACTATTTGTTCTCGTCTCATTCTTGTATACTAATATCCACTGATTACACGAATTTGTTTAAATTTATAAAATATATATTATAATAATTGGTTATCCTACAATAAAAATTATATATATATATATATATATATATATATATATATATATATATATATCAATTTGTGAAATCTCATGAAAAATCAATATGAGTATCAATATTTATTTAAAAAATTGTACAAAATATCTTCATTTATTTTAGATTTTCAATTTGTGAAGTTTATGAGAAATTGATGCTAGATTCAAAAAAAAATTACTCCCTCCATCCACCAAAAACGTGCATCGATTTTGGTGGCACGGGTTTTAAGAAAACTGTAATAAGTGTAAAGTAAATGTGTATAAAAAAATATGTCATGGGATAATAAATGAATATATTAATGGATTGTGAGTGTAAAAATGTGGGTCATGAGTGTTTTTTTTGTAAATAAGTGGATAAGTTGAGGGTAAAAATATAAAGTTAGTGTTTCTAAAAAAGGAAAGTGCACATTTTTGATGGACGGACCGAAAAGGAATTAAACGCACGCTTTTTGGTGGACGGAGGAGTAATTTTTTTGAAATATATATATATATATATATATATATATATATATATATATATATATATATATATATATATATTGTGTTTTGAATTGGTAAAGTCTCATGTATAATATTAGAAAAATTAATTAAAATTTCTCAATTAAGAGATATAACTATTTATTTGGCCAATAATTAATTAATTGACCAAATTAAATTGATAGTGCAAAATAATAGTGAATTGTGTGATGAAAAATACACACAACTATTTATATAGGTTTGAGTTTGATAATTTGTAAATTAGCTCTAACTTATATGGATTCACATTATTTGACAAGCTTAAATATTATTGACTAAAGTAACCTTAAGCAAGCTAAACTTTCAAAATCAAATTTTCAATAAAAATATAACCATTTTTTGTCCAATTAAAATTAATTGATCAAATTAAATTAGAGTTTAAATAATTATGGGATGAGAAAATATATATTGATTTTAAATTTTTATGTAGATTAATGTCCAATATGTGGAGTATGGTTAGTAAGCGATATGTGATGAATAATTTTATATTTAAAATTAAAATTCAAAAAGTATTAAATGTTATATCTTGTAACACTAATATGAAATATTAATTATCATGTAACAACATGTTCAATCTCTATTTATAAACTAAACAGAGAAATGCAATCAAAAAGTATTATCTTAAAATATTCTTATAACTTATAATATTAGACAAAAAGAACAAATTTAATTTCGTGTTAGTTTTGCTCTGTGGATCAAAGAAAAATATCCTAAACTAATTATAACATCATCCATAAGGTGGCAATAAATGGATAGTTTAAATTTTTTTAAAAATATAACTATTTATTTGATCATCAAATTAATTAATTAGTCAAAAAAATAATTGTAGGATAAAATAATATACATTGATCCTAAGTATATATATATATATATATATAATATAAGTTGTTCAATTGGTGGGATATGATTATAAATTAATGTGTGATAAGATATTTTAGTATGATTAGAATTAGAATTTTAAAAAAATTAAATAGAGATTAGATAAATAAGAATGGAGGAATTTAATGGTGTCATATAAGATGTGAGGATGAGGTGACACTAAGTTTCATTGATCTTATTATATATTGATGGCAATATAAGCAATAAAGGTCATTATTATCCCTATCAAAGAAGCTATTGGATATTAATGATAAACACGAAAATATGTCAGCAGGGTTAAACGTATATGCAACTTACTTGCATCTTAAACATAGCATATGAAAAACGCGATCAAGAAAATGATGTACTTCAACATTTCAAGCCTCTTCAATCGCCTGCCACAATAAACTCAATTTGAATTCCAGTACTTTTCCAGGTGCGATGCACGAAATTCTTTTAGATTTGACATATACAAAAGTTAAAGTTGAAATAAAAATATAATTTTATTGTAAATATTTAGAATCCTTTAATTCAAAGGAAGAATGAATTACAAATCAATATGCTTATTTATTCTTACTATAATGTTTCTTATATTTATTTATTATGATAATGATGTTTTTAAATATTATAATTTTAATCTCTTAATTAAACGAAAAATATCAATTATAAATGAAAAACATTTGATTATTTGAAACGATTTTGGCTTGAAAAATAGTCGAACGAAACCAAATTCTCTTGGTAAATTAACCAAAATAATTGAATGATTATTTCAGTTATTTTGGTTTATCCATTTTTTTTTCTTCTACATTTTGTATTTCAAAATCGAAAAAAGAAGAGATTCTAATCAATTTTTAGAAAAGATTTTAGTCATTTTCAAAATCTATCAATAATAATAATATAAAAAATATGTGATCTTCAACAAATCCAAAATAACCAATTAATAAAATATAGTTGGATACAATTCGATTCAATTCGGGTTCGAGTCCACCATATTCTCACTCCAGATTTTTTCTCTCGAGGGCACCACACTCCAGCCGTTCTTGCTCACGCTATTTTGGACGCATTTCTTCCCCTAATCGGGATTTTTTGTGTTTGATATTGCTCACGGATTTTACAAAGTGTTGTTTCCATTACTGTTCCCTAATCTAATCACGGTTTGGAGTGGTAATTATTGACCGAGTACTGTTCACGAGAAAGGAGGCGGCTAGGGTTTTGTTCCCATACCTGCACCCCCTGAATACCCGGCGATCGCTTCAACGGTCGGCGCTGATCGGGCTATCCAAACGGCCGATGTGGCGGCTCGGGCCCCGACGCTGAATCTACGGGGACTCTGACTTCTACGGAGTTAGTTCGCGACCTTCAAACCGTCTTCACGCCGGTGGTGGAGACTCCCGGCAGAGGATGTACGCCGTTGCCTCCTTGGAATTTTCGTGGGGCGATTCCCAAGCAAAGAGAAGGCGCTCAAATCTGTAAATAGATGGCCTTCAAAGTCGATCGTATCCTTCCATAACAATGGTGGATGATATTCCACTTCAACAAAGGATGAAGAACTGGATTCGATGAGGCACAAAGGCCCATTCTCAGATTCGGGATCCCTACCGGTTCTCCAACCGTTGCCTCCATTCTTCAGATTCAACGAGACGCCGAACTGCATTATCCCAATCTGGGTAAGTCTGCCAAACTTACCTCTTGAACTTTGGTCCAAAAGGGCTATAGGTAAAATTGCATCATGCATTGGGGACCCTATAGCAATCGATGAACATACTCTTAAAAGTAATACAGTGGATAAAGTTCGTGTCCAAGTTAATATTGATGCATCTAAACCTTTAATTGATGATCTCATGATTAGAGTGCATAATGGGGACGTTTTTACCCAGCCTATCTTGTATGATTTTAAGCCAAAATTTTGTGCAAAATGTCGTAGATTTGGGCATTTTTCTGATAACTGTAACCCAGTTAAAAACCCTATTCATAGGGCATCTAACAAAGGCCCTATTCCGAATGGAGATTGATAAGCCTCATTTTTACTTTATTTATGAGGCTATATTTGTTTCGTTTATAATTGATAAGTGATCTTTGAGTCGTCTTTTGATACATTTATGTTTACCTTGGAAGATATTATGCCGTGTGTGTCTCATGTCATTTTAGCACGTGTTTTGATGTCAAAAGGTGGATCACGATAAAGAGGAATCAATAGCCCATTATGTAGCTCGTGCGAAGAAGAACTGTTTGAAAACGACGTTGAATATGATGAAATGGTTTTGACAAGGATGGATGTGAAAAGTTTATAATGTTAAAGAGCATCTCGATAGGAGTCCATAGGCGCAAACGGATCGCAATTCGGAGTCCGGACGAGAGAGAACGGAGTGAAACAACGAAGTCGCGCAATGCGCAGCCGAGGAAAAGACGCCTCGCGAGTTTTGCTCGCGACCAAAGGTCGCGAGACAAACTCGCGAGAATACTTGAAATCACAGCAATTTGAAGCTTCGCGAGTTGGCTTCGTGGGATGCCTTTGCGAGCGCGCTTCGCGAGGAGTAATAGAAGAGCAGCAATTAGAATGATTCGCGTGTTTGCTTCGCGGGATTCTCTCGCGAGCAAGACTCGTGAGGAAGAACGAAAGCGCGCAGAATGGTTTCCTCACGACTTTCCTTCGCGGCTCGAGGTCGCGATAGCTTCTCGCGAGGCGTAATCCTAGGGTTCAATATATGCGCGCACGAGACATTCGACGATGGGGCGCGCACTTTTATAGACGAGAGCTTTTCTTTTACAGAACACTCGTTTTTCTTTTGCTCTTTTCTCTTTCTGATTCCAGTTTATTAGTTTAGCTTTGTTGTTCAATTCCTTTTGATTTGAGTATTCCAGTTATTTTAATTCCAATTTCGTTTTCAGTTCTTATCCAAGTTCAGATTTATTTACGGATCGAAGCTGTTACATTGTTCATCGTGGATTTCTACGGTGTTATTTATTTAATTCAGTTCATGTTATTTTTATTTATTTATTGCTTTAGTAATTTAATTATGCGTAGCTAAATTCCGTATTGATGGGTTTGTATGTCTGACTAGATTTGTATGATTGATCTGTTGATACTGTTTTGCCGTCCCATTCATGATTTATGATTCTTGGCTTTAATTCTCATGTATTGGTATCTGGCCAATATTAATGCATGCTAGTTATGTGATTGATGTCTTGACGGAATATATTGCACAATCGATATCTTGAATTCATAATACAGCTTTTGCCTTGAGACCTGGCGGAGATAGGTGAACTGTAGAAGGTTAAATCTTTGTGTGCTTTTGATAATTAGCTTACTTCTCTTGAGACGCCACGGAGATAGAGTTTAGGTTAACCTACTACTATAGTCAGTCTCCGATTTGAAACTATAGTTACATTAGTGATCCTTCATATGAATGTTGATTAAATTGGTAAATGATTAATAGGTTAATTGTGTGAATTTGGTTAGGTTAAGTACATCCCTAGGTCGATCTTTCATATCCGGTTTTATTCCTTATTTATATTTGAGTCTAGTTTTTTATTTTTTTTTCTCTCGATAAATTGTTGCTGAATAATAATCAAGATTTCGTGTTGATTAATTGTCGTGTTCTCGAGTCGCATCCTCGTGGATACGATATAATATACTTGCTGCTTTACTATCAATTTATTTTGGTAGGAAATTTAGCGATCAAATTTTGCACCGCTGTCGGACCTGCTTAGATTACATAGTGATAATTTTTCAATTGTAGTTATTAATTCAAAGCTTAAATATATATATATATATATATATATATATAGGAGTGGATCAATGAGAACCACATCTTTTGCGAATCTGCGAACCATGCATCGACGTTGAAGATGATAAGATAAGTATAAAGTTGTGCATAACGAAAACTTTCTAAAATTATTTTGTTGGGTAACAATTTTAGAATGTTTTGCTATGCACAACTTTATACCGCCTTGTGCATCATTTTATACGCTTGTGCATAGTTCAAGTTCTCAAAAAGATGAGTTCTCATCGATCCAACCCTATATATATATATAGGGGTTGGATCCGGTGAGAACTCATCTTTTGAGAACTGAACTATGCACAACGTATAAAATGATGACAAGGCGGTATAAAGTTAGCATAACGAAAACATTCTAAAATTGTTACCCAACAAAATAATTTTAGAAAGTTTTCGTTATGCACAACTTTATACTCGCCTTGTGCATCATCTTCAACGTCGATGCATGGTTCGCAGAGTTCGCAAAAAGATGTGGTTCTCATTTGATCCACTCCTATATATATATATATATATATATATATATATATATTTGTGTTGCTTGGATCGATATGATTTTTATCTCTTTGTGCAATGTATGATTACAAGATCCCAAAGGAAAGAAATTATCCCATTGGATCTTGAGATTGAAAGATCACACAAGAGAGAGAGCCGAGAAAGGAGACAAGCGATGGCGGAAAGGCAACCCCAAGGCCATGATAGAATGGCCGAGATGCTAGCCGCGATGCAGCGCCAACTGGCGTTGAATAATCAGATGGGCCAGATGGGTGGACGAGCACAACCCATACCGCCAACCACATGTACGAAAGCCACCGACGGATCGAGCCCATGGAGGATGGGGCCAACGTCAACGCGAATAATTTCGAAGTTAAAGCCCGCCTCATCAAGATGATACAAGCGGGTTTGGGGAGGGTTATCAAGACCCCAATGCACATTTAGAGGCGTTCCTGGATATCTGTGATACTATCAAGCAGAACGGAGTGCCGGCTGATGCCATCCGGATGCAGATGTTCATATTTTCACTGCGGAGTCAAGCGAAAGAATGGTTCAAGAGCTTGGACAGATCACGGATTACCACGTGGGAGCAGCTCTGTGAGAAGTTTCTATCCAAATACTTCCCACCTGCCAAGGCTCAGAAGATCATTGCTGAGATCTCCCATTTTTCACAATTGGGAGATGAGTCATTATTTGAAGCCTGGGAGCGATTCAGAAACCTGCTCCGCAAGTGTCCACAACATGAGTTTTCACCGACGACAAGTAACCCAATTTCTGATGGACTCAATGCTAACACCCGGAGCATTGTTGATGCGTCAGCCGGAGGATGCCTTCTCAATCGAGGAATAGATGAAGCGTTGAGAATAATTGAGGAGATGACATCCAACAGTTATCAGTGGCCGATGGAGAGACAACCGATCAGGAAAGTTGCCGCCGCAGAACTTGACAACAAATACGATGATCTGTTAGAGAAATTTACATCTCTTCAGAAGGAGTATGAAGCCGAGAGGAAAGGGCAGATGACCGTGGCCATGGCGCAGAATATCAAGGAGGTTCAATATGTGAACCAAAGGAGAATGGCTAAGGAAATCGAGGGAACCCACCCTATCATCCCAATAATAGGAATCACCCAAATTTTTCCTATGCCAATGATCAGAATGCTCAGCAATTACCACCTGGCTTTGCTGTTAATAATGGAATGATTGTGGAGCCCAAGAAGTCGAGCCTCGAAGATATGATGCAACAAGTGTTGGCGAGCAATCAACAAATAGCAGCGAGTCACCAACAAATTGTGGCTCAGCAAAATATTCAGATCCAACAGCTTGAGAATAGGATGAATGCTCTGGAGAGCACAGTCAATGCCATTAACAACACGGTGATAGCCCTTGGAAAACAAGTAAAGATGATAGAGAACCAAGTGGGACAGATGGCCAATGAGAGAGCTGGGTTGCATAGGCAAGGACAATTTCCAAGCAACACTGAACAGAATCCTAAGAATCATATGCCTCCGAATCAGTGTAATGCAATATATTTGAGGAGCGGAGCATCCTATACTAATCATCTGGAGCATGAAGGAGAAGATTTGGATGAGCAAAGAGCAGAAGATGACAAACTCACATTTTCTCGCCTCGCGACAGCCAGTCGCGAGAGAATACCGCGAAGGAAGACGGGCCGAGCACAGAAGCAGGCCTCGCGACTCTCCATCGCGAGGAAACCCCGCAAAGACAGACGCGTTAGAGGCAGAACGTTACCTCGCGAGTTTACCTCGCGAGGAAGGGTCGCGAGCAATAGACGCGAAGCAGCATGGAGGATGCGTCGCGAGAGAGTCCAGGGATGAGAATTCGTGAGAGATATTCAGAGAGGGAATCACGACCTTCATCGCGAGCCAAAGACGCGAAGATTGATGGAGAGTGCGTCGCGAGAGAGTTCAGAGGAAGCGTCTCGCGAGGGAATGAGAGAGAGGAACACGCGCAAGCTGAAAACGCGAAGAATCAGTCAACGCTCCCAAAGCCTACAGCCCCATTTCCTCAGCGCATCGGGAAGACAAAATATGATGAGGAGTTCGCCCGATTCAAAGAGATGTTCCAGAAAGTTAACATCACCATACCTCTCTTTGAAGCGCTCAGAAATATGCCCGGATACATTAAATTCTTCAAAGATGCAGTGGCAAGCAAGAAGAAGTTGGGGAAATTTGACAAAATCAACATGTCTGAAGAATGCAGTGCTATCTTGCAGAGAAAGTTGCCACTGAAACAGAAAGATTTGGGAAGCTTCACGTTGGAATGCGAGATTGCAGAGCACATATTTCCCAACGTGTTGTGTGATTTGGGAGCGAGCATAAACCTGATGCCTTTATCCGTGTTCAACCGTTTGGAGCTGGGCAAAATGAAGAAAACTTCAATTTCATTAATGATGGCTGACAGGTCAGTCGCATACCCTAAGGGAATAGTTGAAGATTTGTTGGTAAGAATTCGAGATTTTGTCTTTCCTGCTGATTTCGTTATTTTAGACATTCCTGAATTTAAAAATCAACCACTAATCTTGGGTCGACCTTTTCTAGCCACCGGTCGCGGCGTTAATTGATGTGCGAGAATGTGATATCACATTTCGTGTCAATGATGAGGAGTGAAAATCTCAATATATGATGCCATCAAGCAACACGATAGTTCGAGCATGAAGAGTGTCATTCAATCACCATCGCTGCCTAGCCAAATCTCGAGCTTGGATGTCAACCCACCAGTTGACAAGGGTGCTACAAAGAAGAGATGGACTCGGCATGGAACTCCGAGTGATATATTCAAGTTTGGGGGAGCCACTTCCACACTCGATGGGGTCTGCGATCAATGAAAATATGGAGGCAAGCACGATTGGGAAGAAGTCTCCTGCCAAAACGCCAGATTGATCGAGGTATGAAATGGTCTAGCTAAAGACATTTAAATTTAGCACTTGTTGGGAGGTAACCTAATGTTTTCCTTTGTTTTGTTTGTTTTTCTTTTTTTGTTTTGTTTTCTTTTTGTTTGTTTTTGGTTTGTTTTTCGTGTTTGGGTTTTGTGTCTGTTTTTTGGGTTGAGTTGAATGACGAGCAGCCGATGATGAGAATTGTTTTTACTAGAAAATTTGATTGCAACTGATTTTGTGAGACGAAGCATGTTATGATTATTGTGAGTATTGAGCCTTTGAGAACTCGATCACATTTTTTAAACCTGTGAGACTTGAGCTTTTGACTGTCATATCTTTTCAGTCTTGTTTCTTTCTGTGTGAATAGTTGAAATAGCATGTGTTTATCTAGAACTTGCTCTGGATCTTTTTCGAGGTTGCATTGATGTGCTTAAGAATTATGAGATGATATTAGGCATTCTTTTCTTAGCCTATACACTATCCAAACACTAACCTGTTATTTTATTATCCTTTGATGAGCCCGTTTGAGCCTACTTAATTCTTTCATATAGCCGTGGGTTGGGTTAGGTAGTTAGTATGATATTTGGTTGTTTGAAATTGAGGGTTGAGAAAAAGAAAGGAGAGGAAATAAATGATGAAAGTGATTATTAAAAATAGTTGCTTACCCATATAAGTTCAATTAAAAAAAATGACACAAGTGTGTGAAAAGAACATAAATGGGTAAGTAGCTAGTGCTTTAAGATGAGTATATCACTTATATAATAAGTGTGAGGTCCTTAATAGAAAAATGACTTCTTGGTATGGAGAATTGAAAAAAATTGTGAAAGTTTGGGAATTGTGTCTTGTGATACTTATGGTGTTTTTCATTATGGGATTATGAGTCACTTAGCCTAAATATATCATACCTTACCAAAGAGCCTACATTATAACCTTTTATAAGACCTTTTTGATCCTAGTTCTTGAGCACATATTTGAGTAATGGAGAATTAGACGATTTGCAAGCTTATGGTAGATTCCATGTGTTTTTAAACTTTGAGAGTATACACATCCTCCTTGATACACTTGAGTGTTTGAAGTTTCTTATATATACATCTATGTTGTGAGGATTCAAGTTTAAGAAGGCTTGTGCTTATGATTATTATGATGTGTGGAGTTTAACGAAAGATGTTGTGATTTGATTCATTTGAGTGAATCGTTTATTGCTCATTGCTCTGAGGCTTATTGCTTTTGTTGTTCGACTCTTTGCCTGTCTTTGGTCGTCTCTCCTTTGTTCTGATTTGTTTGAGGACAAACAAAAGGTTAAGTTTGGGGGAGTTGATAAGCCTCATTTTTACTAGATTTATAAGGCTATATTTGTTTCGTTTATAATTGATAAGTGATCTTTTGAGCTGTCTATTGATACATTTATGTTTACATTGGAAGATATTATGCCGTGTGTGTTTCATGTCATTTTAGCAAATGTTTTGATGTCAAAAATGTGGATCACGATAAAGAGGAATCAATAGCCCAGTTGCGAGCTCGTGCGAAGAAGAACTGTTTGAAAACGACGTTGAATATGATGAAATGGTTTTGATAAGGATGGATTTTAAAAGTTTATAATATTAAAGAGCATCTCGATAGGAGTCCATAGGCGCAAACAGATCGCAATTCGGAATCCAAACGAGAGAGAACGGAGCGAAACAGCGAAGTCGCGCAATGCGCAGCCGAGGAAAAGACGCCTCGCGAGTTTTGCTCGCGACAAACTCACGAGAATACTTGAAATCACAGCAATTTGAAGCTTCGCGAGTTGGCTTCGCGGGATGCCTTTGCGAGCACGCTTCGCGAGGAGTAATAGAAGAGCAGCAATTAGAATGATTCGCGTGTTTGCTTCGCGGGATTCTCTCGCGAGCAAGACTCGCGAGGAAGAACGAAAGCGCACAGAATGGTTTCCTCGCGACTTTCCTTCGCGGCTCGAGGTCACGATAGCGTCTCGCTAGGCGTAATCCTAGGGTTCAATATATGCGCGCACGAGACATTCGACGAGGGGGCGCACACTTTTACAGACGAGAGCTTTTCTTTTACAGAACACTCGTTTTTCTTTTTGCTCTTTTATCTTTCTGATTCCAGTTTATTAGTTTAGCTTTGTTGTTCAATTCCTTTTGATTCGAGTATTCCAGTTATTTTAATTCCAATTTCGTTTTCAATTCTTATCCAAGTTCAGATTTATTTACGGATCAAAGCTGTTACATTGTTCATCGTGGATTTCTACGGTGTTATTTATTTAATTCAGTTCATGTTATTTTTATTTATTTATTGCTTTAGTAATTTAATTATAGCTAAATTCCGTATTAATCCTAGGGTTTGTATGTCTGACTAGATTTGTATGATTGATCTGTTGATACTGTTTTGCCGTCTCATTCATGATTTATGATTCTTGGCTTTAATTCTCATGTGTTGGTATCTGGCCAATATTAATGCATGCTAGTTATGTGATTGATGTCTTGACGAAATAGATTGCATAATCGATATCTTGAATTCATAATACAGTTTTTGCCTTGAGACCTGACGGAGATAGGTGAACTGTAGAAGGTTAAATCTTTGTGCTTTTGGTAATTAATTTACTTCTCTTGAGACCCGACGGAGATAGAGTTTAGGCTAACCTACTACTATAGGCTGTCCTGACGGAAACTATAGTTACATTAGTGATCCTTCATATGAATGTGGATTAAATTGGTAAACAGATTAATAGGTTAATTGTGTGAATTTGGTTAGGTTAAGTACATCCCTAGGGTCAGTCTTTTATATCTGATTTTATTCCTTATTTATATTTGAGTCTAGTTTTTTTTATTTTTTTCTCTCTTGATAAATTGTTGCCTGAATAATAATCAAGATTCTGTGTTGATTAATTGCTGTGTTCTCGAGTCGCAGTCCCTGTGGATACGATATAATATACTTGCTGTTTTACTATCAATTTATTTTGGTAGGAAATTTAGCGATCAATAGAGGCAGATTTCAACAAACTTATGCAGGTAACAGGAATAGGTCTAAGTCAAGACCAAAATCGCGAGGCCATATTTCTTGGGATCAAAGCAATGTAAGAAGGAACCAATCTCGTAATGAACGTGATACCCATAGAACTGAATATGTTCCTGTTTGGACTAATAACTCAAAGACAATGAGCCTATCACGAGGCGGTCAATACCACATTCGCCTAATTCACCATCATCATTCCTCCAATGGCTAACCCTACGGATTCTCCACCCACGGTCCCCAACCCAATTGGGACGGTGCTAACTCTCCAAGTCAGGTCAGGGGAAGTTCCCCAAGCCACGTGAGCCAAAGCTTTGATACTCAACAAATTGATCAAGGGATGAACATAGCCACCTCTACAATCCAAGCTTCTAAAACGGAAAACCTTAGAAATTGTGTAGAATCAAGCATTGACGAATCTGAAGTTAATTCAGTTACATTGGGTTCTAAAGATACAGCCACCAGCACTTCTTATGTGTCTGAGTCAAGCCAAACGGCCCCTATACCAACAGGTACAAATGTTCCAAATCCTCTTATTTTTAACCCTGCTTTCGAGGCATTGGCCTCTCCATCTGGCAATATAGGTGATAATTGGGTACAAGCCGAGGGTACCTCTGCCCAAGCCGAAGGTATGAAGCAGGCACATGGGGAGTTAGTCAAGCAACCCCCGTTAGGGAGTAAACTCGAGATGTGGTAGGGGATGCTTCTAAGTATGACAACATCACAAGGAACAAACGCAACAAGAAGCAATCGCCAGCAAAGCCTGCTGGACGTCCACAAGGGAACAACAAAGGTAAAAAACGTTCCAAATGATAGTTGTCATTTGGAATATAAGGGGCTTGCACCAAGCCCATAAACAAGGTGCAGTCAAGGAATTTATGCAAATGAACAAAGCAGACGTCATTGGTCTAGTCGAGACTAAACTCAACGAAAGGAGTTTAAGTATCCTTTTGAATAACCATTTCCATAATTGGAACATGTAATAATTTCAATATTGTTAAAGGGGTCGATACTTATCCTGTGGAACCACGCCGTGTTGATTTAACTATATGTAGCATTGAGAAACATGGTCCACACAAGGCCACTTGCAAAACTACTAATAATTCTTTCAATCTTTCGGTTGTCTCCATGGCTTCGGACGGTCCCAAATAGGAGGAACTGTGGGACTCAATGTTACAACACATTCTCTTAATACACCATCAATTATTGGGGCGACTTCAATTGCATTTTAGCACCAGAGGATGATTAGGGGTTCGTATCTCACGAGTATGAACTTAAAGATTTTGTAGATACATGTGCGTACCTCACCCTGGATGATTCCCCAGCATTAGGATGTAAGTATACATGGACTAACGGCACGGTATTTAGTAAGATCGATCGTGTTTTGGTCAACAATGCATGGTTCGAAAGTAACCTGTTGTGCACAACAACCTTCCAAACGCCAGGAGTCCATTCAGATCATACACCCGCTATCATTAGCTTATTTGGTGAGATCGTTTCTAAACCTAAACCTTTTAAGTTTTTCAACTTATGGATTAAACATGCAGATTTTAAGTCACTTGTGGAACGCCACTGGGAAAAATTGGAGGAGGGTACCGCACAATTTAGGCTGACAACTCGGGCTAAAGCTTTTCAAGCACATCTTAAAGCATTCAATTTCCGGGAATACATCAACATTTCGGCTCGAGCTTCATCAGCTCGCACACTTCTTGGAGAGGCACAATACCATCTTGATTTAGATCCGCATAATCAAGAGCTTAAGGAAACTATCATATCGTCCAGGATCAAAGCAACCTTTTATGACAAAGCCGAAAGGGAGTTTTTCTCGCAAAAAGCCAAATCGCGTTTTTTAAACAATAGTGACCGAAATACTAGTTTCTTTCACTCCATTGTTAAGAGGAATAACTCACGTAATGCGATCGCTTTCATTTGCAGGGATGATGGCTCAACAACATATGACCAGGATGAGATAGCCCGCGAATTTATCAATTACTACACAAATTTGTTTGGAACTAATGTGGAATCCAACCCAATTGATCCAACAATCTTAGCAAGCGGGCCTATCCTTGAAGCATCTCAAAAAAATGAGCTTATTAGAATTGTCACTGCTGAAGAAATTAAAGAGGCGCTCTTCAGCATCGGTAATGATAAAGCGCCTGGGCCAGATGGATATACATCAGCTTTCTTCAAAAGTAATTGGGACATTATCGGGCCAGAGATCGTTGAAGCTGTTAAGGAGTTCTTTGCAACTGGGCAACTCCTTAAAAGATTAAATGCGACCATCATCTCTCTTATTCCAAAGTCTTCCATCAATTCCAAAGCTTCGGACTTTAGACCTATCGCATGCTGTAATGTTTTGTACAAGATCATCACTAAAATCATCTCCAACAGACTTGCGCCTATTATGGGGTCAATGGTTAATAAAGCTCAGTCAGCTTTTGTGCAAGGAAGGAGCATCATGGATAACATACATCTCGCACAAGAGCTTATGAGAGACTACACAAGAAAGCGTTCCACTCCGAGATGTGCTGTCAAAATTGATCTCAGGAAAGCTTATGACACGATCTCATGGGACTTTCTACTACAAGTACTTAATGGTCTGAATTTTCATCCGATATTCACTAATTGGGTAATGCAATGCGTCACCTCTCCCCAATTTTCCATAGCCATCAATGGCAGTTTGCATGGATTCATTCGGGACGTCGAGGACTTAGGAAAGGGACCCAATGTCCCCTCTTTTATCCTCCTGTATGGAGTACCTCTCAGCTTCGATGTCGAACGACGACTTCAGATTTTAACTTCCATGCGAAATGTGGTAAATGCAAGATCACCCACCTCGCATTCGCGGACGACCTGATGCTGTTTGGGAGATGCGACTTCACATCAATGAAAATCCTTGCCGATACTATCTCGTAATTTTCGAGGCATCGTCTCCGAAATTAATAAAGATAAATCCCTTATCTTTGCGGGGTTTCCGTGGGACGAATGGACCGCATTGTCGATATATTGGCTTTAGCCTTGGTGAACTCGATCAAATATCTTGGAGTTCCCTCGCATCAAGAAGTTAAATCTTACTGATTATGCACCACTCATCGATCAATTTGCGGCCCTTACCAAAAGATGGTCAGCCATAACCCTTTCATATGCATGAAGAGTTGAACTTATCAAATCAGTGTTGCAAGGGGTCGAGTGCTATTGGATGCAGGTATTTCCCTTACCTTGTAATGTCATTGATCGTATCTCAAGCATAGCTCGAAGGTTTCTTTGGGGCTCCAAAAAATCCCCGGTTGCATGGACCGATTGTTGTAAACCAAAGGAGGAAGGGGGATTGGGTTTCCGGGATCTTAAATCATGGAACTCTGCCTTGCTCTCAAAAAATATTTGGAATATCCACAGTAAGGCAGACTCGATGTGGATACGTTGGATCCATGCAGAATATATCCAGTCAGGCAATATATGGGATTGGAAATGGAAGAAAGGCATGTCCCCCTCCTTAAAAGATTCACAGAAATTAGGGACCAAATCTTACTTTCATTCAACGATAATACTGAAGTTACGACAAAACTCCTCAGTGAATGGCATGCGTCTAAAGGCAGCTCAGATGCATATGAGTGGTTTAGGCCCAAAACCGAAAAGAAATTCTGGCACCGCTTTATCTGGAAAAACTTCATCCCTCCAAAGTTTTCGTTTATAACATGGATGGCACTTAGAGAACGACTTGCCTCGCGAGATAGACTTACGTACTTAAACGTTGATGATAGGTGCCCCTTATGCAATGACAGTGCAGAGTCTATGGAACATCTATTCTTCGACTGACAAGTCACTAATGATGTTTGGAGCAACATCAAAGTTTGGCTAAACCTGACGAGACATCTTTCCACCATCGCTAGCACTATCAAATGGCTAGATCGAGAGAAGGCAGGCCCGATAATCCTTCAAAAAGCCCGTCGGATTGCGCTTATGGCAACTGTCAATCATATTTGGAAACTACGCAATGCTAAGGTTTTCGAGAATCTCCATTTTGTTGTGAGTCAAGTAATTGCTAAAATTAAGACTGATGTCTACTCTGTTCTTTACTCGCTCTATCCGATTGATGCTGTAATCTCTCTTTTACCTTGTTGATAGGTTTTAGTTTGTATCCTTTGTGCCATCGGCCTTTCTGTTGTATTTTCTAGGGGCTGGACTTTCTTGTTTTATCCGACGGCCAAGTTCTGTATTAAAAGCTCTATATTAAGACTTGGGTGCGTGAGTTGGCGTCAATAGGGACTCTATCCCTGTTGGGCAGCTGTGGGCATGTTTTCGATCTTTGCATGATTTCTTGCATGATTTACGGTCACTTCATACTGTGTGATGCATAATTACTTCATGAACATCAGATATATGATTGGGTATCTGCTTATATGCACTATGATTCATATGTCATGATTTTCGTTCTTGATCTTTTGAATATTGATAATCAATTCATGCGTTAAGTGATATATGCGCGATGGGTGGCCTCCTCCGGTAGGCATAAAAGTATGGTGTGATAGGTGGCCTTCATTGGTAGGCATAATGTGCTTTTCACCCCATCTGTTCCACCCTCTTCGTGCCATCACTTTCTTGCTCTTAACTGTTATTTTAGTGATGGGACGTCCCCCCTGGTGGACTTAGGTTGTGTGATAGGTCCCCCCCCTTTTAGGGTAGGAACATAACATAGGATGAGACAATTGTTCTCGGGACTAAAACTTTTGTATAGAAGTCTTGGGTTATGGATTTAGCTTCTACGCATGTCATCTTGCATAATAATTAGTTCATGATCAGCATAAAAGCCCTTCACATGTCCATGCATTCAAGATTTCAATGGTGATCTTCAGTGCTTAAAATCAAGTCTCCAATGTATGCGTATATATGATCAATTACTGCTTTATGCCCTCAATATGCTCATCCTCGGGAGTATTCTTGGCTGTCATGGACATTTATGTTAATTCTTCGTCAGACAAGCCACACCCTCCCTCGTGTCAGTTTGAGTGATTTGTAAGGAGGGTACTCTTTTACTTGTATGGTGTTTTTTCCCACTAGGTTTTCGCCATACAAGGTTTTAACGAGGCCCGCCATTCCGTGCAATGGGTTGCGATGTAATATGTTGGACATTTATCTATCACCCTCGAGTTTGTTCTCATCCTTCCCTTTTCAGCCTGTTTGGCTCTTTCGTTGGACCCTCCTAGAGTCATGGTCCTATCCTCACCCTCACGCCTCGCAATTGCTTTTCCTCGGGTATGTCTGGGTATTTGTACATGACACATTTTAATTAATGAAATTTAATTCACCAAAAAAAGAGAAGGCTATTTTGATTGGTAAAAAAATTGGTGCACCGTGCACCCGGCCTCACCTCGCGGCCAAGCCCCATCCCTTTTATATTTTATTTACAATGATTAATTATTAAATTCATTAGATTAATTCATTAATGGATTATTATTTAGTAATATTCAAATAAAATTGACTAATTTCATTATTTGTTTCAATTTAAAATTTGCTAAACAAAAAAAAATTAAATAAAAAGGGGATGGACCGGCCTCATCGTGGATTATCAATGATCTTACCCAGTGTGCGCACTCGCTCAAGAGAAAGACAAGTCCTTGCTCCAAATCCAAATCTATCAAACAACTATTTGAAGGTCTAAACTACCCCCATCTCCACCCCCAATCTACACCATGGGTCAGGGTACTCCCGGCGGCCTCAATCGCCAGCTCCCCGGCGACCGCAAGAGCGATGGGGACAAGAAGGAGAAGAAATTCGAGCCGGCGGCGCCTCCAGCGCGCGTCGGTCGGAAGCAGCGCAAGCAGAAGGGGCCCGATGCGGCGGCTCGGATACCTACGGTCACGCCGCTGACCAAGTGCAAGCTGCGGCTGCTGAAGCTGGAGCGAATCAAAGATTATTTGCTCATGGAGGAGGAGTTCGTGGCCAATCAGGAGAGATTGAAGCCGCAGGAGGAGAAGACGGAGGAGGATCGCTCCAAGGTCGACGATTTGAGAGGCTCGCCCATGAGCGTCGGGAATTTGGAGGAGTTGATTGATGAGAATCACGCCATTGTTTCATCGTCGGTGGGGCCGGAGTATTACGTCGGGATCTTGTCGTTTGTGGATAAGGATCAGCTCGAGCCTGGATGCGCGATTCTTATGCACAATAAGGTATAATCTTTACTCTCAACGTGGAAAACTCTGGTTTCGGTTAAGGCTTTTTTCAGAAAAATAAGGTGCTTTAGTAATTCGGTGAGTGTTTTCAGGGGAGTTTTGCTTGTGCCTTACATAGATTATGAGCTCTGAAATCTAGTAATTTCTTATTTGAAGAAAATATTGAGATTGATATCTGTTTTAGGAGGAAAGAACTTTAATTCAAATATTAGTAGGTGGTATTATCTTGGAGTATCGTTTATATGTAATTTTGATTTTAGCTAGGGCGTTTCTTAGAGTATCTGGTTCCTCTTTGAGTCATATTAGATCCACTTGCTTAAGGTGCGGCTTTAAGATTTATACATTAAGTATTTGAGAGCTTCTGCTTGGTTAAGAGAGTAAATGAAGCTGAAATTGTCATTTGAGAGCTTCTGGCTTGATTTATTCTTGAATTTGTGTTCCGCCTGAGTCATTGTTTGTTTTCAAATCTTATGAACTTATAAAAACGTTCTTAATCCTCACATAACAACTTAATAGTCTGTAAAGTTTAGGTTTAGGATTTGACAATTGATCCTCTACCTGGATTGTCACTCTTCTTGCTGCTGTATTATGGGCTTCACCTAGCATTTGATATTGGTTCGTGCGTGTCCTCAGGGTTTATCCACTAAAGAAATTGGTGATGGCTCTTGGAGAAGTTCCATTGAGATTATTTTGTATCATCTGAAAATTATTTTCCCTGTAGAATGAATTATATCAGAATTCTGAACTAATGAAAGAAGATGAATGTTCATTTAGAAACACAACAACTTTTGCATGCCTATTGAAATAATTTTGCTTTTCCATAGAATAGTAGCTTAAATTTTAATATTTTTAGAGTACCACTCTGGTTCCCTCCAGATAATGTTGACAAAAGGAACTTTGCTTTTACATTCCTGGATTAGTTGAGGGGTTGAGTAGGTTTCATGAAGTTAAAACTTTATTCCTCTGACTGGATTCACAGACTTTGCAACCAAAAAGGAGATGCATGTATTTTATTTTGCAGCAGCAGATGTTTCCAGAAATTTGATCATAAGAAAAGCAAAACGTTTCATGATAAAAAGGGGCAACTATGGGGATTGAGTTCCATATACTGTTGCTGCTCAATGAAGCTTATATTGGGTTTGCCTTATTGCAGGTTCTATCTGTTGTTGGGCTGCTTCAAGATGATGTTGACCCAATGGTATCTGTCATGAAAGTTGAGAAAGCTCCATTAGAGTCATATGCCGATATTGGTGGTCTGGATGCCCAGATCCAGGAAATCAAGGAGGCAGTTGAGCTTCCATTAACACACCCTGAACTGTATGAAGATATTGGTATTAAACCTCCGAAAGGTGTCATATTATACGGAGAGCCTGGAACTGGGAAAACTTTACTTGCAAAGGTACATGTACTTGATAGTGGGCACTAGCCTTCTTTATGTCTCCTATATCTACGCTGAAAGAATTGTGCGATTTATAATACCATGGGCTCTGACTTTAGAATTCTTTTACTCATTTGAGGAATGACGAATTGGTGTGTACTATGCGTGTAACATTTAATGAAGGAAAATTAAGGAAATAATGTTATGCTGTTCTATTTTTTGTTTCTTGTGCTTCCTTTCTTTCCAAAGAAGTTTGTCATAGTTTGATGCGCAATGACTACTTTTGACCTTGGACTGCCTAAAGCTTGCTATGTCAAGCTGGTGACTTCCTTCTTGTCACCGTGAACTGTTAGGTGTTGAACATTTCATTTGATCCCTTATATGGGCATAAGCTGAAAGAAAAGTGGCATATGTGGAATCACTTTTTGTGGTTGTAAATGCTTGCATTTAGCATTTGAAGATCATATTTTTTGTGGGTGGTTGCATCACCTGGCTTCTCTTAAAAGTGGATTGTGCCTGTTCTATCCTTGGTCTACTGATTGTTTTATTCAGCTGGTTTAGATCTTCAGAGTTTGTGTGAAGTGCTTAGTTCTCATTCTATCGTTCCAAATTTATAGGCCGTGGCAAATTCTACATCAGCAACTTTCTTGCGTGTTGTTGGAAGTGAATTAATTCAAAAATATCTGGGAGATGGTCCGAAATTGGTCAGAGAACTTTTCAGAGTTGCTGATGACCTCTCACCCTCTATTGTCTTTATTGATGAAATTGATGCAGTGGGTACAAAAAGGTAACATCAAGATGGGCTGCCATTTACTTTTCCGCCAGGCTATTTATTGGATAAACTTTCTGTGACCAGGTATGACGCCCACTCAGGCGGTGAACGTGAAATTCAAAGGACTATGTTGGAATTGCTGAACCAGTTAGATGGTTTTGATTCAAGAGGAGATGTGAAAGTAATCCTTGCAACAAACAAAATTGAAAGTCTTGATCCTGCTCTCCTTCGGCCCGGTAGAATAGACAGGAAAATTGAGTTCCCTCTTCCAGATATCAAGACAAGGAGGCGCATTTTCCAGGTATGTGTAGCTTATGAATTATGATTTGTCGCCAAAAAAATATGCTGGTGTTTCTTTTCAAATTCTCAAATAGCCATTGGAGTGAAGTAGTAAATGTGTTTTTGATGCTTAGATACACACATCAAGGATGACGTTGGCAGAGGATGTCAACCTGGAGGAATTTGTTATGACCAAAGATGAGTTTTCTGGAGCTGATATTAAGGCCATATGCACTGAAGCTGGTTTGCTTGCTTTGAGAGAGCGGCGAATGAAGGTTAGATAAACCCTTCATTAAGATCCTCTAGAACTCTTTTAACTGTTTTCTAGGATGGGCAAAGTTGCATTATCCTTTTGAAGTAGGCTTTTTTCTTTCATTAGATTTTTATATTTTCTTGAAACCCAAATTCTGATCTTGTCTAGGAGAGACCTAAAGAATCACTTGTTAGGGGCAGATGAGTGCTTGATATTAGTACTAGCTGTCAAAATAGAATGACCTTGTGAGATATTGTTAGTTTCATCTGGTGAGGTTTGCACTGGAAGCTTGCTACATTTGAAAGTAGTCTGCTAGTTTTAACCAGCCGATAAAAACTTACTAGGGTTGGACTGGACAAATTTATATCTCGTTATATGCGTAAGTTGGTTAGCACTAGACATTTTAGCTGCAGACGGTGACATTAATTATTTATATTTAGGTGACTCATGCTGACTTCAAGAAGGCAAAGGACAAGGTTATGTTTAAGAAGAAAGAGGGAGTTCCTGAGGGGTTATATATGTGATGATTCTTGGCCTGCTGTTTCCCAAAACAGATGTGTATCACATGTTTTTCAATTCGTTAAGCCTTATGACAATCTGTCGTCTTGTCAATGCTTTTTCGGACTAGTTTATCATGTGATAAATTTTTTTTGGGCGAACCTTCATATTTCATTAATCTTGTTGAATGTGATGTCTACTAGGAAACAATGTTTATTTCTTCCTGTGCCTTATCCTCATTTTCTAGTTCAGTAATCCTATTTCATAGTATTTGATTAGAGCTAGTATATCGATAGTCAATTTGACTGCTTAGTGGTGGTTAATATCGTAGGCAGCATTTTGAAGCTCATGTTGATAAGAAAGCTAGCATTTTAAATAATTTTCTGTTAATTTTGAAACTCATGTTGTTAAGAAAACTAGCTTTTGTAATCATTTATGTAAATGGAGTATGGCTCTAATAATGGTTAGAACTTGATTGCTACCAGTTATCATACGAAACCTTTTAAGATTTAAGCTTTGCATGCTCATGTTTCTTTATCTTTTTAATCATTTTTAGGTAATGAGTTTATGACAAGTTACAACTTACATGCAAAGGTTGAAATACAATCAAAGTGACGGAATATAAATTTAGTCCAACTATCGAAACAAACAATGCATATAAACTGAGGCTTTATAAAGTACCTACCCATGGATGGTAGAATTAATTATCTACCACACATTCGATGTGAATTGGTTAAAGAGACATTCCAACCTCAGAGCATTAATTAAGAGGGCATTTACGAGTTAGAATCGATGATATTCAGTTTTATATCTTTATTGTTAGAACTTTTTTATGTCCATACTTCTTAATTAATTGAATATGTATCAACCAAGTTAATTCAAATAGTAAAAATTAGGGTATATATTACTTTAGGTTTCAAATTATACTCATTTTATGAAAAACTAGTGTATAACCTGTCAAAATTTGACAGGAGTCACATTATATTGTAATTTATATATATAATCTAAAAAATAAGTTAATATTTTATTTTAAAATGATAGTATTTCGATAATTTATTGCAAGAAGTATAGAAAATTAATAAAATTATGATAGAAAAATATTAAGAGGTTGTATGTTCGATTTTTTCCCACCACTTTCTTTATCTTCAAGAAACCAAAAAAATAAAATAAATGTATGTTTAAAGAGTTAATAATTAAATATTTATTTAAATATAGAAAATGGAGTTATTTAAATATAATATTTCTCTAAAATATGAAAAAATAGCTTTGTAATTACCTCACAATAAGTCAAAAATTCCATCGTATACATTTTAGTTGTTATATCTTGTATCTGACTATCCTAGTCATAGATTAAATTGAGTCATCTTTAGCTAGTAATTCATAAGATTACAACATACATTTCACTCATGGTTTAACACAAGTTTTGGTAGTTACTATCTTACGTCGAAAATAGCCCAGCCGTTTCTCTTGTTAATGGTCATAGAGAAGCAAATGATCTTTTTTATGTGTACAAATTTGATATATAATTTGTATTATTATATAATAGTATCCACTAATTATCTAAGTTAAAGAGGTCATTAGCAATCACTTGAACCCATCTAGAACCTCCCAAAAACCCAATTAAAAAGTGTCTTTACTATCCATTCTCATTTCAAACTCGTATAGTGATACTCATAATTAACCAAATCCGTTTAAGTTTATAGATACAAATTGTTGCAATAATAAGCATTACTCATTCCCGAACCAATCTCATATAGTAGTATATAATAATGATGAGAATTAAAGAGATCATTTATTTAGATATAAAAATATTTTCAGCCATCTAGACCCGTCTATAATGTATATACATATTCCGGTCCAAGATTTGATCAAAAAGTGATTTAGTACTCGTTCTCATCCAAAACAGTATATTGATACTCATAATTACTCACGCTTATTAAAATTTTAAAATATAAATTGATAAATGGTATTACTCGTTCACATACCAATCATATATAGTGGTACTCGCTAATTATCTGAATTAAAAATATCATATATTTAAATATAAAAATATTTTTAGTCATCTAGACCCGTCTAGAATTTATATACGTGCATTTTCCCTAACTCGACATATTAAAGAGTGACTATTAAAAAATAAAAGATTATTGAACATATAAATTTTAAATTATACAATCTATAAAATTTGTTTTGAATATATATATATATATATATATATATATATATATATATATATATATATATATATATATATATATATTATGGTGAGAAAGTTCCTTAGTGTAGGAAATAGGAATAGTAGTACATCTTTCATATTTGTGTATCACAATCGAAATTACTATGTTGCATATGTTAGTTTAGCACATATTTCATCTCTTCAGTAGCACATATGATAAACATATTAGTTTAGCACATCTTTCATTCAACAGAGTAGCACACGAAGGGTTCTAGTGTTGCACAAGAATCCGCGTAGCACACAAAACTATAGCACAATCGAATTAAATCTCAACCATTGATCCAAATA
Organism: Salvia rosmarinus; assembly: GCA_036937905.1. Taxonomy (NCBI): domain Eukaryota; kingdom Viridiplantae; phylum Streptophyta; class Magnoliopsida; order Lamiales; family Lamiaceae; genus Salvia; species Salvia rosmarinus. The sequence goes on along the minus strand of CM072813.1, from coordinate 78,656,515 downwards.
ATCAAAGGTTCGGATTCATTCCTATTTCCTACCAATTATCCTTTCCTACCGATCCATCTCATATATATATATATATATATATATATATATATATATATATATATATATAGGGTTGAGTTTCAATTTTAGTAGTACCCGATCCCTAGATAGTATGTAGTACTCAATCTAGATCACATATTTTGAACATGTGGCAATCTAGACATTTTGAACATGTGGTCGCACACATGGTAATCCATTTTTCATTTATTTATCTTTTTAATTTTTGCAAGGGTATATTGGGCAAAAATAAAAACTTAGTGTTCTTCTTCTTCTTGTTCTTCTCTTCTCCGATTTTCTTCATCTTCTTCGAATTTTTTTAAGACGACGGTGACGACGGATGCGATTAGCTATGTGTGACGGCGAACGGTGATGGTGCGACATCAATGGTGTGAAGCATAAAACAACAGATTTTGAAAGATAAAAGAGAGGAAAAATAAGATTTTGAGAAGAAATTTGAGAGATTTTGTGAAAAAATAAGATGTAATTTTGAAGGATTGAGAGACATGGTGGTTATGACAGTAGTTTATGACGAAGTTCGCCGGTAATCGGAGAAAGAAGCGGGAAAACGACGGAGAAGGATAATGAGGAGATTTGCTGTCGAATATGAAGTATGCATGCTGCAAAACGTAAAAATGCATACCTCAAAACGTCAACATGCATTCTATAAAACGTAGACATGCATCTAAAAAATATAAACCTGTATATTTTCTAACAAAAATATGCATATTACAAAACAATAACATGCATATGACTAAACACAAACCTGCATGCCACGAAACACAAACATGCATGTTTTAAAAAAGAAAATCATAGGTTTCTCATTCACGACATCTCTCTTTATATATCCTCCGATATACACAAATACTTATCTTGTTGATCCTTTGTTTTCTTTATTGTTGATCATATGTTTTCTTTCGAATTATGAAGTTAGAAGTAATAGATCTAAACGTCAGAATAAATTTTGGAGAAATCAATCTCATATACATTTTGTGTTCAATATTATGCAGTTTTATGTTCAATCGTATGTAGTTTTCTATATAACAATATGCGTGTAGTTTCTGGAGAAATAAATCTCATACATTTTTTTGTTAACACGTATGCAGTTTTATGTTAAAACATATGCAGTTTTGTGTTCAAACATATGCAGTTTTCAGTTTTAAAACATGCATGATTTTTTATCACATAAAAAATCAAATTACTAATCTACCACATCAGTAGCGAAATTAGAGTCAAATGACTTTAAAAAATCCGAAAAAATCTCTACCATAGGATCTATGAGATGAGTAGATGAGATTGAGTCTACATACTACCTCAGAGCTGAGTACTATTTGATCCTTCTTCTCTCCCTCTCAATATATATATATATATATATATATATGGGGTTGTGAACTCATCTTTTTGAGAACTTGAGAACCATGCATAAGGCGTTGAAGATAATGCACAAAAGTATAAAGTTGTGCATAACGAAAACTTTCTAAAATTGTTGCACAACAAAATAATTTTAGAAAGTTATGCACAACTTTATCTCGCTTTTGCATCATCTTCAAAATCTTATGCATGGTTCGCAGAGTTCGCAAAAAGATGTGGTTCATTTGATCCACTCATATATATATATATATATATATATATATATATATATATATGTGTGTGTGTGTGTGTGTGTGTGTGTGTGTCCCAAATTTCATACAAAGTGATTTTAACATGATAATAACTGCTAATTGCTGATATTAAAGAGATAATATATTTAGATATAAATATTTTCAACCACCTGAACTTTTATATGATGTATATACATGTAATTATCACAAACCTGATTAAAATTTGATTTTACTAAACGTTTTTTCTCAAATTCGTATAGTATTACTCGTAATTTCCCAAACTTGTTTAAATTTATAAATATAAGTTGTTACAATGATATTTATTTATTTGAGCAAAAATCATTTTACGTTATATTTATAGTCATAGTAAATATAATATAATATAATGAAAATAATTGTTTATGTAACAACAATTAAATGTGTAACTCTGAACTTGTACATTTCTCTATATCATTTGATAAATAAGGTTTCAGATGAATTAGAATCCACATTTATATTAATTTTCAACTAAAAACACAAAAAACGTATCATGGGGCTTCAACCAGTCACTTCCACTTAAAATCAATAACAATTATTTAACTAATAATTAAATCATGACTTTTAATCTTTTATAGTAAACTGATTTTAGATCGTTCATAAATTTGACATTGTTTACATATCGCTCTATCATGGCTACATTGTTTCAATAGTTATCAATTAAATATTCAGAGAAGAATAAGAAATTGAAATAAAAACCATATCAACATGAAATTAAGAACCACAAATTCAAAATGAATTCGCTATTAAAGTTAATACATTCGCTGGAAAAATTACTAAATCCAAGAATTCAAAATTTCACCTAGGTTCGAATCCCATGAGAAGCGAAAATTTTCATTTTTTTAGATTTAGTAACTTCCCAACAGATTCATCAATTTTCACAACAAATTCATTAATTTTTGGTTTTTTCACGTTCTCACGATAAAAATAGTTCTCACGTTAATCCTCTTATGTGTATGTATAAATATATATAATATGAACCTCCAGACAATATGTTCAAATTCTATGAGCCGTTTGATCAATTAGCTTTATTCTATAATTTGTATATCTAATTTTGTGCATATATATGTCCTAAATTTTGTGCGAACCAATCTATTAATATAATTATATATATCTGCAATCTTGGATCAAATGGCTCTAATTTCGGATTCAATGAATATGTATTACAAATAGTGGGATAAAAGTTTGTAAGTGTAGTATTACTTGTAATAATCAATTTATTCTTGTGAATTATAAACTTGAAATTAAAATGGCATAAAATTGAGAATTTATAAAATTAGAAATTCAAATGCCAGGTAAGATTGTGTATGGATGAAGAGATATGATTCTTTATCGAATTGTAGAATTAATACATAGATAGACACTCCTATCTTCGTTTATATAGCTATAGAATTAATAGATACTCATATCTTTGTTTATATAGTTTTATTATGAGATTCATCAATTAAATTACCATTATAAGAAATGTACACAATAGGAATGTGACTAAACCATTTAATTTTAGAATTATTTATATTATATACAACGCAATCTAAAACCAATGTTCCACAACATGTATCAACTTAAGGAACAATAAAAACAAAATATATAATCCTTGGCAATAAAACAATAATCTAACGCAAAATCCAAAATAAATAAATAACAAAATTAGATTTTACCTTCTTGTAAATGAAAAATAAAAATTCTCAAATTGGTGACATCAAGAATGTTCTCAACTCATTTACAATTACATATTTATCAAAGAGCTCCATCAAATCAAGATTACATATTAAGTGTTAAGTTTCATCTCTTCCCATTGCTGTTCTTCTGCAAAAATAAATGAAAAAATTCTTCTTCACCAACCTCTTTTTCGCGCTGCAATGGTCTTCTTCGGTGGCCACATGAAGTAGTTTGCTACCGTCGATGACATCCACATTGTGCATCTATATATAGATATAGGTATACATTCATAATTTTGTGAATTTTAAAATTGACCAAGCTAAACTCTTACAAAATACATATATAAATTAAACCCTTCCTATATTCATTAATTAACATAATATGTGAGATAAAATGTCAATCAAGCACTTCAAAAAATCTGTCAACATTTATAAATGATCATTTTTCATTTGTTCTGTTCTATAATTCCTCGTCTCCAATTAATGTGTAGGTTGAAGAAGATCAATAGCTTCATATATATCCTTCTTATATTGTTTGAACAAACTAACCCGTTGAATTGGATAGAACAGCTGGAGCCAAATCTTTAAATAAATTAACAAAATGATATGGTTTATGTAGTAACATATCAACTGATGATAAAAAATACATATAAAAAAATATATCCAAGAATGCCCATAAATGCACATTGATGTTGATTGATGATAACAGTTTAATATATAAGGAAAACAATTCATTAATGTATATTTATATAATTATGAATTGGGCTAATAATAATTATTTAAGTACATAAAATATGGAATTTAGATAAAAAAAGAATAGAAAATTATAGGGATGCCATGTAGGATGATGAATGGTTGTGGGTTAAGGAATCCATAATGGATTATATAATTTATAGATATCTTAAATTTTATAAATATTTATTTAAATCGTCAATATCAATTCTATATAAAAAATATACAATGTTTATTTTTCGATCTTTGAAATCTTGACATACATAAAAATTCAAAAAATAAAATAGCATAGATGTCAGATAGAATTATGTGGCATCTCAGTGTGGTATCCGATGTGCCACGTTAAATTCCAAGGTTAGAAAAATGAACACATGATATTTTCTAAACTATACTAATAATTAATAGTTTAAAACAATATTCTAGCTAGTTTAGAATATTTTTGATCAAACGGGTATAGTTTGTGCTTTGAAGTAGTATCTACTCTAAAAATTATCAAGTGCTTATGATATCCTAAAGTTTTAAAATGTATTTTAGTAAACAATAGATTAATATTATATATATAGTGATTATTGTAAAAATTTCCCTTATAGTTTAAACTATGAACTAATAAATTTGTCTGAATTTGCTGTCAAAGTGTTTGAATTCAAAATAATGTAATCCACCCCTTAGGGGATTCTAACCCAAGTTTAGGTGTACAAATTTATCCAACAAACTGATAAATTCACCGCATGTCTTCATGATCGAATGATTCATATTTTATATATAAAGATTAGTTTGATTTGATCCAATTAAAAATCATATCTAAAGTGAGAATGTGAGAACTATTTTCAGCTATTAGATTGCGAAGATCAATAGTGATATATCACTTTGTTAGAAGAGTGCATTGTGCACCACCTGGATTCGAATCCCATGAGGCGAAAATTAAAATATTTTTGGTTAGTGCCGTAATTTTCAAGGAAAACTAAATGTGTCATATATATATATATATATATATATATATATATGAATAAGATCAAATACAAACCAATTTTAAAGTATAAAATAAGAACCATTTTCAGCTCTTGATTCGTGAAGATCTGTGGTGAATTCATCACCTTACTTGATGTATTCAAACGCTTGGGTTCGAATCCCACGAGGGCGAATTTTTATTTTTTTGAATTCATACACTTACATGGAGAATTCAGACGTTTTCACGGTGAATTCAGAAAATTTCAAGAGTTCGTAGTTTATAGGTTAAGATGGTTTTTACAATAACCACTCTATATATATATATATATATATATATATATATATATAAAGAGATGATTCACGTAAGAATGCAAATCTTGATGAGAATAAGAATGCAACATTGAACATATAAAGTTGTTTCATTAAATCTATATATTTGTTGCACCAAATTCAGTGCAACAATTTTATATTAAGTGCTACACTTTATATGTTAAATTTGGTGCAACAAATTTATACGTTTAGTGTAACAACTTTATACATTCAATATTGTATTCTTATTTCTCACAAATATTTGCATTCTTATGCGATTCATCCTCTATACATTTAGTGATTTTCTTTATCTTGATCATTTGCATTATTCCTTTATAACATTGGTAAGAAATAGGAAAACTGCACTGAACGTATAAAGTTGTTTTACTAAACGTATAAATTCGTTGCATCAAATTCAACATATAAAGTGTAGCACTGAACATAAAGTTGTTACACCGAATTTGGTGTAATAAATTTATACATTTAGTGCAACGACTTTATACATTCAATGTAACTTTCTTATTTCTCACAAATATTTGTATTCCGACGTGAAACCACCCTATATATATATATATATATATATAGTGCAACGACTTTATACGTTCAGTGTAACTTTCTTATTTCTCAATAATATTTGTATTCTCACATGATCCATCTCATATATATATATATATATATATATATATATATATATATATATATATATATGGGTTGGATCCGGTGAGAATTCATCTTTTTTGAGAACTTGAGAACTATGCATAAACGTATAAAATTGATGAATAAAACCTATAAAGTTGTGTATAACGAAAACATTCTAAAATTGTTACCCAACAAAATAATTTTAGAAAGTTTTCGTTATGCACAACTTTATACCATTCTGTGCATCATCTTCAATGTCTTATACATGGTTCGCAGAGTTCGCAAAAAAGATATGGTTCTCATTTGATCCACTCCATGTATATATATAGGGAATGGATCAAATGAGAACCACATCTTTTTGCGAACTCTGCGAACCATGCATAAGACGTTGAAGATGATGCACAAGACGGTATAAAGTTGTGCATAACGAAAACTTTCTAAAATTATTTTGTTGTGCAACAATTTTAGAATATTTTTGTTGTGCACAACTTTATAGATTTTATTCCTCAACTTTATACGTATGTGCATAGTTTTTAAGTTATCAAAAAAGATTAATTTTCACGGGATCCAACTGATAAGCCTCATTTTTACCTGTTTTATAGGGTTATATTTGTCTCGTTTTTAATTGATAAATGATTGGTTGAGCTGCATTTGTGATATATTTCAATTACCTTGAAATATATGATGTCGTGTGTAGTTTGTGTTATTTTAGCACAAGTTTTGATCTAAAAACGGAGAACACGCACGTGTGCACGTTAAAGTAAGCTCATTGAGGCTCGCGATGCTTCGTCGCGCCTAAATGAGTCGAGAAGGATAAATTCACACTCGCGACCCGGCATCGCGACCACGGATCGCTATGGAAGCTCGCGAGGTCATGATGAAGGTGCATCGCGACCCCGCATCACGACCTAAGCTCGCGAAGGAAGATCGCGAAGCCACGCGGAAGGAGAATCGCGACCCGGCATCACGACCTAAGATCGCGACAGAAGCTCGCGAAGTCTAGTTAAGTTAGGGTTTGCGTATATCAAGGTCGCAGACATGAGGCAGAAAGGGACACAATTCACGAGACGAGAGAGAGAAGAGTTTTCATTATTTTTCCACAACAGAACACTTTTTACCTTTGTTTTATTGTGCACGTTTTTCCAGTAGAGTATTGCAGTTGTTTTCATTCCAATTTCATAGTTTAGTATTGGAGCTCAGATTTACTTCCGGATTCAAGTGTTACTTTGTTCATCGTGGAATCATACGATTTTATCTATTTATTTCAGTACATGCTATCTTTAATTATTTATTGCTTTGATAATTTAATTATGAGTAGCTAAATTCCGTATTGATCCTGGGGTTTGTATGTCTGACTAGATTCGTATAATTTATCTGTTGATAATGTTTTTCCGTCCTATTCATATTTATAATTCTTGGCTTTAATTCTCATGTGTTGGTATCTGATCAATATTTATGCATGCTAGTTATGTGATTAATGTCTTGGCGGAATTAATTGCATAATCGATATCTTGAATTTATAATACAGTTTTTGCCTTGAGACCAGGCGGAGATAGGTGAACTGTAGGAGGTTAAATCTTTATGTGCTTTTGGCAATTAGCTTACTTCTCCTGAGACCCGACGGAGATAGAGTTTAGGCTAACCTACTACTATAGGCTGTCCTGGCGGAAACTATAGTTACATTAGTGATCCTTCATCTGAATGCGGATTAAATTGGTAAACAGATTAATAGGTTAATTGTGTGAATCTGGTTAGGTTAAATACATCCCTAGGGTCAGTCTTTCTTATCTGATTTTATTCCCTCTTTATTTTCGAGTCTAGTTTTATAATATTCTCTCTTGATATTTTGTTGCCTGGATAATAATAAAGATTCTGTGTTAATTACTTGTTGTGTTCTCGAGTCATGATCCACGTGGATACGATATAATATACTTTTTGCTTTACTATCATTTATTTGGTAGGATTTATAGCGATCACCAACCCCTATATATATATATATATATATATATATATATAGAAGGATCAAATAATATCCGAACCAGAGATAGTATGTAGTACTCATCTCATAGATCCTATTGTTGAGATTTTTTCGGACTTTTTAAGCTTAATTTCGCTGATTTTCAATATAGTAAGAGTAGATTAGTAATTTGATTTGTTATGTGATTGAGAAAAAAAACTATACATTTAGTTGAACTGAATAATGAATTCAAATGAACAAAAAATGCATGTAGTTGAACACAATAATTCATGCGGTTGAAAGCTCACGCCTAGAGCGTGGGCGCGCCCAGTGTGAGCTCGTGCTCACGCGTCGCTTCGGCGGTCGCTCGCGCGCTTGTTGGCCAACAATGAATTTTTACGTTTTGTTAAATGCATTGACATGTTTTGATCAATGCATGGACGTGATTTGTTCAATGCATGAACGTACTTTGTTAAATTCATGTTTGTGTTTCATGACAACATGCAGTTTTATGTTTTGTTCAATGCATTGACATGTTTTGATCAATACATGGACGTACTTTGTTCAATGCATGTTTGTGTTTTGTGGCAACATGCAATTTTATGTTTTGTTCAATACATTGTCATGTTTTGTTTAATGCAGTTTCATGTTTTGTTCAATGCATTTTTATGGTTTTCAACAGTAAATCTCTCATCCATCATTATCTGTCAATTTCGTCATCTCTTTCCTTGATTTCTGGCGAATTCGCCATGAACCACCGCCATAGCCACCATATTTCTCGATTCTTCAATCATCTATCAAATTTATCTTCTATTTTTTTCTCAAAATCCATCAATTTTGTTCTCAATTTTTTTCTTCTTTTTCTTTCTTTCAAAATCTGTTGTTTAAGTTGTTGTTTGTTTATATTGCTGCGGTTCCCCAGTGCTGCCGCCGTTGTCGTCGGCGCCGTCCGCTGCCATTGCCGTCGTCATCGTCTCCGGCACCGTCCGTTGCCACCAAGGAGGAGAAGAAGAAGGCCGATTTGATTTCTTCCCATTTTGTCCCTTGCGAAAAAAAAGGAGTTGTCACGTGTCAGCTTGTGGTGTTGCCACGTATTCAAAATGTGTGGTCTAAATTGGGTACTAAATACTATCTGGGGATCGTGTACTGCGATAATCCAACCCTATATATATATATATAGAGAGAGAGAGAGAGAGTTAGGTTCAAATGAGAATAATTTTTATCATAAAAACTAAGAACCACAAGAATTCGCAATGAATCAAAAAATTCAATTTTTTTTGCCCGGGTTTGAATCTCATGAGGGGCAAAAATTTAGTTTTTTAGATTCAGTACATTTCCTAATGGATTCATGATCTTTCACAACAAATTCATTACTTTTTGATTCTTACGATAAAAATGATTATCACATTATATATATATATATATATATATATAGGAGATGAATCAGGTAGGAAATGATAATTTGGTAGGAAATGAGAATGAATCTGAACCTTTGATTTGCTGGATCAATGGTTGAAATTTAATTTCGGTTGTGCTACAGTTTTGTGTGCTACGTGGATTACTGTGCAGCACTAGAACCTTTCTTGTGCTACGCTGCAATGAAAGATGTGCTAAACTAATATATTTAGCATATGTGCTACGAAAAGATGAAATATACGCTAAACTAACATGTGCAATATAGTGATTCTGATTGTGATACACAAATATGAAAGATGTGCTAGACTTAAATATCTATTCATATTTCTTACACTAAAGAGCTTTCTCACTACAACTCACCCATATATATATATATATATATATATATATATATATATATATATATATATTACTACAATTTCTCATGATATTGTAGGAAATTCTTTAAAGACCGTTTCCCCTTATAAACACTCAATCCCTAGACATCAATAGATAAATAAAGGATGAGCAGTGAGAATTCTAAGGATTCCTATGGGGAAAAGTAGAGATGTCTCTTACGTTAAATATGGGAGTTATAATTGGAGATACCACCGTTTCTGGTATAGAAGTCTCTAAGTTTCAATTGCCGCTGCTCCTTTTTAAATAAAAAGCTAAAAAAAGTTATATTCTCTTCATCTACTAAAAGCTTGTATTTAATTTTTTTTTTTTTTGTGCGTCCATCAAAAGTTTATATTTTATATTTTGTAAAACATCAATTCCATAATTTTTACCTTCAATCTATCGATTTATTTATAAAATAAACATATATGGTCCACCTTTTTACTCTCACTATCCATTAATATATTCATTTGTTATCTTCATTGCTCAATTTTTAATCCCACTATTCACTAATCTATTTATTTATTATTTTATTCAGTTTACACTCATTACAATTTATTAAAACTCGTGTCACAAAAACAATGCAAACTTTTAGTGGACAAATGGAGTACTAATTAAATAGACGTGATCAAGCCTATTGAGCTTACATGTGATGACACTAATTTAGCCTTGCATAAAATCTTTGTTCGTCTTCCTTAATAAATATCATAGTACTATATCATCAAAAGATGATAGAAACTTTAAATTTTTGCCAAAGTGGCCCCTGCTATCTGATTCTGTAATATCCCTAAGTTTTAAAGCCTAATTACGATAATTAAAATTCATAAATTAGGGTTCGCCGCGAAAATTGAATAAGTGACTTATCGAATATGGATTTCGACTAATTATGATATAATGAATTCTTATATCATATTCACTAATGATTGTAAATCAATGAATATAGTTTATATAATTCTTTCGGCAGTAATATTTAACGTCGATTGAATATCGATAGTTAATATTACGTAAAAAAATTTTCTAAGTAACACAACTTAGAATTAGATTCCCTTATTAATGAAATGAATTAATAAAGTCATTATAACTTTATTACGAACATTTTGAGATGGTTCGATTATTAACGTTTCGAGACGTTTCGAACATCAACGTTTAGAGACGAATCGAAAAATAAGTCTAATGATCAAGGAATTATAATATTTAAATTCCTATGATTATTTTATGTAATAAGAGTATTATTTATCATGAAAACAATGTTAGAGGATTAAGGAATAATTATGGAATAAAATGTGAAATTTTCGAAAACCCTAATTTCGAAAATTAGGGTTTTGACACATGAATCATTTTAATAATTTTTCCCTATGATTTAAAATATCATCTAAGACATATATTAGGATATATAGCTATTAATTGCAAGAAAATAAAATGTTTGACACTTAGAACATGAAAGTGTCGTGAGCTTTGGAACATAAGGATTTAATGAATGAATTTTGTTATCTTTCCAACATGTTATGTAATAGTGTGATATTATTACACACCAATCAAGGTCATTAATGAAGAGATCAAGTGGAGGTGCTTTGTGAAGAGTGATAGCCGTGTATTGTTGACTAATTAGGTTGGAAGAAAAATCTAAACTCTTGTTTGATTTGCTTGCTTTAGTTAATGCTTAAGATCTTTATATATCTAGTATAAGACAAATTAAAAACTCATCATTTGTGTGCTTAAGAGAGAGCCGACGTGCATGTATCAAGAAGAAATAGGATGTTTCATTCAATAAAATTTTTGTAAGATGCATTTACTATGATGACATATTAGGAGTGAGTCACCAAATAAAAATCTTGAAAATGTTGTGAGTGTGTGAGAGGACCGAGAGTGTAGATAAAATAGGTATTAAGTCTTTATTCTTTTTGCTTTGGTACATAGTAATAAGACTTATCAAACCAAAACATCACTCATCCTTTTCTTCACAAGTACCGTGAGCATTTTGAGAGAAAAGAAGAGTGTTCTTCATATTTTAATAGCCCAAACCTTGATACAAAAACCTTGACACCAAAAATCAACGCCGATTAAAAGGTTAGGAATCGAACGAGCTTTATATATACGTTAAAATTTTCAATTTTCAACCGTTGGATTTTAATATACATGCTTATGTTATAAATGAGAAAAATATGAAAATATAGTTATCATGTTTAGTTGTTTGTAAATAATGTTTAGTATGATGTATATGCTTCATATATGATGATTTAATTGCAAGCTAATTATGTTATGATTTTTTTTTGTGATGATCGAAAATTATTAAGGTTAAATTGTTGATGGATTAATGATATATGTTAATAATGGAGCTCATTGTGATTTATTAGAAATTTTTAGAAATCATAAGCAATATATTTGATATTGCCGAAAATTATTGAAATTCATATGTTAATGTACAAATTATGTTTAAGTGATATTATAGCATATTATTGATCTAGAGCCTTGATTTAGTACTACATGAATTTATTAGAATCTTAAAAAAATGTATGTTCATATATTTGAAAATTTTCGAGAGGTATAAGTGTTGGTATGTTGATGAATAAGTTGAAATTGCTGGATATTATGATGTATTAGTAATATAGGATGATGTTTAGGCATTGTGGAATTTTATTGAAATTTTAGAAAAATGTTTGGGTATATTTGATAAAAAAAAAATTCGAGAGCTTTAGGTATAGGAAAATGATGTCCAATTTTTATATAGCTAATGTTATTACATATTAATGATCCTATGATAATATAGTGTATTATGTGAATTTATAAGAATTTTTGGAAGAAGTTTGAGAATTAATTGTAAGAGGGCCGAGATCTAGGTTTGAAAAATTAGGGCTTTGAATTCTTTATATCAAGAAAAATCACACATTATATACTTAAAAAAAATATTTTAGACCTATTAAGAATTTATGGGATTTTAGAAACATAGTATACTATGTTTACGGCGAAACGTTATATTAAATGACGTTAGATATGAAAAATAATATGTAATGTGCAAGTTAGATCACACTTTAGTAAAATATTGATCATGTTTGTTGATTAACGTGAAAATCGAGAATTAGGGTTATTTGATAATAAATCGATTGGAAATCGATTTATATGGAAATTGGTTATCAAATATGTGAATAATTCGAAAAATATGTTAAGGAAAGTCAAAAACGTTGACTTAAGTTTAAACGTATGAAATACGTTAGTATGTGATCAATGTTGTGATATACGTTGAATAAATACACTAATACGTGTAAAACGTATTAAAATTATAAGAATATCTCTTTTGTGAGAAAAGATTTCATAATTGAAATCATTTTATCGAAAGACGTTAGTATAAGTTCGACGTTTAACCTAAATGGTTAAAATGAGGTCGTAGATTATATTTCGTCTCTATCAAAGTACGAGGAGTTATTAGCTAAGATATGCGACGTATTAATTTAGTTAAGGGATGCGAAATATTATATTATAAAGTTATCAAAGTTTATTAAAACTTTGAAAATCTCGAAAAACATGACCAACGTACTAAATTAGTTTTTACGTAAAGGTGGGACACAGACGTGACAAATTGGAGAAGAAAGAAATCGAAATAAGACAGTCTACAGTCCAGGTGGGCTTTACTATACTTCTAATTGATAAAATGATTATCAAATGATTTATTTACGAGGCTTTATTTACAAGAAATGATGATGAAATGATTTATTTAATTACCTGCCCAAATATTTATGTTTTTATGTATGTATCATATCCATGAATGAGATGTTATGAATGTTGTTGGTTCGCTACCAACTTATGAATGAAATCGAATTCGGATCCTATGCTGGAGGGTAAGTTTCCTGGCTAGGACTAACGTGTACACATAATGGTGACGGTGTGCTGAAAGGATAATTCTCGATCGGTCACAGCGACGTACAATGAGGCCTACTTCTACGGCGTTAATGGAAATGTTATGAGGAAAGGAAAGGATATGGATCATACATACAAAGAAAATATGTCTGGCCAGACTAATGTTTATGAAATAATAAAAATGTTTAGTAAGTACAAGGTATTTTCAAATAAAACTCTTGTGTCTTACTGTGATGGGGCAGTGTAATTTAAAATTGATAAAATGTTTTGGCATGAGTCCACTGAATGCATTCTTGTACTCAGCCCTGCATGTTTATTTTTTTTAGATGTGCAGGTTGAGCAGATGATGGATGGAGGTGTGTTGAGCAGTCAGAACCCCTTTTGATAATGATATGTTAGAAACCTTGACTACACATCGTCATATCTGTATTCACATGCTTTTCCGCTGCAATAGAACTAAGTTATGTTTTGCTGTTGACAGTTGAATTCCTTCAGATCATTTGGATCTTTTGTTAAGGATCTGTAGGTCTCTTTCCATATGTAAATTATGTGTGTCTTGTATTTAATGGTTGAAGCTTCTTAGTTTACTTGAATTATGTCCCACAAGCCTATGATTAATTGTCTTTCATGTTCCTTGATTACTGTTCCAAGTATTAGTCATCGTTAATCCGTTCTTAGGATTAGAGGGCTGTTACAGATTCTCTGTACTGTGAAATTACATATTGTTTAGTATACAAATATTGAAAGTATAGATAGGTCGGACGGAGAAGCTTTTTAGTTCTACTCTTTTCACCTTTTGTTCCTTTTGCCTCAACATTTTTTTTCTTAATTTCCAAATTTTTTGTAATGATATATGTTCAACTATCTAGAGAGTTATGAATTGAACTTCTTGATCTATGGATACAGTCATGCTCGTTGTTAACATTACTAAAAACCAATAATATCAAATATCACGAGCTGACTCTAAAAAACTAAAAATAAAATAGAATATGATGAGTTCAAGAGGTCAATTATCTGTTGGATTAAAATTATATTGTGGGCACATATGTAATTAAATATATATATTGTTATCGGGGTTTATTATTGTGAGATTATATTTTTTTTCAAACATGTGAACTATATACAATGTTATAAAGTTGATGCACAAAACGTATAAAGTTGGTTACAAAGATTTTGCTTTAAAATTGGTGCACAATGTATAATTTTAGAGTGAAATCATTGTGCATCAACTTTGTACATTCTATATATCAATTTTAACATGTTGTGCATAGTTCGCAGGTTCACAAAAAGATGTATTCTTATTTGATCCACTCTCTATTTTGCACCATTAATATGTACATATATACCTTATATATACCTAAATTTATATGTATAATTTATTGAGAGTCCAAATTAAAAATACTAAAAAATTGATTTAAAAATACGTTGAACAACAGAGAACCGTATTCTTGGAAGATCAGTCTACTCCTTGAGATCTTCAAAGTTCATTTACTATAGCAAGGACACTTAACAAACAATTTAGATTTCACTGACGATCATAACAAGATGAAACTATTTAGCTAGAGTAACATATTACATATATGCCGAAACTTAACAAACAAAAGATTTGACAAATACACTAAATAAAGAACCACAATCCAAACCTAAACAAACTAGAGTACCGCAACATTGCAAGCTTGAAAACTAGTAAAGAGATGAGAACTTCAAGTTTATGGCAAAGCGCCGGTACCATCTCCGCCACCGATTCCGACACCAACTCCGCCACCGGCTCCGACACCGAGTCCACCAAGATTGACAATTCCGCCTCCGAGACCTCCAACTCCAAGGCCACCACCCGGCAATGTCCCAATGCCACCGCCAATGCCCCCGTTGAGCCCGACGCCGCCGGTGGCACCTAACCCGCCGCCAATGCCTCCGAAGGGAAGTCCGCTTCCGCCGATGCCTCCAGAAGTGGGGAAGTTCTTCTGGTCTGTATTAACGTCGCCAGGCAAATCCCTAGCTACCAGCTGATGAGCTGCGAGAAGAGCTACGAGAAACATGAAACACAAATTCGCCATTAATTTTTCTCTACGATGTATTGATCTTCTTTTTTCTGATGTGATGATGCCTCAAACAATGTGGCGTAGCGTCTATTATATACAGGTGGAGAGAGCGAGTAGTTGGGAATATTGAATGAGTGAAGATTAAATGCGAATTTCATGGATTATGTCTTTTGTGTTTGCTCTCTCTCTCTGTCTCTCGCGTGCATGTATAGTTCACCTTATAATATTACATTTTTGAACTAAACTTCAATGCTTAAGTTATCAATGCAATATATATGTGTACTAGATTTAATAATTATTGATTTAAATTAATCTGTAAAGCATGGGGACGCCTGGGCAGAGGGCGTACTTGTCCCGGGGACGGCAAAATACGCCGGAAATACGTCCCTGGGGACGTTGGACTCATAAAATACGTATTGGTGACTCTTTTTTTAAAAAAAAAATACGGTCAAAATACGTTCAATTAGCCTAAACCCTAATTTTGAAAAGAGAAGAAAACGCGCCTCAGCCTGTTTGCCTCACAAATTCGACCGATTCCTCCACCACCTGGTCGCCTCCGCTTGGGTTCGTCGTCGCCTAGGTCGCCACCGCCTGGTGAAGTCATTCGCAGGTCTTTGTTCGTCGTGTTCTCGTTCACATATCTCTGTTCATGTTCGCGGTCGCATTGCTCGCCGTTCCATCGCTTGGGTCGTCGTTGCCGTTGCCTGGGCTCATGTTCGAAGGCGTCGCTTGGGTTCGCTCCGTTGGGTTCGAACAACACGACTGCCTTTGCTCGCCGTCGCCTCTGCTCGCCATTGGCCGCTCAGTTTGCATTTTACACAAGTATGAATAATTCTCAATCTTCCTCTACAACTAGTTCAATTTCACCCTCTACATTTAATGATTCTAAGAAATCCTTGCGGAGATATGTGAAGATGTTTGAAAATGTAGGAGGTGGTGGTGGTGGAGTTGATTGGCAATGTAATTTTTGTGAAGTTAGAAAGAGAACTAGTTACACTAGGGTTACATATCATTTGTTGAAGTTGGGTAAAGGAATTGCAGCATGTGATAAGGTAACTCCTGAAAATATAGTTGAGATGCACAAGTTGTTGGATGAAGAAGTGCGAGCATACTCGGCTAATGCACCTAGATCAGTCCCGCTGCCACCCCAAACCATTTCAACTCAACTATATTCAAGTGGACCTAACTTTGAGGGGAAGAAAAGAAAGGAGATTGGTGGTAGCTCGTCGGCTCTTTCAAAGGTTTTCGGAATTCAAGGTTGTAACCATTTAGATGCATTGATAGCAAGGTTCTTTTATGCATCGGGCTTGCCATTTCATTTGGCAAGAAGCCCTTACTACGTGAGCAGCTACACTTATGCTGCCACAAATAATTTGGCGGGTTATGTGTCACCCGAGTACAATACCTTGAGGACGACTCTACTCCAATAAGAAAAGGTAAATGTTGAGCGTTTGTTGCAGCCGATCAAGAACACATGGCTAGAGAACGGAATAAACATTGTGATTGATGGATGAAGTGACTCACAAAGAAGGCCACCGATCAATTTCATGATTGTTACTGAGAGTGAGCCTATGTTTTTAAAGGCAGTTGATTGTTTGGGGGAAACTAAAGATAAACATTTTATCTTTGGTTTGTTTAAGCAAGTGATTGAAGAGGTTGGACCCCAAAATGTGGTTCAAGTAATCACAGACAACACAAAGAATTGTCAAGGTAAGGGGCAGCTCGTTGAAACAATGTTTCCTACAATCGTGTGGACACCATGTATTGTCCACACACTCAATTTGACATTACAAAACATATGTGCTGCAAAGAACATAGAGAAGCACGGGGAAACTTATAAGTTATGTTCTTGGATCATTGATGTTGCGATAGATGCTTCTATGATCAAGAACTTCATAATGAATCACGGAATGAGGTTAGCCATGTTTAACAAGTTTGTTCCTTTGAAGTTGCTTTCTGTTGCTACTACTCGCTTTGCCTATATTATTGTGATGTTGAAGCGCATTAAGCTTATCAAGAGATCTCTTCTCAAAATGGTGATAAGTGAAGAATGCGATTCGTATCGAGATGATAACTTTGAAAAGGCAAGCATGGTGAAAATGAAAGTATTGGGAGACACTTGGTGGGATAAATTAAGTTGATTATATACTTTCATTTACAGCTCCTTTATACGATATGCTTTGAGTGTGCGACACAGATAAGTCGTATCTTTATTTAGTCTATGACATGTATACAAGCATGAAAAGCTTCAACCCAAGGATTCAAGTAGCTTTTATGAGGTGGTTCACACAATCTTAATAAGCCGTTGGAACAAGAACAATGCTCCTCTTCATTGTTGGCTCACTCCATCAATCCAAAATACTATAGTCGGGAATGGCTTGAAGAAGACACTTTTCAAGTTGCTCCACATCGGGATAGTGAAGTTTCTAGAGAAAGAATAAAGTTTATGAAGAAATATTTTCCCGACATGTCTACTCGAAGGATTGCGATACATGAGTTTGCTAACTTTTCAAGTATGAAAGAAATTTCTCTGATTCAGACTCGATGCTTCAACATTATGAAATGGATCCCAAGAGTTAGTGGGTTATATATGGAACAAGTGCACCAATGCTTCAAGGTTTAGCATTGAAGCTATTTTTAAACCTTCGTCCTCATCATGTGCGGAGAGGAATTTGAGCACATACTCTTTCATCCATTCAGTAAGAAAGAATAAGATGACCCCTACACATGCTGAAGATTTGGTATTCATTCATAGCAACCTTAGATTGTTGTCTAGAAGAACCTCTGATTACTTGAAATGAGCTTCAAAGTTGTGGGATATTGGAGGAGACAACTTCGGTACATTTGAGGATGTTGGGGAGCTAGAGTTTGCAGAATTATTACTTGATTAGCCGGAGTTAGAGAAAGTTTTATTTGAGGATGATGAAGATGAAGACAATATGGAAGAGGATGAGGATGAAGAATGGAGAATTTTTTACTTGTTTTAGTCTTTAGTTGGTGTGTTTTATGTTTATTAATATATTAAGACATCTTTTTATTTGCTATGTGCTTAGTTTTATTATGGATTATGACGTATTTGTTATGGATTATGTGGTATTTGCATATTTTTTTGATAAATTATTAATATTTATTATATATAAAATATATATTAAATATAAAATACAAAACATATTTTTGATGTTATCGTATCTTCATTTTTGAAAAAATGACGTATTTTCTTCCCCATATCGTATCGTCCCCCGTATTTCGTCCTCGTCCCCGTGCTTCATAGAAATTAATAATAGAGTTTTTTAATTAAATTACATCCACAATTATACAAGTAATCTTATAAAATATTATAAACTTTTAATGTGTATTTCCTCCATTCCATTTAAAATATCACACTTTCCTTTTTGAATTGTCTAATTATAAATGTCTCATTTCATTTAGGAAATAATTATTCATTCAAAATGTGTGGGTCATACCCACTTTTGATCACTTTAATTAATTTATATTTTTCTCCTAAAATATCCGTATCCCCAAGAAATAAATGAGACGGATATAGTATATTATAAGAAAGCTAGTATAATATATATAACCATATCACGAAAAATAGAAATACGCTAAATAAGGTTTTTTCTTAAATAACAAGAATACAATATTAGAACAGAGTTTAAAAATATATATATATATATATATATATAAATAAATAAATTTATATTTTTCTCCTAAAATATCCGTATCCACAAGAAATAAGACACTTTAAATGAGACGGATATAATATATTATAACAAAGCTAGTATAATATATATAACCATATCACGAAAAATAGAAATCATCGATCTAAATAAGGTTATCACATTCCCTATAATTAAGGGACGGTTATTTTTTTCTTAAATAACAAGAATACAATATTATCAATGGTTCAAATTTGTTCTCATTTCTTAGTTTATTTATATATATATATATATATATATATATATATATATATAATGAGCAGAAGAAGTTACAATTTATTTTGAAAACAGAACTAAAATATTTTTGTTTAGTTTTCACTATGTATATATATCTAAATTTTGATAGATAAAAATATAATAAATTAAATATTTTGAGATAATAAAATATTAGACTTATATTTATACCAATTTATTCTAATTATTATAAATAAATTATATTTTTAGATATATCTGAGATGAGAGATAGATAAAATACAATTTTTGTTAGTCTTGAATCTTGATCATAATATATAGGTAGATATGTATATATTTATTTGGATTGATAAAAAAGTATAGAATAATAATTATATTGTTCTTTTGTTTTTTGGAAGTAAATTATCTATGTTTTTTTGTATTAATTATAAGGCACACTAATATTTTTTATTAGGTTGAGTAAATTGATACACTGAACAGTCTAGACGGAAAAATTAGAGATGATGAGCCTATATATATATATATAATCTATATATATTATATTGATAGAGTCACATGCCTTTAATAAATATAAGTAATTTTATAATCCAAAAGCTTGCTTAAATAATAATACAAAGTTGGCAAAAAAAAGTATAAGTTTCACTATGAATTTTAGCATAAAACTAACCATCTTATATCCATCATTCGTAAAAAAAGATAGTGCATGAGTAAATATGTTATCCATTCCACTAATTTATACATCACACTACCATTTATACATCATTCATAGTGAAAGTTGATGAATATTATATCCAAAAAATAGAATTTTCGCTCTATGGGATTACCGGGTGAAAAATTATTTTGAATTCATTAATCAACGGATTCATCAACTTTCATAACGAATTTTTGGTTCTTAGTTTTAGGATAAGAATGGTTCTTATTTGAACCAAACTCTATATATATATATATATATATATATATATATATATATATATACAATTTTATATTTTGATTAATTTGATTTTAAAATATATTTAATTTTAATAGAATTTATAAGTTAACAAAATAATAATTATTAATTTTCATAATTAAATTATTACAATATTAGTTCATAGTTAATAAAAGAAGTTATGAAAAATAAAAATAAAAAATTAAACACAGAAAAAGGAATACAAAAAAAGAATGAAAACCTAAAAAGGAAAAGAAAGAAAGAAAAAAGAATTAATTTTTATGGAAAAAGTAAGTTATAGGAGAAAGAAAATTATGATTATGAAATTTCAAATGATTTCTTTTAAATTTACTTTTTCATAATATTTATATTAAATTAAAGATTTTATATGAGTTATAATTTAAGATACACATTGCATATTTTATGGTGAATAAAATTTTTCAACAATGAAAAAGAAGCAAAATAAATGAATAAAAACAAAGGAAAAAAAAGAGTACAAAATTCTCTCTCCATGATAAATGAATATGTTTTGGAGGAAAAATGATATGGGGAATGATTCCCCTTTATATATATATATATATATATATATATATATATGATGGTATTGTTACAATAACTTTACATCCAATACATATGTATGTGTGATATATAATAATAATAAAAAAAAAGGGTGCAAACGTCTCAAACCTTAATTAATACCACATTCTTCATGTTCTAAATGGTTCATTACTTTTGGACATGTAAGGTAATAAGAGTTGTATTTTATGTATAAAGTAATTTAGTTCACGGAATTCTTCGATATACTTTTGTGTGTAATTGTTTTCTGGGTATAGGCCACTTGGAGTGTGACAACCCAAATAAGAATATAAATAACTTAGAAGTTAGAACAGAATAGAGGGAGTAACAATTAAGGATTAATAAGGATTTATTAAATTATTATTATTAGGATTTATAATTAATTTCATTATGATTATAATAGTAATTTATGATTAGAATATTTATAGTAAACCATATACGTCAATTAATTTAATTAATTGAAAAAAACCGCACCATACAAGCATCCACACATATATGTCTACGTATCATTTGTACTTCAAGTTCAAAAAGTGAACCTTAATGTGTTAATTATAGTTTATGGCTTCAACTTTCAACACTTTTCATTATATGACCTCAACTTTCAAGTTTTTAATATTCTGAACTTTGAAAAAATGTACTAACTTATGGTCCGAAAATATTTTCCGGCACTGGAATGTTGACTGGGACGATAACTAATTTGAAGTGGATTTTTATTTTCCACATCTATATAAAACGACGACATGTTGGCCTTCTGAATTTTATAGTTTATGGCCTCAACTTTCAGCGTTTTTCAATTTATGGTCTTAACTTTCAAGTTTTCCAGTTTATAGTCTCAACTTTCAAGTTTTTCTATAATGTCTTGAACTTTAAGAAATATAATAATTTATTGTTCGAATTTTTTTCGGCACCGGAATGCTGACTAGGATGACAACATAAATTGATGTGGATTTTTTCACTTATACATTCGAAACGATGTCGTTTTGTCCTGTGGTTTGGAGGAGCCGTTCGACTCGATGTCTTGTATACGAGGAAGACGACGTCGCCTGCGAGCTGAACGACGATGGATTGATATTGGATTTGGAGACGGAGCGATATTTTTTTTGTTTTGAATTGCCTTGCCTGTAGGATTTTGGTGAGATTTATGACAGAGTAATTCAAAACAAAAAAATCTTGCTCCGTCTCTAGATCCAATATCAATCCATCATCGTTCAGCTCGCAGATGACGTCGTCTTTCTCTTATTCAAGACTTCGAAGCTGAACGGCTCCTCCAAGCCACAGGTAAAACGATGTCGTTTCGAATGCATAAGTGGAAAAAAAATCCATCGCAATATATGTTCCCGTCCTAGTCAGCGTTCCGGTGCCGAAAAAATTCGGGCTATAAGTTAGTATATTTCTCAAAGTTTAGGCCATTATAGAAAAACTTAAAAATTGAGACCATAAACTGAAAAACTTGAAAGTTGAGACCACAAATTGAAAAATGCTGAAAGTTGAGACCATAAACTATAATTAACTCAGAATGCCAAAACATCGTTGTTTCATGTACATGTGGAAAATAAAAATTCACTTCAAATTAGTTATCATCCTAGTTAGCATTCCGGTACAGAAAGATATTTTCGGTCATAAGTTAGTACATTTCTCAAAGTTTGATATTTTAATTAGAAAAACTTAAAAGTTGAGGTCATAAACTGAAAAACGCTAAAAATTGAGACTATAAACTATAATTAAACCAACTTTAATTGATGATTTCGGTAGGAAACACAGAGTTGGATAAATATGGTCAAAAGAATTAGTAATTATTATGATATAAGCTCAGGATGAGGTAGTACATGTATTTAGATATATGTAGTATCAAATTTATACCATATAATATGGCATGTATACATACCAAAAATTGACAAATGATAGCTCCTTTTTCATTTTTTTAATTATTTTTATTGGAGGCAATGATGGAAAATAGGCAGTCCCTTCTTCTTCTTCTCTACCAAAAATGGAGAGATGACTCTCCAGTGAACAGTAGCAGCGGTAGATGATGTGATTAATACCACAAGTTCTGCCTGAATTTGAGAAAAAAGAAAAGGAGATTTTGAGAGAAGATTGAGGGGGAGAAAGAAGGTGGCTATGTCGACGGTTTACAACGAAGTTCGTCAGTAGTCGGAGAAAGAGGCGGCGGAACTGATGGAGCAGGATGACAGAGGATTTTTCTCTCGGGGAGAAGAATATGCATACTACAAAAGGTAACATGGATACAACAAAACAAATACTACAAAATAGTAACATGTAAACTACAAAACATAAACATGCATGTATATTTGCAAATAGAAACAATCATACTACAAAGCTGAAACATGCTACAATACAAAACATAAACTTGCATACTTTAAGCGAGAGATGAAAGTCTGGAACAATCAATCTCATATGCATATTCGTATTCAACATTAAACATATTTGTGTTCAACCATATATATATTTTTGTTTAACAATTTGCATGTTTTTTTTTAATAATCACATAAACGTTTTGCTCATATATAACCCTCAACTCACGCCTTCGTGTCACTCACAAGAAATATAGTGTACGTTTTATTCACACACATGATAGACGCTTAAATACTGTAATAGTCGACACTAAATTATTTTTTTGTTCTCAATGTAAGTTTTCGTCGTGTCGAGTCAACATTCAGATGTTAGAGAAATTTGCTGGGGATAGATTTGAATATGGATACGTTAACATCAGAAATTTGCTGGGGATGGATTTGAATATGGATACGTCATTGTAATTATTAATATGATGGATTATTTGTTTGGAGATGTTCATATGTTTGAGATATAGGATGATACTTAGCCCTGATTACGAAAGCGTCAATTTTAAGTGGCTAATTTCAAGAAATGAAATATGCATCACATCTAGGGATGTGCATCAACCGAATCGAACCGAAAAAACTGACTGAATCGATAATTTTCGATCGGTTCGGTTCGGTTTCTGAGAAAATCGATTTTCGGTTTGATTCAAAATTTTAATTAAATCGGTTTTCGGTTCGGTTCTCTGTTTTATATTTTAAGTTCGGTCGGTAACCGAACCGAATCGAAATTATTATTTTTATATATTTATATATTTTATATAATTAAATAATTAGGATAAAAATATATTTATTTAGAAAAAATATATTATAATATATGTTTTGTCGGTTTTTCGATCCGACCGAAATCGATCAATTTTTTGGTTCGGTTTTTGATTGGTCCAAAATTATAAATCGGTTATGTTCGATTCGATTTAAAAAAAAATTGATCTGTTGATCGAACCGACCGATCAATACACCCCTAATCACATCATATGCATCTACTCAGATGCATGACTTCATTCTATATGTGGTTGGATCCATGAAACAATTATAATAATAAATGCACATTTACTGCTTGCACATGATTTTAGCTGTCTACCTACCACTCCCTTATTGCATGCCCCTCCAATCAAGTATAATGCAATATTTAGTCAAATTTGTTCTTTTTTAATAAGAAATAAAATATATGATGTTCTTTGGGATGATCCATTAGTAAAATGAATTTCTATTACCAAGAGGTTATAGGTTCGAAATTTACTAATACTTCTATCCGTCTGAACTTGTCACACTTAATTTTTCAGATGTGATTTACATGTCTTGTATAGTTTGCAGACTATTACATAAGAATATATGATTTACTCAATGTACACCAAAAATAATGATTGCAGATTTCCCATAATTTTTTTAAAAAAAGATCTTCATCAACAGTGGGAAACGTTCTAGCCTCTAGGTTGGTTAAAATATTTAATTCTTTGCTCCATACTCCAAAAGGGAATCTCTCTCTCGGAAACTTCCACACCTCAACCCCATGAGAATGTGAATAAATTAAATTAATTTGAGTTGACGGTTAAGTAGCGAGGATCTCCATGAGAATATGAAGGAGTTAAATCACGGTGAGTCAACGGTTAAGTAATTAGAAGGACTAATGTATAGTACCCACAAGAAGCTACCTTCAAGAGGGTGAAACTCCCACATTACGGCTACTAGGGATTGATCATTGGTCCTTGCTCAAAATCTGATAGCTCTTAACCAACCAGTCCTATGAAAATGTGAAAGAGTTAAATCACGATGACTCAACGATTAAGTAGTTAGGAGGACCAGTACATAATGCGCATAAGGAGTCACCCTAAAGATAGTGAAACTCTTACACCGCATCAGCTAGGACTTGATCATTGGTCCTTGTTCTAAATCTGTTATCTCTTAATCAACTGAGCTAAGTCCTTGGAGAAAAAATATTATATTTAATTTCCTTGTATGGATGAACCTGCTTAATTGTGATCGTGCGACTAAAATTAGCTTTAAAACGAATTTAAGTAATTAAACTTTGATACTTTAGTAATTTTTGTTAGTATTTTTCGATGAAGCAAATGAAATCTAGGTTTAAATTCGGGCAAAAATGCAAAGATTCCACTTACAATGTGTTATTTTTCCGTAGAAAAAAGTTAATATGGTGCTGAAGTTAATCACATTAAAAACTTGGAATTGCTACATTTTCACATAAAAAGTGTAACAAATTCTGTGTTTCTGGTGGAAATATAGTGACAATTTGCTAATTCATGTTTTGCACGATAACTTCACGGCGCACATGCTTAGTAACATTAATTAGGTAAAAGTGACTGCCAATCACTCTAATTACGAGACTGAAACTATCACTTTCTGATAAAGAATAATCAATATAATTCAGCATATCATTAGTCAGAAGGGTCAGAAATCTTATGGAATCAAGGATCCAGTGACTGTAATACACTGAATCACATTTACACAGATCAATTTAACAAAAAATCAATAGATTTGGCATATGTAGCAGTATTTAATTTCTGTTATCCAAAAATTCAAGTAGTCTATTTCAATAATGTTGCAGTTGCACTTCACCTCTATTATTTCTGACACTGCGCGTCCAATTAATCGATGCCCTTCAACATAAGTTGTTGCATGCATTGTGTAGCTGGAAGTTGTTGAGTCGCACAAATATTTCCTGCAAGACAAAGGCCAAATTATTAATTCAAAAATCTGAAAGAAAAAAGAAAGTATTAATTGGAGTGGTACGTACTTCAACTACTCATTTTTATGTTCACTGTACGAAGCAGGATTGATCGCAGTAATGGTTTTATTATGGCTTTAATTGGTCTAATTGATGGACTGATTTATTGGAGATCCAGACACCTTTTTTTATTATTATAAATAGATCTGTTTTCTCCAACTTCTTTTTGAGATGGGGTTTGCCGGTTTGGAAACTGACGATTGCACTAGGAATGTCAATGGGTGGGCTTTATCCGGACCGATCCGAAACCGTTCAAAGTCCATTAAATTTTAAAGTGACGGTTCCGGTTCTGGTTTCGGTTCCAGATCCGCTTGGATCCGGACCGGTCACGACCAGAGTCTTTTGGTCCGGTCCGGGTCCGACCCGATCTTTTTTTTTTTTACGTAAGAAATACTCCTTCGTCAGTCTCTAAATAAGTGTTATATTTAAAAATGAATATTGTCCATTTAGAATGTTCTATTATACATATATATGTAAAGTTTCCAAAGTTCCTATTTTATTCTTGTTATCAATATAAATTTTTGGTTTCTCAATTTTCAATGTCGTAATTAGGAATACTGAAAAGTAAAATTGTTCATTTCTTGGTATATGTATTTTGATAGAGGACGTTCATTTGTTGCACTTGTTATTTAATTTATATGTTTATAAATTTTAGCACAACATTTATAATTGGACAATGATCCCATCAAAAGATTATTTTTTTACTGCAGTAATTTTGAGATATTTTGTTATTTGCTTTTTATTTATTTCTCAATCAGGTTATAGTTGTCACCATAAAAAATGGCCGATGTTACAAAAGTGAACTTCCGGGTCCGACCCGAGGAAGTAATCGCAGCATGCTAGAATTTATAACCAATAGCAGAGAAGTAAATTTTCCTAAGGCATAGTGTATTTTCCTAAGACTTAAAAAATTCACAAACAATAATGCTAGTTTTTCTTCTAATGGTATAAATTCTAGACCTCAATCCACACACATAAGCTAAGAAGACGGGGACGAAATACGATACGATACGAGGACGAAAATATGTTAATTTTTTAAAAATCAAAATACGACTTTGTTCAAAATACGTTTATATTTATTTATAATATATTTTATATTTTAGTCCAATAAAGATTTTTCCTTTGTTTAAATTTGAAATATGAAATTGAAAATTTTGGTGATTTGGGTGTAGCGGTCCAACGGGTAACCAGTTAGCAATGGGTAATACCCGATCCGGAATCATAACTTGATGGTCCGGATCCGGTCCGGATCCGATGTTTACTGGGCCGGTTCCAGAATCAGAACCAATACTAATTTATTGGTTCTGGTCCAGGTAAAGCCCGTTCGTTGACATCCTTAGATTGCACCATGGTCACTTACTAATATAATGGTGGGACCGAAATATTATTATATAAAAGGAAAAGTTATCAAATACTACATAACTAATTACTCTCTCCGTCCACCAAAATCGTTCATTGATTTTGATGACACGAGTTTTAATAAATTGTAATAAGTGTAAAGTAAGTGAGTATACCCACTATTCATTAATATATTCATATGACATACCTTTTAATCCACTATATATTAATCTATTTATTTATTATCTCCATTCATTTTACACTCATTACAATTTATTAAACACGTGTCACCAAAATCAATGAACGAAGATGATGGACGGAGGGAGTATAAATAACTTTCAAAGCTAAAAACTATTATTAAGGCAAAATTTTGGTTTTGAATTTCAAATTTGCTGTCTGGTACTATGCTTGCTTGTTTTAGCATGAGAGATTGGATTTGTAATCCATCACTATGTCTTGAGTTGCTTTGATTCTTTTGTTGGTTTTGTTTCTTTGAACGTTATTTCTTTGTTTTGGGTTTAATGAAATTGAACTGTATTTTATGAAATTGAGTATTAATGAAATTGAAATACATAACCGTTGAATCGAGTTTAATGTAAACTTGTTCGGTATCTCACAAAATTAAGCCTTGGGCCAAGAAGCCTTTTTGCTAAAAAGGTCCTAATATTTATATGTATGCTTTCTTTTTCAGCAATATACAAAAAATAATAAAATCAAATTACATAAATAAATGAACGGATAAGTTGCATATTAAATTCCATTTTTTAAACGTTCTTGCAAATTTAACCTTATTTCAAAAGGTTGCAATAATATCTAAATTTGTAGATTCCTCATTTCTAAATTTTTCTACAAATTTAAATTGAAATAGAAAATCGATTGAGATTTTTGAAGCTATTCATCTGGATCTTCCTCTTGCATTGTCAAATCATCGTTGGATGTTCGACAGTTGAACAATTCTACCGTTAATTAATTGTATGATTTCATGTGCGTAGAGACCAGCTGTAATTAATTTGGGATCAAAACGTTTATTCTTGTTATATTCGAGAGCAAAATATTCTTCCTTAGAAGATACAAATTTTGATTTTAAATACTACTATCAACCTTGCTTCAAACTCAAATCTAACGCCAAAAAAAAAGAATGAGGTTAACAAAAGCAAGAAATCACAATGAATAAGATCTTGCTAATTGCTATGCAAATTCCAAGTAATATTTGACAAACAAAGAGAGAGGAGAAATTCAGTAATGAGTATTCATGTATATTGGTTTCATAGTTAAAAAACAGTATTCATTAGCAAAAACATTTCAACATCATCACCCAACTTCACATAATGTTTATATGAAATATGAACCTCCAAATGGAAAAAACTCATAAATAACTAAATCAAACATAATTTTGGAACAAATCACTGCATCTACAGTTGCTACCAAATTTAAGAAAAATAATAATTCGAGAAAAAGAGAAACATGGAATTTAATATTACCGCGAAAATCAGACAATGGTCTAAATTAGATTGGATTTTTGTTTGGGCCTTTTTGGCATTTCTTGTATTTTCGGAGATTAGGGTTAGTATTTAATCTCCGTTTGTTTCATTTCGTTGGGAGCTTTTAACATTTTTATGAAATCGAGATTTATCTCTTATCGTCAATTCTCGGTATTCCTTTGAATCAACGAGTTTTGATCTTGTTCTTTCTATTCCACGCACGCACGCTGCATCATGACGCAATTTTAATTTTCTTTTATAAAATGAATTTAATAGCTTGTCCTTATAAATTAGAATTTGACAAGATATATCTAGACGGTCTGGTGGACCTACCTGCATCTAATTTAAGACCTTTGGCCTCGGGCATTAACCACTCTACCACTAGGCCAACACACACACCGAGAGATTGGATTTGTAATCCATCACTATGTCTTGAGTTGCTTTGATTCTTTTATTGGTTTTGTTTCTTTGAACGTTATTTCTTTGTTTTGGGTTGCACTCCTCGTGCGTAATTAAATATATTTTTACTTATCCAAAAAAAAATGTATTTTTTCAATGTCTTAATCCATGAATTCACGAGACTCGATCAAATTTGATGAGATAATATTTTCTTTATAGGCCAATAAATATAAGAACTTGGGACAAAATGTAGATTTGGTCTTCTAGATAATAATGTCGGCAAATTGATTTGAATAGATTAGGCACTAGCAAAGTAGATATTGGCATCATTATAACATAATCCATTTTAAATAAACAGCAATAATCTCAATATCTAATATGATGCATCTTCCAAATATAATTGTTCATGATCGACTCCTTTCAATAGAATAAATAGATAATCACGTAACAATTTCTCCATAAATAACTGTTTCCGTAAATATCTCCCAATGGTAAATAATAAATTAATACCCATAGTATTCCAGAATATATTGAAGATCCTCGCATGACTCGGCCATTCATTAAATTGTTAGATACCATGTACGTTAAATGTAAAAAGGTAACACGACTTTTGTCTCTGTTTTTATTAGATATGACACACCAGCCAAAAGTATATCTCTAAAATACATTTCCATTATAACAAAAAATTGCATTTATTACATTAATCATGGCCAAAAATAGATACAAAAAATGCTATAAAAATGCAAAGTTAGTACCATATTTTCTCTATCGATCTCCTAATTCTCTGGAAAATGGAGTCGAAAAAAGTTGCTACGATCAAGTTGGCTGTTTATTTTGCACTCATTTGCATGTGTTTGGTCTCAAACTCTGCCGGTAAGTTTATTTATATATCGATCTTTTTCTTTGCCTTTCATATATTAGTCTGAACTATTTAACTAATTTGTTCTTTAATGTTTTTGGGTTTTCAGCGGCAGGAAGTGACAAGGAAACGTGGGCTCTTCAAGGGCCATGCTCAAAATATGCAAACTGCAACGATTATTGTGTTAAAATAGGATATGCACAATATGGGGGCAAATGTGTTAGACTTGTTCCTCAAAAAAGCGATCGCCTCGTTTGTGTATGCATAGTGCGAAATTAGAACTTGTTTAATTTCGAGTTAAGAATATCAAATTGTATAAGAATGAGGATTTAATCCCACTTCGATCTATTACTTTGGCGCATGATTTTTATGAATTTTGATACTTATCTAGTATGGAGCATGTACACTTAATCTTCCGCAATTTCATTTTAGTTATTGACCAACACTACACAAAAGAGGCCATTTAGCAAAACCCCTAATATTTTCTTTTAGGCGTAGGAAATATAGTGAACCAGATGTTTTCCTCATTAGGAAACCCCTAATGTTGTCCTCACTTCATCCTCTTTTAAGATGGGTCTGGGGTATGGGTGGGCTTTCCTGAAGGAGAGCTTCCTTTTTTGTGTGACAAGCGTTTTAATTTATAAATAGACATGTATAAAAACAGAGAGGTTAATGAACAAAGTCTTCACTCTTAAATACACATGTATAAAAAGAAAAGATAAATCTATTATATTGTCGAATTAAAAGCATCAAAACAAAGAAGATTATGATCTTATAAGCCAAGGAGAATGGGGATCCGTTCTCCCTCAACAAAAAGGCATTGGAGAGAATGCGTACCCGGTAGTCATCGTTTTGATTTATTTCATTTATTTATACATAGGTTCAATTTATTTATTCATTTCTTTATATTTAGGTTTGATTAATTCACTCATCAACTCTGTCCCTCATGAAGGCGTATTACGGCCAAAATATTAACTTCCTACTTTTGCATATATGGTTCCAAGTTCAAAATCTGATATAATCTGTTGAGAAAATCTCTGTAGCTAATTATCGTTTCACAATTTTACTTTCATCGCAACTGCAAAACTAGGATGATAGCAAAAAAAAAAAGTCAAGTATAAAATACTATATATTTCTCGAGGTGACTTCAAGGGAGTCGAGTAATGTTATATCAAACTCAAATAAAATACTATATTTCTCGAGGTGACTTCAAGGGAGTCGAGTAATGTTACATCAAACTCAAATATTTTATCTCTCTAGAAATGAAAGCCAGAAAACAAGCCCAAAGATCATAAAAAGTGCTACAAATGCAGCCTCTTTCATATGGATCAAGAATCTACTTTACAATGTAATATATTGCAGGATGAACTATGCAATGAATGGAGATAATACGCACATCACTAATGATCAACCGTCGTTTGGAGGATTGTCCTCACGGTCGAGAGGCTCTGATTGCAACGATGAGGTTGTAGAGTTCACAGAATGAGCAGGCGAGTATGTTGTCAAGGCTACACCGTTCACAGCTGATACCTTATCTGCACTAGACTTAGCCTGTGGAATGAGCCCCTGCGTTTCCATTGCTGCTTGCTCCTTGGCCCGTCGAGCCTTTTCCAACACCTCATCCTGCAGCAACAAGCACAGCTTAAATCTTCGAACTTCAACAAAGTGGCAAAATACCATATACCATATAGTAGTACAATCGATTGAGGAGGTATTTATTCTCGTACTTTACATCGTGGACTTTGTTGAAAATAATGTAAAATGGTGTAATAGTAATAGTTAGCAAATGTAGGATACAATATGTTGTATTTCAAACTGACTAACACAACAGGACTCAAATTAAAATTGAGACTATGTAGGATGAAATTGTCATGCTTCTATAGTACCGGAGGTTTATGATACAATCATCTATTGATACAATGACTTTTAAACTTTAGGTAGCAACAGTGCAAAGCTAAAGTTTGCAACACTAGTGTCCCAGACTTTCGAGAGAGAAGACTAGGAAACTCAATTGGTCATCTCCTTTCATACAATTGCATACTCATGATCTAATGCTTGATAAGGCATCCACTTAGCAATCTGCACCATTATTTATATTTCACCACCCAATTACATTCTCTTAGATACCTTTGAACTGAAGACTTCTTCAATTCACCCCATTTTTTCGAAAAAGTTATAAAATGCATATTCTAAAATTTAAAATTCAAACTGCCTATTTTAAGCTGGGTAAAAAAGCAACACTTTATTTTTTTTGTATATCTTGAGATTTGAGACAAGGTTAATATCTGTCAAACAATTCAGTAAGGGAGACTGGGATATGATAGTGTATCACACTTACAGGAAATGATTATTAATCCTTGAGAATTTTCTCCCTGAAAACAAGGTGAAGCATGAGATCAATCTAGTTCTGAATTTGAGCCATAATTTGCTGCTAGACTTACTTTCCATAAACTTGATGTCATATAAACATTTCCAAGTTCAACATGACTTGCTAGACTAAACTCTTTTCCACTCAATGATATTAAAAATCAAACGAATATCAAATCCTATGTAATAAGGGGGCATTTACTTTGAGTGATAGATAGATAAAAATAATATAGGTTAATCTACCATTTACTTTGGTGGATTGTTTAATTTCAAACTTGTTTGATCATTTAATCCTTCAAATACTCATTCATATGTATTATCTATCTATCCTGTCACACTTAGTGAATGCCCCCTAAAGAAATTGGTAGCACCACAGAAGACTGAAAACCTAGCATGGCCTAAATGCAAGAGCAAACGAAGTGTAGAAACCTCTTCTCTTACTAAAAAGAAAAACTTTCCAAAGCACAGTGATACAAGCAAGTAACTCATACACGACACAATGCGTAATGTGCTAAAGTGTCTAGTAATATACAGCCCCTCATCATGTGACATGAATCGTATATAAAGGAACATGAATAGTACCTGAAATTCTTGTACTTGCTTCTGTTGTTCAGCTTGCAATCTACCAATCGAGCTCAGAAACTCACCCACAGCTGACTCTATACGCTCATTAAGTGCTTCAGCTACGGCCTTCCCCAGGAAAAATGCATCTAGAATTGTTTTGCTATCATTTTCACCTGAAAATGTGGAAATTTTCTAAGGTACCGATAAATTATTTTCATCTTTAACTGGTTTCACATCATATCGGCAATATAATCGCAATAATTGTCGTGTCCGCTTTATAAGGACTCCAATGCTCTTATCGCAACAGTTCAAAAAACTCAAATTAAAATCAACAACTTATTTCCATTTAGTACTTTTCAATATTCGAATAATATCATTGTCTGAAATCCTTTTTTATAGCATAGAATTCCGCAATTTCAACGCAGTCCGAGAGTTTCAATTGCGTGATACTAACACAATTCTAACTCTATCAACATAAACCTAAATAGCAACTACCAAGAGCATACACACAGAAACTTTGCAAAATCACCGAAATCCAGTATTAAGAATGATAGGTGCACACAGTAGAGAGAAGAGGCGTACCGGAATCGCGAATGCAGTTGCAGCTGAATGTGGATGTTGGAGATTTGGAGGAGAGAAGGTTGAGGTTAGAGGGAGATAAGGGAAGGTCACGTGGCTTAATAGAGCAGCGACGGCGACGGATTATCGATGGTGAAGGAAGTGAATAGGACGGTGGGGAATGGGATGCTGTAACTCGCCCACTCATTTTCCCTTTCCCTTCGCCTTGCTCTCTCTCTCTCTCTCTCTCTATAGAAGGTGAAGTGGAGGTACAGTAGTTGTAGCCCGATGTTATTACATGCCGTCGCTTCTTTATTCTGATTAAATAAGAAGTAAATTTATTATTATTTTATTAACATAAGTCTAAACCTCTTTTGATGAAAAATCTTGGACTTGTAATTAGTTTCTCATGTTATTGAAGTTTATCTATTAGGGAGCTTTATTGCTTTGGTTTTAGTAGTTGGTTGATTGAATCTACTCTAAAGACATGAAAAAGAAGAGAGATGGAGTACCAATACAAATGATCAATGAAGTCAGTATTCTGATTGCTCAGATTAGCTCGATGCATCAGACTAGTGCTAATTAACGTGCACAACGCCCAAGATATAAGTTAGACGAGTACAAGGAAGAGATTCTCTACAAATACTTTCAACTACTAATTGTCAGTCGCCAAAATGAGGAAGAGCCAACATCATGCAGATCTGATGCAGAAGTCCCGTCGACAGTTTGCAACTGCGACAAAAGACAAAATTGTGGAACTAGCATGAAAAAATGGTTTGGTTTCACACACCCTTTTAAAAGTTCCATTAGACTTCAAATATATTTTGGGGAAGGCTATCTCTCAAATGGATAGTTTCATCTCTGTTTATATATGGGAGATCTTACTCTCAAGTTAGGGTAATCAATACTTCTATAACTCTGTTATATTAAAAAACAGGAACCAAAAAGCGCTCAAAACCATCAACGATCTAAAACTTAACCTTCCATCAAGCACTAAGTGTCAAGTGCTTGATCCTTGAAGATCGTGATTCAGATATCCAATCTGAAATCACGCTCATATCCTAGCTTAAAACCAAGTGAATTTAGCTTTTTTACTTGAACTTCTTGTATAAGCTCACTCAAGTTGGGAAAACCTTCCTCACTTATCTACCCTGTCGTAGTAGTGAGTCAGTGTTGTGAATGTAAGTAAGTTATCATGCGTGGTAGAATGAAAATCAGTAAAAGTCAGGCAAATACGCTATCATGCGAGATAGGCCGAAAGCAAAATTAAGAGGTTTAGAATGACATTTCTAGATTCAACTCATAAGTGTTGAGAAATGATCTTGACACTATATACAAGAGAGTCTCTACGCAGTGTGATTCCATTTCTTTTTTTTTTTTTTTGTATCATGGGGAACCCGCAGCCGCTACCTTAGGTGCGTACTGGGTAAATCCCACGTTCCTGTACAATAGCCTGCAAACCACACAGGACAGGTAAACCACACTTGGAAAACCGGGTGTGTGCTCAAACCCATCGAGGCGTTTGGTGGGGTTCGAGCACTGTGACCTACCGCCAAACTCACCTTAATTTATTTGTCCATGGGACATGTGATTCCATTTCTGATAAGGTACAATTAGATGAAGGAGTTGGTGAATACTCCAAACTACTTTAAAATATTGTATGCTTTATTGCTATATTTACAACTTGTCTTAATTATCTTACACCTTGCATATTACGAAAATCTATTTAAGTGTTCGACAAACAAGGTTAGACTACAACCAACGTGCGAAATCTATTGTAGCTGCTAATGGAAGTATTATCTCAACTGAGTCTTAGAGGGTGTTTGGCTAAGCTTATTTTAAAGAGCTTATAAGATGTTTCAAGAGCTTATAAGATATAATATTTGAAGAGCTTATAAGTTGTCAAAGTGTTTGGTTGATTGAGCTTATAAGCTAGAGAAAGAATATGAGTTAGAGAGAGAAAATCATAGTTAGAGAGATAAATTGACGAGAGGTGAAATCGATAGTATATATGTAGAAAATAATGAACCATAGTAAGATTATTTTGATAAATTAACTATTATTTATAAGTTTATGAAAAAATAAGTTGGGAATGAGGTACTTATTTTAGGGAACTTATAATTTGTTGGAAACTTATTTTCACAAATATAAAATTCGTTTAGGAGCTTATTTTACCAAACACTTTGTATGAACTTATAAACACCCTCTTAATATGTTAGGAAAAACTAATATGAACGCTAAAGAATCAGATTAATATTAAATACAATCAAACTTCTTCATTGAATAAGTCAAAAGTCCACCCCTTTTACTGTACACCTGTCCAAACTCTCTCTCTATATATAATTCGAATTTTGAATATCATTTTACCTTCTAATTTGGCCCACAACAAGAGGGTTATGGACGGAGAGGTTCCTAATCTTAAAATTAGTGTGCGTTGTGTATGATTAGTACTAAACATGAATCAAATCTTACCTATATTAATCACAAATTAAAAGAGACTGCATTGTAAGGAAACAAAGATAATTCTTAACGAAATTCAGAATTAAAGCAACCACACATATAGTAAATGAAATTTGGGGCTACAACTTGAGTCTCCATTTTATCGTGGACCATATGAAATCATGTTACATATAAATGATAGAAACACGGTCAAGATGCTATTCGAGAAGGGTGGAATTTTCAATATACAAAAACACAGACAAAAACAGAATGCAAATCGTAGCTTCCCGCCTAAATATACATGGACTCTTATTGGTTACATAGATCTCAACACACTTTATTTCCATCTCCAAGCGCCATCATAGGTACATATAAACACGCATACGCCGTAATTAACAAACACAATAAATCAGCAAGCCAACTGATCTCTAAACTGGGAGATTTCTTCGAAAATCGGCAGCCTTCTCGATCTAGGAGGCGTCCATTCATTCATGACATGCTCGATTGCTTCGACGAAATCATCTTCGAAGGCGAGGCCTGGAAGGTCCGACAGCAGCGAGGAAGGGTTGTTAGGCAGCTTCATGTCCAGTTCCAACGACAATTCCTCGGCCCGATTTCTCGATTTGGAGTCATCGGAACCTGGGAGCTTGTATTGCAACACATCTTGAAGAACCAAGTTGGCATCATGGTATCGAGCTTGTTTGATGAGGCAGTGGCATAGATTTAAGGCCTTGTTCGCATCGGGGTCGATCATTTGAGATTTACGGTATACAACTTCTGCTGCCAGGAAGTTGGATTTCTGCATATATGCCCAAGCTAAGTTTCCCTGTATTGGATGGCTCTCATAGAGTCATGATTCATTTGATTCATTTTGAAACTTTTTGAACGAGCTGATTTACAATAACAATGAAATCCAAACACTTCAAAAAAAAATAGTGATAATATTTTTGAAATACAAGTTATATATCATATCATGTATTGAATATTTATTAATTTATTATTGGGCTATATGATTCTTACTTTTGCTATGTTACTCTGTAATAAATATTACTAATATTTTATGTATACATTATTGCACATATGGTATATCATTAGTTGAGCAAATAGTTTACCTAAGCTATCCCAGTTAAGTCATTAAAAAGACATGTAAAAAACAAACAAAGCCAAAATGAGATATCTGATTGCAACAACGAAAGTAAAAACACCAAGATATGGGAGAATTTGAAAAGCAAACTATCCAATTAAGAATGATGAACGGCAAATGATAAAATGTGTAGAACGAACAAAATAGAAAAGGAATAAAAAGAAAAAAGAGTAGTATATGTTATTTTACCTGAGCATGTTTTGCTCGGACATAAGGCCCGTCACGTCACCACAGGGTACTTTGTGAATTACATGAAAGAGATCCTTTTCTTTCTTCTCTGCACCCTTCTTCTTCGACCCACTTTACATTATCTCTCTCTGTATAAGTAGTTGTATGTATAGATATATATATATGCAGTTGTTACTCTATTTGAATCTAGGAAAAGTGCAGATGCAGATTGAGATGGAGAAAATAGTAGTCACTGTGCATATGTAGACATTAGGACGTCCAGGTTCGTTGCTGTAAAATCTGAGTGGTGTCAACAGCAGGTTTTCCGCTTTTCTTGGCTGACACGTGTGAGTTTGCACCCTCCTTAAACTGGTAATTTTGTACTGAATAACATATGTAAGATTCAAGATGATACATAAATTCCAAATTGCAAAATATGTAGCAATATCCTTTTGTGGATTTTCTATTTTATTTCTCTTTTTTGTAAATAATTGTTACTTCATTTTTTGAGTTTATTGTTGGGAAAAATGCGTACAAAACAGTACAGAACTTGTCGGGCGTGTTACAACTCCAAACAGAAATGTAGAAGTAGGAGATCAAAACTAACAATAAACTTAAACAGTATTGAAACTAAAATGAAACAAAACCGTAAGCTAATGCCGAGTCGAGGAGGCCTCTTTCCGCAAGACGAGATACGCCCCGGTAGTGCTCTCGGTTCTTGCGTATCGTCTCCAAATGTAAAACGGCAGCGTCTCGTGGGTGGCGACTTTGCAAACCAACGAGCTCCCGACCAGACGGAGAGGCGGGGCGAGCTGGACACGAGCTATGTATGCAGGGAGTGCTTTGAGAGAATGCAGGAATGCTTTTTGCAGTAGGTGGCTTATGCTGGGGAGACATGTCCTATTTATAGGCGTCGTCCCCTCATGGAAGCATCTTGAGTCAACACCGCATTGATGTTGGTGTTACGAAGTTATGTCCCATGACGGTTTCGGAGACAACGTGCCCATGTTTCCGCGAGCCATCATGTCGGAGCGTTACAAGCGATTCTGACGAATACGGACAACGCGTGCGTCGGGTTCGTTGGACGTATCCGGACGTCTCTTCAAGTGCAGCAGCCCAACGGATTGGGCTTACACGAGTTGGGCCTCGGACCAACTCCATCGCACTGGCAGCCCAACGGTTGGGATACGAGTTGGGCCCGGACCAACTCCATCTTTGGGCTCGATCAAACATTGATCCAAAATATGGGGCAATGGGCCGCGGAACCAGCCCACGAAGCAAGCCCACGAGCAGGCCCAAAGAACGGCCCAAAGACCACCCAAAGACCAATTGTCAAGATCCACGATCCACGATCCACGATCCACGGACCACGGACCCGAACCGGGCGAGTCGGGCGGGCGGGCGGCGGCGGCGGCGGCGGCGGCGGCGGCGTGTGTGGCGTGGGCTTTCCGACCCATCACTTGTGCACATAATTATACTAAGTGTTCAATGAACCACTTATATAGACAATTAATGAAGGTACATTAATCAATGTGAGATAAGAATTAATTAATCCATACTTATCCCCTTAATCACATAACTTCATGTTTAAGTGACCAACTTTGATCCATTATTTCTCACTCACCGGAAATCGGATTTGAGAATGTGAATACACCACGATCATCTACTCGAAGCGTAGATCGATCCTATCTGCTTAATTTCACAAAATTAAACGTTCGTCACTCAAAATCTTGGTCAAAGTAGCTTCCTGGAAACTTGACCATAATATATATATATATATACACGGATTTCCAACAATCCCCCACATGAGTGGAAATAGCCATATGTATGTATGCGAGACATTTCGATCATCAAGAGATGTTAAAATATTTGGACAGGTGGTTTATGGCCTTGAACCTTCCATAGTTAGTACCATCGAGTACAGGCGGATTAGTGGACACGATGCATGCGAACTATTCCCCACAACGTGCCTTGAGACAATGATATTAACACTTTAACACCTCAACCTCATCCGTTCTCACGTTTGATTCCATTTTGGCCATGGACATCCACTTTGGATTCATAAGTGTTTTGTTTGAAGCGGCCCACCGCACTTATATAGGTGATTCTTTACCTAGTATCTTGTCATACTCAACCTCCTCGGTATCTTAGGAATCATTAAGAGTCAACGACTCAACCTCACCACTAAGCAAGTTTTTCAACACTCGTTTGCTTTCTAGGGAACAGACTAACTTGAGTCTTTACACACGAACTCCTATAGCTTAGTTCTCCCATTGAACCAAGTTCTTGGGATCTCCAGTCATCATGGTTGGGTTACCACTATGATTGTTCTTAAGATGTGGATTTTAACCCATTCCTCTCGGTAACTTGATCATTTGATCCGGTTTAACCCTTTGGTTAACGGATGCCAGATTATCTATTGACTTGACATAGTCAACCGAGATAACCCACTTGAGATCAAATGCCTCACGGTATTATGTCACGACGATATGTCGAGACTTACCATTATACAAACCACTTTTCGCCATTCCAATAGCTACTTGGCTATCACAGTGAATCATCACTGGTGGCACAGGTTTAGACCAACATGGAATATCTTCCAAAAGATTACGGAGCCACTCGACTTCCTCACCAGCTTTATCCAAAGCTATGAATTCAGATTCCATGGTGGATCGGGCTATACACGTCTATTTCGTGGATCTCCAAGAAACAACACCTCCCCCAATCGTGAACACGTACTCCACTTGTAGAAAGTGAATCTTTCGTGTCGATATCCGATTGACATCACGGTACCCTTCAAGCACGGGGATATCTCGTGAAATGCACCCATGATTTTGAGTATACTTCAAGTACCTCAAAACTCTTACTAGAGCCTTGTTGGATTTATATGGAAAGCGGTTTGGTTGAGCTTGTATACAATGTTTCTGTTACCACTATTACAATCTCCTATCCGAAATGAATACTTGATTGCATATATACGTGTCCCTTATCTCATATATAAGTTAGATCATACAGTGTGTAGAAGATCACGCACTCGTATGATTGGTCAAGCTTAATGAGATATAAAAGTTTTACAACCGAGACAACTTGAGGACGAGTTGTCGGTATAGTGCGGTATAGATAAGAAGTGACTTAACTTGGTTGCTTGTCTATCTTTGATGCGTCTCGGCGTATTAAAGGATCACGGTGAGATGAGTTCTTCTATCGACCGTAGTGAAGAACCAAGATCTCGGTGACTTACGATGATCTAAACCTCGATAAGGTATTAGATGAGTATGAGTTCGACCATCACTTTGACTTGTTATGGGTGAGGGTTATATGTTCTAACCCAATATTCTCCGCCTCTTGGGTGGTGGCGGTGCTTGTATGTCATGCTAGTTATCGTATCGAGTCACCGTATCCGTTTAGGATGATGGCGTCCCTTAAGGAGCTCAAAGGTTTATTGTACTAAACCCCGCAGTTGAGTTAGCTCAAGTACAATAATAAGGTTGAGTGGTACTACTTAAGGAATTAAAGATATTAATTATTTTAAGCGATGTAATGCTATAAATAATTAATGGACGTTCGATATCTTAAATACGAGGATTCGTAATGTCTAAGTGCAAGCCGACTCAACTTCGGTAATAAAGGGTAAGTCGACATTTATTCTCTAGTGGCATGAATAAATGTTTATAAATTAATTTATGTTTCAAGGTGAACATAAGATAATTAATTTATTTGAGGCCCATCTTTATTCCTTGCATTTGATCCTGGTCGGCCCATCCAGCCCGTAAGCTAGGCAAAATCGGCCCTATGCTCTACAAGGCAAGGATTTGATTCTCTTTATCCTATAAGGATATTATTATATTTATGGGATATGCATAGATCCTTTCCATATAGGATTATGGTAATAATATTTTCCATAAAGGATTATGGTAATTTCCATATAGTATTATGGTAATTTCCATATGGGATTATGGTAATTTCCATATAGGATTATGGTAATGCATTATAAATATGAGGTAAGAGATTAAATCTAGGTCAATGATTAATAATCATCATCATAATTTTCGAGACTCCCATTGTTTTTGGGAGAGAATTTTCGAAAAAGTGTAGAGAGGATAAAGGGTGATTTTTCCGAAGCATTCTCCATAGATCATCCTCACTCGACGTTGGAGATTGGGCAACCGGGATACAGTCCAGAAGGTCAAAGCACGAGTCTCGATCCATTCCGCCTCGACAGATTCAAAGGTAAACACGAGAAAACCCCAACGTGTTGCAATTAATTATATAGGTGCATGCTAGGTATATAATCAATGTATGGTGAATTAAACATCCAAGATAGATCCTCGGGAGAAGGCTAAACATAGTTTTTCCCTACAAGCCTTCCAATGCTCCTTGCTTGGATTGCTCGTGTAACGACTCAATTTATTCACGGTGAAGCTATGTCGGTCGAGTGCAATTTGTAAGATACATCAAACACCCGATAACCTTAGCATAGTCTTCTTGCCCAACAGGTTCACCTCTGTTCTTACTCGGTGAACATTGAGCTCCAACGGGTCTTAGCAGCAAACTATCAAAGCGTTGAATTTCTTAAGCATTTTCTCGACGTAGTGAGATTGTGTCAAGACAATTCCGTCTGATCTTCTTAGAATCTTGATTCCAAGAATCACATCAGCTAAACCCATGTCCTTCATGTCAAAATTTCTATTTAACATGCGCTTTGTGTCATTAATGACTTGAGTATTACTACCCATGATCAACATGTCATCTACATACAGACATACTATAACATAACCATTATCAGTGTTCTTAACGTAGACACATTTGTCACACTCGTTGATCTTGAAACCATTTGCCAACATTACATTGTCAAATTTCAAGTGCCATTGCAACGGCGCTTGTTTCAAACCATATAGAGACTTCACGAGTTTGCATACCTTGCCCTCTTGACCAGGTACAACAAACCCTTCGGGTTGCTCTATATATACCTCATCCTCGAGGTCACCATTCAAAAACGCAGTCTTAACGTCCATTTGATGAATCTCAAGATTGTGCAAAGCAGCAATTGCGAGAAGCACCCTAATAGACGTAATCCTCGTCACAGGTGAATAGGTATCGAAGAAATCGTACCCCTCTCTTTGTTTAAACCCTTTGACAACCAAACGGGCCTTATACTTTTCAATTGATCCATCTGTCTTGTACTTTCTTTTAAGGATCCATTTGCATCCTAAGGGCTTACAACCTTCTGGCAAATCAACCAGCACCTAGTGTGGTTTTGCAGAATGAAGTCAATCTCGCTTTGAACAGCCTCTCGCCAGAGCATTCCGTCTGGCCGAGCATAGGCTACTTTGATCGAAGTTGGTTCTTCATCCAACATGAATGCAATATAGTCGGGACCAAAACCTTTGGCGTTCGACTCTCGCCTCGTCTCGGTTCGACCCTCCGGATCGGACCTCGATCGCTATGCGATATCGGTTCTTCCTCCAAGGTTTAGAACTCAAGCTTCACCATCACCTCTATTGCTAAAGTGGCTTCACTTTTATCCTTGTCTTTACGGGGATAAACACTTTCAAAGAATATAGCATTCCTTGATTCAATCGTCGTCCCCACAGTCATATCCTGTACCTCTGACCTGTGGATCAGAAAACGATAGGCGCTGCTGTTCAGTGCATACCCAATAAAGATACAATCGACTGTTTTAGGTCCAATTGTAACTTATTTAGGAAGAGGCACCTCAACCTTCGCCAAACACCCCCACACTTTGAGATATTTGTACGATGGCTTTCTTCCTTTCCACAACTCGTAAGGAGTAACATCCTTACTCTTCAGTGGAATTTTGTTCAGTATGTAGTTGGCTGTCAAAACAGCTCCCCCCCACAAGTTCTAGGGCAACCCTGAACTAATCAACAAAGCATTCATCATCTCCTTAAGTGTTCGATTTTTACGTTCAGCAACGCCATTAGATTGAGGTGAATAAGGAGCTGTCGTTTGATGTATTATACCACTTTCGTTGCATAATGCCTCAAACGGAGCTACATATTCTCCCTCTATCACCGAGCAGTCTTAATTCGACAAATTAGTTGATTCTCGGCCGTTCTTGAAGTTTTAAAGCTTCAATTGCCTCGTCTTTACTTGTTAGAAGGTAAAGATAACAATATCTTGTCTGATCATCAATAAGCGTGATGAAGTACTTTTACCACCTCTAGTTTGTACAAACTTTAAATCACACACATCAGTGTGAATAAGTTCTAGAGGCTTAGTGCTCCGTTCTACCGAATGAAACGGTAACTTAGCCATTTTGGCTTCCACACAAACCTCACATTTCGTTTGTGTATTAACTTCATTTAACTTTAGTAAATCTAAATTTACTAATCTTTTATTGCATTTAGATTAACATGTCCTAATCTACAATGCCATAAATCGAGCACTCGGTCAAGTAAGAGAAGTAGATGCATTTTCATTAATAGCAATCTTGGGTACACTAAGCATGACCATTACATTCAATTTGAAAAGACCCCAGTAAGATAACCCATACCAAGGAACTTCCCAAACTTAGTCAAGACAAACTTGTCCGACTCAAAACTAGTCTAAACCCTTGTTAACTAGAATTGAGTCCGACACCAAATTCTTGCGGATGTCCGGACATGCGACATCCTTCAACGTGATCTCAATGCCGGACGACATCTTAAGCAACATATCACCAACTCCGCAACCTCGGATGAAGCTTGGTTCCCCATGTTGAACTTTCCCTCAACGAGGCTTGTAGGTGGAGAAACGTATCTTTCGGCGCGAGGCGTGCGCGATGCGCCCGATGTCGATGAACCATCCACCTTGATTCTCAACGTGGTTGACTTCTTCGGTCACCACAGCAGCCAAATCATCCTTGTCCCATTTGTGAAGTCCTTCTCGACAACGTTGGTAACTTGCTTAGCCTTCTTCTTCTTAGTCGGCGGTCTTTACTCGTGTGGCCATGCTTGCCACAATTGTAATGATCCCGTCAAACTTACGGCAACCACCTTCCATTTGTCTTTGTCTTTGACATTGGGACGAACACGTTTGTTGGAGGGACCGCCTCTCTCCAACAGGTTGGCTCTAGCATCGATCAAGCATTTTGCTTTTAAATCTTGCTTCTT
Organism: Salvia rosmarinus; assembly: GCA_036937905.1. Taxonomy (NCBI): domain Eukaryota; kingdom Viridiplantae; phylum Streptophyta; class Magnoliopsida; order Lamiales; family Lamiaceae; genus Salvia; species Salvia rosmarinus. The sequence goes on along the minus strand of CM072813.1, from coordinate 78,611,970 downwards.
CACGTCAGACTCGATGCGCAGTTTGACGATCAAGTCTTCAAGTGTCATATCCTTTCGCTTGTGCTTAAGGTAGACCTTGAAGTCTCTCCACCCGGGGGGTAGCTTCTCAATCACTGTAGCGACGACAAAGCCGTCCGAAATAGTGTGCCCTTCGGCTTGAACCTCGTGTACAATGAGTTGAAACTCTTGCACTTGGTCCATGATCGGTCAAGAATCGACCATCTTGTAGTCCAAATATTTGGTTACAATAAATTTCTTTGTACCTGCATCATCACTATGGTACTTCTTTTCTAGCGCATCCCACATACATTTGGATGTCGTTACAACAGCATAAACACTATACAAACTATCTTCTAAACTACCAAGTATAAAATTTTTACAAAGATAGTCGTCAGTGCACCAGTTGTCATATGCTGCTCGGACGTGAAAGTCCGTCACTTCAGCCCCCGGAACGGCAGGCTCATCTTCCACCAAGAAGTTGGCGAAGCCCAACGTCGTGAGGTAGAACAACATCTTTTGCTGCCATCTCTTGAAGTCGGATCCTCCAAACTTTGGCGGCTTCTCGGCTGGCGGCATCATCCTTGCGGTATGAACAGGCGCCGAGATCGATCCAAAACCGGATCCACCAGCACCACTGAAGTGTCTTTGAAACATGGAACTCGTATGAGAACCACCAGTGTTAGATCCCGTGGATCCAACAGTCGACCCATTGAAAGTGCAGTCGTCGAGCCAAATGAACTACTAAAAGTGGAACCAAATGTTGAACCACTAAAAGTGGAACCAACAGTCGACCCAAAGGGTCCAATGATTGACCGAAGGCATCAAACCAAACATGGCGTAGCCATTGTGCGTGTGGCGGTGAGCGAAGCGGCGAAGAAGGCGGAGGCGAGTCGGTGGTAGGGCAATCGACATCTCCAAGCAAAGGTATTAGTTTCGAAAATTTTAAGTTAATTAATGTCTCAACTCCTTCGTGGCAAGTACTATCTCGTCTTGCGATAGTTGGGAAAAATGCGTACAAAAGCGATGACAGAACTTGCGGGCGTGTTACAACTCGAAGCAAATGTAGAAGTAGGAGATCAAAACTAACAATAAACTTAAACAAGATTGAAACTAAAATGAAACAAAACCGTAAGCTAATGTCGGTCGAGTAGGCCTCTTTCCCGAAGGCGAGATACGCCCAGTAGTGTCTCGGTTTGGCGTATCGTCTCCAAAGGTAAAGCGGCGTCTCGTGGGTGGCGACGCTGCAAACCAACGAGCTCCGTGGCGGACGGCGAGGCGAGCTTGGACACGAGCTATGTATATGAGGAGTGCTTTGAGAGAATGCGGGAATGCTTTTACGATGGGTGGCTTATCTTTGAGACATGTCCTATTTATAGCGTCGTCCCTCATGGGAAGCATCTTTGAGTCAACACCCGCATTGATGTCGGGTGTTACGAGTTATGTCGCGTCGGTTTCGGAGACAACGTGCCCACGTTTCCCAGAGCCATCATGTCGAAACATTATCGGCGATTCGGCGACGAACGGACAACGCGTGCGTCGGGTTCGTTGGACGATATCCGGGCGTCTCTTCAAGTGCGAGCGGGCCCAACGGTTGGGCTTACGAGTTGGGCCTCGGATCAACTCCATCGCACGGCAGGCCCAACGGATTGGGATACACGAGTTGGGCCTCGGACCAACTCCATCTTTGGGCTCGATCAAACATTGATCCAAAATATATGGGCAATGGCCCACCAACCAGCCCAAAGACCACCCAAAGACCAAGATCCAAGATCCACGATCCACGGACCACGGACCACGGACCACGGACCACGTAAGCTGGGCCGGAGCCGGCCGGCGCGCAAGCGTGGCGACGGACACCGGCACGGCAAGCGGCGGCGGCGGCGGCGTGGACTTTCCACTCATCAACTTGTGCACATAATTATACTAAGTGTTCAATGAACCACTTATATAGACAATTAATGAAGGTATATTAATCAATGTGGGATAAGGATTAATTAATCCATGCTTATCCCCTTAATCACATAACTCCATGTTTAAGTGACCAACTTTGATCCATTATTTCTCACTCACCGGAAATCGGATTTGAGAATGTGAATACACCACGATCATCTACTCGAAACGTAGATCGATCCTATGTTACGTCACTCAAAATCTTGGTCAAAGTAGCTTCCTGGAAACTTGACCATATAATATATATATATATATATATACACGGATTTCCGACATTTATTATGTCGATAGGTACCGTAAATCATTTTCAGTAATATCAAATGTAAAATCCTAATATTTTAATTTGTATTTTTTAGGGATAATATTTTTGTCCTAGTTGACGCAATTTTAATTTTCTTTTATAAAATGAATTGAATAGCTTGTCCTTATAAATTAGAATATTTTTGTCATAGATATCTAGACGTTCAGGACCTACCTGCGTCTAATTTAAGTTATGTTTATTCATGGATTGAATTTGATGCTTTATCTATATATATTGGATTTACTCAAACTCGTTTTTATTGTTTGTGTGTGAATTTATCATACAAATACTTATTTATACTTACACACTGATCCCTCTATATAAGTCAAGCCTCCGACCTATTGATTTACAAGGAAATATATAACTTAATAATTGAACTGCACTTTATTTAAGGTTGTAAATTAATTAAATTTCAAACATGTTGGATTGATTGAGCTCCGAAAAGTGTATTTTAGCTTGTTAATTTGATCACCATTACCAAACGATCTTCACTCACCTCTGTTGACTTCATCTTAGGTTACATTAACTTTCAACACTAACTTATAAGTTAATAGTGAAAATGGGTACATTCCATTTTCACTCTTATTTGTTTTTTGATTTTTGTTTGTTGAACTCGACTTTGAAGCCGAACTTTGCCATACATGAATATATGTCTACTTTCTTTAGTGATGACAGAAATCTATAACCGCTGCCGAGATGCACAGTAATTAAAAATTATTCATGTACCATATCTTGCAAGTCAAACATCAGGAATACCTAACTCCTGAAAAACCAATATATTTACTTATTCGTATCTCCATTCGATGGTTATTATACTGACTTTCACAGCCAGTAAACAGCTCAGATTCATTGCCTTACTCTAAGAAAGTCAAAATTTCAACTGCCTTTGTGGTATTATTGACAAACATGATTTTTTTTAATGATTTATTATGTTTAGTTGAGTCTTATTTATTGTTGAAAATCATATTTGTTTAGTTTTGTATTATTTTAAAGAATTGATTACTTGTTAGCTTCTTTCACTACAAAAAAAACAGGCGAATAGCGATGGAAAATTCTGTCACTAATCATGTCGGATCCGTCGTTAAAATGGATTAGCGACGGATCAGCGACGGAATCAAGACGTCGTCGGAAAGATGGTTGGCAAACCTCTAACGACGGAATTAAGTCCGTCGCTAATTATTAGCGACGGATTAACGACGGAAATTTCAGTCGCTAAGCGACAACCTTCCGAACGGTCGTCTGATACATATTTCGTCGTTAATACGACTCTAATCCGTCATTAATAACGACGGAATAACACCGTAGCTAAAAATACCCTCGCAAATCCGTCGTTAATTCGAGACAATCCGTCGTTGATCCGTCGTTATTTAGCGTCGGACATAAGTCCGTCGTTAAAATTATGATTTTTTTTAATTTCACGTAACAAATCCGTCGCAAATCCGTCTCTGTTCCGTCTCTAATCCGTCGTTAGATACAGTTTGTTCTGTTATTTCACGTTGTAAATCAGTCGCAGATCCGTCGCTAAATATGCACAGACTGGACAGTTTCTATTTGTATTTTGGACAGCCGTTTACAACAACAACAAACTTGTTTTCAAACAAACACAATCCAAACAAACCAATTCTAAATGATAAACATCATCATTCTAAATCAGGCGACACAATTCTAAATCATAATATCAAACAAACCAAACAATTCTAAATCATAATATCAAACAAACCAAACAATTTCACGTCACAATATCAAACAAACCAAACAATTCTAAATCATACGATAAGTTTACAAATAAAATGTTTTGTTTGTTCATGTCTGACAAAATATGACGGTGGGAGGAAGCAGGGCGATATCACGGTGGGGAAACAAGAGCTAGCCATGAAGCGCTCAAGGCCTCTGCGAAAGCGCAAGAATCGAGCTGAATCTGTGCTTGCACGTCATCTCACGCCTCACCTCGACTTGCAATCTGCCTCAGATTGCTCGCTCGACTTGCCATCTGGATTCCATCTCCAATAGTTGTGCCTGATAAGCTGTGGAATCAGCAGGCTGGGCACTCTCCACCGAATGAGACGACACTTCGCTCTACATGTATGTCCGTGATAGAGAACCAGCTCCAAACATCCTATTCTTTTCTTTGAGGAGCTCCCAAGGACATTTTTGAGAATTTGAGTCCTATCAATTTCTGGTGTCGCCTCATCACTCCCCAGATTGGCTCAAAGCGAGTGACATGTTCCTCAACCTGCCTCTGTAATATAATTTCGTACAATTATTATTTAATTAAATGCTCGTTATTGCGCTAACGAATATACTTACCGCGATACTCCGCGCTTTCCCGTCTGTATAGTTCCCGTCGTCGGTGGCATGATACCTTTGGAATACATCCCATTGGACCTCTGATATGTCTACTCCACGCTCTCTTGCCTATAAATAAGTAAAACAAATTAAATAATTAACAAGTCTCACGATTCTTAAATAAATTTACTATATCTAAAACTTCAAATTAATTACTTACAATCTCTCGCATACTCGAGTGCAGGCGTGAGCCACCCGATCTTGACTATCGGTACCCTCGCCATCGGCTCGGACATCATTCTTGGGGGCCTTTGCCTTCTCTTGGACGTCCGTCCAGGGCAATATGCCTTCCAATTATCCCAATCTCGCTCGAGGGATAAATGGGGTGGGTTAGGCGAGTCCTTACGCCGCTTGATCTTGTGAACAAGATCTTTATAGCTCGCGGCATTTACGCACCAGTATGAGTAGACCATGGCCTCGTCCATCGTATCATCACAATAAAAATATTTCTGCAAAAAATATATGATTACAATATGACTGGTGTCAAAGGTCAAAACATAAATGACTTCGTATAAACAACACGAACCTTGAATTCATCGAAATAAATCTTCTTGAACTCTTGAGGCACCAATTTCCAATTGAAGCCGTTGTGATTCATGAATTTACGAAATGACTCCGTAATCACGCGGGCTATATCATTGCTCGGACACAAAATGCTACAATTTACAAGAAATAAAGACATCAGAATGTTATAATTTATTTTAAATGAGACATACAATAGATAACATCCTATTCACAATGGCTATCTTCTTCATCCCCTCTCTCGATGGCACTGCACTACTGCTCGAGGGGGCGGGACTGTGAGACAGTGCCTCCATGCCTTCTTCGAGCCCGGCAGGTGAGGACGACGGCATATATGATCCTGGATGCCTCCGACGTGATGACGAGGCACCTCGTCCACTGTGAGACATCTGCAAACAAAGGTAAAAAATGTTGTATTAAAATTTCACAAATAATACATATCATAACGTTTTGTGTGCATACTAGAAAATAAAACGTTTCTTGTGCATACTATATAATAAATTCAAACCCTATTCATCATCGTCGTCGTCATCATCATCATCCAATGTATGATTGTCTTCTGACTCTGACAATTCAACTTCATCATCCGCATCATCAGATGTCTCTTCAATGTCTATGAATGTACCGTCAGGATGAACTAGTGCCGTGTCATCATCCACAACGACATTAGTAATCGAACCTAATGCATCCTCTTGAAAGGGGATGTCTATCGATGCGTAACTCTCATCCGAGACTTCCACATTAGATCGAGCTTTAATTTTGCATACTTCCCACCACTCTTTCATAGATTGTTTTAAACTTGGATATGCACAATAGTATACTTGAATGGCTTGATTGGCAAGGATAAGCAGTTCGAACTTGTTATATCTTGGCGTATGATTTACGAAACCAACTTGTACTCGGAATGAATTAATAACCCCAATCGTGAAGGATCAAACCACTCGCGTCTAAACAATGTTGTGGTCTTCGTTGGTAGCCAGGATATTCCAACTCACAAACCTCAATAATCGTCCATAAAAATCGAGTTCTTGAGTGTACGTACCATAAGTTTCACATTTAATGCACACTCCACTATTCATAGTTGATCTTTGTGACCCATGTTCTAATGTGTGAAATTTGTACCCATTTATATAATACCACAGGTGCGTCTTAATTAGAGTGAAGGCCCTTTGGCAAGAGACAATATGAGCAGTTCAAAATATTGTTAGCATGATCTTTGACCTATTATTAGTAAAAATGATTAGAATGACTAAACGTACATATTAAATATTAAATATTTCCTACTAATAATTATCAGAACACTCACATATGCCTCAAACCAAAGCGGAAGCCTCTTTCAATCGACCTTTGAATATGAGAGCTAGAGATCAGTGGATTTGATCTTTTCACATCATCGATGAATAAACTACATCAACATATATTTACGATCCTAGTTAATAATAACAATAATAATAATTAACAATGATTTCTGAGAAAAACACGACATTTACGCCATGTAAATGTCTGCAACTTCAACAGAGTTGAGCAACACGTATAAACGAGCAAAGATCATATTCTCTACTATCCAAATATCTCGTTGACATATTTCCAAAAGGTCCGCCATCTTGCTTGAAGATTTGAAGCATATCTGGATAGTCTTCGTGCGTAATCTTCGCTTGACCATGATGCAAATCTCTGAACTTCGTTCTTACGTGATCATCAAAATAATACGAGCAAAATGTCGATACTTCTTCTACTAAGTAAGCATTGCAGATAGAACCCTCAACCCTAGCTTTATTTAAATGACGTTGTTCTTCAACTTACGTAAGTATCTAAAATTTCGAACGTTGTTATTCAATTTATATATATATATATATATATATATATATGTGTGTGTGTGTGTGTGTGTGTGTAATGTAATATACGGCGGTACCTTTCAAATGGATACATCCATCGGTATTGAGCAGGCCTCGCAATATGGGCTTCATCGCCTAGATGAACCGTAGATGTTCCATGGAGACGAAGAAACTAGGGAAAGATACGCTCAAGCTTGCATAAAATCACGGAATATTTTCTTGGAGTCCCATGCGGATCATCAAGCCCTATGTTTCGAGAAGTTAAATCTTTAAAGAATAAAGATAATTCATTATGACTTTCTAAACATTGGGTGGGAGAAGTTCACTTAAATGCAATCGGTAGAATTCACGCATGAAAATGTGCGGTCATGACTCTTCATCCCAAACATCTTGGTTTACATGTCTACACATCTACCCATGTTCAAACGCACCAACTGAAATCTTAAACCTCTTACCCACTCACATAAGACTTTTTCTCACGATTGTCAAGTGTATAAGAAGCCTTTGGATATTTTCCTGTTGATTCATTCATCGTCAACTCAGTGCATAGCAAGATAAATTAAGTTCTTCTCAGATTTGCTCGTATTTTTGTCTTCCTTGGACATTCATGGATCGTGTTGAAGACATTATCGAACACATTCTTTTCTATGTGCATGACATCCAAATTATATCGAATCAAAAGAGAACTCGAAGGTAGATCCTAAAATACTTTTTTCTTCCATCCGGCCCAAACTGTTTGGATATTCTCGCTATTTATTTCATCACTGTCAATCTATGTTACGGAGACTAGTCCCATACCCATAATTAGTGACAGAAGCTCATCTCCTGATCGCGCTTCTGGTGGATCGTTAGTAATCTCTGTGTTCTTTATGAAACCTCTTCGATCCCTTCGAAATGGGTGATTATGAGCTAGAAATTTACGATGGTTATCAAACCATGACTGCTTACCACTTTTAGCTAAAGTAAAAGCATCGGTATACTCCATGCAGTGCGGACAAGCTAATCTTCCAGCTGTACTCCATCCAGACAACATAGAGTATGTAGGGAAGTCACTAATTGTCCAAAGTAATGCAGCGTGCATTTGAAAATTTCGCTTCAACGATACATCATAAGTAAGAACACCGTTATCCCACAAATCTATTAACTCTGCTATCAATGGTTGCAAGAACACATCAATCTTCTCCTTCGGATTACGCGGTCCGGGCACTAAGATTGTAAGAAACATGTATTGCTCCTTCATACACAGCCTCGGGGGAAGATTATAAGGGGTAAGTATAACGGGCCATGATGAATATTGCTTTCCTGATTGACCGAATGGCTGAAAACCGTCGGTTGAGAGTCCCAATCACACGCTTTAATTTACGATGCAAATAAGGAAACTTCGTGTTCAAATGTTTCCATGCAATTGAGTGCGGATGACGATGACCCCATCATCGACCGACGATGCATGCCAACGCATATTTTTAGTCAGTAGCATTGGATGCATACAATCAGTAGTCGAAGAGTTAGAGGAAAATAATACATCTTTTATATGTTACTTGTGCTTTCCGTCGACTTCCACCAGCTCGAGTATTGCTCTTGAAACGAGGATGATTACGTGAATTTGCAGCTCGTCGATTCGTAATCTTCGCGCCAATAAATCATGCAATTAAATGGACAACAATCAATTTTGTGTACGGGCAACCCAATGCCACGCAACAATCTCTTCGTCTTTGTAGAAGTCATCAGCACGCAATTTCCATCTGGATGCGACTCTTTCATCGATTCGATATTTGATCAAAACCCTTCTCGAGAATGTTGTTCTCACTTTCCAACTCGTAAGTCGAGCCACAAATGACAAGCGTAGTGTGATTCGAGCAACCCGACCACGCAGGTTTATCGGCAAAGATTCAACATGTCGTAAAATTTTGTGCATCGAATTTGGCTCCTCTTCGATCTCGTCAAAGTTGAACTATGGACCAGCAAGATCCACCACCATCGTATGATACGTATTTGGTTAACGGCCAACATCCGAATCCACAACATTGTCCCTACTTGTGGTTGTCGTGGTTGTCTCTCCTTGAAATATCCATGTGTGATAATTTGGAACAAATCAAAATTTTGATAAGTGATATCGCACAGTATCTTTCTTCTGATAAGGTATATTCTTACACTTCTTACACGGACATTTGATTTTCTCTCCATCGGCGAATAAAAACTGAGCACTAGCGAATTCAATAAAACTTTCAAGTCCATCTCGAAATTCAATATTTAATCCACCAACCGAACTAAACCTCTTATACATCCACTCACGATTGTCATTCATTTTTCAAGCTCCTAATTATAAATAATTAATTAAACATATTCAAAATAAGTTGTACAATATAGACATTTTATTGAGTGGAGTGAGCAAATATTACTTATAATTATTGGTTTGTTATCTACGAGGCAACATAAACCCTAATTCAAGTTTCATATATTTAACCTTAACCTAAGCATGAAGTGATCAAATCTTACTTATAAAACATCTTATTCATAATTTCATATATCAATTCTAACAAAATTTCGGCAGAGTAAGTTTTATAAAATTAATCGCCATTTCATTCCCAATTCAACCAAACTCATCCAAATTTCACCAAATCATCACCATATGCATAATTATACACTTAATAACTCAAAAAATCTGAATTCACGAAATGATGAATTTATCATCCCAATTCACATCCAAGCTTATCAATTTCTCGCAAACATTTTTATCAAACACTACATATGCATACAGTTAATTCACGAAATGATGAATTTATCATCCCAATTTACATCCAAGCTTATCAATTTCACAAGCCCAAATCACAAGACTAACATTCAATGCATCCTTTTCACAAACTCCACTAAATTCGGTAACATACAACCACATATATATATAAACTCAACACATCCTAGTATATTAACAAAATCAACAAATATATATCAACAAAATAAAAAAAAAATTGAAATACAAATCAATAAAAATTGAAATATAACACAGACGTCTGGCGACGGCGGACGACGGGCACACTGGGGCGGGCTGGGGTCATGGGTGAGGGCAGTGGGGTCGTGGGGGCGACAGTGCGGGCGGCGGCAGGCGGCAAGGCATGGCACCTGGGGGGAGGCGGCGGGGTTGGGGTGGGGAGGGAGTCGAGTACAGATATGAAATTGGAGAAGAAATCCGTCGATATTAAATTTTTAATCGGATATTTCCGTCGTTAAATTTAAAATCCCTAACGACGGAATAATGACGGATTGATTACTTGTTAGCTTCTTAATTTTTCTCATTTCGTAGGAAAATAGAGAAGAAATTGAGGTTTGTCAAACGGATGGTTTTGAAGTACATCGCATTAAAAATCCATAGGCGCAAATGGATAGCAATTCAGAGGTCGGACAAGGAAGATACAAGCGAAACAAAAACATCGTGCGTCAAGCAAAGGCAACGTCATGACTCTTAAAGCAATTTTTGGAGTTTGCCACGGTCAACCAATGCAGTGAAATGATCGTGTGGCGCGATCAAGCAAGGTTTTAGTTCAGACGCCATGGTCGAGTGGGCACGAGCATGATTACTGACGCGCCTCCTGTTCAAAATTTCTTGTATTTCCCGATCTATTACCTCTTTCCTTGTATTTTTGAGGTCATTTAGATTTTATATTCCCTTAAAAATTGAAAGAACCTTCCTCACATATAAATACTCCCTCTTAACATTGTTTCTCTATCATTTTTCATATTTTTCAAAGTTATATTTTATTTTAGAGCTCCTTGCAGATTAGAGATTTATTATTTCAAAATTCAAACTTCATGTTCTTCATTATGGAATTCTTACGCTGGTTTTTATTATTTATTTCAATCATGTTCTTCTTTATTTCTTCTTGTTTAATTATTATCATGGGTAACTAAATTCCTATTGATTCTATGGTTTATATAATTTAGTATGGAATTATGTGATTGATCTATTGAGCCTATTTATCTTTCAATTTATGATTTATGATTCCTGGTGTTTTTTTATGCTAGATAACTGACCATTATTAATGATGCATGCTAGTTGCCTGATTAAATATCTAGCGATTTTAATTGAGTAATCGAATTCATAACTTTATGATACGATTAATATAAAGACTTGGTGTTTTTAGAATTAATTGTAGGGGAATAAATCTTATGTGCTTTTTAGAATTTTTATGTGTTCATGAGACCTAATGAAGATAGAACATATATTAATCTAGTACCACAGGCTGTCCGGGATGAAGACTGTGATTATCTATGTGATTCTTCGTTTGAATTGACTAAAAATTGGTTCTATAGGTTGATTACATGATTTTCTATTAAATTATTACATTCCTTAGCATCAGTCTTTTTATTTAATATTTTTTTCAAATCTGTTTATTTTGCTTTATAATTTATTTTCTCAATTTTATTAAAACTCTCTACATCTTTGATATTTTTCTGGATAATTGTGATACGATGAGTTTGTTACTTACTATGTTTTTATGTCATCAGTCCCCTTGGATACGATAATCTACTTACTATTTGACTAGAGTAGACGTTGTTAGTTATAATGTTTTATTGCTAGAAAATTAGTGATCGGCACCATTGTTGGGGATTGTATAGATTATACAGTAATAATTTTTCTAACATATAGTGATTACTTCAGGTATCATTTACTTTTGTTTTTTATTTTATTTTTTTATTCTTTCTTGTTGGATTCAAATTTTTTTCTCTCTCTCTTTTGTAGATAGTGCATGAACACAAGATCTAAGAAAGATGCTATTATTGCCTTTAACTTGGAAATTGAGAGGTCGCACAAGAGAGACAGAAGAGAAATGAGACAACAAACAATGACAGACAATCCTCCTATAGTTGTTGAGCTGACGTGATAGATGGAGGAGATGAGAGTTGGCAGAGCAGGCCAGGAGGACCAATCAGCCATCTCTAGTGCTGATCAATCAGATGTACTGTTCTTCTACGGGCCAGTTCCAAGGAGGTAGATTGGGGCATATAGTGAATGCCAACAATTTTGAGCTCAAGCCTACTCCAATTCACATGGTACAAGCTAAGCAGTTCCGTGCAGGAGCCACCAAAATCCAAATGCTCATCTAGAGTCATTTTTGGATATTTGCTACAGTCAAGCAGAACATAGTGTCATCTGACACTATTCGGATGAGGATATTCAGGTTTTCACTGCGAAATAAAGCCAAAGATTGGTTTGAGAGTTTGGATCGGACGAACATAGATACTTGGGAGGAGCTTTGTTAGGGATTTTTAGCCAAGTATTTTCCACCATCTAAGGCACATAAGCTTATTGAGAGATCTCCCGTTTCACACAGTCAGAAAATGAGTCCTTATTTGAGGCATGAGAGTGATTCACAAGAACGTGGATTATGTATGATATTTTTTGGGCTATCAGAGTCTCATTCAATATTGTTTATCAAAAGGTTACCATGTGATTGTGTTTCTTATGTGCTTATCGTTTTACTTTTCAGATATATCTATGTCTTTCGTTATCAATATACTTGCACAAAATCCTCTTACCGACCCAAACTTCGTTGTTTGGAAATGCAACTTGTAATACATCCTAATTCTCGAGGAGCACGATTATGTGCTAACTACTCCTTATCCGCCTCCCTTACTGATGCGTCTATTGATGTTGAATGAAAAAGCATAAGGCGTGACATAAGTCTAACGATGTAGATAAATGCTATATGATGAACACTCTGACACCAACTTTGCAAGTTCAGCATATACGTTAGATATTATCATGAATTCTCTTCCCAAGTACTATGAAAGTTTTCGGTCAATGCTGTTGTAAAAAAGATAAAGTATTCTTCCTAGCCGTCATTTGAACAGTGGAAAGCCACAATTTCAACAGCAACTTTAGAATTTCCACCAGCAGCCGCAAATTAATCCACATGGAAGTTGATTAGAAAAAAGCATGTTTCTTTTATTTTAACACAACTCCAACGTGTAAATAAACAAACAGTTGCTGCATAATATCTCACGTCTTATTCAAGTGATGAAAGGTCCCTTATATACAAGGATACAACAAAGGAGAAAATAACAAACCTAGAAATATACATGGGAAGGATTCTATCCCATATGTACAGATATATGCAAAGAATAGAAAAGATACCAATCTTCTAAACTAATATAAAATATCCCGTAATACTCCCCCTCAAGGTGGAGTGTGAAGGTTACGAACACCTAGCTTGCTACGTAGGAACTGAAAAGTGTCTGCACCAAGAGCTTTGGTGAAAATGTCGGCGATTTGTTGAGATGTGGAGATCGGCAATGAGATATTTCACCACTAGTGACACGCTCACGGACAAAATAACAATCCATTTCAACATGCTTTGTGCGTCCGTGGCACACGGGATTAACGGCAATATGGCGAGCTGCTTGGTTATCACAAAAAAGAGGTGTGGAACCATTTTGAAATACGCCAAAGTCTTTTAGCAGCCAACGCAACCATAGTAACTCACTGACGGTGATAGCCATGGAGTGATACTCCGCTTCGACTGAAGAACGAGACACGACGGACTGTTTCTTGCTCCGCCAAGAAATGGGAGCACTGCCCAGAGTGAAAAAGTACCCAGAAGTAGAGCGACTTGTGAAAGAGCAACCGGCCCAGTCAGCATCACAGTATGCATCTAAAGAATATCCACCATCGGCAGGGAGAAAAATACCTTGACCAGGAGTTTGTTTCAGATATCGCACGATGCGGACGACGGCATCATAGTGAGATTGTCGAGGAGCACTAAGGAATTGACTCAAGTGATTGACAGAGAACACAATTTCAGGTTAGGTGACTGTAAGATAAAGTAACCTGCCAATAAGACGACGATAGGGAGTCGGATCAACAAAGGCAGTGTCATCATCCGGACGTAGTTTGAGATTTTGCTCCATAGGAAAAGAACACGGGCGACAAGCCTGAAGGCCACTATCTTCAGGAATGTCAAGTGTGTATTTACGCTAGCTGAAAACAAAACCAGCAGGGGATCGAGCAACTTCAATGCCAAGAAAATACCTCAAAGGGCCCAAATCCTTGATGCTAAACTGAGCATCCAAAAAATGTTTAACACGGGCAATATGAGCTGAGTCATTGCCAACCAACAAGACATCATCAACATAGATGAGTGCAGCGACATAAGTAGAACCTCGTCGGAAAATAAATGGTGAGTGATCGACGCGAGGGCTGAAATCCAATGCTAACAAGAGCCTGAGTAAATTTGTGATACCAATTGCATGACGCCTGGCGCAAACCATAAAGGGATTTCATAAGCTTGCAAACTCGTGTATCTCCAGGTTGTGCAAATCCTTTGGGAACACGCATGTAAACATGTTCATGTAAATCACCATGTAAAAAGGCGTTGTTCACATCCAGCTGATGGACTTCCCAATTTCTTTTAGCGGCAATGGCTAACATACAACGGACGGTTACAAGTTTGGCAACCGGTGAAAAAGTTTCATGAAAATCCACCCTTCACATGTGAATCCTTGGCAACAAGACGCTTTATAGCGCCAACCTCGCTTGTAGGTTTATATTTGATTTTGTAGACCCACTGAGTCGATAACTTTCTTGCCAGGAGGTAAAGATACCAGTATCCAAGTCACGTTGTTCTCCAGTGCATTGATTTCTTTTGCATGGCATCACGCCAAAGTGGATCACGAACGGCCTGGGAAAAATTTGCGGGCTCATCACGAGATGTGATGGCAGCTAAAAAAGCCTTATGAGCATCAGAGAAACGATTATAAGAGATAAAGTGAGATAGAGGGTATACCGTCGAGTGTACTGAATTGGCAGTGGGCCGCGAGTGGTCTATAGATGGAGGCAGAACAGTGTCAAAAGCATCCAAGTGTTTTGATCGATGACGCACACGCCGACTAGTGCGTGCACCAGGAGGAATATCGGGTAGTGGACTTGATAGTGGTTTGGGTGAAGGGGGCTGGGGTATATGTGCGTGAGGCAAGGCAGGAGAAGGTTCGACCATAGGTGGTGCTATAGGTGAAGATGGCGTAAGTATAGGAGGAGGCGATGGAGGAGCAGCAGAAGGAGGAAGGAATTCGCGAAGGGCGATTCGTGGTTGAGTGAAAGAAGTGCCGGAAGTATCTTTGGGAGGAATAATGGGATTAGGACCAATGATATACTGTTTGGCAAGAGCAATGTGTTGGATTTGTATACTGAAAGCAGTTTTGGTTGAGCTTGTATACAATGTTTCGCTACCACTATTACAATCTCCTATCCGAAATGAATACTTGATTGCATATATCTCGTGTCCCTTATCTCATATATGTTAGATCATACAAAGGTGTAGAAGATCACGAAGTCCGTATGATTGGTCAAGCTTAATGAGATATACAAATTTCATAGCCGAGACAACTTGAGGACGAGTTGTCGGTATAGGTTCTTGGTATAGATAAGAAGTGACTGACTTGGTTGCTTGTCTATGCAGTGCACGTCTCGACGTATCAAGGATCACATGAGATGAGTTCTTCTATCCGACCGTCGTGAAGAACCAAGATCTCGGTGACTTACGATGATCTAAACCTCGATAAGGTATTAGATGAGTATGAGTTGTCGACCATCACTTTGACTTGTTATGGGTGAGGGTTATATGTTCTAACCCAATATTCTCCGCATCTTGGGTGCTCAGATGTCATGCTAGTTATACAGACGAGTCACCGTATCCGTTTAGGACGATGACGCCCCTTAAGGAGCTCAAAGGTTTATTGTACTAAACCCCGCAGTTGAGTTAGCTCAAGTACAATAATAAGGTTGAGTGGTACTACTTAATGAATTAAAGATATTAATTATTTTAAGCAATGTAATGCTATAAATAATTAATGGACGTTCGATATCTTAAATACGGGATTCGTAATGTCTAAGTGCAAGCCCGACTCAACTTCGGTAATAAAGGGTAAGTCAAGATTTATTCTCTAGTGACATGAATAAATGTTTATAAATTAATTTATGTTCGGTGAACATAAGATAATTAATTTATTTGAGGCCCATCTTTATTCCTTGCATTTGATCCTCGGCTGGCCCATCCAGCCCGTAAGCTAGGCAAAATCGTCCCTATGCTCTACAAGGCAAGGATTTGATTCTCTTTATCCTATAAGGATATTATTATATTTATGGGATATGCATAGATCATTTCCATATAAGATTATGGTAATAATCCTTTCCATAAAGGTTTATGGTAATTTCCGTACGGGATTATGGTAATTTCCATAAAGGATTATCGTAATTTCCATATGGGATTATGGTAATTTATATAGGATTATGGTAATTTCCATATGAGATTATGGTAATTTCCATATAGGTTTATGGTAATGCATTATAAATATGAGGTAAGAGATTAAATCTAGGTCAATGATTAATAATCATCATCATTATTTTCGAGAATTTGAGGTTTATCCTTTGAGAGATTTTCAAAATTCTTGAGAGCTTGAGGTGATTTTCCAAGCATTCTCCATAGATCGCCCTCACTCGACGCCGTTGGAGATTGGGCAACCGGATCTGATCCCGAAGGTCAAAGCACGAGTCTCGATCCATTCCACCTCGATGCATTCAAAGGTAAACACGAGAAAACCCCAACGTATTGCAATTAATTATATAGGTGCATGTTAGGAATATAATCAATGTATGGTGAATTAAACATCCAAGATAGATCCTCGGGAGAGGCTAAACATGGTTTTCCCAACACTGGTATCGAGCCTCGATCGATTCGCCTGCTGGATTAATTCACGTTTGATTATTGCGCGCTATATATTAATTGTTGAATCTGCTGCTCATCGTGGCTCGTTTTATTTTGTCGGATTTTGTTTTCACCACGAGAAAATCCGTGGTTAGATTAGATTTATTTTTCGTAAATCTTATACGTAAATGTAAAACGAAGACGAAAGCGGCTAGATCGAGACGACGGAAAACGGGTCGCACGCAGCGGGCGACGGCGGCACGCAGGCGCGCACGCGGCCGCATGACGCGCCGTGACGGCCGAGCCGGATCCGTTTTCCACCGAATCTCGTTTTGACGAGTCCGTCCGCGCCTGCACGCGAGGCCCATTTTCAACCGTCCGTGCCGTGCACGCGTGCCCATTTTCAAGATTATAAAGATCCATACTTTGCAATTCTATGTAATAGATTAGCAGAATGTGCGATTCCACGAGTGGGCCACGATGAACGTTTTTATTTTATTTTTATCGCTCATTGCATGTCGTGGATGTTTAAATAATGCAGTAGCATGCTATGTATGTTTAAATTACGCCGACAAACCTTTACGTGTTTTCGTAATTGATGCGCATAGTAAGCATGCTAGGTTTATCGCTTTCAAGCATATTTTAGAATTCTGCGAGCATGTTTTACATGTCGAGTTCTATGAACAAGCATGCTAGATTACGTGATCGCATGGACAAACCTTTTGAACAAAAGACTAAGCAAGCAACCCGACAAATTAATTTTTAAAATTAAAATGTCAAGACCTCCACTTTTGATCTCTAAACAAAGTGAGACGACCGTGAGTAAACGCCCACGCGCGTGGCTTGCTTGCCTTGCTTATCATAAGTTTGTTAGATGAGATTTCTAAATAAAACATTTGAAATCTATCGAGAAGTGGGAGTTTCGTGTAAACGCCCACAAGCGTGACTTGCATGTGCGATTTTCATAAGTTCTCTAGAGATAGATATAAAATGAGATAACAAAAGAATTTGAATTGGGCGGTATGGTCCGAGTGAGTATGCCAATTCTAAGAATTCATTTTCGTTGTTAAAATTGTGGTCATTGCTAGACATCACCTCAGTACAACTTCCCGCCAAGTCCCTTCTTGCGATAGTGATGTGGTCTAGAAAGGTCCAATCGTTAATTTCATTTGTCATAAGGATAAGTTGACATGGATTGAAATTAAACGACTAAAAGGTATATTTTAGTCCGGTCGAGGGGTTCATGTAAACGCCCACACGCGTGGCTCGCATGTGGGATTCCTGGGCGATTGGAGGTTTCAATTAATATTGTTTTATCAAAAGGTTACAATATTATTGTTACGAATTATGTACGATCGTATGCTTATGTGTTTACATTATCGCTTCGTATATGTTTCTTACAATCGATTATCAATATGCTCGCACAAAATCCTTTATCCGGTCCAAATTTTATCGAGTGGAAACGAAACATTGAGAATGTTCTCATCAAGGAAGAAAATCTATTTGTACTCACTACACCCCGTCCCAAGCCTCTAGACAATTCATCGATGAGGAGCGCAGGAGCACGAGAAATGGGACAAATCAAATAGAATGGCAAAGTGCCTTCTTTGGTCACCATGTGCAGTCCTCCAACTCCAAAGATCAAGAGATGGAAGATGCAGCCACGATATGGCTAAGTCTTATGAAATTGATGAGAGTTTGACAGATAATCGCTTGTCATAATTTGACAAAATCAATAATGTCAAGTTCAATGAAGGAAAGCGATTCGTCCATAACCATGTAGAGCAAATGATTAATCTCTTGGAGAGCTCGAATTGGTTGGAGGATATATTGATGACGTAGTCGAATCGATATGATCTCAACACTTTGCCCAAGTCTTTTGATGACTTCCGTTATAAAGCGGTCATTTATGATAAGAGTTATACTCTAGATTCATTGCAAGAGGATCTAGTAACGGAAGAACACAAATGGGCAATGTGCACAGTTTTTAGTACGCACCTCAAAGAAAACCAACGCTTATCGAAGATGAAAAGGAAAAGTGGAATTCAAGAGATGCTAAGGCTAAAGAAAAGAGGGAGTAATACAAAGGGCTCTACCAATGGTTTGAAAAGCCAAAGGAGAAGGAAAATGCTTCAAGTGCGGTGAGACGGGCATTGGAAGGCTAAGTGCCCCAAGCTCAAGGCTCTAGGTACACCATTTGCTTTAGTAACGGAAACATGTTTAGCGACTCGCTCTACCCATTCTTAGGTAGTAGACAAAGGTGCGATCATGTTTGTTACACCTTGCGAGGGTTCCCGTGGACAAGGAGTCGAATGATGGCGAGATAATGATCTCCATAGCAACGCGCGAAAGTCGAGGCCGTTGCGATCGGAGACGTTACTTTATGTTTTGAGAAAGCAGCTTTAGTTTTAAAAGACGTTTTATATGTGCCGGATTTCAGCGGAACCTTGTTTCATTTCAAATAGTTTATTCACGGATATTCGCTATTTTTGATAGTGGTGTTTCTATCATAAGAAATGACGGTTATCGTGTAGCACATTATATAATTCGCTTTATATTATTTCGCAATACATAATACCTATAACTATGTTGATCTACATCAAACCTTAAAAGAGAAAGTTTTCTTAGAAGATGACACCTCTTTTCTCGGCATCTTAGATTAGGTCACATCAATCTAAATAGGATCCAAAGACCGGCTAAGAATGGAGCGTTGGGTAATCTCACGCCATACTCGTCCCGCCTCGCGAATCTCGTGTAGAAGGCAAGATGTTGACCGCACCTTCAAAGCGGGCGGTCATAGAGCCAAAGAAATGTTAGAGCTAGTCCATTCTGACCTGTGTGGACCGATGTCCACACAAGCTCATGGAGGGTACGAGTATTTTGTCACTTTCATTGATGATTACTCAAGGTACGGATACGTATACCTGATTCACCGCAAGTCTCGAATGCTTTGAGAAATTCAAAGAATTTTAAGCGGAAGTGGAGACAAAGCTAGGTAAGAGTATCAAGTCATGCGCTCGATCGCGGTGGCGAATACCTCAACAACGAGTTCACGGACTATCTAGTGAAGTGTGGGATTACCTCCCAACAAGACTTCACCGGCACACCACAACAAATGGTGTGTCGGTGTCACGCCCCACTCCCGGACAACCCGGCCTAGAGGGTGACTAATACTAGAATAGTATTATAGGATAAATTGACCCAAAATAAGTGGTCACATTGGTTATAAACAAGCATGCATAATATGGCATAAGATATTATCCCAATAATTAAAAGGTTTAGGCCATCGCACTCCAAAGATTAAACCGTGATCCGATGAACCTCAATAGTACGACGATGAGACATAATGTTTAAGAGTTTAGAGTTTAGCAATGAGTGTGTGAATACATATGTGACGATATGTATTCGCGCAAAACCAAATCCTAAATAAATCGAGGACACTGACCTCAACAACCTCCATCATCACCATCAGAGCTCAACCGCACATTTAAAACAAACACGCAGGCTAAGTACAAGAAATTGCACTCGGTGGACTCATGCCGAAAACATTTGATAGAATTTGAATTACCGCCAATATCGGGTAAGTCACAAGTGGTTTTAGTTAAAATGCCTCAGGCTTACCAAATCATTTTCGTCAGAAACATAGCTCGCCGAGCATTTTTCGTGTATGGTTCGTATCTCATAGTCACAATACATAATAATAATAAATAAAACGCCGAGTGAGGCCTCCCATCTACGACGCCGTGACCGTCAGTAATCCGCACAAACAGATCGCTCTCTGCAAGCATATGTTAACACAACAGATAGTTCCAACCTTCACGCCAATCCTAGCCAGCATTTATCATCCAAGACAGACCGACATTTAAAAGGTCATGCTACCACAACAATTGATATAATAGTTCCAACTATCACCACAATTTCTACCCGCATAACAGATAGGATCCATACACAAACGAAATATTTTTGGCGTGTAATGCAAGAAACATTTGATACGGTTGTAGAATAAGCATCGAATAAACTCATTTGGAAAAACAAGAAAGTCACATTTTAGTGGGGTGAAAAGGCCCACATTTTGAAGATAAAAGCCCACATTTGTGAGGTGAAAAGGGCCCACCGGACTATGGTTCGTTGTAAAATTCCTAGGTTCGCTCGTCATTAAAATCCCGTCATGGCTTAAGGCCCACACCTTTACGAAAAAGCGAGGTTTTAGTACGTCGCTCAAGTCTTTCGAGACTTTCAAAGATAACTCGATATTTTATATCGACGTGAGTTCAATTCCTCAAATGACTTCGATATGCTTTCAAACACGCTATTTAATTGAATTGTTCTCGCCTCAAATACGCTCAACTATTTCGGCTCAACGCCCGCTAAACGCTTTAACGACGAGCACGCTTTCGATAAAAGGATTTAATTTAGAAATCCTTTCTTGCTAATGAGGTATTATACTCAATTAGCACATCTTACGCGTATTGGCGTATTTATCGAACGTATAATCGTACGTTTGACTTTAAAAGTCAACGAAGTCAACATGGTCAACAAAGTCAACGATTTTGACTTTCAAATAGTAATTTCTTACTATTTTGTTTTATAAATCGAATTTGATCGATTGAAAACGTAAAGTCCTAACTCTTGATTTATCACGTAAATCAAGGACTTATAAATAATTTCGCATTTATTAAACCCTTAATAATTAGAAAAGCGTCATTTTGATTTTAAAACGTTAACATCCTAACGTTTGCCTTAAACATAGTAAACTATGTTTAAATTTTTTTTTTTTTATAATCCAAAATATGTCCAGAATATAAATAGACATATATTTTATTAATAAACTGATTTAAAAAGGACTTTAAAACCCTTTTTAATTATCGAAATTTTCGATAATTGGCTTAAAAATACAAAATGACTTTTGAAAAAATTTCTAAATTAATATAGTGTATTATTATACACTATGGTCCAGAATATGAATTTATAAGATCCATATGATATTTTTTGTCATTTATTAGTATATTTACATATATATACATTTCGGTAATTCCATATAATATGGAATAATTATTCAAAAATTCCCAAAATTAATATACACATAGTAAAATATCCCAACATCAATATATATCATTAATATAACCTATAGTTCATCATAAGCATTCATTTCACAATATATAACAATATTCACGGTAATTTCGATTTAATTACCCAATAATTATCAAACAATTTCTAAAATTCTAATTAAATCACAACATGATTAAACATTATATTATAACATCGAATATCACAATATCAACCAAACCAATTGAAATCATCACCATATGGAGCATACATGCTCGGCTTTTGATTTAATTTTGGTATTTGGTTTTCAAAATTTCCAACAATTATATACTATGTTTATACATTATAGTATAGTAATATAACATCATAACAATCATCAAAACCAATTAAATCATCACCTTATTGAGCACATAGCTCACGGCTTCTTTGATTTAAATATGGTATTTGATTTCTAAAAATTCTAATAATTATGTACTATGTTCATACACTATAGTATAACAATAATACATCATAACATTAATCAAAACCAATTAAATCATCACCTTAAGAGCATCAAGCTCACGGCTTCTTTGATTTAAATATGGTTTTTGATTTCCAAAAATTCTAATAAAATCATATATTGCATAAATAATATATTAAAGTATTAATATACTATTGTATGATGAAAATAAAATTATACATCAACACATACAACCCTTGAAGCTCTCGGCATTTTCAAATAATTTTGCATATGTTTTCCAAAAATTTTAAATAAATCATATAACATATAAACAATACATTCAAGCATTAATATGTCATCACAAGCTTAAAATAAAAATTATACCCCATGGTACACATTTATGAAGCTCACGGCAATCTTAACAAAAATACCTGTGGTTTTCAAAAAATTTTAAATCATACATATGAGTTATAAACATGATAATAAACAATAATCCATCACTAAAATGCTCAAGAAGTAATCGGTCATCATCATTTTATTTTATAAAGTTTTCGAAAATTTTGTTAAACAAATCCTATGGTTCAAAATTTCATAAACAAGTTAGATCCATTCAAAATCTCATACACAACCCCATAAGTTTATTCTAACATATAATCACATATTTGGAAATAAAATCATCAAGAACAATATATCTCATACTCAAGAACATTAAAACACATATGTATACATATATAGAACATTCGAACATACATATATATACACAAGAGCATGCTCGATTTTTCCGAATAAATGAAGGTATAATCGGTACTTAAGGTCCATGTTTACCTTGAATGATATAAGATTCACAAGAATATTGTAGGTATCAAAGTTTGGGAGGAGAAATGGAGAAGAAATTGAGAAGGAAGGTTTCAAAGTGGGGGCTCTACATTGCAGGTGTTTGGAGAGAAAATGGAGAGTGTTTGATATGTGTGAGACAGTATAATGAGGAAGGAAGTGAAGAGCCCTTCCTATAGCCTCTCCCCCAATTTACACGGCACCCACACTCATCCCCAATGGGAGAGTTGCAGCCCTTGATGAGGAGTGTAGTGATCATTAAAGTTAGTGTTAAAGGTGCCCATGCATCGTCCAAATAAAAGTGAATCCCATGCTTTGTTTAAAGAGGTGCAGCCGGCGGTTTTAGGGTGTTTAGGGGTGGTTTAATTTCATTTAATCCTTAATACAAGATATATATCATACATGATCATAGATGTATAATACAAGTCATTAAAATAATTAAACTCAACATATACCACATAATCGATTTTACCGAATGAAATTAGGAAAATAGGAATAAAAATACAAATTACACCTATTATTGATACTCATGCCCAATTCGATCAAATATACATATATACATCATAATATGTGATTTAGATATTAAATATTAGCATATGATAAAATTATAGCATTAATTCATGCATATGAAACCCTAATTTCAAGAATTATGTTTCGAAAATTATAAAAATATGCTATCGAGTTTTAATGATCCAAAAACTGTTTTCATAGCTTAATAATTCTCATATATATCATAAAATATAGTTTAGATACCATATGATTATTTAATGGTGTTATTTCATGTGAAAACCAAAGTTTATAAACTTAGGTTTTCAAAATTTTAATACCAAAGCATCGAATTTTAATAATCAGAATTGATTTTAATAATTAATAATACTAAAATTATATAAAATAATAATAGGAAATTAATTATTATAATTTCCCGAGCATTAAACTCATTTTACAAAACGTCTCAGACGTTGACGCTCAAAACGCCTCAAACGCTCAAAATCGACTCATCTCAAAATGGTCGAGTAAGCTCGTGCTTACTTTATAAATATATTCCTTTTAGTAAAGGAATTAAGATGAAATTAATTCCAAGCTTTACACCGTAGATTTCCATAAAAGTCGACGCTCGACACGCTGTCGACGTTAAAATAATACCGTCAGATCATTTCATAAATTTCATTTTCGTAATTCACAATCCTTAGTGAATTATAAAAGAATTCTCTATAGCGATATCGTATCGAAATCACAATATTCGATGTCGTCAAAATTATATACGGTAGAAACCCTAATTACGGGTTTAGAATACCGTAATCGCACGCTCGCTTTTCGAATATTACATTACACCCCTCACGAAAAATTTCGCCTCGAAATTTGTATACCTTTAGAAAATAAATCGGGTATCGCTCTTTATCGCTTCTTCAAGTTCCCACGTGGCTTCTTCTCGTCCGTGGTGTTCCACAAGACTTTGACTAACTGAATCGACTTGCTCGTAGTCGTTGGACTTTATAGTCGAGGATTGCCATCGTTCCTCTTCTTAGCTCATGTCGGGCTTGAGAATCACGCCGCCTTGGTGGATCACGTGCTTAGGATCTTGAACGATTTTCGCAATCGCGACACGTGAAAAACATTATGCATATTCCCAGGTTTCGCCAAGAGCCAACCCAGAAGCCATCGGACCTATCCTCTCTAGATCTCATATGGTCCTATAAAACGGGTCTCAACTTCCCTTTAGTCCGAATCGACGATCCCTGATGGAGAGACCTTAAGAAACACTTTGTCTCCATCTTCAAATCGTAGTTCGATTCACGCGATCGGGCGTAAGATTTTTGCCTATCTTGAGCCTCTTTGATTCTCATCCTAATTTGTCGACGATCTCGATCATCTCGCTCACCGCATCGTGCCCTATGACCTTTCTCTCACCGACTTCATCCCAATAGAGCGGTGATCTACACTTTTGCCATACAAGGCTTCAGATGGGGCCATGCCGATCGTCGCTTGGCGACTATTGTTGTAGGCAAATTCAATCGAGGTAAAATATCTTCCCATTTTGCACCTTGGTCCAATATTACGTGTTCTAAGCACGTCCTCTAACGCTTGATCGTTTCTTTCGATTGCCCATCCGCTTGTGGATGAAAAGCCGCATCGAAATCGAGTTTAGTACCCATTCTCTCGTAAGCTAATCCGAACACGGATGTGAATTTGGAGTCTCGATCGAGGTAATAGATTTGGCACTCCATGTATTCGTATAATTTCCTTAACGCATGGTGGGCCAACTTATCGATCCATAAGTGCTTTCAATAGGTGAAAGTGAGCACTCTTGGTAAGTCTATCCACATTACCCATATGGCTGTGTTTCCTCTTTTCGATTTGGGTAGCTTGTAACGAAATCCATCGTTATATCGTCCCACTTTCATTCGTGGATTTCAAATGGTTGTAACTTCCGTAGGGACGCTGGTGTAGTGCCTTCACTTGTTGACACACAAGACAGGCGTTCACGAAAGAAGCTATGTCTCGCTTCACGCCTTCCCACCAAAACTTTTCCTTCGTGTCTGGTACATCTTAGTACCGCTGGGTGGGCGGTGTAGGGCGATCGTGAGCCTCACTCATGATTTCGCTCAAGCTCGCGTCGTCAGAACGCATATCCTACCTTCAAACAACAAGGCGTTATCCCGCCTCTTGAAATTCTCAATCCTTCGACCTTAGTCTTTCTCGGATCTTTTCCAACTTTTCCTCCATCCTTTGTCTCTCGACAATTCTTTTCTTAGGTCGATGCGGTGCGAGTGTAGCGATATAGCTCACAATTGTCTCAAAGCGGTTCCACCGCTCAATCCTCATCCTACCAAACTCTTCAACGAAGTTTTTCCTCTTGTATAAAGAGACATCCTAACTTGGTACGGCTTTACGACTCAAGCGCCACTACTACATTCGCTTTGCCGGGTGATAGTTAATACCACAATCGTAATCTTTACTAATTCTAGCCATCTTCTTT
Organism: Salvia rosmarinus; assembly: GCA_036937905.1. NCBI lineage: Eukaryota > Viridiplantae > Streptophyta > Magnoliopsida > Lamiales > Lamiaceae > Salvia > Salvia rosmarinus. The sequence goes on along the minus strand of CM072813.1, from coordinate 78,586,025 downwards.
GTCTCATGTTCAGATCTCTTTGTTCAAGAAATACTTCAAACTTTTATGATCCGTGAAGATCTCACATCTCACACCATAGAGATGGTGTTCCATATTTTCGAAGGTATGAACTACACCGCTAATTCCAAATCGCGGGTCAGTAGTTCAGTTCGTGGGTCCGAGTTGTCGGATGCATAAGCTATCACTTTTCCTTCTTGCATCAAGACACAACCCACCCGCCTTAGATGCGTCGGATAGACCACATACCCTTGTCCGCTTCGGGACCGCTAGAATCGGTGCTTGGTTAATTTTTTCGAGTATTTGAAAACTCGCCTCGCACTCATCGGTCCAATTGAACTTGATTCCCTCCCGAGTAGCCGGGTTATTGGCCTTGCAATCTTGGAGAATCCTTGATGAATCTCCTATAGTAACCAACTAATCCTAGGAAACTTCTAATTCGTCGTCGTGTTCTTGGTGATTTCCATTCTCGCACGGCCTCTACTGGCCGGATCTACTTTTATACCTTCAGCAGACACGATGTGTCCAAGGAACATAACTTCCTTCACCAAAATTCACATTTGCTAAACTTAGCAAAGAGTCTTCCGTCTCTCGTGGTTTGCAAAACCGTCAGATGTTCCCTATGATCCTCTTCATTCTTTGAGTAAATAAGGATATCATCTATGAAGACCAAAACAAATTTATCCAGAAATGGATGAAATACTATGTTCATGAGGTCCATGAATACGGCTGGTGCATTGGTTAATCCGAATGGCATAACTATGAACTCATAGTGGCCGATCTCGTTCGGAAAGCGCCTTAGGTACATCCTCGGATCAGATTTTCAACCGATGGTATCCTAACTTGAGATCAATTTTCAGAATACTCTGCTCTCGCAATTGATCAAACAGTCATCAATTCGGTAAAGGGTATTTGTTCTTTAGTGTCATCTTATTTAGCCCCTATAATCGATGCACATCCTCAAAGAACCATCCTTTTTCGACAAACAAAACAAAGCGCCCCCAAGGTGAAACACTCGCCTAATGAATCCTAGATCCAAAAGCTCTCGATTTGGATTTTCGATTCTTCTAGTTCCTTTGGGGCCATCCTATAGGGCGCTTCGACACCGGGCTGATCCGGCCCAAGTCGATGGTAAACTCTAGTTGTTCATCGTGAGGTAGTCCCGTAGATTTTCGGAACACGTCCAAAATTCTCGACAACTTCAATGTCTTCACCCGCTCGGTTTATCTTCTTCGCTCAAATAAACAAGGATCGCATGGCATCCCTTCCGGTTCATCATCCTCCAAGCAGAGTAGTCGATACTATCGGAATCCTTCTCCCATGCCGATCCCGTGGAAATGCGTAGCTTCTTGTCCGTGAAAGTGAAACGAAATTTTCCTTTCCTTACAGAGAATCGTGGAATGGTTCTTAGCTAACCACCATTCCTAGGATTAAGTCTACATCGCCCATGGGTATTATGTTTAGATCGTTAGCCGTAACCTTAAGTGATCCTAATGTCAACTCTAGGTTCGAGCAAAAGTGTGTAACGGCCATAATCCCTCCAATAGGCGGCGAGATTCTCATATCCCGCTTGATTTTTCAGACCTAAGGCCAAAGATTTCACGCATGATTTTGTAATAAAAGAACGCGAAGCACCAGATCGAACAATACTATAACGGTAGGTTGAGTAGAACTCCCATACCGCCAAGTTTCCTTGGTTTTGTTCGCTCGCCCCTATGTGGCGTAGTTTCCACCGAGCCACCGAGGCCGACGGGCGCTGGTCCCGCTGATTCGGCACTGTGTCGCCGCCTGTCGCCGCCATTTGTTGGCGCTGGCGATGGTTGGCGACGCCGCCATTGCGGTGGTTGCCGCCACCGCTGCTATGGATTTGTTGCCGCGGCCGCCATTGTTGCGCCGTTGGAGTTGTTGTTGAGGTGGGGTTGTTGCCACCGGAGTTGTTGGGGCTAAACCATCACAGCGGCCTGGGTCAAGTGTTGGATTCAGATATCGAAAGCGGTTTGGTTGAGCTTGTATACAATGTTTCATGTTACCACTATTACAATCTCCTATCCGAATCAATACTTGATCGCATATATCGTGTCCCCTTATCTCATATATAAGTTAGATCATACATTGTGTAGAAGATCACGTAAGTTCGTATGATTGGTCAAGCTTAACGAGATATAAAAGTTTCACAAATTGAAACAACTTAAGGACGAGTTGTCGGTTTAGCCGCAGATAGATAAGAAGTGACTTGACTTAGTTGCTTGTCTATGTTGGTACGTCTCGACGTATTGAAGGATCACATGAGATGTGTTCTTCTATCTCGACCGTCGTGAAGAACCAAGATCCGGGTGACTTACGATGATCTAAACCTCGATAAGGTATTAGGTGAATATGAGTTGCTGACCATCACTTTGACTTGTTATGGGTGAGGGTTATATGTTCTAACCCAAGATTCTCCGCATCTTGGGTGGTGGCGATGCTTGTATGTCACGCTAGTTATCTCAGACGAGTCACCGATCCGTATAGGATGATGACGCCCCTTAAGGAGCTCAAAAGGTTTATTGTACTAAACCCCGCAGTCGAGTTAGCTCAAGTACAATAATAAGGTCGAGTGGTACCGCTTATGAATTAAAGATATTAATTATTTTAAGCAATGATTGCTATAAATAATTAATGGACGCTCGATATCTTAAATACGGATTCAGAATGTCTAAGTGCAAGCCCGACTCAACTTGGTAATAAAGGGTAAGTCAAGATTTATTCTCTAGTGGCATGAATGAATGTTTATAAATTAATTTATGTTCCGGTCAACATAAGATAATTAATTTATTTGAGGCCCATCTTTATTCCTTGCATTTGATCCTGGTCGGCCCATCCAAAGCCTCAAGCTCCCGATGAAATCGGCGCCCCTATCCCTCTAAGGCAAGGATTTGATTCTCTTTATCCTATAAGGATATTATTATATTTATGGATATGCATGGATCCTTTCCTTATGGGATTATGGTAATGCATTATAAATATAATGTAGTAGCCCGAAAATTTTATAGTAATTAGTAAGGTTTAATTAAGTATTATTAAAGGCTTAAAAGCTATTTAAGCCTTAAGAATTCGTAAGATTTAATTATATGGAATCGAATAATGTAGAGAATTATTAGAAATGAGTTTAATTGTGATAAAATGTGAATTTTGTGATTATTAATGAATGTTGGTATGAAAAATGCTATAAATTAGAAATCATGCTATGAATTGCATTAATTATTTTTGCATGTATTTTCTTATAAAATGAGATAAAATATTATTTAAGATAGTAAAGTCTTGAATAAATTTGTTTTATTAATAACTAATGATTAAAGAAATTATTTATGTAATTTTCAAATTTAAGAAGTATTATAATAATGAATTGAATTTTATTAAATAAAGTGATTTAAATTATGCTATATGAATCTAAATTAAATCATGAATATAAGTTATATTAGATTTTATAATTTACTTGAAATATAATCCTATTAATTAAATTACACTAAAGTTTGGAATTAGCAAAGTTAAGAGTGCATTTATAATATTTTTTGAAATTTGTGTATTATTATCTTGAAATTTTACATAAATGCACATGGAATTTAAAATAAACATCTAGAAGTATAATACATGAATAAAATCATCTTCTTCCCTATTTTCTCTACAAAACACACGACACACACACTTCACCTACAAAATTTTATCTTCACATTTAACATAAAGTTAGACTTGAGAATTAAAGAAAAATTGCTCCTACCAAGGTAATTACTTCATTTATGCAAAGTTATAAATTAAATTGATGAATATCATGTTTTATATCCTTAAAGTTTTCGAAAATTTTGGGATGTGATTATGATTGATTTGTTTAAATTTTTTTATATGTGTTGATTTAATTATGTTTATGGAGTTAGATTAACATATGTTATGGAATTAAATACTTGAATTCATGAAATTCCAAAATTAAAGTTTGATCATGAAACCCTAATTTTGAATATGATTTCTATGTTATGATATGATTGAATTAAGCTTAGATATATGTTTAAGTATGCTTATAAACATCATATGATTAAAGAAATTAAAAGTTAAATCATGTTAATTAAATTTTAAATTTTCGAAAATCACAAGTCACATGAACTTGATGATTTTAATTTTTATTGATGAATTTGATATGATATTCATGCTTAGGATATAAATAATGTATAAAATGAATTTATAGGAATTTAATTTAATCATACGCATTATGTTCAAAAATTTCAAAATGAATTAAGGCATGATCTATGATTTCTTGATTTTATTTGATGGAATTGAGTTGATATTTGAGATCTATGATAAATATAAGGTCTAAATAGAATTTATGGGAATTTTGGACATAGATATCAAAAGTTACAAAAATTAAAGTTTAGGTCGAAAGTTATGTTCATATGTGATATAATTGATCTATAATTGAACGGATCATGAAATAATGATCAATGACGTTAATTAAGTATGATTATATGATATTTGATGTTTAATGGGTTGAATATACTAAAAATATTGAAATGTATATATATATGATAGTTGAATCGCTTTAGGCGATTAACGTTGAATCGCAAGATATTAGTCTTGTATAAGGTTCTTAAGTGTATGTTTGATAATATGATGATGATATTGAGGAGTTTGGGATAAGATTGGTGTAGTTTGGTGTGTTTGGGCTATACATATTACGGAGATGTTACCGAAATTTCGGTAGAATTTGATATGATAAGACGTTTAGGTATTACTTGATCACTAATAGTATAAATAAGTAAGAAAGATTGCTAAAGTCAATAATTATCTTATGTTATAAGGATCTGCGGAGGAATCGGAAGTAAAGAACGAAGAATCGAACGCATCGGAGTGAACGCCATCGTGTGGGTAATGCATTACTGAACTTTATTTGAAGCTAAACATATGATATGTTATGAGTTTGATTTCTTGTGAAAACATTTGATCACCACATGATAATCATGCTAAATATTTTACCACATTGTGGGTATGACGGCAATTACCTATCCGCGGTAGGAAAATGTGAATTCATCGCGCATGGGTAGATGGTCGTGAGCTTGCAAATGTAGGCCGGCCATGGTATTGGGAGGAGGCCTACTTCCTTTACCTTATGACGTAGATAGGGTATGACCGTAGTTGCTATCCCGGGACCAACTCGGGTAGACATGTTGACGGGCCGAACCGCTGTTTAGGGCCGGGCCCGCGGTCCGCGGTTCCAAATGTGACGGCCCCAGCCCGCCCTACAAACTAGTTGGCGGTTTAGGGCCGGGCCTGAGCTCGGCGGTCCCGGTTCGGCTCGAACCGCTGGTTTAGGCCGAGCCCGGCGGTTCGCCTGTTCACGCAGCGATTTTGTATCGATCCGCTCTCTCTCGTCCGAGCTCCGATTTTCGATCCGCTTGCGCCACGAACTCGTATCGCGATATACTTCAACTCTTATGAAGGGTAAAATCTCCAATTCTATCTCAATTTTTCTGAAAATTCAATCAAATATGCAACAAGTATCAAAGTCCAAGATTTTAACAAACTTTTAAGTTTTAACTTTAACTTTTAAGTCTAAAGCTTAATAAACTTGTAAATATTTTTAAAGTTGTAAAAATTTGTAAACTACTAAACTTGTAAATATTTTTAAATTTGTAAGTGATTTTTTTATGTTTGAACTTGTAAATACTTTGATTTTGATTTGTTAAAATACGATAAATATAAAATATGTGTCAACACTTTGCATTTTTAATAAATGATGAGTAAAATTACATAAATCCATTTATGACTTTTACATAGGGATGAAAAATAATAATAATAAAGGACTTGAGCTCAATTTAATTTCTAAAATTGAGTTGCCTACATATCCTCATAATCATAGTAGGAATCAAAGTCCATGTAGTTCTTTTAATTTCTAAATGCTCTACTCCGCCTCCGCACCCGATTCGACGATCCGCTTTCGGTGAAGGCCTCGCTTCGCCTCGCTACCATCTTCCCATTGTGGTTCTTGAGCTCTAAGGTCGCCCTACACCAATCATCGAGCAACATTGTAGCTTCAATGTTCGCCGGCTTCATGTTGCTTCTTCTTTGATCAAGCATTAGTCCTCCAATGCTAAATGCTTGTTCAACAGATACGGTGGATGCCGGACGGCAAATAACTCCTTTGCCATGATTGAGAGGATTGGGTACTCCTCTTCTTCGACCACCACTTCAAGACATCGATCAAGGACCGCTATCTTCAACACCAAAGACAAAAGGAGTTTGCAAATATATATCTAATTCACTATTACCTTGTCCTCTCGGCCTTTCGAATGTTCTATTTTGGTACATCAAGTCATTTGTTGCACCAAAGGATCAAACTCATTCATATCAAAAGGAAAATTAATCGAGACATCATAGAAGAAGGAGGTGGAGTTTGAATATCATCATCACTACCATATTTCGACCTATATTCTTGAAAAGATTTCTTAAATTCTTTTCAAGATTATATTTGATTTGATCTACATCCGGAGATCAAAATAAACTAATTCTCCTTCTATACTAGCACCTTGAAAATCCATTTGCCTAAAAGCATCATAATAAACATTAAGCATTCGACAAGTACCATCATATTTCCATTTAGATCTAAACACTTAGCAAGCAAAAAATTGTAGGTATCTCCCTAAAATATTTTAGCCACTTTTGAACCATAAAATAAATTACACCACATAAAGATGGTTTACTAAAACAACTACGAAAAGACATGGCAATATGCATGCAATGTTCTAAAACCATAACGGAAGTGCAATAATAAACTCCCGATAATTGTTTCGTTGCACCATGAAATACCTTTAACAATCGATATAAATCCATGCAAGCATCCCAATGAGACTCATTAAGATGTAATTGAATAGATGTAAACTCTTTTCTAAAAAAATCACATAAATGACCCTTATATGAAATAGTACTATTAAGCATTTCATAAGTAGAATTCCAACGATGAGAAACATCCAATTTGAAACATGTATAAGCAATATTTTTTATACGACAATATTTTTGCCATTTCTTCCCATAAGTTTTGAAGCATGCAAACATTTGATAGCATCTCTAATAGACTAACGGATTCTTGAAAATACTAATGCATCTTGAACACATAAATTTAAAATATGACAAATGCATCTAGAATGAAAGTATTTTCCTTCAAAGAAGGTGCGCATGCTTCAATAAGTTGAGGAATACTAGCGGTGTTTGTCAAGCATTATCAAAACCAACGGAAAAATTTTATTAATCAAAGTATACTCATTTAACACACCAATTATAATATTAGCAATACCTAAAGCATTATGAGGCTCTTCAAACTCTCGAAAAGCAATTAAACGCTTTTGCATAACCCATTTCGAATCAATCCAATGACAAGTAATACCCATATAAGAATTCTTATTATAAGCATCCGTCCAAACATCGGCACAAATAGAAACTTTATGACCTAAACGAACCAAATATTTCTTTAAATCATGTTTTTTTCCATGCATTGTCTCCTAATCTTCTTAAGCATAATACTTCTACTAACTTTGTATGCATTAGGACCAAGTCCTCTTTATAACATTCTTCATACGTAACTCTATCGGCATAATTAAAAGGGAGTTTTCCATAGCACAATATCTAGCCATCGATCTTCATATTTTCCCTTATCAAATTTAAATAAAGTGGACGCACCCGCTGTAGAATATTGAGAAGGGTTTTAATTTGAGCTTGGTTCGTTGATATTCCATACTCATGAGGACGAGAACCTCCATGTGCCTATTGAGCGCCCGTAACCTCCTTTCTCGATCCATTTGTAGGTTTTCGCAATAGTCGCAATAAGCAACGATCTCTTTCGACCGTCGGAAGAGGTGCTTCGCCTAGCACTTCCACTTTTCTAAAGAAAATATAACAAGATATTGTAAGAACTATGAACATGAAATTAAAATTGTGAAACTAATTTGTAAGAAACGTAAAATTTACGTATCTAAAGTGCTTCACAAAACGCTTGACTTAAGTTCCTTTGATTTTGGTGGTCAGGCGGCGATCTTGGTCAAAGTCGCCATATTCTTCGTCGCCGCCTTCTTCGCCGCCTTCTTCATCGCCGCCTTGGTCGCTCGAGCCACGCCACCGAAATTGGGACTTCTTTCCATTCGATGCACCATTTCATAAAATCGAGCATCTTCTTTGCCAGAACCTTCGCAACTTGCCTTGAGATTTCCTCCGCCGCTAAGGCCCTTCGTGAACGCTGAGTTGGAATGTTTCTCCTCACTGGAGCTCCTTCATCGCGGCCTTTCCCTTTCCCTTGTTTAATCGCTTAAAGAAAGACATGATGATTGATGAAGGAGAAAGTTTGAGAGTTTAGAATAAGAATGAGAGATCGAGAGAGCTTGAGAAGTGAGAACTTGAGAGATTGAGTTTGAGAGTGAGAACGAGAGCTTGAAAGCTTGAAAATTAGATGTAAATGAGTGAATTAAGGTTGAGAATGAGAGATTGAAGTGAGGATAGAGTTAGGATGATGGATATATTTATAGGAGTGATTTTGGGGTGAAAATCGAAAATAGCCGCTTTCTAGCCGCTTTTAGCCGCTGAACCGCCGGTTTAGGGCCGGACCCGGTTCCAACGGCTCTAAAGCCCGGCGGTTGGCCTCGGCCCTAGGCCCACGGTTCGCCTTAGTTCACGGTTCGGCCCCAGGCCCGTCGGTTCCGGCCGATTCGCAGGAACCGAGCCCGCCCCAGCCCTAGCTCACGGTTTGGTTCAGGCCCGTTGACCGCCGGTTCGGGCCCGACCGATTGACCGGCGGTCGGCCTAGGTCAACCGCCGGTTCAAAAACCGCATGTATAAACTCTGCATGTTATGCCAGATGTTTCAAAACAAAGTGTGGTGACATAATATTATGTGAAAGTTTTCTTATGAATCATCGGTTCAATCGCCTTATGAATCGCTATTAGAAAGAAAAGTTTTCGAACAAAATGTTTAACTTTGAAAATATATCGCATTATCCATCGAGTACTTTCTCGCACTCATGCCCTCCAAAATGTTTTTATTATGCAGTTGAGTATGAAGGAGGTGTGGCGGGAAAACCGAGCCGAGATATCGTTTTGATCTTTTACTTTATTTGATATGTCCGAATATCATGTCTTCACACATGATATTCATTGATCTTCCGCCGAACCTCAAACTTTGAAACCGCACTTTTGATAAACCATGTAACTATTTGGAAACTTTTTATATGTATATAGTGAGGTTGTGTCCTCATTTTGATAATTGTCGAGTTGGATATTTTCCGATTGCAAGTTAGCGTGCATTTATTTACAAACGTTATATCGTCCGCTTGTTTCAAAACTTATTATCTAAACCACGCTTTTATTGAAAGATTATCGTTAATTAAACCGGTCACACTTGATTAATTAGTTAATTAAGTAATTAAATAGTCGGGTCGTGACATATAAGGTAAGAGATAGAATCAAGGTTAATCCACAAAATTGGAGAGCCTAATTTTCGCCCATCTTCATAGTGAGATTCTCAAAAATTAGCTAGTGGTTTGAGGGTGATTTGTAGCATTCTCCATAGATCGCCCTCACCGACGCTGGAGATTGGGCAACCGGATACGACCCGTAAGGTCAAAGCACGAGTCCGATCCGCTCGATCCACTCATCTCGCTCCATCGACCCCGATGATCCAAAGGTAAACACGAAAACCCTACGTGTTGTGATTATTTATATAGACGCATGCTAGGTTTATAATCAATGTATGGTGAATTAAATATCCAAGATAGATCCTCGGGCGAGGGCTAAATATATGTTTTCCTACACTGGTATCGAGCCCGGATCGTGATTCGCTCGCTGGATTAATTCACGCTTAATTATTTACGGATCCGCTGTTCATCGTGGCTCGCTTTGTTTTTGTTGGTTTTGTTTTCACCACGAGAAAATCCGTGGTTAGATTAGATTTATTATTCAGAAATCTTATCCGTAAAAGAAGAACGAAACGAAGCACGAAAGACGACACGACGGGAAAAACAGACCGGTATCACCGGACGGTTTCTAGCGACCGAGCCTCGCGGTCGCTGCTCGATCGCATGGGCGCGGGCGACATTGTGGCGGCGTGACGGCAGCCTCGGCGGACGCGGGCAGCAGCCTTCGGCAGCGCCAGACGCGTCGCGGCGGGTAGCGCGGGCGATGGCGAAGCGACGGGTGCGCGCGCTTATCGCGCTGGAAACCTCAGCCGCATTTCTCCGCGCGGCGGCTCGACGCGAATCGCACGCTGAAACCTCGTGAGCAAAGCGGCAGACACGGCGACACGGCGCAAGATTGCTGTTTTCGCGAAGGCCACGCTGATCGCGAGGTGGCACGCCGGCATATGCGATGGCGCCGGCAGCCGCCTGTGGCAACAAAGACGCGATTATAATGCGGCGCCGGCGGGATCTGCGGCGACGAGGGTGCGAAGTTTCACGACGGAAACCTCAACGCCGGATTTCGGCATCTCGGTAGCACGCTTTTCGGCAGATCGCCTGGCGACTCAGCGACGAGTCGCGCTGTAGGGTTTTCGGCAGATGCCGACACCGCGCAGATGACTCGGCAATGCTCGGCGAGGCGCCGGCGGCGGGCGCCTTCTCAGCCCCGAGCCCCGACGAGGGCGAAACCGACGCGCACGCGAGAGAAGGGCGGCGACGGCCGAGCGCCGCATGGATCGTGCCTCAGCGCACGGCCCAAGACATCTGGGCCGACCGACCCAAACCCGCCTGCACCCGATTTTCGTGCCCGCACCGCTTTTTCCACCGATTCCGCATTTTAGTTCGCCGCCTGCTCCACCGATCCGCCCAAATCAGCTTTTTGATTTAATCCGTCCTCGCCTGCACGCGAGGCCTGTCAAGTTTAATTGCACTTTGCAATTCTATGTAATAGATTAGGCAAGAAAGTGTGTGTTCCACGAGGGCCACGATGAACGTTTTATTTTATTTTATCGCTCATCGCATGTCGTGGATGTTTATATTATGCAAGAGTATGCTATGTATGTTTAAATTACGTTGACAAACCATTATGTGTTTTTCGAATTGATGCGCATAGTAAGCATGCTAGGTTTATCACGCTTATCAAGCATATTTTAGAATTTCGCGAGCATGTTTTACATGTCGAGTTCTATAGAAAAGCATGCTAGATTACGTGATCTGCATGGACAAACCTTTGAATAAAAAGACTAAGCAAGTAACCCGACATATTATTTTTAATGTCAAGACCTCCACTTTTGATCTCTAAACAAAGCGAGACGACCGTGAGTAAACGCCCACACGCCGGCTTGCTTGCACTGCTTATCATAAGTTTGTTAGATGAGATTTCTAAATAAAACATTTTAAATCTATTGAGAAGTGGGAGTTTCATGTAAACATCCACACGCGCGGCTTGTATGTGCGATTTTCATAAGTTCTCTAGAGATAGATATAAACGAGATAACAAAAGAATTGAATTGGAAGCGGTATGGTCCGAGTGAATATGCCAATTCTAAGAATTCATTCTCTCATTGTTAAAATTGTGGTTAATGCTTAGACATCACCGAGTACAACTTCCCGCCAAGTCCCTTCGCGATAGTGATGTGGTCTAGTAAGGTCCAATCGTTAATTTCATTCATCATAAGGATAAGTTGACATGGATTGAAATTAAACGACTAAAAGGTATATTTTAGTCCGGGTCGAGAGGTTCATGTGTAAACGCCCACACGGGTGGCTTGTATGTGGAATTCCTTGGGCGATTGGAGGTTTCAATCAATAATGTTTTATCAAAAGGTTACAATATTATTGTTACTAATTATGTGCGATCGTGATGCTTATGTGTTTACATTATCTTTTCGATATGCCTTACATCGATTATCAATATGCTCGCACAAAATCCCTTATCCGTCCAAATTTTATCGAGTGGAAACGAAACATTGAGAATGTTCTCACCGCCAAGATAATTTATTTGTACTCACTACACCCCGTCCCAAGCCTCTAGACGATTTATCTATCACGAGGAGCGCAAGGAGCACGAGAAATGGGACAATCAAACAGAATGGCAAAGTGCCTTCTTTGGTCACCATGTGCGAGTCCCCGCAGCCCAAAGATCAAGAGATGGAAGATGCAACTCGATATGGCTAAATCTATGAAATCGTATGATGAGTCGGATGTAATCGCTTGTCATAATTTGACAAAATCAATAATGTCAAGTTCAATGAAGGAAAGTGATTCTGCATGACCATGTAGAGCAAATGATCAATCTCTTCGAGAGCTCGAGTTTGTTGGAGGATATATTGACGACGAGTCAAAATCGATATGATCCTCAACACTTTGCCCAAGTTCTTGATGACTCCGCTATAGAACGCCCTTATGATAAGAGTTATACTCTAGATTCATTGCAAGAGGATCTAGTAACCAAGAACGAAATGGGTAAAGGCACAGCCTTTTAGCACGCACCTCAAAGAAAACCAACGCTTTATCGAAAGATGAAAAGAGAAAGTGGAATTCAAGGGATGCTAAGGCTAAAGAAAGAGTGGGAGTAATACAAAGGGCTCTACCATGGGTTTGAAAAAGCCAAAGGAGAAGGGCAAGTGCTTCAAGTGCGTGAGGTCGGGCATGGAAGGCTAGTGCCCCAAGCTCAAGGCTCAAGGCACGCCATTTGCTTTAGTAATGTAAACATGTTTAGCGACTTGTTCTACCCATTCTGGGTAGTAGATACAAAAGCGATCGATCATGTTTGTTACACCTGCAAGGGTTCCCGCGACAAGGGAGCTAGTTAATGGCGAGATAACGATCTCCATGGGCAACACGGCGAAAGTCGAGGCCGCTGCAGTTGGAGATGTTACTTTATGTTTTTAGAAAATAGTTTTAGTTTTAAAAGACGCTTTATATGTGCCGGATTTTCATGAACCTTGTTTCGCTTTCAAATTATTTTCTCACGGATATTCTCGTTATTTTTGATAGTGGTGAATCTATCATAAGAAATGACGGTTATCTCGTGTTGCACGTAATATAATTCGCTTTATACTATTTCTCGCCAAAATAATACCTATAACTATGTTGCATCTTCATCAAACCCTAAAAGAGAAAGTTTTCAAGAAGATAACGCCACTTTTCTCTCGGGTATCTTAGATTAGGTCACATCAATCTAAACAGATCCAAAGACCGCTAAGAATGGAGCTGGGTAATCTAACAGCTACTCCATTCCCCACCGCGAATCCTCGTATGAAGGTAAGATGTCGCACTGCACCCTTCAAAGCCAAGGGTTATAGAGCCAAAGAAATGTCGAGTTAGTCCATTCGACTGTAGGTACCAATGTCCACACAAGCTCGTGGAGGTACAAGTATTTTATCACTTTCATCGACGACACTCAAGGTACGGATACGATACCGCTTCACCGCAAGTCTCAATGCTTTGAGAAATTCAAAGAGTTTAAGGCGGAAGTGGACGAAGCTAGATAAAGTATCAAGTCATCAAGGCTCGATCGCGGTGGCGAATACCTCAAGAACGAGTTTATGGACTATCTAGTGAAGTGGGATTACATCCCAACAAGATTTCACCGGGCACACCACAAAGAAATGGTGTGTCGAGCGAAGAAATAGAACTCTTTTGGAAATGGTTAGATCAATGACGAGTTATGCAACATCGCCTATTTCGCTCGGGGTATGCCTTAGAAACATGCAGCATACTGATAAATCTAAGATCATCCAAGTCACCGAAAAGACCCCTTCGAGTTGGGTTTGGGCGCAAGACAAGTTGGAGGCTAGATCCGACGCAAGGCTGTTTATTGGCTATCCTAGAGGAACGAAGGTGGTTTATTCTATAGTCCCAAGGATCGAAGGTCATTATTAGCACTAATGCACGATTCTTAGAAGAGGACTACATGAAAATCATAACCAAAGTCAAATCATTCTTCAAGAATTAGAAGATGATTGTATTCCACCACCGACAGGCCAAAGGTACGAGATGTCGAGTCTAGTGGAGGATCGACACCGATACTTCAAGAAATTGAAGGGTCGAGTTCCACCGAGATACCGACCGCATGTGGTACCTACCAAAGAAGTTGTGCAAGATAGAGAACCACAAGTTAATGCACCCACCGCTGTCATTGTTTCTATAGCACCTCGTCAGAGTGGAGGGTTGTTCGTCAACCCGAGCGATTTATGTTCGTGGGAGAATCTTCTGATATAGTCCCGTAAAACGACAAAGCGATAATCCACCCATGGACTATTGCAGAGGGTTATAAGACAATGATACAAGATCATGGAACTTACGTTGACGAGGTGGTAAAGTCCTATGGATTTACCCAGCTGCTCAGCGTAAAGTTGTGTGTATCATTTAGATGTCAACGGTGATGTGGTATTTCATGCACTTTACGAGATGACATTCTTCTATTTGGCAACAATGTGAAGTTGTTATCGACGTAAAGAGTTGGTTATCCGATCGCTTCAAATGAAAGACTAAGGAGACATACCACATTCTTGGGATCAAGGTTTACCGAGATCGCAAGAGGAAAATGTTGAGCTTATCTCGTGCATCTGCATTGATATCGTGACTACTGCTTTAGTATGCATCGCCTAGAAAGGATTGCTACCTTCGCATATGCATGCCTTTATCTAAGGAGGTCACTTTGACCGCAAGGAGATAGAGAAATGAGACAAGTTCCCAAGTTTCGCCTTAGGAAGTCTCATGTATGCAATGCTATGCACGAGGCTCGATATCCATTGCAAGAGCATAGTAGCCGACATCGCCTAACCTCGACAAGCACATCGATCGCAAAAAGCATATACTCAAGCACCGAAAAGGACTCGAGATTATGTGCTAGTTTACCATGCAGATAGTCTAATGCCTTTGGGTTATTCGCACTGGATTTCCAAGTCGACCATGATAAGAATAAGTCTACCCGCACTATGTGTTTACCTTGTGAGGTGGAGCCGATCCCATGAGTGCAAAGCAATGATGCATCATGGACTCTACCATGGAAGTTTAACATGTAGCCGCTCAAGGCTACTAAGGAGGCGGTATGGTTCAAGAACCACCTCAGGATCTAGACGTGGTACCGGTTTGCCCAAGAGTATCATAGTTTCATCGTGATAACTCTGTGCAGTGGCAAACTCAAGGAACCACGGACCCACAAGGTGACCAAACACATAGAGAGAAAGTACCATGTCATACGAGAAATCGTTAGACGAGGGACGGCCGATTGCAAAGATTGATACGACGGATAACCCAGCGGATCCATTCACTAAAGCCCGCCGAATAAGTCTACGTCGGGGACGTTAGAGGGCTCAATTGCGCTAGATGGCACCCACTTGAAAGGAAACTTTGTATGTGGGAGAAGCAAAGTGATGGTTGTTTGTAATAGCTAGAGAGACACATTGTATACTAAAAGTTTACTTTAGTATAAGTGGAGATTGTTGATTTGTATAATCGAAGCGCTTTGGTTGAGCTTGTATACAATGTTTCCTCGTTACCACTATTACAATCTCCTATCCGAATCGAATACTTGATTGCATATATCCGTGTTCCTTATCTCATATATAAGTTAGATCATACAAAGGTGTAGAAGATCACGTAAGTCCGTATGATTGGTCAAGCTTAATGAGATATAAAAGTTTCACAACAGAGATAACTTAAGGACGAGTTGTCGGTTTAGTCAGCAAGATAGATAAGAAGTGACTCGACTTAGTTGCTTGTCTATGTTGGTACGCCTCCGACGTATGAAGGATCACAGTGAGATGTGTTCTTCTATCCGACCATCGTGAAGAACCAAGATCTCGTGACTTACGATGATCTAAACCCCGATAAGGTATTAGGTGAGTATGAGTTGTCACCATCACTTTGACTTGTTATGGACGAGGTTATATGTTCTAACCCAAGATTCTCCGATCTTGGGTGGTGGCAAGGTTTCAGATGTCACGCTAGTTATGTGTATCGAGTCACCGTATCCCGATAGGACGATGACGCCCCTTAAGGAGCTCAAAGGTTTATTGTACTAAACCCCGCAGTTGAGTTAGCTCAAATACAATAATAAGGTTGAGTGGTACCGCTTAAGGAATTAAAGATATTAATTATTTTAAGCAATGATTGCTATAAATAATTAATGGACGCTCGATATCTTAAATACGGGATTCGAATGTTCAAGTGCAAGCCCGACTCAACTTCAGTAATAAAGGGTAAGTCAAGATTTATTCTCTAGTGGCATGAATGAATGTTTATAAATTAATTTATGTTCGGGCCAACATAAGATAATTAATTTATTTGAGGCCCATCTTTATTCCTTGATTTGATCCCCTGGCCGCCCATCTCAGTTCAAGCTCCCGATGAAATCGGGCCCCTATCCCTCTAAGGCAAGGATTTGATTCTCTTTATCCTATAAGGATATTATTATATTTATGGATATGCATGGATCCTTTCCTTATGGGATTATGGTAATGCATTATAAATATAAGGTAAGAGATAGAATCAAGGTTAATCCATTAAATTGAGAGCATAATTTTCGCCCATCTTCATAGTGAGATTCTCGAAAATTAGCTGTGGTTTGAGGGTGATTTTTGTAGCATTCTCCATAGATCGCCCTCACCGACGCTGGAGATTGGGCAACCGGATACACCCGTAAGGTCAAAGCACGAGTCCGATCCGCTCGATCCACTCATCTCGCTCCATCGACCCCGATGCATCCAAAGGTAAACACGTGAAAACCCCTACGTGTTGCGATTATTTATATAGACGCATGCTAGGTTTATAATCAATGTATGGTGAATTAAATATCCAAGATAGATCCCGGGCGAGGGCTAAATATATGTTTTCCCGCATGAAGTCAGATAGCCCTTAACGGCCGAAAGCATTGCTCGATTGGTTCGGCCTACATCCCAACGCGACACCGGGCAATTGTTGGCGAATGCCCGCTTGCCCCGCACTTGTAATAAGCCTACCACGCTTGCCGTGCACACACCCTTGTGTGCTCTATGGCATCGAGGGCATTGAGGTGTCCTCAACTGCTCATGTGGTCCCCTGCCGGTGGAGCATATGCCTGCTCTTCCGCCTTTGTCCTGTGGTGTCTGCTTCTCGCACACGGGCGCCATGACTTATGCCCCATAGTTCCCGCGGTTGTTATTCCCGCGGTTGGGTTCCCATTTCCTTTCCTCTATCCAACAGATTGGTGTCCGAGACGACACCGACTTATTCTGGCCATGGTCGCCTCAATATCTAAAGCTCGAGCGAGAGCTTCGTGTATGATAGGTCTCCGTATCGGCAAGAGACATGCGATTCCATTCTTAGCCCTTTCTCGAACTTTTCCGACATTTTCAAGTCGGTGTCCACCGCCTGTGCATATCTCGATATCTCGCAGAAGTGCGATCATAGTCGGTCACACTATCCTTTTTGTTTTAGCAGGAAAAATTCGCCCTTCTTCCTCTTATAGCTTTTAGGATGTACTTCTGACAGCTCCCTCAAGTCCTCCCACGAGAATTCCTCGTTGTTCACCGTGAAAGTCTTCTTTCCGCTTCCCACCGTAAGTCACCGTCCAATCAATCGAAGGTAACACACCTACGCCTTTCCGTGCCGTGCATCTTAAAGGTAAAACCGCTCAATGGCCCTAACCCATTGTTCGGCTTCTTCCGGCTACCTTTCCTGCTAAAGATGTGAGGGTTCTGCCTTAGAAACATTTCTTCGATCCCGCGATCGGGTTGAGTGGAGGTGGTGGTGGGGAATATCTTCCGCTCTTGCTCGGGATTCTACCCTTCCTCTCGCCTTCCCGACCTCGACCTCGGGTTCCTCGCTCCGGATTTCTTCTGAGGCATGTCGCTATAGAAAATGTAATCATTAAGCACTTATTCTTTTCACAACCCAACATTTACCAACACTATTACGGCCTTATCAGAAACGATTCTAAACAGTAATATCACTCTTAACAAACATAACTTGCCGAAAAGCCCTATTAGTGGTCATGTATATATATATATATATCCAAAATTCATCGCCATAGGTGGATGTTCAATACCAACGATTGTACGTAAAAGAAAAATAAAACATAAGTCCCGCCCACACGGCCTTCCAAAAGTTAAGGTTCTAAGTCCATCACTAAAATTTAAACATAGGAAAAGGAAAACAATGTAAGCTTAGACACAAAAAAAATCTACTTAAGCTTCATCGTGGTCTACATCACGCGCCCTCCCACCGTCTGGCCCTCCTCGGGATCTTCCTCCTCCTGAGTCGCCATCGCCGCCGAATGTCCATGCGGGCAGCCCTCGACGGATCGCTCCATTGCTTTCCACCATCGGTATGTCTCGCAGGGTTAAAAGCATTCGTCGATTCACCCGATGCTCGTAGTCGGGCGGATCGGGCCGTAGCCACCGCGACATCTGCTACCCTCATCCGTGCCGTCCGACCAAGTGCTCGATCGGTGGTACGGTTGGGACCATAGGTGGTGGAGGTGGTACTGTGGTGGACGACGGGTGTCCGGCTGTGTGGGCGGGAATACCGGCCTCCCAAGGCTTCAGGCGGCCGCCTTCTAAGCGGGCAGGCCTTCCTCGCAAAAGGAAAGGAGGCACGATCGGGTCAATCTACCTCGAACCTCTCGTATAGCCACTCGCGACTCATCCCGCCAGTATACTCGGGAGGGAGGTAGGATCCTCTCGTGCCGCCAGAATGTCTGTACACGTAAGTCGTGACTCACGAACCGGGCAAATCTCCCACCAAGTCGTAGCGCCCATCGCCTGTAGATGTAATCTCCGATATCTCTGCATACCCATCCTGTGCAGGGAGTATCGCTAGAAGGCGCCGGATGCCGTCATAATCACCACGCCAGGACTGGGCCGCCTCCAAAGACGGAGATAATATGCCAAAACTCACCCAAGTCTTCCCCAACAAGACATCCACCGAGCGGTAAATACTCACCTCCTCCTCAGGGGTGGGGTGTGGTCCAATCCTCCTCCTCGCGAGATATCTCATCCCTCCATCCGTCACTTAACAAAACTAACATAAGTCAACTATCGTCATCTCAAAAGCAGGCAAGGACAACTTAAACGTAACGTGAAGCAACTAGATAAGGTCAAGCAAGTCTATAAGGTAGGCAACATCATACTGCACAATACATACCACAACTTACCTTCTTAGTCTTACCCAAACGTATACATAAGCCAAAAACATCTTAATATAAGTTACGAGATCCTTATCCTATACCAAACACTCGAACTAGAGTTCAACGGACTCTATCGTATTCTGGAGGCAGAATTAGGGATTCTGTTCTTCATAACAAATGAATATTAGTGCGTTAGGAGTACGCAGGCGAAAACCATGCGTAAATCGGAGTCCTAACAAGAGAGATCTAGTTAAAACAAATTTACTGCGCAGTGCAGGAAATTTGCGCGATCGTGCCAAATTGTAAATCGAGACGTATGTCGACGTAATACGCCTACCATCTTCGGGTTTTAAGTTGAGGCTGAACATTCTGAAGCCGTAAGTGACGTCCATGTCGTGATTTGTGTCGATGCTCACCACGCCAAGTAGTGACGAAGTGTCGACATTGTTCATCTTTAAGGTCGAGGTCACCTTGTTCATCCTTCTCGCCGCCTTTCGTCGCTCGAGCTCGAGGCCATCATTACTTTCATTCTTCCTATCGCTCTTTGTTCTCGTAAGGAAAAAAAGTTCAGATTTCTATGTTCTTTCACGATATATGAACATGCCCTTAGAGTCTAAGTTCGCCTTATGATAACATATCGCTCTCCATAAACAAAATTTTAAAAGTTGGAATAAGGTCTCAATTGAAAATTTTTGGAAATACGATTTCAACATAACCATCATAATCAACTTATATGCATGTCAAATATGGATTTATTCATCCCATGTTGATCATTCAACTAGTACCACCATGTACTTTCATATCAATACTCGAGCATTTGCATTAGTTCCACCCAAAAGTATTTTGGAAAATTTTCTTGCTCAACTTTCATTTTCATCATAAAAATTTTCATCATAACCAAATCTTTCAAAAGTTCTTCCAATTTGCTCAACATGTAAAAATTTCCATTTCATGGTTTTGAGAAAGAAATGCAGTTACCTTCTTCCCGGTTGAGCTCGATGTGATGGAGTGTTGAGGGGAGTCAGTGGTTT
Source organism: Salvia rosmarinus (assembly GCA_036937905.1). Lineage (NCBI taxonomy): Eukaryota > Viridiplantae > Streptophyta > Magnoliopsida > Lamiales > Lamiaceae > Salvia > Salvia rosmarinus. Next base: position 78,565,921 of record CM072813.1, on the reverse strand, counting down.
ACTAGAAGTCCAGTGACTCGACCTAGACTTAGAATAAAAAGGATTTTGGGTTTACAAAGAGCAAAAGGGCTCTGATACCACTCTGTCACGCCCCCACTCCGGACAACCCGGTCTAGAGGGTGACTAATACTAGAATAGTATTATAGGATAAATTGATTCAAATAAGTGGTCACATTGGTTATAAACAAGCATGCATAATATGGCATAAGATATTATCCCAATAATTAAAGGTTTAGGCCATCGCACCCAAAGATTAAACCGTGATCCGATGAACCTCAATAGTACGACGAAGAGACATAATGTTTAAGAGTTTAGAGTTTAGCAATGAAAGTGTGTGAATACATATGTGACGATATGTATTCAAGGCAAAAACCAAATCCTAAATAAACAATCAAGGACACCTGACCTCAACACACCTCCATCATCACCATCAGAGCTCAACCCGCATATTTAAAAACAAACATGCGTGGCTAAGTACAAGAAATTGCACTCGGTGGACTCATGCCGAAAACATTTGATAGAATTTGAATTACCGCCAATATCGGGTAAGTCACAGTGGTTTTAGTTAAAATGCTCAGGCTTACCAAATCATTTTCGTTCAGAAACATAGCTCGCCGAGCATTTTCTTGGTGTGTATGGTTCGATCTCATAGTCACAATACATAATAATAATAAATAATAAACGCCGAGAGGAGGCTCCCATCTACGACGCCGTGACCGCCAGAATCCCGCACAACAGACAAATACTCTCACAAGCATATGTTAACACAACAGATAGTTCCAACCTTCACGCCAATCCTAGCTGACATTTATCATCCCAAGACAGACCCGACATTTAAAAGGTTGGGTGCTACCACAACAATTGATATAATAGTTCCAACTATCTCCACAATTTCTACCCGGCATAACAGATAGGATCCATACACAAAACGAAATATTTTTGGCGTGTAATGCAAGAAACATTTGATAACAGTTGTAGAATAAGCATCAGAATAAACTCATTCGAATAAGAGTAAAGTCACATTTTAGTAAAAAGAAAAGGCCCACATTTTGAAGATAAGGCTCACATTTGTGAGGTAAGAAAAGGGCCCACCGACTATGGTTAGTTGTAAAAGTCCTAGTTCGCTCGTCATTAAAATCCCATCGCATCAAGGCCCACACCTTTACGAAAAGCGAGGTTTTAGTACGCCGCTCAAGTCTTTCGAGACTTTCAAAAGATAACTCGATATTTGATATCGACGTGAGTTGAATTCTCAAATGACTTCGATATGCTTTCAAACACGTTATTTAATTCAATTGTTCTCGATTCTCCGAGATACGCTCAACTATTTTGCTCAACGCCCGCTTAAACGCTTTAACGATGAGCACGTTTTCGATAAAAGGATTTAATTTAGAAACTTTCTTGCTAATGAGGTATTATACTCAATTAGCACATCTTACGCCAGATTGGCGTATTTATCGAACGATAATCGCACGCTTGACTTTAAAAGTCAACGAAGTCAACATGGTCAACAAAGTCAACGATTTTGACCTTCAAATAGTAATTTCTTACTATTTCGTTTTATAAATCGAATTTGATCGATTGAAAACGTAAAGTCCTAACTCTCGATTTATCACGTAAATCAAGGACTTATAAATAATTTCGCATTTATTAAACCCTTAATAATTAGAAAAGCATATTTTTGATTTTAAAACGTTAACATCCTAACGTTTGCCTTAAACATAGTAAACTATGTTTAAAAAAAAAATTATAATCCAAAATATGTCCAGAATATAAATAGACATATATTTTATTAATAAACCGATTTAAAAGGACTTTAAAACCCTTTTAATTATCGAAATTTTCGATAATCGCTTAAAAATACTAAATGACTTTTGAAAATTTTTCTAAATTAATATAGTGTATTATTATACACTATGGTCCAGAATATGAATTTATAAGATCCATATGATATTGTTGTCATTTATTAGTATATTTACATATATATACATTTCGGTAATTCCATATAATATGGAATAATTATTCAAAATTCCCAAAATTAATATACACATAGTACAATATCCCAACATCAATATATATCATTAATATAACCTATAGTTCATCATAAGCATTCATTTCACAATATATAACAATATTCACGGTAATTTCGATTTAATTACCCAATAATTATCAAACAATTTCTAAAAATTCTAATTAAATCACAACATGATTAAATATTATATTATAACATCGAATATCACAATATCAACCAAACCAATTGAAATCATCACCATATGGAGCATACATGCTCTCGGCTTTTTGATTTAATTTTGGTATTTGGTTTTCAAAATTTCCAACAATTATATACTATGTTTATACATTATAGTATAGTAATATAACATCATAACAATCATCAAAACCAATTAAATCATAACCTTATTGAGCACATAGCTCACGGCTTCTTTGATTTAAATATGGTATTTGATTTTCAAAAATTCTAATAATTATGTACTATGTTCATACACTATAGTATAACAATAATACATCATAACATTAATCAAAACCAATTAAATCGTCACCTTAAGAGCATCAAGCTCACGGCTTCTTTGATTTAAATATGGTTTTTGATTTCCAAAAATTCTAATAAAATCATATATTACATAAATAATATATTAAAGTATTAATATACTATTGATGATCAAAATAAAATTATACATCAACACATACAACCCTCAAGCTCTCGGCATTTTCAAATAATTTTGCATATGTTTCCCAAAATTTTAAATAAATCATATAACATATAAACAATACATTCAAGCATTAATATGTCATCACAAGTTTAAAATAAAATTATACCCCATGGTACACATTTATGAAGCTCACGGTAATCTTAACAAAAATACCTAGGGTTTTTCAAAAAAAATTCAAATCATACATATGAGTTATAAACATGATAATAAACAATAATCCATCACTAAAATGCTCAAGAAGTAATCGGTCATCATCATTTTATTTTATAAAGTTTTCGAAAATTTTGTTAAACAAATCCTATGGTTCGAAAATTTCATAAACAAGTTAGATCCATTCAAAAATCTCATAGACAACCCCATAAGTTTATTCTAACATATAATCACATATTTGGAAATAAAAATCATCAAGAACAATATATCTCATACTCAAGAACATTAAAACACATATGTATACATATATAGAACATTCGAACATACATATATATACACAAGAGCATGCTCGATTTTTCTGGAATAAATGAAGGTATAATCGGTACTTAAGGTCCATGTTTACCTTGGAATGATATAGGATTCACAAGAATATTGTAGGTATCAAAGTTTGGGAGGAGAAATGGAGAAGAAATGGAGAAGGAAGGTTTCGAAAATGGGGGGGAGCTCGGCTGTTGCAGGTTTTTGGAGAGAAAAATGGAGAGTGTTTGATATGTGTGAGAGTGTATAATGAGGGAAGGAAGTGAAGAGCCCTTCCTATAGCCTCTCCCCCCAATTTACACGGCACCCACACTCATCCCCAATGGGGAGAGTTGCAGCCCAATGATGAGGAGTGTAGTGATCATTAGGCTAGTGTTAAAGGTGTCCATGCATTGGTCCAAATAAAAGTGAATCCCATGCTTTGTTTAAAGAGGTGCAGCCGGCGGTTTAGGGGTGGTTTAATTTCATTTAATCCTTAATAAAAGATATATATATCATACATGATCATAGATGTATAATACAAGTCATTAAAATAATTAAACTCAACATATACCACATAATCGATTTTACCGAATGAAATTAGGAAAATAGGAATAAAAATACAAATTACACCTATTATTGATACTCATGCCCAATTCGATCAAATATACATATATACATCATAATATATGATTTAGATATTAAATATTAGCATAGGATAAAATTATAGCATTAATTCATGCATATGAAACCCTAATTTCAAGAATTATGTTTCGAAAATTATAAAAATATGCTATCGAGTTTTAATGATCCAAAAACTGTTTTCATAGCTTAATAATACTCATATATATCATAACATATAGTTTAGATACCATATGATAATTTAATGGTGTCATTTCATGTGAAAAACCAAAGTTTATAAACTTAGGGTTTTCAAAATTTTAATACCAAAGCATCGAATTTTAATAATCGCAAATTCGATTTTAATAATTAATAATACTAAAATTATATAAAATAATAATAGGAAATTAATTATTATAATTTCCGAGCATTAAACTCATTTTACAAAACGCCTCAGACGCCGACGCTCAAAACGCCTCAAACGCTCAAAATCGACTCATCTCAAAATGGTCGAGTAAGCTCAGATTACTTTATAAATATATTCCTTTAGTAAAGGAATTAAGATGGAAATTAATTCCAAGCTTTACACCGTAGATTTCCATAAAGTCGACGCTCGACACGCTGTCGACGTTAAAATAATACCGTCGATCATTTCATAAATTTCATTTCGTAATTCATAATCCTTAGTGAATTATAAAAGAATTCGCTATAGCGATATCGCATCGAAATCACAATATTCGATGTCGTCAAAATTATATACGGTAAAACCCCAATTACGGGTTTAGAATACCGTAATCGACGCTCGCTTTTCGAATATTACAATGAGCGAAGAAATATGACTCTTTTGGAAATGGTTAGATCAATGATGAGTTATGCAACTTTGCCTATTTCGCTCGGGGTATGCCTTAGAAACGGCATACTGCTAAATCTAGTACCATCCAAGTCATCGAAGAGACCCTTCGAGTTGTGGTTTGGGCGCAAGCCGAGTTTAAGCCACATAAGGATATGGGCGATCCAAACACATGTGCCGAACAAGAAGGCGACAAGTTGAGGCTAGATCCGACGCAATCTTGTTTATCGCTATCCTAGAGGAACGAAGGTGGTTTATTCTATAGTCCCCATGATCGAAGGTCATTATTAGACTAATGCCCAATTCTTAGAAGAGGACTACATGAAAATCATAAACCAAAGTTGAAATCATTCTTCAAGAATTAGAAGATGATCGATTCCACCACCGATTAGACCAAAGGTACGAGATGTCGAGTCTAGTGGAGGATCGACACCGATACTTCAAGAAATTGAAGTGGGTCGAGTTCCACCGAGATACCGACCGCATGTTGGTACCTACCAAGCTTGTTGTGCAAGATAGAGAACCACGTTATCGCACCCACCGCCGCATTGTGCTCGTAGTGCCTCGTCGCAGTGGGAGGGTTGTTCGTCAACCCGAGCGATGTATGTTCGTGGGTGAATCTTGGATTTAGTCCCGTAAAACGAACAGCAATAATCGACCCATGGACGACAAATGAGGCGATACAAGACAATGACGCAAGATCATGGAACTTACGTTTGGACGAGGTGGTAAAGTCCTATGGATTTACCGAGTTGCTAGCGAGAGTTGTGTGTATCGCTAGATGTCAACGGTAATGTGGTATTTCGACTTTACGAGATGACATTCTTCATTCGCAACAATGTGAAGTTGTTATCGACGTAAAGAGTTGGTTATCCGATCGGTTTCAAATGAAAGACTTAGGAGATGCAACAGACATTCTTGGGATCAAGGTTTACCGAGATCGCAAGAGGAAAATGTCGAGCTTATCTCGTGCGCCTTACATTGATACCGTGATTACCGCTTTACTATGCACCGCCAAGAAAGGATTGCTACCTTTCGACATGGCGCTTTTATTCAAAGGGCGCCACCTATGATCGCAAAGAAGATAGAGGAATGAGACAAGTTTCCTACGCTCACCAGAGAAGTCTCATACATGCAATCTTATGCACGAGGCCCGATATACGCTATGCGTGGGCATAGTGGCTGATATCGCCTAACCTCGACAAGCTCATTGGATGCGGTAAAGCATATATTCAAGCACCGAAAAGGACTCTAGATTATAGTCGGCTTACCATGCAGATAGTCTAATGCCTTTGGGTTATTCAGACTGGATTTCAATTTGACCGTGATGAGAAAAAGTCTACCTCGGTATGTGTTTACCTTGGGAGGTGGAACCGTATCTCATGAGTGCAAAGTTGATGCATTACGGACTCTACCATGGAAGCCGAATATGTAACCACTCGGAGGTCGCTAAGGAGGTCAGATGGTTCAAGAACTACCTCATGGATCTAGATGTGGTACCTGGTTTGCCCATGAGTATCATGGTTTACTGTGATAACTCAAGTGCAATGGCAAACTCGAAGGAACCACGGATCCACAAGGCAAGCAAACACATAGAGAGAAAGTACCATGTCATACGAGAAATCGTTAGACGAGGGGACGTGCTGATTGCAAAGATTGATACGACGGATAACCTAGCGGATCCATTCACGAAAGCCTGCCGCAATAAGTCTACGTTGGGGACATTAGAGGACTTGAATTGCGCTAGATGGCACCCACTTAGAAAGGAAATTTTTGTATAAGTGGGAGAAGCAAAGTGATGGTTTTGTTTGTAATAGCTAGTAGAGACACATTGTATACTAAAAGTTTGCTTTAGTATAAGTGGGAGATTGTTGATTCAGTATCTTGAAAGCGTTTTGGTTAAGCTTGTATACAATGTTTCGTTACCACTATTACAATCTCCTATCCGAAATGAATACTTGATTGCATATATCGTGTCCCTTATCTCATATATAAGTTAGATCATACAATGTGTAGAAGATCACGAAGTCATATGATTGGTCGAGCTTAATGAGATATAAAAGTTTCACACCGAGACAACTTGAGGACGAGTTGTCGGTATAGTCATGTATAGATAAGAAGTGACTTGACTTGGTTGCTTGTCTATGCCGGTACGCGTCTCGACGTATGAAGAATCACGGTGAGATGAGTTCTTCTATCGACCGTTGTGAAGAACCAAGATCTCGGTGACTTACGATGATCTAAACCTCGATAAGGTATTAGATGAGTATGAGTTCTTGACCATCACTTTGACTTGTTATGGATGAGGGTTATATGTTCTAACCCAATATTCTCCGCATCTTGGGTGGTGGCGGTGCTTGTATGTCATGCTTGTTATCCAGACGAGTCACCGTATCCGCTAGATGATGACGCCCCTAAGGAGCTCAAAATGTTTATTGTACTAAACCCCGCAGTTGAGTTAGCTCAAGTACAATAATAAGGTTGAGTGGTACTACTTAGGAATTAAAGATATTAATTATTTTAAGCAATGTAATGCTATAAATAATTAATGGACGTTCGATATCTTAAATACGGGATTCAGAATGTCTAAGTGCAAGCCCGACTCAACTTCGTAATAAAGGGTAAGTCGGCATTTATTCTCTAGTGGCATGAATAAATGTTTATAAATTAATTTATGTTCGGGCCAACATAAGATAATTAATTTATTTGAGGCCCATCTTTATTCCTTGCATTTGATCACAATTTGGCCCATCCAGCCCGTAAGCTAGGCAAAATCGCGCCCTATGCTCTACAAGGCAAGGATTTGATTCTCTTTATCCTATAAGGATATTATTATATTTATGGGATATGCATAGATCATTTCCATATAAGATTATGGTAATAATCGTTTCCATAAAGGTTTATGGTAATTTCCATACGGGATTATAGTAATTTCCAAAGGATTATGGTAATTTCCATATGGGATTATGGTAATTTCCATATAGGATTATGGTAATTTCCATATGGGATTATGGTAATTTCCATATAGGATTATGGTAATGCATTATAAATATGAGGTAAGAGATTAAATCTAGGTCAATGATTAATAATCATCATCATTATTTTCTAGAATTTGAGGTTCATCCTTTGAGAGATTTTCAAAATTCTTGAGAGCTTGAGGGTGATTTTCCAAGCATTCTCCATAGATCGCCCTCACCGACGCTGGAGATTGGGCAACCGGATACTGATCCGAGAAGGTCAAAGCACGAGTCTCGATCCATTCCGCCTCGACAGATTCAAAGGTAAACACGAAAACCCCAACGTGTTGCAATTAATTATATAGGTGCATGCTAGGTATATAATCAATTTATGGTGAATTAAACATCCAAGATAGATCATCGGGAGGGCTAAACATGGTGTTCCCTACACAATGGATTGAGAAGAGTGGGTGCCTGATCTAGATGCATCGGAATGAGGGCCTTTGAATGGAAAAATGTTCTCAAAAAAGGTGACATCACGGGAACTATATGTGGTGCAAGTGTGTAAGTCAAAGACTTTGTATGCCTTTTGCCCAACAGGATAGCCAACAAAAATACAAGGACTCCCCCTTTCTCCAAACTTGTCCTTGCGCTTATTATTATGAGCATAAACCGCATAACCCAAAACCCTTAAGTGATCATAGGAAGGAGATTTTTCTAACAAGATCTCGTGAGGAGCCTTGTTGGAGATGGCAACGAAAGACAATCTGTTTATTATGTATACGGCAGTAAGGATGCATTCACCCCAAAAGTCTATGGGCAAACCCGCTTCAAATCGTAATGCACGTGCGACCTCAAGGATATGACGGTGTTTTCGTTCTACCACACCATTTTGTTGTGGGGTATCAGTGCAGGAAGTTTCAAATAGAATACCGTGCTTATCATAAAAATCAAGCAAAGCTGTAATCTGGAATTCTACCCCATTATCAGACCTAATTCGCTTAACAGAATGAGCAAACTGAGTATGTACCATGTTATAAAATTGCATCAGACATTTGGCCACCTCAGACTTGTGGCGTAGTAAATAAACCCAAACACCCATACTATAATCATCAACAATTGTCAAAAAATACTTAGAACCGTAAAACGACTCATGTTTATAACCACCCCAAATGTCACAATGTATCAACTCAAAACAATGTGGATTTAGTTGTGCTAACAGAAAAGGTAAATGAGTTTGTTCGCTCGAAATGTGAATCACAAAAACATCCGGACGCCTAAAATTTCTAAGATGACTAAGAAAATTTAATTTGCCATCTAAGCATGACCTAACCCGCGATGCTAGGAAACAGGTCCACAGAGCAAAAAAACAAGTCACCAGCTTAAAGAAGATTCCATGTAGTATAGACCATCACTGCTTACCCACTCCAATCGCCTTCCCTAGGGTAAGTCTTGGATAACACAAAATCACCAAAGAATTTCAGTCCACAATTAAGGTCCGCAATGTCGACTCAATGTAAATTAGATTGCAATGGAATTGTGGAACGAGGAGGACGCTGGAAGAAAGAATCCATTGGGAAGATTCAACCTCCCACGCCAACAACAGGAATATTTTCACCATTCGGTATGCGAACCGAGGCTCGGGGCGGTTGGCCACAATATTGCATAGGGCTGTCCGGTCACATGTAATGTGCTCGGTGGCACCGGAATCGATAATCCACGGCCTGGAATGGCAAATTACCTGCCATATTTACTGTAGGTTCACTGGAGGGAGCAGTAGAATCCAAATTAAATTCTGTACGCATGAATTGAGCAAGGCGGCTGAGTTGCTCAACAAAGAGGCCAGGAACCGCAGAGGGATCAACACTCGCCTGGGCTGCACGTGGCTGTGAAGGTGGACGCTGACCATTCCCATAATTGTTCACAACGAGAGCCGGTGCGGGCTGCCTCGCGTGGCTCGCTCGTCGAGCGGACACCTTGGGACCGAGAATTGAGTCGCTCGAGTTTTTCCGTTGGTTCCAACCGGATGGATATCCGATCGCGCCAAAGCAAGTATCAAAGGTATGGTTAGAACGACCACAATGAGTGCAATAGCGAGGCTCACGCTATGCGAGCCGGAGTAGTGTCGCTTGAATCAACCCGGAAGGCGGCAGGATCCGGAGCGGGTTTGCGGGTCACGTGATGGAGCGATCTTGTTTATCTTCACCGACAAGATGGTAGTCAGTACTAAGAGTAGGAACAGGTCGGCTGCCAAGGATTTGTGTGCGAATGGGATTGAAAGCATCGTCAAGACCCATGAGAAAATCATAGAGACGGTCTCTGTCACGAGATTCATTCAACAATATGGACAAACTGCACGTACACTTGCCACAGGTGCACGACGGTGACGGTGTCAGGGCGGACATCTCATCCCAAACACGACGCAAGTTGTTGTAATAGGCAAAAACAGTATTGCTATCTTGACGAATTAATCCAAGGGCTTGTCGCAATTCATAAGTGCGAGGAGCAGATTCTTTGCCAAACCGTTCCTGTAAATCATTCCATATCTCTCGAGCAGTGCGAAATTTGACACTTTACGAATTTCCGACTCCATGGCACTGTGCAACCAGCCTTTCACCATTGCATTGTTACGTTGCCAATAGGGCAAATAAGGGGAATCCGACTCCGGCATCGGCAGATCGCCATTTACAAACACAAATTTGTTCTTCGCATACAAGGAGTTGGTCATATCATCTAACCAATCTCCATAATTGCCATCGCGAAGAGGAGTGCCGACAAGAACATCGCCGGGTTTGTCGGATCCATTAAGATAATAGGGAGACATCACATCAACTGTGACAGGGGTGGAGGAAGAATCATCATCACCGGCCATGTCGAAGAAAAAGAAAAAAATGGGGCGGAAAAGAAGGTGGATTATAAATTTTGGATTTGAACTACCAGGTTTTCGGCTCTGATACCATGTAAATAAACAAACAGTTGCTGCATAATATCTCACGTCTTATTCAAGTGATGAAAGATCCCTTATATACAAGGATACAGCAAAGGAGAAAATAACAAACCTAGAGATATACTGGGAAAGGATTCTATCCCATATGTACAGATATATGCAAAGAATAGAAAATATACCAATCTTCTAAACTAATACAAAATATCCCGTAATACAACGGGATATGCTAGATTTATCTTGTTAGAACTCGGTGTTTAGCTTGGGCTGGAGGATTCTATTATTTTGAGGCTATTGTTATATATTGCTCAGTTTTCATTTCGTTTATTTGATTCGATTTACGTATTTCTGAAGTTTTACTTTGTTTTCCTCGACTTTTCCTTGGACTCAATCATTTTGACAGAAGATCGGTCTTGTTTGAAGAAGTTACGTCTAATTCTATACATATCAACAAGATCTTGGTGGAACAATGGCCACAAAATTTGAATTGGGCAACATGGCTAGTTGCTCAAGAGTAAGCAGGAAGTAAATCTTGAAATTGGTTAAGACATTGATTTGCATTTGCATTACCTTCATAAACAAATAGGAACAACCATAAACTAATTAACATCATTTTCCTCAACTGATAACATCACAATTATGGCCTGTGATACATTAGGTGAATACATGTAGTTGTTTAACCAATATACCACCCTCGATTTCTGCATCGATCCGATTCTCATAATTCGAGCACAACAACTGTCCAAAAAACAAATAAAAAAGCATTAAATCACGATTTATTGACACCAACCATAATGTGAAACTTATATAGACGATATATATACACTCACATTCAGAATCTGTGGTGATCCAGTTTCCCGGCCGAGCACTGGTGTGGCCTCGAACGCGCAAAGGGGTGGAGTTCACTGAAGATGCACCGAGAATGTGGTCGTGTCTCAGCGACGACGCCACCGCGGAGATGGCGGAATAAACCGAGGAAGTGGTGGAGCAGCTCTCCATATCCCATCTGAAGCTGATTTTCGGAGAGTCGTTGCTGAGCTCATCGTCATCTCGCACGGCCTTCAACGCCGCTGATTTGTTCCTAAAATGCAAGACCTGCTCAGATACCACTCTGTATGTTAGTACTCGTGTGATGTCCCACATCGAACAGGTTGAATGTTTAAGTATAATATACAGGCGCTTGATGGATTGCTCTAGCAACTTTGATTAACTATGTGGGTAATGCGAGAACGGATGCCAAGTAGTTGCTATACTACGACAAAATTTTGTAGCAATGTTTTAGTTTTAAAGAATTGTGACTAGGTAAAGAGCTAGAATTTTAAAAATAAACGGACGAAATTCCAATTTAGTATACAAAGAGTGGAGAGAAATACAAACACAACTTAAGTATATATAGTAATTAATTAGTATTTTTGGGAGGGTGGAGGGGGGCGGGGGTCAGGACGGTTGCTGGGCGTGCTAGGGGCTTGGTTCCTCCTTGTGAGTTGTGACCCAAGAAAATGTCACTAAATAAAATTATGATATTTTTGATGGATAGCTTACAATAATAAACATTCACAAAATGAAATCTACGCACAAGTATGTGTAATTACCTTTCTACCGATGTATTTTGCTCCTTTCTCAGTTCTGGCAGCTGCTGCCCATTTGAGCAACTCTTTCATCCTTGTAATGGTGTTCATCTTGTCGCCTTTGGTCTTCTCTTTCTTGTTTTCTGCGTTGGGACATTGATCATTGCTGCCTGCTGATGATGACTGAGCTGCATCGGTTATAGGTAAGACTTTATTTCCGACATGAGGTGCTGCACAATCTGCCTTCTGAGAAATGCCTAATCCTCGAGCGATGTCTTCTTTCTTCGTCTTCATGTAACGGCCACTGTTTTTCTCTCTTTTCTTCGTCTCCTTCCTCTTTAAGATATAGAAAAGATTCAATCGTACTAGTTAAGGTTTCGACTTAAATCGTTGATCTGAGAAAATAAACATGGATTGGCACATTAGTACAAAAATGATGCAAAAATGGATCGTCACTAACAAAAAGGAGACGATTATCCTCACCTTCAATGAGCACCTTTCGTGTTAACCTGATTAGAATTCGCAGCTATTGGTGGCATCTAAGGATCTGTTTTATATATAATATACGAAAAATGAAATGAAATAGATTGTTAAATTTTTTGCATGTGAAGATGATGGTGCAGCGATTATTTTGATGCAAGAAATTGCGTGGCTAGGTCACTCGCATGTTACGTCGTGTATATTTTTTTATCTAAATGATTCCAAAATGTGGATAGTGAAGAGAATATGTGAGACAATATTGGTTTGGTCAAAAGGACAGCAGTGGCAATCTATCTGTGCTGTCTGCATATCCCAAAGATAATATCACTTTGGCAATTTCCTCTCGTGGAAATTGAAAAAAAAAATGACAGATATTTATAACTATATTTCTATAAATGCGCTTATTATAATTAAGATGGTGATACAACTAGGCAGTGAGTGAGGGGCTGGTTGGCTTGTGATTCGAAAATAAGTTTGAGTATGTGATTAATCATGAGATAACTTAATCTTTAATTACGAATAGTACTTTAATTAGTTATATACTTATATTAAGTTCCTATGTTTTAATTGGATGTAGTATAGGCTTGGTACGTGTGGCACTTCATTCCACCATGTAAATGTAGATATAGAGGAAAAGTTGTAGCTGGATATTGAAGTGGTCCTCACTGCAAGGTTCATCTTTATTCAGAATTTTTGGGTTGTTTCGGTATTATTTTTTCATTTTATCTATTTAGTTTTCTCTTTTTTATATATATTTTTTCCAATTTAAAATATAGAGTGAAGAGAAATGAGCATTTGGCCAATCGTGGACCAGGACTTGAGGTGACCACATGTACCAGTAGTTGCAGACATGTGAGAGAACTCCGCTGCTCAAAATTAATTAATTCAATTTATTTTGTATATGTTTTATTATATTTGCAATGGTTTATTTAGTACTGCAGTCGTGAGTTGTATAGTCGGTGTGCACCGTTACAGTGAAAATTTGAAGAGTACATGTTTTGAAACCTTAACAGACATGAGTTTCAGAAAGAAATCACTTCTAGAAGTACTTGTGAACCAACTACGTTGACTCGCTTAATAAGCTACATGTTGGGACGAGCGCAGTTTGTTAATTAAGTGCATTGTACTAGCATAATTCAATTTATATATTAGGTCTTTCGAATTTCTAGATAAGGGCAAATTTAGCTAATCTCTTAATTATTACAGGTAGATCAAATCGTGTTTCTTACGAACATTCCCACTGTAATGAAATCGTGTTAGGACAATTCTATTATATATCCATAATCTTAACCCGTATCATTCACATCAATTTTTTTTTTACATTTATTTTGTTTTGACCTATATATGTCTTCAATGTATAACACATGTCACACTTATTATTCGAAGATCATTTTTATAGCACTTGCTTAAGTTTGTTCAAGGACTTCACAAGTTCACGCACTTTCTTTCCTCGACGAAGTTCTTTAGATTGTTCCATATATAATTATCTTTTTTCTAGATTCCCATTTAGAAAAGTTGTTTTATAACCATTTGATGTATTTCGAGATTAATTAATAGTTGGTAGATTTGGGACATGGATCAAGAATTGAGTTATAGCAGCTGTAGTGTGGGAGTTTCACTTTCTTTGGAGTAACTCTTTATGGACACTATGCAAAAGTCATCATAACTACTTAATCATTGAGTTACAATGATTTAGTCTCTCACATTTTCATGGGACTGCGGTATGTGAACTCCCGAAAAAAGAGCTTCCCTTTTTGGGACAAGATTTTGTGCTCTAACAATAAGTATCTAATTAATGTAGTCCTAGTAATATAACAATATGTGTTAAAGAAATTAGTGGAAATATATATGAATACCCACTTTTTTAAAAGTGGATGCCATGTATATCCATTTGAAAAAATGAGTGCAGTCTATACCCAAACCTTTTTTTAAATATATTTTTGGAGCACTTTGCACGTAATTTAATACAATCATTAGTTAAAACACATAAATTTGATATGATTGATTTAAAAGCGATTAGTGTAGGGTTGGTCGCGGTTTTAGGGGTTGTTGGTGGTTTTAGGGTTGGCTTGGGTTGGGGTTGGCATTGGGTTTTGGGGGTTGACCGTCGGGTTTTGGCGGTTGGCCGACGGGTTTAGAGGTTGGCCGCCGGGTTTATGGTTGGCCATCGGGTTTAGGTGGTTGGCCGCCGGGTTTTGGGTTTAGCCGCTAAATTTCACTGTAAAATTCAACGAAGTACGAAGACCACTGTGGTGAATTTGAATACTGATGAAAATTAAATAAACCAACAACTTCATATTTAATAGAAATGAATTTTTGCAGTGAATTTACTTCACCATTAATGACATGAATTTGTGCAGTAAAATTTTGATCCGACTTCTACCTATATAATTCATTCTTTCCTTTCGTTCACTGAATCACTCACTTTCATCTTGCGCATATCTATACTTGCAATCATTTTTCTCTATCAAATATCTTCGCTCTCACTCAGCGGATTATAAAAGGTAATTTCTGTTAGAGTTGGTTAGCTTTTGACTAACTCTCCTGATTTCAAGGAGTTAGTTATTGTATATTGTTTTGCCGTTTCTTCTCCTTAGTGTGCAGGTTACGACATGTTTCGCGGGATGCGATGGTAACACACTGGGGAACACAGAAACAGATCGCTAGAGATTAGGTGGACTAAGTCTGTCCAGTTCCGAGTTTTCAGGAGCAAGCCATGCAACAAACTGCCATGACTTAGTCACATCCTTAGTGGGCGGATCGTGGTCCAACACATGCGGTGAAGGCCTCTCAGCGTCTATAAAGGAGCCAAAGCATCTCGCAAAGTCGCAACTCTTGAGTATCAAGCGAAGATCTGTTTATGTTGTTGAGTCTGTTGTTGTAACATTTCCAATATCACACTAAGTGTTTAACTTCTAATGGTGTTAGAAGGTTGTCTTTTTAGTACACGAGTGTTGTAAGGAAATATTTAGTATTTTCATATATCTTGAGAGATAGCTTCTTAGCTTTTCATAGATCTCGATAGATAGTTTTAGTACTCAACTTTCCGACTTTATCTTGTGGTAAAGTAGTGAGTTTTGTAACGTTCATTGTAAATCTTATAGTGAATTATTTCGCATTATATTGGCATCTGATTATAATTATAATCAGAGAAAAGTTTCTTCGGTGTTATTCAAGTTTTTAATTCATTTGTTTTACTACGTGTGTGGATAACGATCTACATATGATTGTGTGTTTAAGCGAAGCAACACTTTCAATTGGTATCGAGCTACACTCGATACATTGGTGAGATCTGTCGGTATCTTCGCTATAATTTCGCCATGGATTCAAACAATTACGGGTATTATCGACCACCAATTTTGGATGGATCAAATTATTCATCTTTGGAAGACCAAAATTCACTCATACATCAAGTCCATTGATGTGAAGCATGGCGGTCCGTGAGAGCGGATGGTGGGTCCAAGACTACCGATGTTCGTGGCGATGTTACCCCAACACCATGCTGCGCACGGTGGACACGAGATCGAGTTGATGACGCAAACTTCAACGAGAAGGCCCTCAATGCCATTTACGCGTCCGTGGACATGACAATGTTCAAATTGATCAAGAACAACGCGTCTGCGAAAGATGCGTGGGATGTTCTTCAACGGCATTGTGAGGGTGATACAAGCATAAAGGAGTCTCGACTTGCATTCTCACTTCCAAATTCGAGAATATGAAGATGAGAGAAGAAGAGAACATCAACGACTACACCAAGAGGATATTGGATATTGCCAATGAGTGTCGAGATCTTGGTGATGCGACAAGTAACAAGTTCTTTGGTGTCGAGGCTCTTGAACCTTACCCGCAAGATTTGAGATGAAGGTCACGGCTATTGAAGCGTCTCAAACGGTTGCGACCATTGAGTTCATGGATCTCATGAATTCACTCGAGACATCTGAGATGAATCGGAGGAGAAAGGTGCAATCAATAAAAGCCATTGTTGCCTTCCTTCTTGGCGCAACATCCGATGGAACATCGCGGAGATAATTGAGTTGGATGATGAAGAAGAGTTGCAGGAGATCAAAGTGGCGATGATGTTGCTCTAATCACCGTGAAATTCAACACTATGGTAAGGAAGATGAACAAGGAGAAAGCTCAAGCCAGGCCTATAGATCAAAATCATCGAATGGTAGAATATCCGTCTTCAAAACCTCAAAGCTTCACTCCACCAAGACCAGTGAGGAAGTCTTTTTCCTCAGACACGTTTAGGTATGATTCCTCCAACATTGAAGGTATCCAATGCCGTGAATGCAAAGGGTATGGTCACTATGCAAACCAATGTGCAAACACGCTAAGAAAGAGAGGAAAGTCGTACTGGGTATCATGGAGTGATGACGAAGCTGAATTCTTCGAAGAGGTAAATAATGACAGCGACGCTGCGACCGGAGCTGTTGCCACAACACTCCATGTCGCAGTTGCCAAAACATTATCAGACGACGAGGGAGATGCGATCGGTTTGATCCAAGATCAAGCAGGTATGGTCTCGACTATTATTCAAGTTTGTTGTGCTTAAATGCTCTTGTGAATGATCTGATTGTGAGGCGATTACGATAAAGACTCTATCACCATAGTACAAAAGTTGAAAAAGCTATACGACGAGCTACTTGAAAAATGGAAAGGACAAAGTCGAGATCTTGAACTCACATCAAGAGAAAACACGAGGCTGAAAGCATCTTTGGCTAAGCTTGAAGTCTTGGTTACACAAAGGAAAGTCGAACTAAACAAGGTGACATGTCAACTTGAAGTGGCACAAGGTACGTTCAGAAAGTGGAACACAGGCACGTCTAAATTAGATGATGCGTTGTTAATGGGTAAATCATATCTTCTTTGGTTTGGGTTTTACGATGTTCCTAACATCGTTGTTCCCACAATTGTCGCCACAAATGGGAAACCATTCGTTAAAGAAGGTGAACCGGTAAAAGGGTAAAATGACACTGAAGAAAACATAGAAAATACGTATGTCATAATCGCTCTACACTGGTCACATTAGCCTTTCGTTATAAAGCGAAGGTGAGTTTAATGGACATAGGATGATGCCTAGGTCATGTTATATGAACACTTCTTTGCACAGACCCCAGAACTGCTCGTCACACACTGCAGCAAACACGACCAACAAGGAAACTGACTCAAAGAGAGTTTGGGTCAGGAAAGATGATATAAAATGCCATGTTGTTTATACTGCATTGAAAACTAACATTTCAGGTTCATGGTATTTTGATAGCGGTGTTTCGTCACATATTTGGTAATGTGTCGCCTTGCCAACTATGAGTCGTATGATGGAGGTAGTGTATCATTTGGAGGTGGTTCTAAAGGAAAAATCATAGGCAAATGACTCCTAAATGTTCAAGGTTTACCTAGCCTCAAGAATGTCTTGCACGTACAAGGTTTAATGGCAAATCTTATAAGCATAAGTCAATTATGTGATGAAGAGTTGCAAGTTAAATTTGACAAAGATTCTTGTGAGGTCTATGATGGTAAGAACACATGTCTCATGAAAGGACAGAGGTCATCCGATAATTGTTATATGGCCGACGAACCAAAGTGCGATAAGGTACAAATAGATGAGAGTGTGTTATGGCATCAAAAGTTAGGACATACTAACTTTAGAAATCTTGACGAGTTAAACAAGATGGAAGCGAGACGTGGACTACCCAAGTCGCGTGTCGGAAAGGTGGTATGTGGTGATTGTCGAAGGGAAAACAGACCCATGTTCCCCGTTGTACAACATCGCGAACAACATTATGGTACAACACGATGTTTTGAGCGCTTCACATGGATTTAGTAGGGCTGTCGAGATCGAAAGCTTGGGTGCAAGAGATATACATATGTCATTGTGGATGATTTTCAAGGTACACATGGACATTCTTTCTGAGAAAAATCGACACGTTTGAAACGCGTTTAAAATCCTCTTTGCTAGAATTTTTAACATGTTTGGTGTTCAGTGTCAAGGATTCGATCGGATCATGGAAGAGAGTTCGAGAATATCTCTTTCACAAATTTTGTGAGAAAAGGAATTTTCAAGAATTCTCCGCGCAAAAACACCTCAACAAAATGGTGTGGTGAGCGCAAGAATCGAACTCTAATAGAAATGGCACGAGTTATGTTAAGCTCGAAAGGTGCATCCAAACGTTTTTGGGCGAGGTCATAACACCGCATGTCATATCAACAATCGCGTGAACATTCGACTGTGTTCCTTCAAAACACCATATGAAATTACAAAGGAAGGAAACCGAATCTCAAATATTTTCACGTGTTTGGGTGTGTTTGTTACATCTTGAATGATAGAGTATCTCACCAAGTTTGATGAGAAGAGCGATAAAGGAATTTTCGTAGGGTACTCTAAATAGTCAAGCATACCGTATATATAATCGAGATTACGGACCATTCAAGAGTCCGTGAATGTTGTTTTGATGATCTTGCTAATCTCATTTGGAAAAGGCAAGATGAAAATGTGGTGAATTAATAGAAGATCCCGCCCAACAGGATGCTAGCGGCGATGATGTCTCAATCTTGAAGCCACGACCATCGGAACAACTACGCAAACATCCGAGGGTTCCAGCATTACGGAGGATGAAACCGACGTCCAACAACAAGAAAGATGAGATCCTCCGGGAAGAATACGTAAGAATCATCCAATCTCTCAAGTCATAGGTGATGTTCAAGATGGTATTCGAACACGGTACAACACCATGAACTACGGAGAAATGGTATGTTTTTCATCCATATGTGCTTTAATACGGTTTTATATGCTTCGCCTCTAAAATTGAGCCTAAGAATATAAAAGAAGCTTTGGGTGATGAGTTCGGGTAGTTGCTATGCATGATGAACTTAACCAATTTGTTCGAAATGATGTGTGGTATCTTGTTTGAGACGGTTGATGTGAATGTTATCGAACAAAGTGGATTTTCAAGAACAAATTGGACGAATTTGGTGTCATAATTCGCAACAAAGCCGACTTGTCGCACAAGGATACACTCAAGTGGAAGGCATAGACTTTGACGATACATTTGCACCAACTTTGCGCATTGAGTCCATAAGGTTGCTCCTAGCCATTGCATGTTATTTGAACATCAAGCTATATCAAATGGATGTCAAAGGCGTTCTAAATGGTGAACTCAAAGAAGAGGTATATGTTGAATGACCCAAGGATTTGAAGATCCACATAAGCCTAACCATGTTTTCGAGGTTAAAGAAAGCATTATCGGTCTTAAACAAGCACCGAGAGCATGGTATGGTCATTTAACAAAGTTCTTAATTGATTTCGGGTTTGTTCGAGGGAATCTTGTGTAACATTGTTTATAAAACGAAGTCGAGATAACATTCTTATCACACAAATTTATGTGGATGATATGATTGTTGGATCTACCTCACAAAAATGCTTGATGAGTTTGGGTGCTATGTCGTCTAAATTTGAGATGAGCATGGTAGGAGAACTAACTTATTTCTTAGGTCTCCAAGTCAAGCAAATGGATGATGGAATTTCGTGTCCCAAAGCAAGTATGCACGGATATGGTGAAAACATTCGGTGGAAGGAGCAAAGCATATGAAGCGCCAATGGGGTCAAGTGACAACCGACGAGAGATGATTTGGAGAAGATGTTGACCCAACACTCTGGATCAATGATAGGAAGTCTCTTATATCTCACAATCACATGACCGATTTGATGTTCAGGTGTGTGTGCGCAGTACCAAGCTAAGCTAAAATGTCACACTTAAAGGCATCAAACGTGTTATCGGTATGTTTCTAGAACACTTGGACCTTGGCATTTCTTTTCAAAAGACACGAACACTAATTTGGTTGGATTTAGTGATTCGGATTGGGTCGGGATACGGATGATAGGAAGATGCAGTGGGGCTGTTTTACCTTGGAAATAATTTGGTGTCTTGGCATAGTCGTAAGCAAAATTGTGTGTCTTATCTCATCGCCGAGGAATCAGTGTTGTTGGAAGTTGTTGTACACAACTCCTTTGGTTGAAACAAATGCTTAACGACTATGGTATTGTGAGCCTTTGTTGTTGGTATATTGTGATAACATAAGTGCAATCAATATCTCTAAAAACCATGTTCAACATTCTAGGACAAAACACATAGATATACGACACCATTTTATAAGAGATTTGGTGGAGGATGAGGTAATCGAGTTAGATTATGTGAAACCGAAAATCAAATCGCCGATATTTTCACTAAGCCCTAGATCACGAGAGATTTATGAGTCTTCGAGATCTCTTGGTCTTTGCTCGCCAATAAAGCTTGAATATATTTGTTTGTATCACAAAATGTAATATCCGAAGGTGATACAACTGTTTTGATAACACTTATCGTGTTGATGTTTGTTATCGACATGTTCTCCAATGCATGACTCAATATGATGAAGAATATCTAGTAATACAAAAACACCAAAGTAGTTTGGGGGCACGGCGTCGTCAGCCGACGATGCTACCTTACAAAACGGTGCAGCCATGATTGCTTTCGAAAGCAAAAAAAAATAGTGCAATCGAATTTTACATGGGGCTGTATTTATATGTTTTATTCTGATTAAAATGAGCCTATGTTTATGGAGATGTTATGATAACATTTTGTGAAATACCCCTAAAAATCCGTGAGTAATCCTAGAATTTTTGAATTTACATTCCTTTAATCCCTATTTTTGGAGATATCGGTAGAAATTGGTTAAGTGGTATCACATTTATTTGATCTGATTTTGTCTCAACAAATCCCATATTTATCTCCTATTTAAGCGCACCGTATGATGTGGAGTTTGTTCCTTTAAATTAGGGTTTGTTTCAAGAGATTTTTTTAAATCACATCACTGCATGCCTATCCTCTTGCCACTGTATTTGTCTATAATCTGACCTTGACATGATTATGTCACTTATCAAATCACAAAGGCTTATACTCATTGCAAAAAGGTCAAACGTTCCATTTTACCACATTCATTTATTTTGGTACATTTAACCTCTCTCCCCGGAAAAATGGATCCACCACCTCCGCCTTGTCATTGGGTTTGCTAAATTTTAGAAAGCTCACGAAATGCAACAGCACCGACGGCGACCCAAACACCGCTTTGAGACACATGGACCAAACACGACTCGGTGGTACCGTAAAAGGTTCTAGCTCTTGAAATGGAACTGTGAAAGCAACTCCCATTCGACAATATATCCAGGAAGGTGAGCGTCAAGCAAACGGAGAAGGGGTGAAAAGAAAGAGGGAAAATTACCAACAAGAAGATCGGGCGTATACCACGGCAAGCACGCCTACAAGGCCGGGATCACGGTCCATGTCGACATTCTTGGGAGGAACCGTAATTTTCTACCGACGAAGGATCGAAAGGAAAAGAGTGTCCCTCCTCCTAGAGATCTCTCACCAAAGTCGACAAACCGCGTGATGGTCGATCACATCGAGTCATCCTCGAGTCGGAAGGAGAAACATGGGTTTCCGGGTGACTCCTCGGATCCTCGGGAAGAAGACAAAGGTTCGAAACCACAAGAGCGCGACCAACCTGATTCAGACTCCAGTGAGGACGACATCTCACTAGGCAAAATTCTTGAAACTTAAGAAAGCGGCAAGATTGAAGGAAAGAAAAAGAAAGTACAAAAGACTACGGATCCTTGTTCCACCCATCTGTTCCCACACCGCTACAACCTCTGCTCCTCCGACGCTCCAACGACATCTCCATCCACTGATCCACCGGCACCTCCGAGTCCCTACTCTGAGGAAGAAAACTGGGATTCTAGTTCCGAGAATCCATCAATGTTTGCTGATTCAGACATTGAAGTGGAAAGAGCCATCTCTTTCAAGTTTTACTCAAAGGAATACCAAAAGCGTTGGGAGCAATTCAAGCACCTAAAATACTTGAATGAGAGAAAAATTGACGAGGTAACTTTTGCCCAGAATAATCTTGTTGAATTCTTGAAAGAACGTGGTCTATTTCAAACTGTTTGACTATTCATCCCTACCCCAAAACGTGATAAGGCATGTGTATGCAAACATGGACAAATCTTTTCTTTGAATGTACATCAAACAAATCTTGTAAGGTGTATTATAGGCGCCGGATTTTTAATATTACGCTGTGTGATCAAGCGAATTTTATGGGATTGACGAGTTGATAAATTATGTAATCATTGATGACGTGATGAGATCGCAAAGAAATAACGGGAGGAAGGGTTAAGAAGTGGAAGAGTCCAATGTCGGTGGGAGTTTAACATATCCGCATTACATTACGTTTAAATTGATGACGACTAATTGGCTTGTGTCGTCAAACGATGACAAGAGTTACTATGCAACATGGTATTATTGCATAAGATTGGAAAGGTATACCATTCAACTTAGGTAAGTTGGTAGTAGAACAAATAGGTGCGATTGCGGTAAATGTAATCCATCTTTACTCCCATTTCCTTCACTGTTATATCAATTGTTGAAGAAACAGGGTCTGTCAGATGGACCACGTGACGTGCTGTTCGAGGACTTTCAACAATTCTCCATTAGCAACACCTTGTTCTCGGGGAATAAACTTCCAAATTTGCCATGGAATAATCCTTCAAAATCCACAGATGGACAAGATTCTGAAGCCAGATCCGAAGAGATGATTTCATTGCCTCGGTCAAGTGTGTGTGTGCTATGCTGGAACGCCTACAAAAACTCGAACAAGTCTTTCTCGACTCTGTAAGGTCAGCTCGGCTTGAAGTAACAGGTTTAAGGATTGACTTGCTTGGCCTCCTTTCTTCTCAAAAAGGGGGAGATCAAGTAGGGGGAGCTGAAGCTGGAATGTCAAGTGGACGTGGAAATATGGACGTGGACGAATGAAGACATTTGAAATATTTGCTGTCTGATAAACTCTTGAATTTTTAATTGTTTTTAGAACATGTTATGTTGGTTGTTTGATGATGTTGGACATCCTATGGTTCTTATGGACATCTAATAGTTTTTGCTTATCAATTGCATGATGTCTGCTGTTTTTAGTGGCTGAATGGTTTCTCGATCGATAGTGTCACCGCTTTGATGATTGTTGATGAATGTGTGGCGGGAACTATTAAGAGGATATTTACGTAAGCGATGGGAGATTTGTTCTGAGTGTATTCTATGTATATTTGGGATTGAGAGTCTCGTATATATATCTTGACATTGTGTTGTATATCTGAGGTTTTGTGAAGAAAGGCAAAAAGGGAGTTTGTTAGAGTTGGTTAGCTTTGACTAACTCTCCCGATTTCAAGGAGTTAGTTATTGTATATTGTTTTGCGTTTTCTCCTTAGTGTGCAGGTTACGACATGTTTCGCGGGATGCGATGGTAACACACTGGGGAACACAGAAACAGATCGCTAGAGATCAGGTGGACTAAGTCTGTCCAGTTCCGAGTTTTCAGGAGCAAGCCATGCAACAAACTGCCATGACTTAGTCACATCCTTAGTGGGCCAGATCGTGGTCCAACACATGCAGCTGAAGGCCTCTCAACGTCTATAAAGGAGGCAAAGCATCCGCAAAGTCGCAACTCTCAAGTATCAATCAAGATCTGTTTATGTTGTTGAGTCTATTTTCTTAACATTTCCAATATCACACGAAGTGTTTTAACTTCTAATGGTGTTAGAAGGTTGTCCTTTTTAGTACACGAGTGTTGTGAGGAAATATTTAGTATTTTCATATATCTTGAGAGATAGCTTCTTAGCTTTTTCATAGATCTCGATAGATAGTTTTAGTACTCAACTTTTCGACTTTATCTTGTGGTAAAGTAGTGAGTTTTGTAACGTTATTGTAAATCTTATAGTGAATTATTTCGCCATATTGGCATCTCTGCATTATAATTATAATCAGAGAAAAGTTTCTTCGGTGTTCTTCAAGTTTTTAATTCCTTTGCTTTACTGTGTGTGGATACAGTTGTGTGTTTAAGCGAAGCAACACTTTCAATTTCAATATAATATATATGACTCCTTAATTATTGTTAGATGAATTTAGGTGAATTTTAATTAATTTCAATCAATAATTATTTAGGGGCATTGTATAATTATTGTTAGATGAATAATTAATTAATTATTGTGCATTTGTATGATTTATTGTGTATTATGAATTTTAGATGAATTAAATCGTCCCAATGCGGTTGAATTAAATTATAATATTTAATTATTATTTAGTTTAGTTTAGTTTAGTTTTGCGGTTGAATTAAATTATAGTTTTGCGGTTTAATTTAGTTTAGTTTAATTATTGAATTTGTTATTGAATTATGTAAATAATATTAATAATTTATTTTAACATGTTTAAAAATAAAAAAAAAAACACGCATAAAATAATGACTTTCGAGGAAAAATAGGTTGGCGCCCGACGAAGTGCAGCCGGGGCGGTTGGCGCCGTTGATTGCTCAAGCGGCCAACCGCCCCGGCAGCACTTCGTCGGCGGCCAACCTATTTTTCCGAAAGTCATATCATTTTATGCGTGTTCGGTTTTTGATCTTCTGCTTTGTGAATATCGATTTATTATTAATTAATTATAAATTGCAATCCTATAATTGCTTGATTTTGAATATTATCGTAGTGTTTCTCATAAAAATATTGTAACATGTAAATGGAGAATTAAAACAAATTATAATATTTAGTTTAGGTGAATTATTATTTAATATAGTTTAGGTGAATTATGGTTTAAATCCGTCCCCGATGAATTATAATATTTAATTATTATTTAGTTTAGAGATTTGTTTTATACTTAATGTTAGATGATTTATACACGTTCATTATTTTGCATTTGTATTATTTATTTAGTTTAGGTGAATTATTATTTGATTTAGTTTAGGTGAATCATGATTTATACACGTTCATTATTGAATTTTTCATTTAGTTTAGTTTAGTTTATAATATTTTTTGTCGATTCCTTCAAAGTTTAGTTGAATTATAATTTATTGTTCTTATTATTAAATATTCGTGATCAATGTTCTTGTTTTTATATTTAATTTGTATTATTTAGTTTAGATATTTGTTTTATAATTAATCTAGATGAATTTTAATTAATTATTGTGCATTTGTAGGATTTAATTAGATATTTGAGTGGAAGAATATTATCATTAGATATGGAGGATGTTGGGATGATTGTTTGAACTCGCGCGGTGCATCATCATATACTTATGTTCGGATGATAATGTACTTATTTGGGAGTTAAGAGAAAGAATTAATTCCTTACAGGAGCAAATTCTTTAACTACCAAATACATTATATATCGAGATCTCGAAGTGGTAGACTTATCAAATCATTTTGACTACCGATGATCCGCTAGCTCGATTGTGCGAGGTTTATGCCCAACCGTAGTGTATGTGACATACGGGCGTCGGCTCCCCAACCGAACTCAAGCATATATCCCATGATTCGAGCAATCACGTGATCCAACAGATGAATACACTTCACAATACTCATCATTTGGATGAGTCATTCACACAACAATTTGGAGCATATGATTGGTTTGCGCAAGATACACCTCAAGAAGTGCCGCAACATGTGCACGAAGTGGCTGACACGATCGTTGACGACAGTGATGATGACGAATACATCGTCGACAGTGAAGAACAAACAAAGTCTGATGATGAAGAGGAGGAGGAGGAGGAGGAGCGTCTTCGCAAATGTGATCTCCGCACGTTTGTAGAATTTGATGCGTGGATCGTCGGGGCGGTGGAATAGAAAAGTTGCTTGGGATGATTATGCAGAGTAACACGCAAGGGGTAACCGAGGGACTCGAGGTAGAACAAATGGAAGAGATGAGCAATTGGCTAGTTCCTGTTATTCCTCATGAGGCTTCGAACAATCTTTTTGCTAGTCCTCTTGACTCTATTCCGAACCCCGATGAGCTGAGCGAAGGTTCCATCTTCGACAACAAGGTGGACCTTAAGATATCAGTCGGGTTGTGGCACTTGGAACAAAGAGCAGAATTTGTTATTCCGCGATCGGACCAGACCCGGATTACGTTCAAATGCAGATATCGTGATCAGTGTCCGTTTCTATTGCGCGCATCGCAATGTGGTGGTTTTGGTTTGTGCGCAAGTTTGATGTCGTACACACCGTAGATGATCTCGTGAATACCGAAGCGCGCAAGGTCGATGCCGTGTGATTGCAACATATATAGCGTGAAAAATACGCGCGACGGTGAAGTCGTTAAGCCGAGATCGATTATGGCGAGTTACAACGAGAGTATGGCGGCGGGCGTCATATCTTGTCGTGGTGAGAGCTCGTAATAGGCAATCGAGATGATATATGGTGGGCATGAACAATCCTATCGATCTACTGGGGTTATCTTCACATGTTGCGGACAACTAATCTGGTTCGTTGATTGACTTGGATATTGGATCGGATGGTCGTTTTGCCACCTTTTTAGCGCTCGGTTCGGCCGACTCGGTTACACGTTGTGCATGAGGCCTGTTATTGTTGTGGATGGCACGCACTTGAAGGGCCACAATAAGGGTATATTGTTTGTTGTTGTTACGAAGGACGGCAACGAGCAAGTCTTTTCATTAGCTTATGGAATTAGTCCGATCGAGAATGATTTATCATGGACTTGGTTTCTACAACGCGTGAAGACTGCTTACCAGTCGAATTCCGAGGCGTTGATTGTGTCCGATGCGCACGCGTCGGTATATCGATCTTTGTGAAAATGTCTTTCGGGAGAACGCCCATGGCTCATGCTACTACCATCTGTGAAAAAATCACACTTTTGGGAAACCGTCGTGGCATTGTACCACAGGCGGCTTATGCATATCGGGAGCGGAGTTTGACAAAGCAATGAACATGTTAAAGTCCTCGTGCTAAAGATAGACCTCTTGGTGGTGCGTATGGCAAGTTGGATGAGGTCGGAGTTGAGAAGTGGGCGGATCAAAGTGCCACGTGAGCGCTATACTTTTGACTTCCAACATTGCCGAGTCCTTCAATGCTCGGTTGTTGTGGGCAAGACAATTGCCCATTTGCTCTATGGTTGAGCGATTCATCATATCATAGAAAAATGGTTCGATCAAAGACTTGAAGCAAAGAAGAACATACCTCTTGACCTAACCCCAAGGCATTACAAGATACGGGCGGGCTGGAGAGATCACGCCGATATACTATAGTGCCCAAAAGTAACGACACATTCAAAGTCGAGGACGTAAACCAAACCTTCAATGTCAATCTCGGGACGGAATCATGCTCGTGCTTGGAGTGGGACATGGATCTGATCCCGTGTTCTCATGTAGTTGCAACTATACGGTATGGAGCTACATACTAAATATAATTTTTTTAGTACGGTATGCCAATTTATAACTAACAACTTTATCATTGTTTTTTATATCGACTTTTAATTTGTGCGGGCATAAAGATGACCAAATTTCCAACTATGTGAGAGAATACTACCACGTCGAGAAGCTAGTACGTGCCTAATCATCTGAGTAAATCATGTTCCGCCCCAATCCAGTTGGATGCTTCCTATAGATGTCGCAGCGTTGAAATCGCCACCCACCGTGGTCCGGCAGCGGTCGTCCGAAAGTTGGGCACCATCGTCATCCAACCGAACGCCCCATCGAAGATCGGTGGAGGAGAAATGGGGTCAGCGAGACAAGTCGTGCACGTAGGAGGTGTGGCTTGTGTGGTTCCATGATCACACGCGACAATCATGTCCTTATTTACCATCCCATTAATTGAATGTGATAGTGTCTTGTTCGTTGTAACCCCCACACGCTGCATAACGTGGCTGGGAGAGGATAATTAGAATTTTAGGATCCATTGTTTCTCTTGTTTTGTTGTTTCTCATATTAGCTATCAATTAATCTATTGCTCATTTCTTCATTTGGTGTTGTTTTGTATTACTAATTAATCTATTGTTCCGTTTCTCATAAGCTATCAATTAAGCTATCAATTAGAATTATGCATGTGTGTATTTGCAAAGTGACAAAATGTAACATAAAAGCCAATAATAGTGAAAACATGACATATAATACAAAAGCAGCTATATATGTTCAATCATTGATTCAAATATTACAATATTCAAGAAAATACACTCAAATACAAATAAGGTTATTACATAATAATTAGTAACATGTTTCGACCACTTTCTATGACTCTCGTTCACATAATTCAAAGATAGAAGCAGCTATTTTCTTTCGGTAGGCATATATATTCTCATTACCCCACTCAATGCTCGGGGAACCTGAAATGATGCATTCGGCATACATGCACATGTATGCGTTAAACCTTGGTGTTGTCTTCTTTGTGCGAGGCGTAGATCAGGAGCAGCCATTGTAAACGTCATATCACGCGGAAAGGCACTAACACCGAGTGTGTTTTCTTCAAACCAACGAGATCTGAGTAAGAACTGTGGCCATAACATCTTCAAGCCATACCAATGCATCAACCGCTGCTCTTGTTGCCGGGGGTCTAATGAATAATGTATCGAATCGAAAATTTCACACGCCCCGTCCCTCATGTGCATTCGAGCCAAAATGATGCGACCTCTGCTAAAACAAGGGATGATGATCTGTAAAAAGAGATTCAATTTTGTAAAGGCACAAACAAAAATCTATTTTATAATTAGTCACTGTATAAATAAGTTACCCGTTCAGCAAGAAGCCATGGTCTATGACTTTGGCCCACCCTTCTACCACGGATTGCCTGATACCAAATATTAGATGGAGCCCACGTAGATATAGCATGGTCTAGTGACTGCTGTGTTTGATTATTCTCAAAAATATGTAGCCATGATCGACTAATGTACAACTGTTCAGCAAGAAATAGAAATTCATATATATATATAGAATATATACATATATATTCACATCTATAAGAAATACGAAATATATACTTACAAAGAAATCGATGTCCAAAATAATTGTGTTCGCACTATTGACCTCATCCAACAAGTCCTGCCTGTTTATTAATCTGATCCTCAGATGCATCATGTACAAATCAAGATCCTGCAATAAATAATTTATTTTTTAAATAACGATTTCATATATGAAAATAGAAATATAAGTGATACTTACCCCACGCCAAGATCGCGGAAGGGTCTTCGATGCGAACAAAATCACATGAGGTCGCGGCATCCATCGTCTCTAATAATCACCGAACTCGTCCTCGCCTCGAAAATCTTCATACGGAGCGAATACACTATCGGGGATAGGAAGAGGATAGGACTATTCACGTCGGTGACCTCAATGCGGTAATGAACCTTACACGTTCGCTTTCACGAGTTGGCTAATTTTGGTTTAAGCAACGAGTTAGAAAAAGTAAACATATCAAATATGATGCAATAATATAAAATAAGATATTTACCAATGGTCTCGGATGTTCTATATGCATCTACGGTATGGAATGACGAGTGGATCCTCACCGTGTGATGGGCTAATGAATCGAGCTAGATCCATGCTCCATAGACCGACGATAAGGTGTATAATCCGTGCTGGGTGCGAGACGCGTTGGATCTGCTAGAGAGTCTCTTGGGTACATCCGAACCCGACGTGGGAGACGAGTGAAGGCTCGCCGTCCCGATCGTCACTCCGCATCTCCGGTGGGGTAGTTCTACGATGGGACGACGATATGCCTCGATGCTCGCGAACATCTACATCGAGTCTTCTCAAGCATAGACTCAAACCACGTCTTGAGTCCTTGAATATTCTCTCTAACCACATCATGGATCGTGTTCGTGATCCAACGACGATCCCCGACTCGTACGTCGTGGTGCTCACCGCCCTTTGCTAGATGAAGAGGAACGAGTCGTCTCACACGCTTCCCGCATCCTGCTGCGCCCCTATATCGGATCGTCGTCCCTCGTCCGACGACGCCTATCTCCACGATCGACGTAGTGGCTCCTCACCGCCTCATGCTCTCGTGCTCGCATCAATCTCTTCAACAACGAGTACATGCCCTCATTGCGTGCGGTCGTGACTAACCCCATGTCAAGATCGGTAGAAGGCCCCGCTCTAGAACGAGGCCGTCTAGTGCGGGCGGGGTTATTCCGGGCGTCTGAGATGGGAACAGGTCTCTGTAGTTCACGCCTAGTGCACTGGATATAGAGAGGACGTATAGTACGGCATGCTCCTCTCATAGTCGCCAGGGACTAACCCCAAAACGGTTTTCCTCACGATCGAGCAGGGTGTATCCTCGCCAATCATCTTTGTGAACTTCCACCTCATGCATCTAGATCGATCCCCGAACATACTGCGAACCGTCGTGCCAAGATCCGGAATGATCTCTAGTGACCAAATATATAATGCCCACGACGGTCCGTAGAAGTGATATTTGGCCTTGGTCTTCATATTCCACATGTAGTATTGTAGAATTTTATATGCATATGCAGCCCATGGAAATCGGTAAATACGCCCGGATCGTCAACTAAGACCCAACCACGGATCCACGTGTCGTGGCAAGTCGATACCTAAGACGAATGCGAAAGAACTAAGATGTGGGCCACACGGAGATATAGATGACCGTCATCATCATCAATCGGACGGTCCGTATCAAAGAATCTCACACCTAGATTCTCTATACTAGTCCCTCCGCCACCAACAAACCTTCGATAAACCTCAACGGATCGTGGATTGTACTCGGCTGTAGGATCGAAAGATGACGCCCCAAAACTCAAACCCGCCACGAGCGCAAAATCCGGAAGGAAAACAAATTCTCCTCCCATTGATAAAAACCATATCGCTCGATCTTGACCTTTGGGAGGCTTAATCGGGATACCACATGGTGCAAACTCATGTTTGACTTGGATCCAGGTTCCCAACCAACAAAGTGACCGAAACACCCTTGCCTAAACCTATCCACCAGCTCTTCACCGCTTATATCTCTCAATCTCATAATGACCATTCTTAAATAATTGGGCTTGAAGTACGTGTTGATTGTGGATGAACGATTGATGGTCTCGGGCCTTAAGAACTCGATGATTTCCTATTTATTAAAAAAAATTAAACTATGCTTAATTAAGAAATATGTTAAATCAAACCTACAACACTAAAATTTTAGAGGCTCATAATCTAAGGGATAACTAAATGATGACATTACGGTCGAATGCAGAGTTCGCCATTACAAGTTCAACGTAAGTCTTCCACTTAAACCCTAAATAGCACGCGACGTAGTGGTATAAATATAAGGATTTGAACTTAAGAACTTTACCCATGGAGCACATTATCCACTATATATTTTGTTTCTAAGTTCACAAAATTACAAGGAAGTAAAGCGCATTAGACAACCTTTGTGTGTTAGATAGATGCAAGGATTGGAAATTTCTACCTAAAATTACTTGGTGGATATTTCTACCTAAAAGAAAGATATTTGTCAATATATAATGCAAAATTCATGATCCTAAATTTAAATAAATGTACTGCATATTTGAATGTACATAAATTTTTGTCAATATATCATGCAAGGTCGAAATGAGTATATTTAATTTTGCTAACATTTATCCTAATGTTGTATTTCATATCCTATTCCAACTGTGAAATTGACACAATACATAATTAACAATATATTGAATTATAATTCACATATATTAATTCACAAAGCATAGACAAAGCATAGACAACAATACATAATAATTCACAAAGCATAGATTCGAATTAATGTCCGAATTCACAAAGCATAGATTCACAAAGCATAATAATTCATGTCCGAATTCATAATTAATATCCTATCACATATATTCAAATTAATTCACAAAGCATATACAACAATACATAATTAACAATATATAGTTAACAAAGCATAGACAATACGTAATTAACAATATATAGTTAACAAAGCATATAATTTGAATTATAATTCACAAAGCATAATAATTAACAAAAATATACAATTCGGTTCCTGTGAAGAATATTTCGTTTAATTCGGTTCCTCTGATTTCAAAATTTGAAATATTTCGTTTAGATCTGAGTTCGAGACTCTCTTTTCATTTTTGCATTTTTTGTAGAATATAAAAAAAAGAACCTGTGAAGAAGTAGAAGCCATAGCCGCGCCGCTGGGAGAGAGGGTTGGACGTTGGGGAAGGGAGGGACGTCTGCCTTTGGTTGGCCGCGGGTTGGCCGCAGGAAGGGAGAGAGGATGGCTGCTGGGGAGAGGTTGGCCCCCGGGGGGGGTTGGCCGTCGGGAGAGGTTGGCCGCTGGAGGGTTGGCCGCTGATAGAGAGAGAGAGAGAGAGAGGTTGGCGGTGGAGGGTTGGCAGTCGGGAGAGGTTGGTCATTTGGAGGGTTGGCACTGGAGGGGTTCACGGGGAGAGGTTGGCCACGGGAAGTAAGGGAGGGATGTTGGCGGTGAGAGAGAGAGAGCTTAGCCGAGAGAGTGAGAGAGAGCTTGTGCCTGGCTGTTGTTTTAAAACAAAATTTGAATTAAAGCTGCATGCACTTCAACAAGGACAAAGATTCTCTGATGATTTAGACGGGGCACAAATTTTCGTGTGCAATAGTGTGATGATTTTGATGAAAATATATTAAAATAATCAAATGGGTATAGATAAGACTTATTTTTACAAAATGGATATACACAACACACATTTTACAAAATGGGTAAATAAGCTCCAACCCAAGAAATTATATCTTATGAAAAAAAACAGAATCTTACCATTCTATATGTTTAAAGTCTTTGGATAATATTAAGCAACGCTTGTACTTGTCTATTGATCCTTCAATCTTATACATATTCTTTTACGATTTATTACATCCTACCTAAAAGTCTAACCTGGAGGTATATCAACGATCTCTAGTGTTATTCCACATGATAAAGAGTCATTTTCACTATAAGTTGACAACGGCTCTTGAGTTTTCTTAGGTTGACTTTTTAACATGTATGTTGGAAAATCCAGATCAATTGAATTTTCTTTCAGTTCCTTTTGATGCGACTTAATTTTTTAAGTTGAAGGAAGGAGAACGGTATCGTTGAACTTTGGACTTCTTTGCCAACACAGACGGTTTGGACGTCTCCAAGGGGACTCCTTTGTACATCATCAACTTGCGACTACCCTTTCATTGTATTTTTTATTTGAAATTGGAACTTCTTTTTTTTTTAGAATATATATTCTTCTTGGAACTTACACTTTCTACATGTCAGGTTTTCAGATTTGTGCTCTAAATATTTATATACAGTGCTATTGCTTGTATCCTAATGAAGTTATAACAATATACCATACCCTTAGTTTGATGTATATCATATACTTCGACCTTTGTTAGGCTCTAGCATACTTTAATGTGATTGTAGGAAGGATTTCTTCCTTACCATAGTTAATATGATGGAGTTTGGCTACATTTCTCGTGTGATAATTTATTAAGAATGAGTTTGTCGATTAAACGGCTTTCCTTCACACTTTCTAGGGACTGATGATCATAAATCTAATATTAAGCATTTCTTCAAGTTGTACTTTTTTTTTGAATACGTGACTGTGGTTATTACGAGGCAGTTTTGTTAGAGAAATTGTGTCATTTTGTCAAAATTCAAATGGTGCAACATTACTCCTTCTAATCAATTTAATTCTGAGTGCTACATCGATTTTAGACTTCATTTCACTACAAGAAATAGCGCGATCAACGACGGAAATTTCTGTCGTTATACCGAATAAGTCCGTCGGTGATCGTAAACAACGACGGAAAACGTCCGTCGGTACAAAAATGTCGCTATTCCTATCAACGACGGACTCTTAGTCCGTCGTTGAATCACCGTCGGAACAACGACGGATATAGACGTCACCATTGTCTACGCACGACCGTCGTCGATCAACGACGGACAGTCCGTCGTTTATTAACGACGGATACTATCCGACGTTAATCAAAGACGGATCAACGACGGATTACATTCCGTCGTTGATCACCGACGTAATGGAGACGGACTTTCCGTCGTTGATCAACGACGGATGACAGTCCGTCGGGAATTAACGACGGATCAACGACGTACATCCGGCGTTGATCAACGACGGTCCATTTTCGTCGTTGATCCGCCGGTATTTTAGATTTTTTAATTTTTTAATACATTATATATTTTATTTTCAATGCAAGATTCAAAATCACAACCACTAAATCAATATAATGTTTGCAACATTGAAATATAATTTTAGATAAACTAAAATGTTTGCAACATTCAAAATACAATAAAACTACAATGTTTGCAACATTCGAAATACAATAAAACTAAAATGTTTGCAACATTCGAAATACAATAAGAAAATAAATTATTCATGATCTATTTTTCTCAAACAACTTCGGTATTAAAATCTTAAGCATCTCGGCATGAACTTCTTGCACATCTTGATCATTAACGATAGATTTTTCTTCAACGTTAATGACATCATGACGAATGGAATGTGTAGAAGAACGATGCATGTCGCATGTACTAGATGATGCTATTGCATCACTAATTTGCAAAGCAACATACTCAGCTTTTTTCAATGATGCTTTTGCCTCCTCAAGAGCCTTTTTCCAGTGATGTTTTTACCTCCTCAAGATCATTTTTTCATTTGCCATTTTCAATTTCCTCTACATAAATAAATTGAATATGAAAGCAAGAAATGATATAAATTATAACATTCCATTTATAATCTTTCTTTAAAAAAAACTCTTCACACATTCCATTCCCACACCAATAAACTCAATCATTCCCGAACTAGAGTTAACAATCAGCGTTAATCACAAACTCTACTTGAAGTCAAATTGAAAGAAAACCCTACAAAATCTACATCTACATTTATAACGTCCTACTTATATATTTGATGTACGTTCATATAAAGTATGTGAATTGCAATTAAACTAAAACATACCCCAATAGATGGTCATTTGTCTCGTAGAGTCAACCGCTCGGATGAACTCCTTTCATGCGACCTTTTGCAATCAAAATAAGGATAAAATGAAAATTTTGACATTATTTTACTATAAAATCAAGAATGGATCGAGTCGACGAGGCATACGATCTGAAGGTCCATCCTTCGGTTTCCTCGTTTTTCTCTAGATTCTTGACTACACTACGTATGCAGAACTCAAAGCAGCCAGATGAATGACAACACTCAAACCATCTTCATCGTATTGATTACATGCGAGTTGTCGTATTCCTTCTCCTCACTAGAGATAGAAATTGTAATGCTAGTCTTCATTATTGTATCTTAGCTTTTCATTCGACTTCGTCCTCTTCTGCTCATCACATATTCTTGACAGATGACCCATGTATTCCTTATCCATGCTGTGAACAAGCGACTTTTTTATATTACCGATTCATCGCGGGATAATGATTGTGATTATGAGCAAGACATAAGATCATCCTTACCGCTGAACAAAGTAAGGATTGAAAAAAGTGAGGATGCTCTTGATCTCGCTCATAATCACAACCATTATCCGGCGATGAATGAGGTAATATCAAAAAAATGCTGCTTGAAAACAGCATGGACAAGGAATACATGTGCCATCTGCCAAGAATATGTGATGAGCAGAAGAGGACGACGTCGAATGAAAAGCTAAGATACAATAATGAAGACTAACATTACAATTTTTATTTCCAGTGAGGGGAAGGAACATGACAACTCGTACAGAATTGAATACGAGGAAGATGGTTTGAGTATTGTCATTCAATACGGGCGAGCTTTGAGTTCGCATACGAGTGTAGTCAAGAATCTAGAGAAAAATGAGAAAACAAAGGATGGACCTTCAGATCGATGCCTCGTGCAGACTCGCCCATTCTTGATTTTATAGTAAAATAATGTCGAATTTTCATTTTATCCTTATTCATGATTGCAAATTCTTTACTCTTTGAATTTTCTACGCAACAATTAGAAATGAAAATGATCAAGATCAAGATCTGACATTTTTGGAAAAATAATTCTAAAAATACTTATGAATGTCATAAGTAGGCTTAGTTTATAAGTTATGAATGCGGGTATTTTCCTTTGAATTTTTGGATTTTATGAATTTTCTTTGTTACATAGACAACCTCTACGCAACAATCCATATTTTCCTTTGAATTTTATGAATGCCATAAGTAGGTTTAGTTATGAATGACATTTTTTAAAAACTCTTTGAATTTTCTACGCAACAATTATATTATGTCGACGGCCTAAATCGATTGTTCTTTTCCTTTTTTTTTTCAAAGTCGATGTCCGTTAAAAACGACTTCATCACATTATGGTGGTGGGCCGAATTTAAGCTACAGAATACTTGAACGCAATTTGAAGTGAAGCAACCTATAGATAACCAACTCTAAACCAACTTCACTCATTATTCAAATCAATTTCACCTTCGATGTACATGAACCAACCTATAGATGACTACGATGAATTTATCATCCCAACAAGTTAACAATCAAAACATTTTAAACATGTGCGTCGAAATATAATCACATATTACTCAATCTCATCACATATTACTCAATTTCATCACATATTGGTATATTCCAAGCAATTAATTTACAGTCGACATATTACTCAATTTCATCACATATTGGCATAATCACATATTACTCAATTTCATCACATATTACTCAATTTTATCTCATCACATATTACTCAATTTCATCACATACTGGCATTAATTTATAGAGACAAAAAAATAGTAATTGAAATTAATCGGACTTACAGTCGAAAATGATTTGCGGGACGAGGCACCGAGTAGAGGCAGACGCACGAGGGAGGGCAGAGGCGGCACGATGGGGCGAGGCAGGGGCGGCGTGGGGGAGAGGTGAGCCGAGACGAGGGCACTATCCGGAGAGGCGGAGGTGAGGCGGATGACGCGGCGTGGGGATAGCGTGAGGCGGAGGGGCGGGCGTGGGAGGAGGCGGAGTCGGGAGCAGGCGAGGCGGAGGTGGTGAGCGAAATAGAAGGAGAGGCAGCGTGGGGAGGCGAGCCGAGGCAGGCGAGGCTAAGCGAGTCGAGGCAGGGGACGGGGCGAGGAGGCGGCGGGGCAGGGGACATGGCGAGTCGCCGGAGGAGTTGTCGGAGAAGACGACGGCGAGGCAAGTCCAGAGAAGGCGACAGCGGCGTGGGATGCGGAGATCCAGGGCACTTCGTTGTTCGGAGAAGACGACGAGAGTCGGCGACGTGACTGAAGGCGGCGAGGTGATGGCGATGGTGATGACGGCGCGGTGGGAGCTTCGGGTAGGGCGGCGCGGCGGAGACGCGCTCGATTTAGGGTTTAGGTTTAGGGCTCTGAATGAAAATACAGAGGTGAAATCCCGTCTTTTTTTTAAAAAATTCAACGACGGAACAACGACGACAAAACAACGACGGAAAACCTACGTCTTAATTCCGTTGGTGATCAACGACGGTAGTTTATTCCGTCGTTGATCAACGACGAAATTACGACGGAGTAAACAACGACGGATCAACGACGGTTAATCCGTCGCTGTTCCGTCGCTGATCCGTCATTTTTTAATTCTGTCGTAATTCCGTCGTTGAATGTTCGTCGTTGATTTAAGTTGTCGTAAGTTCGTCGTTAATTAACGACAGAGTCACGACCGTCGTTAATCAACGATGGAAAACTGACGGATATTTTGGAATATTTAAAAAGAGATCATCCGCCTTCAAACCGACGTTGTTCTGTCGTTGATTAACGACGGAATAATATCCGTCGTGTGTCCGTCGTTGATCAAATGAATTTCTTGTAGTGTTTATGGAACTTTTGAAAGCCTCCACCAAAACTTTATCTTTGATTTCTATGAGATATATGTAATATTATAGTAAATAATCATTAATATAGTTAATTAAATAATAATTTTCACCTCCTGTTTGCATGTGTTTTACGTCACATAAGTCGATATATGTATAAGTTCTAGAGATGACGTACTTCATTTCACAAAAATGGTAACATATGTAGGGAGATATGATTTTTTCTTGCTTTCGAGGATGTATTTTAGATGTTTAATTCACTATACATTGATTATATTTTTATCATGCTCCTATATAATTAACTATAATACATAGGGGTTTTCTCGTGTTTACCTTTGAATTTTTATCAAATCTGATCAATCGCTGACTTCAGTTCTGATCTTCTGGACTATATCCCGGATGCTAGATCTCTAATGTTGAGTGAGAATAATCTATGGAGAACACCAAACTTTTGCCCCTTTCTTGTGATTTTCGAAAATCACTATGTGTTGGATACTAATTATTTTCCCTACCCTATATTTATAATGCTCTTCTTATCATCCTTATGTGATAGGATTCTAGTACATCTAATAAATATAATAATTATTTTTTATCCTGAAGATAATTCATTTGTAGAATAATTATCTCTTAATATATTTTGATATCAGATAATATCTATCTAGATTAGGAGATGTATTAATGATAATACAATAATCAGAATACAGTTCTAGTGAGACTATATAAGGAGGGGGCAAAAATTCTATGGTAAAAGGCCTTAGTGGGCCAACATAAGGATCGATAGAAAGAATAAAAATGTGTCTAGAATGAATTAATTATCTTATGTTTAGTCAAAAATATAACTAAATTCATAAACATTTATCCATTCCACTAAAGAATAAATATTGACTTACCCTTTTATTATCTAAGTTGAGTCGGGCTTGTACTTAAACTTAGAAATCCCCGTATTTAAGATATCGCACATCTATTAATTATGTATAGCATAGCTTAAAATAATTAATCTCTTAATAAATTCCTTAAGTAGTACCACTCAACCTTATTATTGTATTTGAGTTAACTCAACTTGTAAAGTTTAGTACAATAAATATTTTGAACTTCTTAAGGGAATGTCATCATCTTAAATGGATAATGTAACTCGATATCAGATAACCAACATAACATATATATAAGCACTGCCATCACCTAAGATGCGGAGAATATTGAGTTATCTCATGTAACTCTGACCCATAACAAGTCAAAGTGATGGTCAGTGGCTCATACTCACTAGAAATCTTATCGATGTCTAGATCAACGTAAAGTCACTGAAATCGAAGTTCTCCACGACGGTCAAATATAATAACTCATCTCACTTTGATCAATCAATACGTCAAGACGTACCAGTATAGACAAGCAACCAAGCTAAGTTACTTCTTATCTGCATTGCATCTTATACCAACAACTCGTCCTCAAGTTGTCTCAGTTGTGATCCTTTTATATCTTAACTAGCTTGACCAATCATATAGACTTCTGTGATCTTCTACACACTGTATGATCTAACTTTTTAATGAGATAATGAGACAACATATGTAATCAAGTAAATAATTTATATAGGAGATCAAAACAATGGTAACATGAAACATTGTATACAAGTTCAACCAATCTACTTATATGTTCAGTTACATGTAGCTACAGACAGATAAAATAAAACTCGAGTTTTTCAAACTTAAGTAGATAGGGCTAAGTAAGACAGTTTGAAAGGCATGAGTAATTAAATTAGTAAAGAACACATAGAATTATAGTGGTTCGATGATAACGCTCGTACATCTACTTTGACCATGTTTCAGGCCCCTAACTTAATAGGACGAGAATCATTCCATATTTTTGTGATTCACTTGATTATATTGTCAAAGCATTGTCTAGAATTCAACACCTCTGAATTCTGAATTTAGGTTTATTGAGCTTAAATCCTCATCGACTACTGCAACGACTATGACTATGACTATGACTATTGCTTTTAGAGTACCATGCAAGGTACCTTATTAACACTTCTTCAATACTATGACTACTGCTGAGATAGATATAGTGGAAGTGAGGTTTCCAACTGTCACGTATGCATGGGAGCTAAGAAGAGAAGAAGTTACAAATATACAAGTCTGCCAATAAGACGACGACAGGTGGCAAGGCAGCTGGAAGAATAACAGTAGCTCAACTAACCGACGGTTATTGAAAGGGATTAGTAACTGATTTTGTTAATTGGTTGTAACCACCTAATAGATCGAGCTCAGGATATAAATAGGAGAGATAGCTCAGTTTTGTATTCATTCATGATAAAATTCCCGTTTAAATATTAATACAGAAATCACAACGTCTCTTATCTTCTATTTTGATCGATAAGATCTGATGCAATAGATGAATCCTTGTTTTGATTACTGACATTTGGTATCAGAGCCTAAAACTCACGCTTACCGTATGCCATGTAAATCCAATATGGAAGGAAAATTAATGAGATCGAGTTGCGCTTAAGAAAATGCAACAACAACAGACAGAGATGAGTAGAACCATGCAGCAACAGCAGATGGATTTGTCTAAATCTATGCTCGTTGCAATACAGATCCAATTTGAGAAAATGCGACGCGAACTGAAAAATGGAAATCGCGAAGAAAATAAAGAAGAAGAAGGACAGAGAGAAAGAGGCGAATGCAGTGGAAGCAAAGAGAAGTCGTTCCAAGAGAAGGAATGAGGTAAGTCATCGCAATCTGCAAACTCTCATTTGCGAATGCCTAAACTAGATTTTCCAAAATTTTATGGGGATAATCCGATGCAATGGATAAGGAAGTGCAACAAGTACTTCGATGTTAATCCTATGAGTGATAATGATAGAATCTATACGGCTGCAATGTACATGGAAGGTGCAGCCGATCTATGGTATCTTGAGTACGTGGAGGAGAATAAAGGAGTGTCGTGGAGTGAATTTGGGAGTATGGTGGTTGAGAGATTTCTCTGATTTAGAAGGAAAAAGCATGGTGTCGCAATTCAACCAACTAAAACAGACTTCGGACGTGGCATCTTATACAACTAAGTTCGAAGAATTGAAAGCATATATGGTAATTGAAAATAGAAGTCTAAGGGATGAGTACTTCGTCAAATGCTATGTTGGGGGTTTGAAGGATAAAATATCAAGTGTAGTAGGGATGTTTGAACCACAGAAGTTAGAACACGCTATCAAGATTGCTAAGAAACAGGAGATTTAGCTACTAGCACTGGGAAGAGGACCCAAACAACTGAATAAACTCAACGAAAATACATGGAGAAAAACG
Source organism: Salvia rosmarinus (assembly GCA_036937905.1). Classification (NCBI taxonomy): domain Eukaryota; kingdom Viridiplantae; phylum Streptophyta; class Magnoliopsida; order Lamiales; family Lamiaceae; genus Salvia; species Salvia rosmarinus. The sequence goes on along the minus strand of CM072813.1, from coordinate 78,524,437 downwards.
CAAGAAGGAAACAACACGAGTGGCAGTTCCTTAATCACCCAGAGATCCACTAATTTCAAAAAGTTGACCCCAGCCGAGATAGAAGAAATGATGAAGAAAAAGCTATGCTTCAAATGCGATGAGCCTTATCAAATAGGGCATAAATGCAAGAAGATCTTCACAATTATTTGTGAAGGAGAGCCTGAGGAAACCGAACTCATCCTGCAAGAAGTTGAGAGCGATGAGAAGCTTACCAGATATCCTTGAATGCTATCGTGGGACAGGTAGCAGCTGGCACCATAAGACTCAAGGTAAGATAGGAAAACATAATATCACTATGTTGATTGATATGGGTAGTACACATAGTTTTCCAGATGAGAATACGACCAAGAGGGTGGGAAGTGAAAGAGAGTGCACAAATCCATTAATAGTTACCATAGCCGATGAAGCTAAGCTGGAATGCAATATGAGATGTCCAAAGCTAGAGTAGGAGATAGGAAATTGCAGGTTTAGTACTGCCATGAGAATTCTCAAGCTTGGGGGCTACGACATGGTAGTTGGAGTCGACCTACGAAAACAACTAGGTCATGTGACCTTTAACTTTGAAGAGCAAAATATCAGTTTCTATAAAGAAGGAAGATCGGTAGTGTTGCAAGGTTTGAAGCAAGAAGAGATCAATCTGAGAATGATTACGGGGAAGAGCTTCAAAAGAACTATTAAGAATAGCAAGGGATCTATATTTGGGTGTTTATGTATGATCTTTGCAGAAAGAATAGAAAAAGAAAGTGCGGCACATATAGAAATTCAGCCCCTAATTCAGAAGTATATATCGATTTTTGAAACTCCTACACAACTTCCACCCGATATGAGTCATAATCATCGAATTCCCTTGAAATCAGATACCACAGAATTCAAACTGAAGCCTTACAAGTAACCCTACTTACAGAGAAGAGATAGAAAGATTGGTTGAAGAAATGTTGAAAGCAGGAATAATTCAACCGAGCAATAGCTCATTCTCATCCCCGGTATTGCTGGTAAAAAAGAAGGATGGTACCTGGAGATTTTGTATCGACTACAGACGATTAAATTCCATTATTGTGAAGGATAATTTTCCCATCCCACTCATCGACGACTTATTGGATAAATTAAAAGGTGCTACTGTATTTTCAAAGGTCGACTTGAGAGCCGGATATCATAAGCTCAAAATGGCAGAATGTGATATCTACAAAATAACTTTTGTGACTTCCAGTGGATTATACGAGTTCAAGGTTATGCCCTTTGGCCTAACTAATGCTCCAGCAACATTTCAAGCATTAATGAATGATATATTTCGACCCTATTTGAGTAAGTTTGTACTTGTCTTCTTCGATGACATTTTGATATATAGTAAGACTATGGCAGAACACTTTGAGCATCTTGAGGTGGTGTTTCAGACTTTGTTATCTCAGAAGTTATACGCTAAAGCTTCTAAATGCATATTTGGTCATTCTCAAGTTGAGTATTTGGGTCATCTTATCAGTTCGAATGGAGTTGAAGCAGACCCACACAAGATTAAGGCTATGGTTAACTGGCCTAAGCCCACAACACTTAAAGCCTTGAGGGGTTTCCTTGGCTTGACTTGGTATTACAGAAAATTCGTGAAGAATTATAGAGCAATAGCAAGACCATTGAACGACATGACCAAGAAGGGAAAATTTCAATGGACAACAGAAGCTGAAAAGGGATTCGAAGCTTTGAAGATGGCCATGACTATAGCACCAGTCTTGAAGCTACCTAATTTTCAACTGCCCTTGGGACGGTATTGATCCAAGTTAACCATCCCATTGCTTATCTTAGCAAAGCTCTAGCCCCAAAGAACCGAGGGCTCTCTACCTACGAAAATGAGTTTCTAGCCATTATCTTGGCAATTGATAAATGGCGATCATACTTACTTCACAGTCAATTCATTATACGAACGGATCATCAAAGTTTAAAATACTTGTTGAACCAAAAAATTTCTACCCCGGTGCAGCATAAATATCTCACGAAGCTTCTAGGATTCGATTACAAAATCGAATATAAAAAGGTGTGGAGAATAAGGTAGTCGATGCTCTTTCCAGAATCGAGCATGGAAGAAGGCACATTCAACTCTATCACTAGCTGCTCTCCTAACTGGATAATGAAGATATTTAAAAGCTACGAGGAAGATCGGAAGCTCATGAAAAGATTGATGAGTGCACTCTCATGCCTTATAACTTCTCTCTGTTCACTTATAGAGATGGCTTATTAAGATTCAAGGACAAAATTTATGTGGGAACTACAACTAATTTGCGGCACAACATCCTACATTTTATGCACTCTTCGTGCTATGGAGGATATTCTGGGGTTAATGCCACATTCCAAAGAGTCCAGACCACATTCGCTTGGCCAGGGATGCGAACGGAAGTACAGAAGTTGTATTCGCTTGTCATCAATGTCAGCTCAGCAAGCACGAAGGTACACGGCAGTTGGTCTGCTCCAACCCATTCCACTGCCATCCCAAGCGTGGCAGCAGTTGACTATGGATTTTATCGAAGGCTTACCACCTTTCCAACAGAAGGATACAATATGGGTGATCGTTGATCGCTTCACCAAATATGCGCATTTCATCGCGCTAAAGCATCCCTACACAGCTTCAACTTGTGCCCACATCTTCTTGGATTCGATCTACAGGCTGCATGGTCTTCCCAAAAGTATAATATCCGATCGAGATAGGGTGTTCACAAGCCAGTTTTGGAAGGAATTATTACATGTGCTCGACATCCAACAATAGTTAAGCACCGCGTACCATCCTCAATCAGATGGGCAAAGCGAACGGGTCAATCAATGCGTTGAAGCTTACCTTCGGTGTATGTGTAGCCAGAGTCCTAAAAAATGGAGTTCTTGGTTGCCAATGGCAAAATTCTGGTATAACACATCTTTTCACTCTTCACTCGCACGTACGCCATTTAAAGCATTATATGGTTATAAACCTATTGTTCTTGCTCTGGCCTCATATTCGGATCCAAAGGTAGTTGGGGTGGAAGCCACAATGCAGGAAAGGCTTGATATTCAGTTACAAGTAAAACGGCTACTGCAAAAGGCTCAAGATTTGATGAAACGTTATGCCGACAAGAAACGTGTCCATCGAGAGTTTCAGATCGATGACTGGGTGTATCTCAAACTTAAGCCCTACAAGCAGCATTCACTTCGTATCCATCGAATTGGAAGCTGAGTCCTCGTTATGCAGGGCCATTCAAAGTTATCAAGAGAGTCGGTGCAGTGGCTTACGAACTGGCTCTACCTAGCTCAGCTAAAATCCACCCGGTGTTTCATGTTAATCTCTTGAAAAAGAGCGTCCATCAAGCTGATGTCGTCACTCACTGCCCGTAGTTCGATACGGAGGGTAAAATCCTACTCCAACCAATCAAGATTTTAGCTCGGCGTGTGGTAAAGAAGAATAACAGCCCGAGTTTGGAGGTCCTCGTCCAATGGTCTCATTTACCTGAAGTAGAAGCTACTTGGGAGGCATTTTGGATATGGAAGCACGCTTCCCTGCTCTATTTTCGACTTGAGGACAAGTCTTCAGAGAAGGAAGAGGGTAATGTCACGTATGCATGGGAGCTAAGAAGATGAGAAGTTACAAATATACAAGTCTGCCAATAAGACGATGACAGGTGGCAAGGCAGCTGAAAGAATACCAGTAGCTCAACTAACCGACGGTTATTGAAAGGGATTAGTAAATGATTTTGTTAATTGGTTGTAACCACCTAATGGATCGAGCTCAGGATATAAATAGGAGAGATAGCTCAGTTTTGTATTCATTCATGATAAAATTCTCGTTTGAATATTAATACAGAAACCACAATTCTTCTTAGTGTCTCTTATCTTCTATTTTGATCGATAAGATCTGATGCAATAGATGAATCCTTGTTTTGATTACTGACACCAAATAGGATTGAGTGAACCTTTACAATAAAGATCGATCATGTAGAAGGTTAAGTTCACTAGTTTAAGCTAGGATTTGTCATTTAAGTTTTTTTTAACACAGAAGAGTAGATCTTAGATGATAGAAGAATTATAGAATATGATATTTTAAGCAATAGTGCATTCTTTAAATTAAGCTTTAGAGATCTGGGTTGACGTCTTTGAATAGAACATGATGAACAATCAATATCTTCGTCTTCTCTCGCCGATTTTTCTTTTGAATATATGCTCGCTTGCTTGGTAGCTATCTTTCGCATCGATGCGATGATCCCTATAGGACGTGGTCAGTGAGAATTAATTATTGGAGACAGACAAACACAGTAAAAGCAATAGTAGCCACGAGATCGATTCTCAATCAACAAGGCCAAAATGTAATATGTGTTTATGTAGCTATTGGGCAAAAACATCTTACGTAGCTCGGTAGTAACTACTTTACGGGAAAGGCGATGGAATACACAATTGTGGTAGCCGAAACGGAGGATTCCCCTGCTATATTACAATACCTCTATCCTTATACAAGAGCTACTTTGGCCGAATATTTTGAATTAACTATTCGTCGGAGAAGATGAGAATTTAAACTTCTATTATCATTGAGAGGGAAATGGACATTTTCATTGTTGGTCTGGTCCGTACCTTTCCACAAATTACTTCTCAGGTTGTCAGGTTGCGCTGTCTTTTTCCAATTGGCCTGTTGTCGCTCTTCTACTTCCGTCTAAAACTTCTTCCACTGACTTTTTCTCCTTACTTCATGTGTTTGCTTCTCTTGAGTCTTCATGTGCTTGCTTCATCTTTTAGATGCGCATGGACTTAGTTGCAACCTTTCAAGTTGAACTCTTCACTCTTGTACCTGAGTTGTCTAGTAGAAAAGTAGGTCGGTAATATCGTGACATCCATCTTCAATTTGTCGGGTTGACTTCATCTTCACTTCTTCTTAGCCTTAGTTATATAGCTCTTCCACCTTCGAACTTTATAAACTTACTCATTTAATCAAGATTTGTTGGATAATCATCTTGAGTGAAGGTTTTGAGATCATTCAAAACATCTTAACAAATATCTTCATATCTCAACAAAAAACAAAGATTTCAAGTGTACAAAAAATAAATTTCAAAATATAACACGAAACGTAGGTAATATTACACCAAATATCATTAGAGTCAACATTGAAACTAATAAGCCAAGTGGGTTGGCGTAGTGGTTCAACACTTTATCCCTTAACCAAATGGTTGAGGTTCGTTTCCCAGATCTTGTGAATAAAAAAACTCATTGGCTAGTCTCATATCGCTTAGTGTCCTGACAATTGTGACGAGGGTTTAACCCTACGACATTCGACTGTGGGTTAACTTAGGTGAGAAGAAAAAAAACCATTGAAACTAATAATCTCTGCCTTAATCTTTATTATCAACATAAGCTATAGTCAAAAGATAATTAAATATGTATAGAATATACATGATTTTACACAAACATGAAAAATGCAAAACCAAGTATGGTGAAATCCATAGAAGAGTAAAAACAGCTTAAACGTCAGAATCACATTACAAAAAGGGAAAATATCATTTAACACTCCAACGTTTACGGCTTTTTACATTTGTGTCCCAACGTAAGCATAATAACAAATCAAACCATAACATTTCAAATGGGTTCACAATAACATCTTGACAACCGAATTCGGGCCAATTTTACCTAGCTGGCATATCAAATATCCACGTAAATTACACATGTGAAATATTAAAAAAAAAAATGACGTCGTGGTCCCAGCTTACCTACACTCATTTTATCTGAAACACCGTGCAAGAGGCATGTTTGGATGATTATCATACAAGAAAGTTTGTGATTACAATTGTCCAATTTGTAGGTGGACAACTATTACCCAATTAGCTAATCACGATGCTTTTGTTCCCATTTGATCTGATTTTAGTGCGGGTATGTTTAGAATGGGTTCCATTAGAGGGTTCTCCATATGGTAATGGGGTTTTGCGGTGTGGCCTGAAAGAGCTAAGCGAGATGGTCGAGCTTGTCTCGCATGAGCACCTCATCATCTCACTGGCGTGCAACATAAGCTCTTTACTAAATCCCCAATCGTGACCATGACAACAACGCTTTCACAAACAAACCCTAGATCCATCTCCACCACTTCCATATGTGCGATGTCTCCTCTAAATTCACCCAAATTGACCAGCCCAAACCCAAATCTGATCTCGCACCATCGCTGAAACCCCAATTCGCGACTTCAGGCGACTTATGCTATGAGGAGATGTATGGAGGCGCACTCTGATTACTGTATGCCACTGGAGGTATAAGAGACGGAGGTGAAGAAAGAGACGATGGAGAGGGAGAATGAGGATAGATCGACCGACATGATCAAGCTGTGGAAGGAAATCATATTATTCTGAGAAAAATGCGGCCTTTGAATTTTTACTAACATGATTTGAGATTAAAGAGTCTGTTGAAGAAAATGCAGAAATTTTGAGGTGACAACAATAAATCGAAAAAATGATGTCATTTTATGTTTTTCTTGAATATTATATAAATTTGTATTCCACGTGTGCATTTAACGTAGACTTGGTTTGCCAACCAGCAAAATTGACCGAGTCGATGGTCGGGACGTTATTGTGAATCCATTTGAAATGTTATGGTGCGATTTTTATTATCTTTACGTTGGGACACGGATTTTTATCGTAAACGTTAGAGTTTTAAATAGTATTTTCCTTACAAAAATGGGCAAAAAAACAACGTTGACATTTTTATCGGCTTAGCCCACGCGCCGATCATCGCGTGGACGAGCTGATGCCCCGTTGCAAAAGCAGCAAAACTGCTGCAGTTATCTTTCTGTTAAAGTTTCCAGCGGTATCTTCCCATTTCCGAACGTGACTGTTCCACTTCCTCTCTCTCTACTTGCACACATTGCCGACACACTGAATTGTGCTCCTACGCATGCATAGAACTATCCGTAATTGTTCATAAATGTTTCCGTAGATCTGGATCATCCTCGAAGTCAGGCGGTGGCGCTGCCGATGGGGCAGGCTGGAGGAGAAGCCACCTCTTCTTCGAGCTCCAGTGAGGTCTCCGTCAAGTTCGCCAAGGATGTTGCGACCGCTTCTCCTCCTTCCAATGGCCGCAGCATCTCTTCAGGTGAAGTTAGGGCTTAAGTATTTAGTGAAGTGAGTGGTAGAATTGTGGAACTTTAGTTAGAAATAGGAATTTTTTGGTGATCTTTACTTTATTATGTTTAGTGATTGTGTTTGTTTCGGCCTATATTTCTTGGATCGTTTGAGTTTGAATTAAAATTGGCAGGGGGTGGAGAGGCAGTTTTTACTAGAGTAAATACTACGCCGGCGAAAATTTCGAAAAGTGGGGAATTAGAGTCGCCTTCGGTTTTGGAACGATCAAAGACTGAGGGGCTAAGACTTCATAATATACTCCCTGAAGAGGCTGCTCGGATTTATGACAACAAAATTTCTGTGCAGGAGAAGGTAAAGATTGTTTCTAAATGGTGCATATAGTGCATAACGATTGGATTATGCATTTGAAAGCACACTTTAGAGGTAAGCTAATACAGATGCGGTCCTCCTGCGAGACTTTAGATAATTTATGCACCAATGTGAGTACATGACCACTTGCTTTATAGATGATGGGAGAGGTTAGCATTTGATAATCTCACAATTCCTGTGTTTCTAGGCTAGATAAATACCATTATCTAGAAATGTTATTCGTAACCTAAATTTTCTTCTTTAGGGTAGAGATTGTTTTACAGTGTTATATGAGAGATTGGTCAACTAGTTTTATGTTTTTGCTTAGTTTTAAACACACTCTATAATATTGCAGTCTGTATAAAGTAACATTCTTAAGAAACTTTCACTTAATCTACTTGCCTTTAGCCTGCAGTTTTCCTGAAAGATGCTGCTATGTAATCAAAGCTATCTGTGGATTGCTTTGGAGTTCGTTTTGCTAACTTTTAATATGACCTGGGCTTGCATGGGTAAAATTAGCTGCCGTCTCTTTCAAAGGATACACAATATACCAGCCAATCACTTGTTCATACCCATAAGTGAACTTTTGGAGATATTACTCGTTTTTTTAATATTAAAAATCCTTTCTGTTTTGGTGGAATTACATATTGCAGAATTTCACACTATATCTGCTACATGCCTTAGAGTTTTCTTTTGATATTCAAAAGACTGCATCTATATTTCTTAGATGAAATGTCCCTTCGATTTTCACTAAATATTTAATGTACTGCAGCTCAGCTTGTTGAACAGAATAGCTACTGTTAAACATGATGGAACTGTAGAGTTTGAAGTCCCAGCAGATGTTGAACCTCAAACTCTTGGAATTGATACCGAAAGTGTGTGTAATGAAGTGGATGACGAGCCTATTGATGCAACAGAGCTTCAGTATATTCCCCCATTGCAAGTTGTAATGCTTATTGTTGGAACTCGTGGAGACGTCCAGCCATTTGTTGCCATTGGAAAGCGACTACAGGTATATGAGTAATTCAAAATGGAGCTCCAATTATATAGTTAAAGGTAACTTAATGAAAGCTTAATTAAAACCTTATAATACTATAAAGGGTGGAATCCCCAACCCTCAAACCCAAGTGCTATATGAAGTTGTTGATGCAGATACTTGGGTGCAGGATTATGGCCATCGTGTTAGATTGGCTACTCATTCCAATTTCAAAGAGTTTGTCTTGTCTTCTGGGCTGGAATTCTACCCTCTTGGTGGTGATCCAAAAGTTCTTGCAGGATGTATGTTCCTAATCCTAACAACATTCTTTTATCGACTCTAATTTTGTGAGAGATTGTCTCTCATGATTATGGTTCCCTCCTTTCATTATAACTTTCTCAAACAGATATGATAATCAATTGGGTGTTGTTTCTGTGGAACTAAGACGGTGTTTGGCTAAGCTTATAAGCTCTTCAAAACAGTTTATAAGCTGTTTAGGAGCTTATAAGCTTATGTAAAGTGTTTGACAAAATAAGCTCCTAAACAGCTTATAAACTGTGAAAATAAGCTTCAACAACTTATAAGCTTCCCTAAAAGTAAGTAGCTCACCCCAATTTATTTTTTCATAAGCTTATAAGTAATTTACCAAAATAACCTTACTATGGTTCGTTATTTTCTACATATACACTATCAACTTCATCTCTCATCAATTTTCTCTCTCTAACTATGATTTTCTCTCTCTAACTCATGATTCTTTATCTAGCTTATAAGTTCAATTATCCAAACACTTTGACAACTTATAAGCTCTCCAAACATTATGTCTTATAAGTTCTTAAAACATCTTATAAGCTCTTGGAGCTTATAAGCTCTTTAAAATAAGCTTATAAGCTCTTAGAAACACCCTCTAGATGCACTTGTTTATTTTCCAAGCTACTTGGGGTTTATGTGCAAATGGGGGTGATGCATAGTAGAAGCAAGTATGCCATATTTAATAAAACAGTCTTGTTCTATTGTTGCATAAAATGCTTTCCAACATTTAGGAACTGCAGTAACTAATAGAAATCTTAGCCTAACAGTACCAACCTGTAAAATGTAAATATAAAGCCACTGCAGAGCTAATATTTTTGCACAACTGGAGAACCAACTCCAGAAGCTGAAGATGAGAGCATGAAAACATATATTACGGTAGTTCCAATGGGAAGCATCTAAAAAATCCTTCAATTTGATAAACTTAATACTTCTTCTGCACTTTCTACATCTTTTTGGTTTTCTTGTTTTTGTTGGAGCGCAATGCTCTAACAATAAAAGGCTCCACAATTTCGAGCTCATGAGTTCATGCTCCCATGATCTATTTGGTCCAAGTCTCTTGTCTTCAGGAGTCTCTATGTTCCACTAAGTAATTTTTGCATGTACAATTATGGAACAATAGAAAATTAAAAGACAAGAAAGGTTCTATGGTGTTGGAGTTTCATCCATGGCATGTTCCTTTCTGAAATATGTTCCAAAGTGCTAAATTAAAGTTTGATGCTATATGTGAAAACTATGTTGATTATCGTCATGCTCCATAAAGCTGAACTGATAATTATATTATTTTCTTCTGTAGACATGGTTAAAAACAAAGGGTTTTTACCTTCTGGGCCTTCTGAAATACCGGTACAAAGAAATCAAATGAAGGAAATCATTTTCTCTCTGCTTCCAGCATGCAAAGAGCCCGACCTTGATTCTGGGATTCCTTTCAAAGCAGATGCAATTATTGCTAATCCTCCAGCATATGGTATGGTTAAACTACATGCCATGTGCTTCCTCTTTTTTTGTTTCTCTTGAACTAGCTTTCCGTACATAATTGATTGCCTACTTATATGATTATATTTTTGCATAAACTTTATAAAAACTTTTATTGATGGATATGCCTCTCCAAGTTGTTTATTTTGGGCTGATAGTGTGTTCTTTATGAGATGTATAAGGACAACTTTAAGGAGTTTAGCTTTATCATTGGGCTTACCTTGTAGTTATAGATTCAAAGGAGACACTAAGATGCATAATGAGGTTTCAAGGGTAGTGTGACTTTGATTTATCACTTAATAAGTTAATATATATATTTTCTACCACTGAGTGCTAGGTTTATTTTCTTTTTTACTCCTTTCTTAGGGGATGAAACAGCGTACTTTAAGCTTCCTCACCTACCCAGTTTGTTACTTTGTTCATGTGTTGACAAAGACATTGGCTAGAGATTTGTGATAACACAATAATTCAAGCATCCTAAAATATATGTGAAAATGGTGTCAGACTAAGCAAATTGATGGACATGGCTTGTATTGGCATGGCATAGTAGTGGTTTTTCTTTTGTTACTAATGTTTTGAGGTAACTAGAATATTTGAAATAATACGGATATTTCCAAGTCCTGTGCTTCACATGACTTCTCTCTTTTCCAATTAAGTCCATGAGTTTTCGCCTGTTTAAACGTTTGCAAATTCATTCAAATATCCCACCAGAGGCCCTGATGATTTATACATATTAACTTATTGATTAATGTGGCATTAGTTTGCTTGAAGTTTAATGGCTTGTAGTATATCTGGCTGCTTTTATACTTTAAACGTCTATTAAATTGTTAAATCACATGTTTGTATTCTTTCTTCATCACATTCTATACATTATATGCTCTATGAACTTGTGACACATCCTAAACTGCTGGTCAATAGCCAAAACAACTTGAAAACCTGACTGCTTTGACCTTCTATGATGTTTTTTTCAAGCAATGAGAGTGATGTGCTGGTATTTTGGTTGTTTCTGACGTAATGTCAAGGGTCACAAACAAATGTGGGATTTTCGTCATCCTCATTTATGAACCTACTTACCTTGAGATAACTACAGGTCATATACATGTTGCAGAGGCGTTGAAGATACCAATTCATATATTTTTCACAATGCCATGGACGTAGGTCTTCTCTCGGTATTTCTGTTGATGGATATATTTGTTCTTTCTATTGTTGAAAAATTAAAAATTGACAGAGAATTATGACAAATATCTCTATTTTTTTCCTTAGTCGCCTTATTTTTTTCCGAATGATATTTTTTTCTGCCAGGCCAACCAGTGAATTCCCCCATCCTTTATCTCGTGTTAAGCAGTCAGCTGGATATAGAGTGAGTCATTCCTTTATTTTATTCTTATTGAATTTTACATATTTTTGGCAATGTTATGATTGTGCTTCGTTATTTAATTATTTTTAATGAATGGTTTTGCAGTTATCTTATCAGATTGTTGACTCCTTGATCTGGCTAGGAATAAGAGACATGATAAATGATGTTAGGAAGAAAAGGCTGAAGCTACGCCCAGTAACATACTTAAGTGGATCACAAGGCTCTGAATCTGATATTCCACACGGATATATTTGGAGTCCTCATCTTGTTCCTAAACCAAAAGGTGTTCATTTTCTTAGAATAATCTAAATTAATAAGTAATTTAGCTCCTTTCTAAGTGAATCAACCACATCTCATATCTAAACTAGAACTCCCAAACTTTTAAATCTTTTTTTATTTCTGAACTTCTTTTGCAGTATATGAATTCTATCTAATCTGTAACGGATGCTTCCATAGCATGTCTGCATTGGAGTTGCTAATTGTTAGCAATATTGTGTGGCAGATTGGGGACCAAAGGTTGATGTGGTCGGATTTTGCTTCCTGGATCTTGCGACAAATTACGAGCCACCCGAGTCCCTTTTAAACTGGCTTAAAGCTGGTCAAAAGCCTATATATATTGGGTTTGGCAGTCTTGTGAGTATCCAATTTCCAGCCTCTCAAAATCCCATTTACTAAACTTTTTCTATGATTTTTTTTATTTGTACTATGTAAAATGATTGATTCACATTTCTCAGTTCATAGATTTTGGTTTTCGAGGAGTGTCTTGTTGTATTATTTGGAGATTGCTCTCATGATGTGTTAGAGCTATTATTATTGTGGTTTACCTGCATTTAGAATACTGTTGATCATTATCAGTTTTTCACTTTATAATAATCTTTCCACTTTAGGAAACCAATTAAGCAAAATTTCAAATTATTAATAGAACGGATACTTGGACAGCCAATTACGCAAGATAATATAATATGAAGATAAATAGTCTTTGACTCTTTTCTTAGGTAGTGCAAAATGTATTCTGAATGCTCACCTAGAATTTTATGTCTTTAAAGGAGTACTGACATTCTGCTGTGTTGTAAGATCTCCTATTCCTCTTGCTCACCATGAAGAATGCTTCTCCTTTATTTAATTTTGTAAACTTATCTTTTGTAAAGGTTTTTATGTTTTGCAGCATCCATTCTTTCTTGAGAATAATAATGATGTCGAATTTCTTTTCAATCATTTCAGCCTGTTCAAGAACCAGAGAAAATGACAAAAATAATTGTTGAGGCTTTAGAAATAACTCAGCAAAGGGGCATAATTAACAAAGGCTGGGGTGGCCTTGGTGACTGTGAGTTTCCTTCTTTGGTCTTGTTTGCTAACTCCACTTGATATCTATCGTATACATTTCTTAGCTCATTCAGAATCTAATGATTGTTCGCAGTGGCAGAAGGGAAGGACTTTGTATATCTGTTGGATAACGTTCCTCATGACTGGCTTTTCTTGCAATGTTCTGCTGTGGTTAGTTATTATATGCTCATTTATCACATCGGCACTTGATTATGTGTAGTTGGCTACATTCTTTATTCAATATGAACTTTCTATATCGCTTCAATTACTCCGACTGTCCTTCTTCACTCATTTATTGGTGAATGGCTGCTTAATAACAAAACTGATATTGTTGTAAGAGATTGAGCACAAAAAATCTTTTCATACATTTATTTCAAACTATTACCTTATTATTCTATATTTCTTACTTCGTGAGGGATGGGCATGCATTATTATGGTTGTTTGCTAATCATATTTATGTTGTGCCAATGTTACTTGAATCTTCATCTTTGGGTTAAAAAATTATTTCAATTTGTTATAGGTGCATCATGGGGGAGCCGGTACAACTGCTGCTGGCCTTAAAGCTGCGGTAACTTTTTTTAGTTGAACTGGTGCTCTCGGACTTTCTGCTAGTGCAACTTAGTAGTTAACAACTTAGATGGTGTTTGGCTAGGCTTATGTTAGAGAGCTTATAAGCTCCAACAACTTTTAAGATGTTTGAAGAGCTTATAAGATGTGATGTCTCAAAAGCTTATAAGTTGTCAAAGTGTTTAGGTAATTGAGCTTATAAACTAGAGAGAGAATCGTAAATTTGATAGAGAAAATCATAGTTAGAAACTTAAGAGAGAGAAAATCGAAGAGATGTGAAGTTGATAAAGTATATGTTGGAAATAATGAATCACAATAAAATTATTTTGGTAAATTCATTGTTGTTTATAAGCTCATGAAAAAATAAGTTATGGTTGAGGAATTTATTTTTTGGAATCTTGTAAGTTATTAGAGCTTATTTTCACAGCTTATAAGTTGTTTAGGAGCTTATTTTGTCAAACACTTCACAAGAGCTTATAAACTCCTAACCAAGTTTATAAGCTCAGCCAAACACCCTCTTAATTGATTTATTTACTTAATGGTACTGATGCAGTGTCCAACAACTATTATCCCTTTCTTTGGTGACCAACCTTTCTGGGGAGAGAGAGTCCATGCCAGAGGTGTAGGTCCTCCACCAATCCCAGTCGAAGAGTTTTCACTTAAAAAGCTGGTTGATGCAATTAACTTTATGCTAGATCCGAAGGTATTTCTTTGAACCCATGCCTTGCTTCTTGGTAGGCTGGCGCACCAACACTGAGCTACTGATGGCAATTGTTTATTTTGGGTTGCATATTATATTTATAGATGTTTTTGCTTTCTCCCGTTTAAAAGAAACTGTTAAAGAAAAGTTTGATCGGTTCAGTTTTCCAAAATCTAAAAAAATTTGGTTTTGAACTAAAAGCACCATTTGCTCACCCCCACTCATTTGTTTCTATCAACTGATGAAATCATCCACCTTTTCTTTTCCTCATTTTTTTCTACTTTCATGACAATGGAGAGGTAACTGACTTCAGCAAACGAAACAATTTTGGTAAAGATAGGAGAAGATGTGTCTGGCTCTATTTTCAAAACAGGTCTACTTTTTGCAGGTCAAGGAGCAGGCAATCGAACTTGCAAAAGCCATGCAAAATGAAGATGGGGTGAGTGGAGCTGTGAATGCGTTTCTCAAACATCTGTGTAAAAATCTCGAGCCTGATCACAGACCTACGAAATCAAGCTTATTCTCGGTTCGTACATGCTTTGGTTGTTCCTAGGTTTTGACAGATGAGGTTTATTCCCTCTTACGTTGATCCCTTTCTCAAATATTAGCATTTGATTTTGATTCTTCTTACCTTTATAGGTAGGATAAAATATAAAGATTTAGCTATAACTCTTTGAGTTTGTCAAAATATTTGGCACTGTGCTTGGGAATTCAGCTAAAAACTTGTCAGTGGATATGATTAACCAGCTTCCTCTCGAACTGTCTCAATTACCTGGGATTCTAATGTAAGCCAAATTGAGTTTAAAGGGATTATTACTGGCTTGCATTTGGATATTCATGTTATTCGAATTACTCGTCTTTGGTGAAGTCACAAAAACATTCCTTTATATACTTGGTTCTTGATGCATATCATCAGGTATATGAATTGATTAATTCTTGGACATTTTTAATGTCAGAATATGCATTTGGAGGTCGATTCATGGTATTGAGAATGTAAACCAAAAATGGGTGCCAAATGTAGCGTTTGTGGTGCATTAGACATAAAATCTGAGGAGCCCATGCGGTTTTGTATCAATTGGTTCATTCAAAAATAAAATCTACGTCGAAGTCAGTGAAAGACGAGAAAAGATTGTATAGTACTAGTAGTTGTGGAGAGCTGATGGTGCAGACAGAAGTTGTTCCTTAACTATGTGTCTGATGCCACTCTTAAACCCTCAACATGCCAAATTTGGGAATGGACCACCACAAAGTGAAAGACCAACAACTTAGATAGGGTTTGGCGGTGGAGAGTCAGGATAAAAATGGGGCAGTTACTGGCTATCTCCATAACCCCTTTATGACTTATGAGAGAGAGAGAGACGTGCAAATTGTTGGATACTAGTAGCATATAGCATTGATGACCATGCAGGATAATGCAATAAATATCTCCTTAAAACATTCACATTGGTAATAATTGGATTTTTGAGCTTCTGTTAGGCTTAATCGAGTCTGTCATTGAAAGCCATTTAATTAATGACATTATATTGATAAACGTAGACTAAAAAACTACATTGAATTAGAGCATAGTTCGAGGGACTAAATTACAACGTAATGCTATGTTTTAGAACATAAAAATTTAACCAACTGTAAAGTTTGAGGATCCAATTATGAGAAATGTAAAATCTTAAGGATATATGACGATATATTACTCCTATATATGCGGTGAAATAGGAAAAAATAAATTATGCAAGAACATGTCTAAATGTTGAGAATATGAAGGATCTAGAACTAGAATCTACCTTACTCCATACTTCTCTTATAGGTAATTTTCTGTTCAGGGAGTTACACTCCTATTGACACTAGTGTATATTTGTAAGATCAGTCTAATTGTATTTTGTTTATAATTAATTTCTTCACTGTAATACTGATAGATAGCACCTTCATAGGTCATGGAGAATCCATCAAACTCATAATTGTTTTATTTTAATACGATCTACTTAGATTTATAGATCCATCATAAATTACCGCCGACAACACTTGATCTTCCATCAATTAAATAAAAAAATTACCACTTGCATCTATCTATTAAAAGAAGCACATTCTAGTCTATCCAGTGCATTAGAGATTGACAAATCCTAATTGAAGTAAAAAATTATAACTGAATTTAGACAAAGTCACCTGTGAGGAGCCCTTTACGTGAGGAAGCATGGAAATCAATATTAATTTCGAATTATAATTTTTTATTTTTATATTTAGTGTGATTACCGTATATGCTCATGTGAGAACGTCCTCATAGAAGATCATCTCATGAATTTAATTAGAACAGATGCACCATGCATCCCCATACACAAATAGTTTCCCTACTAAAACTAAAGATACCATTCTTTGTTATCATCCCCTCAACAAATGAGAATAAGAAAAAACTGAATGCTTCATTTACAATGGAGATTTATATACTTGAAGATTTAGAAGCAGAAAAGTTTTTGCTGTTTTTAAAAAAAAAAAAAAAAAGAAAGGGAAAGAACATCAAAAGAAACAACAAAAGTTATAGAACATGGTGTGACAGAAACAAGTGTGGTTGATGGGCATATATTCTGCTACAACTACAAGCTGCAGATTGGATAGCAGGCTGCAGGTTACTTGAATCTGTAGAAAAACCTCAAATTCAACACTCTTTTTTATGAACCAGATAACACCAAACATCTGAACTTAGCCTTGAAAAAAAAAAACCCATAAATTTGCCTGAAAAGGTAAACACCTTGCTACTCTAAATGGATCTCTCTCTCCAATCACTCTCTGTGCTTCGGCGTTCAAAAACTATACTTGCACTCGCAGTTGAGCATTTATCTCTTCTCTTATCTCTTCTCTTACCTGTGGGCCCATACACAACTCTCTTGTGCCAAATGTCCCAAATCCCAATGCACACTCTTTTATAAATAAGTAAATAACACACGCACATTCCAACCTTAACCAAAATCTTTTCCCTTCTTCAAATTTTTGTCCAAATCAAAAATTAACACAAAGAAGTTCTTGCACTACTTCAAAACTCTAAAAGGTCTCTTCACATTTCTTCTCGGATAATCATCTTCTTTAATATCATTGGTTCGATTTTCACCTACATGTGTGTTGTAGTTCCATTTTATGTGAATATTTTGTCCAGTTTGTCCTAATTAATTTGATCGTTAGTTTATTGTACTTAATATTTGAATTTTTTTATAATCCATTAATTAGGAATTCTTGATATGTATATATATATATATATATATATAATATGTGTCTTGTACTAAAAAAAATATTACCTGGACTTCTGATCTTTAAAGACGTTAATTAATCAATAACTGTTTTGCTAACCACAGGAAAATGGAGGACTTAACTCACCACGGTTCACCAAACAAAGCAGAAGATGCCACGAAAATCTTCCCATGTTCATACTGTTCGAGAAAATTCCACAGCTCGCAAGCCTTAGGCGGCCATCAAAACGCCCACAAGAAGGAAAGAAGCGCCGCCGGGAAGAGCAAAAGGGCTGCTTCCGACTACGCTCTAATGCCGTCGCCGGCGCCGTTCATCTTCTCTCCCAACTATCCCGTCGGCATTTTCAACCCGTCGCAATACGCAGCAGCAGCAGTTCACGGCGGCGTAGCGACGTTCGAAGACGTGGCATTGTATCAATACAATATTCTTGCGCATGAACAGAGCTCTGCCTCTGCCTACTATCAAAGGAGTAGGGTTAGATGCATTGATGATTTTGGTGAGCGTGAATGGCCCAGCGAGTGTTCAGCTCAAGGCTATGGGGATTATGAGAGGCGGCACAGAGATCAGAAGCTTGATTTGTCTCTGCATTTGTAGCCAAATATATAATGTGCCAAGAGTTTTCAATCAAATAATTAATAACACATCATCCCCCGATTTGATCACTGATTTTGGCTACTCCTATTGATTGGTTATTTTGATAATCCTTGTATCAAATCGATTAGCTTTTAACCAATTGAGTTTCTACATATTTGTATATGCTAGCTATAAACAATATTGTTACACATGTAAAAATGTTTTCTTTAATACGACATCAAATTTGTGACAATTATACTAAACCTGTAGAAAAATCTGAGTGTAGAATGGAATTTTAAAATAATAATAATAATTTGGGATATTTGACTATTTAACTAAAAGAAAAAGATCGGAATCAATAATAGAATCGAATGTAGTTACAATTATATGGGTGATAAAAACATGCATAGCCACTTTGGAAAAGTGTATAAGTTTTACAGTTATTTTGATAAACTATGAGTTTTCTAGCTTTTTTTTTGCTAAAATATCATTCACTTTCCTATCTTTGTAGGATCTAGTGTAGGTGGTATTATCCTATAAAATGTTCCCTTCGAAAATAGCACTTGGTAATCTTTCCGATCAAAAATAAGTTTGACTCAGTGGGTAATTTATTGCTTGATGAGTTTGTAGGACAATTTGTTATTTATTATGACTATTTTTTGTGATTATTTATTTAATTCTTTGAGAATTAAATGTGATAGGATTATTCCAGATCTTGCGCAAATAATAGTATAGTGTATTTGTTTTCTTTGCTCCAAAAAAAAGAAAACTTGTATACCTTAATTCCATAAAACACTACAAAAATACAGCCGATCAGCGACGGATAAAATGCGGGTCGTGAATCAGCGACGGATTAACGACGTACATAATGCGGGTCGTGAATCGTGACGTATTAGCGACGGAATTTTTTGGCGACGGATCGGTGACGTAGCATGGCGGGAATTCTCGCGAAGTTTTAACGACGGCATTTCGCCTCTATTCCGTCGTTAAATTTAACGACGGACAATATCCGTCGTTAAAATTAATTTTTGTTATTTTTAATTGAATTAACCAATTCGTCGCTAAACCGTCGTTAAAAAGCGGATTATTTTAATTTTTTAATTTATTTTAACGACGGATACAATCCGTCGTTAATTTTAATTTCGATTTTATTTATTCCCAATAATAATAGCGACGGAATGTCCGTCGTAAAATAGTCTCTAATTTAACGACGGAATTAATTCCGTCGTTAATGTAAAATCTTTTTTATTTTTTTATATTCTGTGCGTTAATTAACGACGGATACGTGTCCGTCGTTAAATTATTCCGTCGTTAAATCCATTATTCCGTCGTTAAATCCATTATTCCGTCGTTAATCCGCCGCTACAGTATTTTAAATATAACGACGGATATTTTCGTCGCTAATCCGCCGCTAAAAGTTTAATTATAGACGGATTTCTTCCCCATTTCATATCGATCCTCGAAACCCTCCCTCCCTCCCAACCCAACCCGCCCCCATGGTGCCCGACCCGACCAGCGCCTGCCGATCTCCGCCGCCTCCGTGCCCGACCTTTCTCTCTAGCCCTCGCGACACCCACCCCAACCAACCCCACCCCACCCCCCCCCCCCCTCCCTCTTGCCTCACTCATTGCCGTCATTGTCCCCGTGCCGCCCACCCCCGACCCCACCCGTGCCCTAGCCCCGCCCCACCCCACCCCACCACCCCACCCCACCCCCAACCCCTGAGCCCCTGCTGCCTGCCGCTGCCGCCTCCCCGCCTCGCCTGCCCCTGCCCCATGACCCATGCCCCACCCCACCCCTGGCCCAGTGCCCAGCCTGCAATCTCTGCTGCCTCGCCGCCTCGCCCCGCCGCATGCCCCGCCCTCCCCGTCAGTCCGTCCATGTTGGTTTGTTTGGGTTTTTATTTATATTTCATTTTTTTATTTTGTTATATATTTGTTGATTTTATTGAAAATATTGTATATGATGAATTGAATTGATTAGTGAAAATTATTATATGATGTATTGAATTGATAGTGAAAATATTATATATGATGCATTGAATTGATAGTGAAAATTGAATTGAGTTTACCGAATTGATAGTGAAAATGATACATTGAATGTTAGTCTTGTGATTTGGGCTTGTGAAATTGATATGCTTGGATGTGAATTGGGATGATAAATTCATCATTTCGTGAGATGTTTTGAGTTGTTAAGTGTATAATTAGGCATATGGTGATGATTTGGTGAAATTTGAATGGGTTTGATTGAATTGGGAATCAGGCGATTAATTTTATAAAACTTACTCTGCCGAAATTAATATAAAAAAATTGTTGATTCCTATAATATGACGACGACGATATTTCGTAGAGCACGTATATTTATATTTGAGTGGTAATAAAAGAATTAGTTAAATGAAAAACCCTCTTCTGGAGGTATTATAATCACACACTAATTGTAAAAGGGGAATACATTCAAATATTCATACTTTGATAACAATTTGGATACTTGAATTTGAAATTCAACCCGATGTGAAATATTCATGTATAATTGATTTGATACTTATGAGGATGATCAATAATTGATTTGATGCTCACGAGGACGATCAATTAATGCTCTTCTAGAGCCGATAATAAAAATATTAGCATTTAAAATTGTAGCAATCCTTCATAGATTGTTTAATAAGATATTACAAATCAATTTCAATATCATTCCACAAATAGGAATTGAGTAAATCAATATCAATATGACATAAAGTTATATTTTCCATCGATAACCATACATCACATAATTAACATATGAATTGTTCTTCCGAGCATGTAATATTCATGAAGAATATTAATTGTGCTACTTTGAGAGAAACAACTTAATTCAATATAATAATAATAATAGATACAACAATTCAATAAAATAAATAAATAAAATGAATACTAACTTTATCTCATGTGTCATTAGAGACACATCATATTTAACAAAAATACGATGATATATCGTTGTGTTTGATCGCCATAACTCTTTAATCGAATTGAGTCTATATAATTTCATATGATGATATATAATTCATATGTTAATTAAAATATTTATTTATCTCATGTGTCATCAGAGACACATCATATTTAACAAAAATACCGATATACACTATTTTAATCCAACTTTTTTTAACAAATGCCAATAGCTAAGACCTCGTATGATACGCTCTGAATTCCATGGTTGTATGAAATTATATTACAGAGGCAGGTTGAGGAACATGTGACCCAGTTGAGCCAATCTGGGGGGAGTGATGAGATGCCGCCAGAAATTGATAGGACTCAAATTCTCAAAAATGTCCTTGGGAGCTCCTCAAAGAAAAAGAATAGGATGTTTGGAGCTAGTTCTCTATCACGGACATACATGCAGAGCGAAGCGTCGTCTCATTCGGTGGAGAGTGCCCAGCCTGTTGATTCCATAGCTTATCAACAACAGCTATTGGATCTGGAGGCCAGATGGAAATCTGAAAGTCTGAGGCATCTGAAGCCCGATTGAAGTCGAAAAGCAGCAGCACCGCATCTGAGGCCGAATGCAAGGTGAGTGAGAGCGAGATAGAGTGCAAGAACAGATTCAGGCTCAGGTGCGCACTCAGCAGGAGGCCCTAGAGCGCTTCATGACCAGCTCCCGTTTCCCCCCACCCTCGTGATATGAGCTCCCGTTTCCCCTCACCTCGACATATTCGTGTTGTATTATGAATTTGTTAACTTATCGCATGATTTAAAATTGTTTCTTTATGGGATTGTTTGGATATTACAGTATTTTGGATTGAATTGGTTTATTTTGATAGTTTGTATTGTATGGATTGAATTGGTTTATTTTGGATTGAATTGCTTTGTTTGGATTGAATTGCTTTGTATGGATTGAATTGGATGGAATTGGTTGTTTGGATAGTTTGGATTGTATAGATTGAATTGGATGGAATTGGTTTGTTTGGGTTGTTTGAAAGCAGTGGTCGTCAAAATACAAATTGAAAGCTGCCCGATTTTTCTTATCTAGCGGCGAACTTGCGGCGGACCTACGACGGATCGGCGACGGACCTACGACGGATTAACAACGTGAAATAAGCGAACCACACATGAACTGGCAGCGACGGACTGCGGCGGACTTGCGGCGGATTTCTGACGGATTTACGACGGTGTTGTTACGTAAAATTAAAAAAAAATTATAACTTTAGCGACGGACAATTCCGTCGCTAATTAGAGACGGATCAGATGCGGATTTGCGTCAGAATAACGACGGAGTTGCGACGGTATTATTTAGCTACTACCTATGCGTCGTTAATCCGTCGCTAACTACGACGGATTAGCATCTCATTAACGACGGATTTAGTATCAGACGACCGTTCGGGAGGTCGTGGATTAACGACTGAATTTTCCGTCGCTGTTCCGTCGCTATAAATTAACGACGGACGTAATTCGTCGCTAGACCTTTGCCTACCGTGTTTCCAATGACCCCTTATTCCGTCAGAACTGTCGCTAATCCATTTTAGCCACGGATCAGACAGGTTTTGCGACGGAAAATCGATTGCATTTTTGTAGTGAAATATGAGAGAGTAAATTATAGTAATTAAACAGAAAAGTAGTAAAGAAAATCAATGCCTAATGTATTCGTTTTCACAAAATCAATTTTTGGTGAGTAAGAAAGGTATAGTAAAGATATGTGTAATGTATTTTAATTCCACATGGGTGGATTATTATTGACTAAACTTTTATTTAAGGTGGTAACTAATATAAGGGATATCGATAGACTTAAGTGGATAAGCACGAAACCCCAACACGCGCACGCCGCCGTCCGCAGGCTTGGTTGCGTCGTGTCGTGCAATTGTAATTTGGGCCTCTTCGGTGGGCTTGGAAGAATGCTTATCTTTTTGGACCAAATTCTGCTTGATTGGGTCCAAACAGAGATTGAGCTCAGCTTGGCCCAATCGTCACCATTTGCGAGTGGAAAGAAAACATACATACACATACAACAACAACAATTTGAATTCTCTCCCTCGTCATAGTATCATTCTAGCTGCACCATAGGAGCATATAGACTCAGCTCTGTCGAATTCACCGCAGCTGTCTCTAGAGCCGGCAAAATTGGCCCGATGGGCCCTCGAGGTACCCGGAACTGGGATCGGGTTGGGCTCGTGAAAATAGTGATCCGAAAAAAATCGGACCTAAAAAGCCCGCCCACATAGCCCATCGGGCTGACCGGGCTTTGGGGCTAAAAAGCCCGGGGTTAACGGGCCTAAAAGCCCGCCCACACATTTAAAGTTTTAATATTTTACATTTGATGTTTGATGATATTTGAAACTTTAAGTTTATCTTATTTACGTTGAAATTGATGTTAGACTTGTTAGTAGACTTAATTTATTTTATTTACTTTGGAATTGATGCTATTAAACGTAATTTATCTTATTTACTTTGAAATTGATGTTAATAGATTTAATTTATTTATTGTTATCATATTTTTTTGAAATTAAAAATAATATTTTATTAAATTAAATATTGGGCGGGTTTGGTAGATGGCTTGAGATAAATTTGGTGGCTACCATATTTTCAGCCCGATAGCATTTCGGGCCGAGCCAACCGACCCGGTAAAAACAACAAGCCCGATGGGTCGGGCCGGGCCAGCCCGACCGCCCTTTTGCCAGCTCTAGCTGTCTCGATTTTGGTGCTAATATCAAAACAATATATGCAGTCAACGTCTCACATAATTAAAACATGACGTTGATCTTAAAATATTTGGAAACTATTTCTTATTCAAATGTTTTTTCGTCCTCCAGAAAGGAAATAAAATACCATGTTCAAGTTTTTATTTATTACATATTAATGAAAATACCATGTTCCACATTAGTTAGTTCAAGTCTAATATCTGCTCATTTTTTCAATTGCCAACATGGCAATCCAATCCCTGAAATATGAAATCAGATTAGATTTGAAAACAATATCGATTTATTAGATCTATTTCTGGTAATATGCAAAGTGTTGTATAGAATAGAAAATATTATGAAATTTTGGTTTAGAAAGTAATATTATCTCTTTCTTTTAATCCGGCAAATGGGCATACCTGCCACATGCCTTGTAGTGAAGTGATATTTCACCCCTTTAAAAAGTTGAGAGATTTGTGTACAAATTTCAGTTCCCATCTCTTAATTCAAAAAGAAAAAAGAAGTAAATAGACATACCTTTCTCAATTAAAAAAAAAAAAAAGAAAAGAAAAGAAAAAGAATGGCTAAGCTATGATTTCACTACTCCCGCATTCCCTAAATTTAACCTCCGCCGTGGTTCCATTAACGGCAATAACATCACAGCATTCGCATCGATCCTTCTGAAAAATAAAAGATAACTAGATCGAATATTTGTTTATATGGAAATGAAAAAAAAAGAATTATATTAAGATTAGTGAGATTTTTTTATATTTGTGGTCCGACCCATGGAACTTCAATTTGCAATACATGTCCCGAAATAAATTACATGGAACTAATGGAGGGTTCAGGGGCAGGGAAAAAAAATTGATATGGATTGGGGCATGATTATGATTAGTACTTCCTTATCTTAATTTATACTATCTTTTTACAAATTTGATCTTTTTTATGTAATATCATATCTATAGCCATAATAAGGATATAAAGTCAAATGATTTATTATCTGAAGAAAATAATACAGTTAACTACACAAATGAGATACAAAATAATTTAGTTTTTTTATTAAATTTGTTAAGTTAGAGAAATAAATCGGTTAAATGTTATGTCAACTAACGAGCCTTTATACATGAACTGAGTAACTATTTCTCGTAAAAGTATTATAAATATATTTTGACAAATTTTTAGTAAAAGTATTAACATTTTAACTAATTAATGGAAAATGATCAAAACTTGAAGTGAAGTACTATATTGTTCTTTTGAATTATACAAACAAAAATAACAAAAGCAATTTTTAAAAAAAACTCATTTTGATGAATCTTGTTTATTACTAATTATAAAATTAATGAAACCATGCTTTCTTATATTATATTTCAGCTACCTTCCGTTTTCCTAAATTTAGCTAACTCAACATCAAATTTATAACACTTAGGAAATTATAACTAAAAATTATTATTTTGTAGTATATGTATACATTGAGTTGTTAAAAATAAACTACGAAAGACAATGAAGTTGAAAATAAACTGATAGTGTTTATATCCAACCATTTATTCAATTAAGTACAAATAAAAGTTACCATTGCAGTTCAGAATATTGCCTAGTGATCAATACACACTGATTCATGCTGTTAATGTAGATATTAATTAAATAAATTAAAACCATAGTTAATACGAAAACTATACAAAAGTCAGAAAATGTTCTCTAAATTTTATAAGTCAAAACAAATGTAAGTAAAAAAATTGACTATCGATATTGAGTCTTACAATGTCCTACTTTCAGTTTCACGATTTTAATCAGAATTTTTTATGAAAATCAAAATTATTGTTATATAATGAACATTAATTAATATTTATTGCATAGCTAGAATTGAATCTAAGAAAAATTGGAACTTAAAAAAAGTTATATATCTTAATTATGAATTAATCAACTGTAATCATCAATTAAGAATTAAAATGTAGATATTTAATTATAAATTCTAATTGGATTAATGCACTCCAATTAATAATTTAAAATTCAACTAAAACACGAGAGATTGAGATTGAAGAGAAAAATAATTAATAACTAAAAAACTTGATTGTGGGACACAATGAGACATCAAAGATGGGATAATTGGGTGTGCGTGTGTTGGTCTAGTGGTAGAGTGGTTAATGCCGGAGCCAAAGTGGTCGAGTCCACCGTGGCATGACCTTTAAAATTTCAGTATTAATGACCAAAAAAAGATGGGATAATTGGGTGTGCGTATATTGGTCTAATGATAGAGTGGTTAATGTTCGATGTCAAATGTCTCGGGTTTGAGTTCACCATGACACGGTCTTTAAATTTATGTATTTAATTGACCAAAAAAAAGATGGGATAGTGGATGTATGCGTGTGTTAGCCTAATGGTAGAATGGTTAATGCTCGAGGCTAAATGTCTTGGGTTTGATTCCACCATGACGCAGCCTTTAAATTTCTATATTAATTGACAAAATAAAAATAAAAATGGGATAGTGGTGTGTGTTGATTTAGTGGTAGAGTAATTAATGTATCATGCTAAAGGTTTCGAATTTGAGTCCACTCCGACGTACCTTTAAAATTTTGTAATAATTGAAGAAAAAATGGGATATTGATAGAATACGTACCCCTATCCGCTTGGTGGCGGGGGAGAAGACGCGAATCTCAGTGACGAAATCCGGACAGTGAGTGGCGCACCAGAGGCATGGGTTCATGAGGCGTGGCGCCGCGCGCGCGTAAGTCGTAATAATTCCGGCGGTGGAGTGGTCGACATCCTTGAGGAAGAAAACATGTGGAGCTTCGCAGGGGTCACCGGTGGGCATCCTCGTGTTGAACATGTAGAAGGGCGGCGGCCGAGTGCTGTCTATCCAAGCTCTGAACGTCTCTATGGGGTTGCGCAGGTGGCTCCTCGGCATCACCCTCTCATATATGTGAGCCGAATACCCCCATGATATTGAGATCGTCCACTGCTTTTGCCTCTCGTGGCACACCGTTTGTTGGAGCATCCGCGACTCGTCCGCCGCCGCTGCCTTCATTAGGTGCCGCAACGCCTCCACGCGCTCCATCTTCGGGAATAGTGGGTCCACCGTGTCCGGATGGTGCAGTGACATTAGTGGTGACTTCGGGTGGGAGGACAAGAATCCGGAGATATCTCCACGTAGATCTATCTGAAAATATAGCCGATTAGTTCTATGAAATGGAAAGTTTAACAATAAGCTTGAACACTTATTAACAAATCACCTATTTTTCCAATGTAAGTTTGCTAAAAAATATGAATAGAACTTTATGATTATTTAAAAGTTCCCATGGTCATGAAAAAAATTCATCCATTGATTATAACATATGGTGTATAGATTATATGAGTTAGGTGAGGATCAAATAAGAACTTCTAAAATCTAATCTGAACCTTGATTTTTATATGTTCTATGATTGTCATCAAAGATGTAGCATATATATTAAAATACCTTATTGTATATTAAAAAAGTATAATTTCTATGATATTATTGCATGAAGGAACGTTTCTATCTAAGCATGTCTCATTATATGAGCTATATATGGAAGATCAGAAACAATTATATATACAAAGCTTTGCAATGAAATCCAAAAAGTCTTGTAGACGATATAAAAGTTAAATCACGGTCTTCATTAAGAACTTACATTCGAAGTTGAATTTCTATGTTAAGATGTGAGATGTGATATATTTGCAAGGACGATTAATTATATGATGCAATCGAACCATTACATGACTTTTAGTAGTACTCCATTTTTCTAAAAACCACATTTCTAGAAATAAAACAAAATAAAAAATATTACCTGATGGAGTCCCTTCTCCGGAGAAAGATCAACTCCAATATCACCAAGACATGCCATAATTATGATGTCGGCGGTAATAAAAAATGGAGCATGTCTCCTAAGACAATTCTCCATATCATCTGCCAACACTTTTGCAAGAGGGTAGCTCAAGACAATTCCAGCCCCTCCAAAACCTTGATTAAACGAGAACCAAACATTCGACATATAAAACTCCGACGGCGCACCAACGTAGTAGTGCTTCTTATGATCATACTGCGCAACAACGTCTACTAAATTCTCCAAAAAAAATATGGAATCGTCGTCTCCGATCACCACCCACCTAACACTGTCATCGCCCACATCTCTCAGCAGCTCCTTTATTCCATGCACAATTCTTACAGCCAGGGGTGCAGCAGCTCCCGTCTCGCTCAGAAACTTGGTGAGGTCGTCTGAAACCCTAAAAGGTGGCGACCGATTTGACCATGGCAGGAGGTCGCCGGTGGGGGCTGCATCCAAGTAGACGAACCCACGTGTTGCGTTCGGCCTCCACCACGACTCTATGTAATTTTTACGGAAATGCCATCCGCCTTCAGAGCCGAGTATTCCGAAAGCAAGGTGGCTGAGATTCGTCGGAAAATTTGGTTGAGGGGTTTCTGGGGATTGTTTCTGCATGCTAAAAAAGGAAACGAATTGGGAAACTGGGAATCTGTGGTGGATTTGCTGATTTGGGAGGGAGATCGTGAATATCAAGTATAAAGCTAGGCCTAAAATCAGAAGGAGTTTGCATAGATTAGATTTATCAGATGGAAATGAAGAAGCCATTTTAGGATCGATGAATCAAGAATGCTCGTTAAATATATATGTATTAATACATGATCAAAATGTCCGTACAAATATATTAATATACGCTATGTAATAGATAGTTAGGCGGGTATTAAATGGGCCTGTTGACGTAAAAGCCTAAAAGGAAGAAAAGGTACGACTTTTTTCAAACACATTGTGCTCCAACGTTAGAATTTAGTTCCCGAATGCGTAAGGTTGGAAACAGTAGAATCCTTCAGCTCTAAATGGAATTTAGGTTTGTGAAATGTAATTGGCTCGATGCTTCAGTTGGCGGTCTAAAATTATAGATAGTGGTTCGGGCTTCAACACAATTTGCAGTTAGTAGGGATGTCTTTTCAATCTGTTTGAACTTTTTTTCTTGTTTTCCCGTTTCCTCACTCTGATTCTAATTTTCATACTGCTCAAAAGAATTGTTACCTGTTGTTGTCGTGTGTTGGTTTTAATACTAAGCATTTTGTGATCTGTCAAACTGTGTTTGCTAATTTTTAATATGTGCGATCTTATAGGATTATTAGATCTTTGTGGTTTATATAGACTGTTTCTGTGTTATTTTAGTGGTGTTTGACCTATGTGATGTGAGTATAGCCTAGCAAGTTGATCTTCGTGATCAAGTACAAACAAGCTTATGTTTTTACCTTTGAAGGGACAAATGAAAGTGGATTATTTAAGCCATTTCAAGACATTGTTATTTCATGAATTGGCGTATAGTGCGAGTCAACCTACTCTAGTCTCTATACATAGGGTGGGCCAATTTTGAAGTAATAAGCGAGTGAAACGAGGAACTTTCTTAATCAAAGTAGTAGTCACATTGGCAATTTTGTCATTGCGTTTAATGGCAACTATTAGAAAAGTATGCACTAATTAACCTGCTAGTAAGAGGACTTTGATATTTGTGGTTCCTCAATTACGTGATAAAAATTGCAAGCCGCTGGCCATGACAGGAATTTTTCGGTATTATATGGTATATCGTGACAAAGGGGTAAACTGGTAATAGTCAACCTTTAAAGGAAGTGATAAACGAAATTTATTGCATGCAGAAATAATGCAACTTCACGGAAGCACATTGGTTTGTGCTCATTTATTAATCTTGCTAGAGAATCTATTAATAATCTCCATAAAATAATCATTTTCAAGACTCTAAGAGTGTTTTTTTCAATTAATACGAAATTTTAAAGATCGCGTCACGATAAACTCGAACCTGATACATTTGGCATCAGATATTAATCACTCTACCACTAGACCAACACACGCACTCACGACAATAAGGGTGTTTGGTTTGAGTGATAAGGAAGGACCGATAAAATAATCAAGTTTAATCACATGTTTTGTTTGTATGATTTGACATGTGATAGACTCTTATTATTCAATTGAATGATAATTAGTCATCACAAATTTGAATTGATTATTTAATTATTCTTTAATTCAAAGTCAAAATTTCAAAAATATTCTTATTCAAAATAATTTTTGCCACAATTTTGACCTTATTTTTGGCATTTTGGGTTCCAAAGTTAATAATTCTGTTAACCATTTAGTAGGAATCGAAAATTATTATTTTTAAT
Organism: Salvia rosmarinus; assembly: GCA_036937905.1. Classification (NCBI taxonomy): domain Eukaryota; kingdom Viridiplantae; phylum Streptophyta; class Magnoliopsida; order Lamiales; family Lamiaceae; genus Salvia; species Salvia rosmarinus. The sequence continues at coordinate 78,494,676 of CM072813.1, read as the reverse complement.
TATTATTTTAATTATCAATTAATTAATTAAAATCCTAAAACATCAGTTTTTAATTATCATTTTATCAAATTTTTTAATTATTTTAATCATTAATTAAATATTTATTACTTTTAATAAGTTTTAGCTTTTTAATTATTATTTTATTTATTTTAATTATTAATTAATTTTACTTCGATTTTTCGGTTAACCAAAAATGAACCATCAGAATTGATCGATTTTCGGTAAACCAAAATTTAGAATGCTTCGGTTTCGCTTCCATTTATTTAGATAAATTTGATTCGGTGAGGCATCGATCGCCGACGGCGGCGGCAGGGGCAGGGGCAGACGAATAGAGAGAGATGAAGAGAACCGAGAGAGAATGGGAAGAGAGGATAAGAACGTTAAGGCTAAGAGGGAACACCAATCACATTCATTCTATTTGTCGCTCGAATTATGTCTGTTTAAATCCTCATATGTAGCTTTCGATGTCTAAAACATCCTACACTGTAGCTCTGCAACTCCGAAAAGTGGTTTTGACTCGTCAGGATCCTCTGCAGGTTCGCTACGACACGTGGCAAGTCAAATACTCGAGATTTTAATATTTTTGTATTTTTTCGTGTGAGTTGACTCTGTGCGTTGACTTCGAGTTCCACTAGTTGGATCAGCTATGTGTTTCTTTAGTAGACTGAACTTCGTCTTCTATCAGTTTGGTGACTCCGAATCTTCAGTTGGCACTTCAGCTTAACGTAGTTATCAGCAGATTCAACTTCTCATTTGTTAAAATGACACTTAGTCATTTCTCGGGCTTTTTTTGTCTTCAATAGCGCCGAGTTTTCAGTATTGATCATGTCTTCATTTTCAATGCGCTTGTACTAGTCATTTCTCGGGCTTTTTGTCTTCACAGTACCGTGAGATTGATCATGTCTTCATTTTCAATGCGCTTGTACTAATACTTCTATCAAGATAGGTGACTTCAAGTTGATGCTTGAACTCCTTGACATGGGATCTATCCAAGCTACTTGTTCTCCTACTGAAACCTGTAAACAAAAAGTTGGCTTCCTAACAAGTTAGCAATAATATGTTACATCAGTTGTAACAGCCCGCCAATCTAAAGTACGGATTAAGCGGATTGTTACTATTAAATGAGGATTAAGAACATAATGATCAACAACCTTTCAAGACTTCAAACTTTTATAGATAGACACACAACGATTTCATACAACTAGACCAACAGATCATCAACAAAAGGATTCAACTGATCTAGAGGTAACATAAGTAATATCCAAAAATATAATAAAGTGTTTTGAACAGCGGAAAGCATGTGAATGCATATATGACGATATACATTCAAGGTAAACTATCGTGACAAAAACTCCATCGCTCAACACTTGTCCATCCCATCATGACTCAACTCGCACATTTAAAAACAAACATGCAGGGCTAAGTACAAGATTGCACTTAGTGGACTCATGCCAAAATAATTTCATTGAATTACTCTGCCCATTAGTATAACACGAGGGTTTTAGTAGAAATAACTCGTGAATACCAAAATACTTTATCATTTATCAAAAGATTCGCCTGGCCAGGCATTTTCTGTTTCGTATGATCCGTATCATTTACATAATTGTCCATAACTGATCTCACGCCGTAGAAGTAGGCCTCCTTCTACCGACGCCGTGATCGGTCAAGATATTGCTAACGCTCACAATCACATAGTCGGGGATTACGCATCCGACTAGGATCCACGACCGCCGATGATGTTGCTAACGGCTCACGATCATAAACCGGTGTACACGTTAACCTGGCAGAATTTCGCATCGACTAGGATCCGATATCGATTTTCATCATCGGGGAGCTACCCAACGACTGAAGTCAGTTGGCGAACCAACAGCTCATATACTTTCATAGTTGGCTTGCCCAACAATCATGATAGGATTCATACACAAAAACATAAACACTTTGGGCAGGTAATTATTTCATCAACATTTCTCAACAGAAATACTGTAAATAAATACTTTTCATTTGCATAAAGCGATAAATAAAAGGGTTTTGAATAAAGCCCACCTCGCATACACGTGTAGTCTTTAACTATGGTCTTTTCCTACGTCAATGCCTCGTCCACGTATCACCTTAACGTAAGAATTATTTTAGTACGTCGGTCGCGTTTGATGAGACGAATCACGATCTATAACGTTCTACGATCAAATAAAGGTCGACGTCGGACTTATTTCGACGTTTCTAATCGATTGATGTCGATTATGAAATTTCTCAACATATAAAGGGTATTCTATCTTTTTAGTATATAATGTACGTTTTAATGTACTTACGTAACGTAAGTAGCATTGTTACTAAATGTACTACGTCACATTGATCACGCATTATCGAATTGCGTGCCCGTTGACCTTGGTCAACGATTTTGGTCAACTATTTTGACCAAGTCAACCAAAAGTCAACAATTTTGACTTTGGTCAACAAAAAGTCAACATTTTGACTTTTTCAACTATTTATGAAATTCTTATCATTTTATGTGCAATTCTTGTTCCAAAAATTCCTATAAAATCATACTATGTCTAAAACATCATTTTAGATCATATTATGTAATTATTCTTGATAAAATAAATTTATAACATTAATACACATATTATAATGTTTTCGGTCATTATAATTTAAATAGCTTAGACTTGTGCAAAAATTCCTATAAATTCACATGTCACACTATTTTATCATGTGATTAATAATATGTAATTACCTTAGTCGAATAAAATTTATACACCTTAGTATTATACACCAATGTTTTCGGTTCTCATAAATAACCCAACAAATGATTTTTAAAAATTCCAATAAATTCATATAACAATTATTCACCCTCAACTATGCTTACTATAACATAATTGTTATTTATTATGAACTATTGAATTTAATTTACCTAAGTCATGTTTGAAAATTTCAACTTAGGTCCAAATAATATTTATAAATTTCAATAAATTCTCACAACCATATATTATGAATCTACACACTTAATATGCTATTATATCACTTAAATATGAATTATATCACAACACTATAACATATACATATATTTTCGGTATTCATTAAAAGATAAGCTATAGTTTTCCAAAAATTCTACATAAATTCATATAAGCATAATTAATACCCTAGATTATTATTTCATACTCAAATCAACAATTAAAAATCATAATCAACAACATATAGTACCCCTAAGTTTTCGGTCCAAACATTAAATTTAATAGCATGCTTAATTTCATGATATAATTAATATACATGCTTAATAACATAGTAATAACATAATATCTAAACATTTAAACATATGTTCTAAAATTTTCGAAAATTTCATATATAAACTAAGATCATAACTTAAAACTTAACTGACGAAATTCGAAAATTTAAGCATGTATCTAAGCTAGGACTTAATTCTAACCTTTTAATCGGACGGATTTTGATCGCAAGATTTAATTGATCTAAGTTTGGGATTAAAATTGATGAACACTCTCCAATTTTTTTGGCAAGGTTTCGGTGGTTTGGGGTTCCAAATGGGAGAATGGATGAGCTTAAGTTATATTTATAAAGTGGTGCAAGTTGTAGCATAATAATTACATGAAAAATATCTTGTACACCTTTGCCATTTTTTTCAACAAATTCGGTCACCACTTGTAGGAAATGGACAAGAATTAAATCTTATCCTACAACTCACCATTAGGTCATATTATCCTTTAATTAAATACATTGTACCATAATTTAATTAAAATCAACATATTATAAGTTATGTTGTGTGTGTGTCGACACCTTAGTACTTTAGGATAGATTTTTATATTTTATTCTTGTATTATATACTTTATTATATTATATTATATTATATTATATTATATTATATTATATTATATTATATCATAAATAAATAAATTGTATCAATTATCAAGAATTAACAAAATTTATCACATTATACATACATTATGTAGTTCTCGAAAATTGCTTAGTGTTAGGATGAATTTTATTTATTCTCCTATTATATTTTACATTATTATCCTATTATAAAGTATCTTTTGAAAAGTCAAATATTTCAACTCCACACATGGCATTAATATATAGTATGAATTTAATGAATTTTCAACCTTTTATTCCAACATTTCGCTCCTTCATTAAATGAGCCATGGAAGCTTTGTTTTATTAGCTAATTAATACTACTTTACACCTAATACAAGATAGGATACAACTCATCACTCTCATTAATTGTTGGATGATATTCAATACATAAAATCATACTAAAAACCCCAAATTTTCGTCCATTTTATGCAAGTGTGCTCTCACACTTGTGCAAATTGTATTACACCTCATTTTGTTCTTAATGATGACATAATAATATAATAATTATCATATATCATTAATTGATTAAGAATAAAAATTAAATTACACTTAGGAAACCCTAATTTTCGAAAATTACTAAGGTATTCCCAAACATTTTATTTCCTTGTACAAAATAGCTACTACATAGTTATGTGACATATTATATGCCTTAGATAATAAATTTAATCATAGAAAAGTATTTAAAATAATTTAGATTTCAAAAACCCTAATTTCGAAATATAATATTTCGAAAATCTCAAAATATGGTACATTCTATTCTTTAAATTTTCTAGCATTATTTAATGATAAATAATGCTCTTATATAATAATATAATTATAGGAATTTGAATTTTATAATTTCGAGATCATATGCTAAAGTTATCGCATTATCTCTAAACGTAGACGTTTGAAACGTCTCTAAATTCTCATAGTTTGATTATCTCTAAAATGTTCAAAATAAAGTTTGTTACAACTTTATTTATTCCTATAATAATAGGAATTTCGAAATTAAGCTTAACTGCTTAATAATACTGTAAGACGTAAATGTCGAATTTATTCGACGTTAGCAAATTACGTTCGAAGGAATATTGAAAATTATATTCCTTAATTCACTAAGCCTCAGTGAATCTCATACAGAAATTATCCAATTATGCTCGGTCAAAGTCAAGAGTTGACTAATTAAGATTTTAATTATTGATTTAATAATACTAATTACTGAATTTATTATCGTAATTCAGTATTAAAATTACGGGATATTACATCAGTAGAGCAATAATCAGTGAGGTTTTGGGATTTAATCAAAACACTAAGTTAAGACTGAATTTTCCCAATGGTGGTTTACCCGTTCTTCGTCATTGTTTCATGTCTTGTTGGTGGATATTTGTCATCTCGGACTCATTTGTGTTTGCTTCGTGATATTTGTAGGAAACGGCTTGAAAAAGGGATTAAACATAATTGACAAGCACAGATTTTCAATGGACAATGACGAAAACATTTAAGCATGAAAATTACATCAAGTTGAATTACATTGTTCGTGGTTTGCAATCGATTCGTTGAAATACCTTCCTATGAGCGAGAGCAAAGGCAGGGTTTCGATTGAGAGAAGTTGTTTAAACCTTTCGATTTGTGTTGCTGTATGTGATTGATCGATATACACGAGGGGAGAACCCCAATACCTTAGACCTTTAATCTTCTCAAGTTACCTATGAAGTTGCTTGTAGAATCTATTCGATTTTGTTTACCTTTGTTGATTTGTCTTTTATATTCTTTGACAAACAAAGTTTGGATGTTAGAATGTTTAGAAGTTATTTTTGTTTTAAGTGTTGACACAAGATACATTCCCTGTTAAATCTTCATCAAGAATTCGACTGGATTAATCTTACCATGTTATAGGGATCTCGTACGATTGCGAATAAGCTTAGGTACACGCAATCAGGTTGGAATATGAGCCGTTGGAGTACTGTGGTTGAGGCCAGCGTATGGAGCCGTTGTGGTGCTCTGTCTCCTCTAATCAAGAGAAGCTGATCATCAGTCGTCTAAGCCTAGGGCCTTTAAGTTGTTGCCAAGCACTTTGTTGCAGTCGGAGTCAACTAATCCCATCAGGGTCGGCCCTCATGTTTAAATATTGGGGCAATGGTCTAAGGCCCCAATTTTTTTTAAAAAGCCCATTATTAATAGTATACCATAACACTATCCATCTAAACAAAAATTAAGCATCATAGCCAACACGCCAGAAACACCAATGGAACCCTCTCATTACTTCGCTCTACCTCTTGGCTCTCATCTCCACGAGTCTGCGACTCTTCACTCTACCTATCGCTCTCACACAACACGATTCAATTCAGGCTTTTTTTTGTTTCGATCTATAATTTTTTTCCCATAGTGTACAAAGTTAAAGGTTTGCTTTCTATTTCAATAACTTTTTAAAATATTGAATGCTTCTGATTTTATTGAATTTGTGCTAATTTTTAAGAAATAATTATCTTTGATTATGTATTATTGATAAGTGATTTTTGTGTATAATATGCAGCCAAGAAAATATGCATCTAAAAGTAAAAAAATGAACAAAAATAAATAAAATTGATGAGGTGATTCAAACTCAAAGAGGTGCTCTTCATAAGTTTCTTATGTCTAATTCTAGTTTTTGGTGAAAGAAGTTGATGTGATTGATAATGAATAAGTTGCTGCTTTGAATGAAGTAGTTGATGTTATTGAGAATGAAATTGAAGTTTTGAATAAAGAAACTGATGCAACTAAGAATAAGAATGATGCTTTGAATGAAGAAATTGAAATTTATTAGGAATGAGAATACTCATATAAATATATTTGATCCAAGAACTGTTGGAAATCACGTGTATATATATATATATATATATATATATATATATATATATATATATATGTGTGGTCAAGTTGTCGAAGCTACTTTGATCAAGATTTTGAGTGACGTAACGTTTAATGTTGTGAAATTAAGCGGCATAGGATCGATCTACGTTTTGAGTAGATGATCGTGGTGTATTCACATTCTCAAATCCGATTTTCGATGAGTGAGAAATAATGGATCAAAGTTGGTCACTTAAACTTGGAGTTATGTACTTAAGGGGATAAGCATGGATTAATTAATCCTTATCCCATATTGATTAATGTATCTTCATTAATTGTCTATATAAGTGGTTCATTGAACACTTAGTATAATTATGTGTACAAGTGATGGGCTGGAAAGCCCACGCACGCTGTCGGGCCCGGGCCCAGATCCAGGCCTGCCCGGTTCCGGTTCCGATTCCGTGGATCTTGGTCTTTGGGCTTGTTTCGTGGGCCTGGTTCCGTAGCCCATTGCCCGTATATTTTGGATCAATGTTTGATCGAGCCCAAAGATGGAGTTGGTCCGAGGCCCAACTCGTGTGACCCAATCCGTTGGGCCTGTTGTACACTTGAAGAGACGTTCGGATCGCCCAATGAACTGGACCTTTTCGTTGTCCATATTCGCCGTGAATCGCCGATAACGTTCGACATGATGGCTTTGCGGGAAACGTGGGTGTAACTCCCACCTTGTCTCCAGAAACCGTCGTGTAACCCCCTCTGCACTCAATGGGCGACATAACTTCGTAACACCCGACATCAATGCGAGTGTTGACTCCAACATGCTCCCCATGAGGGGGACGACGCCTATAAATAGGACATGTTTCCCAGCATAAGCCACCTACTGTCAACCTGCGTACCAGCATACTCTCTGCATTCTTAGCTCGTGTCCAAGTTCTGTCATCGCCTCCGTCCAGTTCGTCCGAGCTCGTTGGTCTGCGGTGCTGCCACCTTCGAGACGCTGCTGTTTTATCTTTGAGGAAGATATGCCAGAACCGAGAGCACTACCGAGGCGTATCTCGTCTTACGAAAAGAGGACTCATCGACTCGGCACTAGTATACGGTTATTGTATTTACTTTTGTTTCAATTTTTTTTTGTTTGATCTCCTACTTTTCTGTTTTCGAGTTGTAATATGCCCAGTAAGTTCTGTACTATTTGTACACCTTTTCCAACAATCGCAAGAAGAGATATACTTGCCACAAAGAGTTCAGACTTTTAATTAACTTAAAACTTTCGAAACTAATACCTTTGCTTTGAGATGTCGACTATACTTGCCACTGACACCGCCTCCACCGCCCGCCACTTGTCTCTTCTTCGCTGCCGCCATTCGCACAATGGCTATGGCCATGTTTGGTTTGATGCCTTCGGGGTCAACCATTGGACCATTTGGGTAGACTGTTGGTTCCACTTTTAGTGGTTCCATTGGCTCGACGACTGCACTCTTCAGTGGGTCGACTGTTGGATCCATGGGATCTAACACTTGTGGTTCTCATACGAGCTCCATGTTTCAACACACTTCAAGTGGTGCTGGTGGATCCGGTTTTGGATCGATCTCGGTGCTTGTTCATACCGCAAGGATGATGCCGCCCGCCGAGAAGCTGTCGAAGTTCGGAGGATCCGACTTCAAGAGATGGCAACAAAAGATGTTGTTCTACCTCACGACGTTGGGCTTCGCTAATTTCTTGGTGGAAGATGAGCCTACCGTTTCGGGGGCTGAAGTGACGGACTTTCACGTTCGAGCAGCATATGACAACTGGTGCACTGGCGACTATCTTTGTAAAAACTTTATACTTGGTAGTTTAGAAGATAGCTTGTATAGTGTATATGTTGCTATAACGACATCCAAATGTATGTGGGATGCGTTAGAAAAGAAGTATCGTAGTGATGATGCAGGTACAAAGAAGTTCATTATAACCAAATATTTGGACTACAAGATGGTCGATTCTCGACCAATCATGGACCAAGTGCAAGAGTTTCAGCTCATTGTACACGAGGTTCAAGCCGAAGGACACTATTTCGGACAACTTTGTCGTCGCTACAGTGATTGAGAAGTTACCCCCGGGGTAGAGAGACTTCAAGGTCTACCTTAAGCACAAGCGAAAGGATATGACGCTTGAAGACTTGATCGTCAAACTACGCATTGAGTCTGACGTGAAGAAGCAAGATCTAAAAGCGAAAGGCTTGCTCGATGCGAAGGCCAACCTGTTGGAGAAAGGCGGTCCCTTCAACAAACGTGTTCGTCCCAATATCAAAGACAAAGGTAAAGGGAAGGTGGTTGCCCGTAAGTTTGACGGGGACTGTTACAATTGTGGCAAGCATGGCCACACGATGAAGGACTACCATCAACCTAAGAAGAAGAAGGCTAAGCAAGTTGCCAATGTTGTCGAGAAAGACTTCGACAAATGGGAAAAGGATGACTTGGCTGCTGTGGTGACCGAAGAAGTCAACAACGTCGAGAATCAAGGTGGATAGTTCATCGACACTAGCGCAACTGCGTACGTCTGCGCCGACAAGAGGCGTTTCTCCACCTACACGCCTGTTGATGAGAGGAAGCTCAACATGGGGAACCAAGCTTCATCCGAGGTTACCGGAGTTGGTGACGTGGTGTTCAAGATATCATCCGACATTGAGATCACGTTGAAGGATGTGCTGCATGTCCCAGACATTCGCAAGAACTTAGTGTCGGGCTCTATTCTAGCTAATAAGGGTTTTAGACTAGTTTTTGAGTCGGACAAGTTTGTCTTGACTAAGTTTGCAAAGTTCCTTGGTAGGGGTTATCTCACCGGGGGTCTTTTCAAACTAAATGTAATGGCTGTGCGCCGTGTACCTAAAGTTGTGATGAATGAAAATGCATCTACTTCGTCTTACTTGACTGAGTGCTCTGATTTATGGCGTTGTAGATTAGGACATGCTAATCTAAATGCAATAAAAATATTAGTAAATTTAGGTTTACTAAAGTTAAATGAGTAAATACACAAATGAAATGTGAGGTTTGTGTGGAAACCAAAATGGCTAAGTTACCGTTTCATTCGGTAGAGCGGAGCACTAAACCTCTAGAACTGATTCACACTGACGTGTGTGATTTAAAATTTGTACAAACTAGAGGTGGTAAAAAGTACTTCATCACGTTTATTGATAACTGTACACGATACTGTTATCTTTACCTTCTAAGAAGTAAAGACGAGGCTATTAAAACTTTTAAAAACTTCAAGAACGAAGCCGATAATCAACTAAGCTGTCGAATTAAGATTGTTCGAAGTGATAGAATGGGAGAATATGTAGCTCCGCTTGATGCATTACGCAACGAAAATGGTATAATACATCAAACGATAGCTCCTTATTCACCTCAGTCTAATGACGTTGCTGAACGTAAAAATCGAAAATAGTACTTAGCATATTAATAATATGAGGACTTTTATAGAAACAAGTACGATAAACTCACAAATCAAGCAAATACGCTTGCCAGCCTCTAGGCTCCAAGAACTTCCAATAAATTGATAAATCCAAAAAAACCCTAATAAACATATTTATAGTTTTCCCTCTTATCTAGAAATAGAAAACCTAATCAACTCAGAATAGAAATAGAAATCCTAATTAATAACAATTAATTAAAACTAAATATAAATATCGACCCACGAAGGTGGACTCAGGCCCGAATCCGACGACGATAAACCAGCAAGGGCCGAGGCCCAGCAGCCTCATCCACACGTTGATCCTCACCTCTACTCGCTATCAACTCCATTCCTTCAAAACAACCTTGTCCTCAAGGTTGAAGTCGAAACCGCCGTCGAAACTCACTCACCCCACCCAAGTCGCATCATCCTCTGTCGCCAACCCATTTTACCAACACCGATCTTCCTCCCGCCCCTCCTCTCGTGACATTACGCGTAGCGATATTTCCTCGGGCTCAAACACCGTGATCGAATTTCAGGAGGAGGTAGTTCCCGCTCCACCGGATGGTCTCCCACAACACGACGCCTTGGCGTGATACATGAAAAGCGGATGGATCGACGACCTACCGGAAGCACAAGGCGATATGCTCTTGGTCCAACACGCCTTCCACTAAAATGGTCCATAAAATTTTGCGACAACTTATGATGCAATCTGTTTACGTAAGGATGTCTAGGAATGGTCGTACTTTCAAAAGACCTTATCCCCACACGAAACTCCAACTCCCTACGGTGCTTATTCGCTGTTTCACCATCTTCTCGGGCGACTTCCAAATTGTAATGAAAGACGCTGCAATAAATTGTCCCGATCGCCCAACAAATCGACCACTGCAAAGAACCTTACACTCTCGGTAGAATCTTTGGATTGAAGGCGGCTCTCCCATAAACTACCTCAAAGGGAGTCATCTTGGCGGCGGTCTGGAAGGAAGTGTTGTACCAATATTCTGCCCATGCTAACCACCGAATCCATTGCTTGGGTTGTTCGCACGTAAAACATCGCAAATAAGTCTCCACTACCCTGTTCAGGGCCTCAGTTTGTCCGTCGATCTCCGGATGATAAGCTGAGCTAAACTTCAAAGATGTTCCCGACTTGGCGAACAACTCCTTCCAAAATGTACTCATAAAAATCGAATCTCGATCGCTAACGATTGAGCGCGGAACCCCATGCAGACGGACTATCTCCCTCGTAAATGCCTCTGCAACTGAACGAGCTGAAATTGGTGGCTTCAAAGCAATGAAGTGTCCATACTTTGAGAGTCGATCCGCCACTACTAAAATGGAAGAGTGCCCCCTTGACTTTGGCAAACATGTAATGAAATCCATGGATATATCCTCCCACACTAACTCGGGAATTGGCGAGAGGTTTAAATAATCCCACGGAGTGGCGTCGATACTTTGCTTTCGGCGGACCAAGCATTGAGCCACATATTTTGCACTTCCAAACATCCCTCCAATAAACATTAGTTGCCAACCGCCTGTAAGTGCAAAAAGCTCCCCCATGGCCACCCGCAGGAGTGTCGTGAAACTCCGTATTAAGCGTGGTATCCACCCGACCCCACCGGCAACACTAATCTCCCTTTGAAATACAAACACCCTCCAACGCCTCGAATCCGGACGACTGCTCGGACTTGCCTCGGCGTGGTGATGATGTCGCGTAAAAGGCATCCTGTTGTTTCTCCACTCGGACATCTTCTAATCCCAACCATTCTGGCATGCTCACCGCCGCTAACTCCAACTCCTCACCCCGACGAGACAAAGCATCTGCAGCTGCATTTGAGGCTCCAGTCTTATATTCAATTGAAAAGTCGTACCCCAGAAGCTTCGCTACCCATAGCTGTTGTGATGGGGTCACGATCTTCTGAGTTAACAGGTGCTTCAAACTCCGGTGATCCGTCCTCACTACGAACTTCCGGCCGATCAAATATGGCCTCCAATGCTGAACTGCGAGGGCCAATCCCATCATCTCGCTCATATGCAGACTTAGTAAGAGTCCGATCAGCCATAGATTTACTAAAGTACACCACTGGTCGCCGATCCTGCATCAAAACCGCTCCAATGCCGACCCCTGATGCGTCGCACTCCACCACAAATGGCCGGTCAAACTGAGGCATGGCGAGGACTGGGGCTTCGGTCAATGCTTTCTTAAGGCGAAAGAAAGCATCTTCTGCCTCTGGGGGCCACTCGAACACGACCGGAGCTACCTTCTTTAGTAACATCGTCAACGGTCTCGCTATCAACCCATATTCTCGCACGAATCTCCGATAATACCCTGTCAATCCTGTGAATCCCTAACTTCTTATCGACTTGGGACGTGGCCAATCTAAGATCGCGCCGCCTTACTAGGATCCATCGCTACCCCTGCTGTTGAAATGATGTGTCCCAAGTACTCCACCTGTAAACACCCAAAAGCACACTTCTTAAAGTTTGCCTTGTAATGATGGTCCCACAGCAACTGCAGAGCTTGTGACAAATGAGCACGGTGATCCTCCCAAGTCTTGCTATACACTAGAATATCGTCGAAGAAAACCAAAATGAATTTGCGCAAGAAGGGACGGAACAAGTCGTTCATTGCTGACTGAAAAGTAGCCGGCGCGTTGGTTAGACCAAAAGGCATAACCAGAAACTTGTAGTGCCCGTTGTGGGTTCGGAAAGCTGTCTTATGGATATCTGGACCTACCAACCTTATCTGATGGTACCCTGCTCGTAAGCCAATCTTCAAGAACACCACTGCCCCTGACAACTCGTCCAACATCTCCTGGATTACCGGAATAGGGTACTTGTCTAGAACAGTCACTTTATTCAATTCTCTGTAATCCACACAAAACCGCCAACTCTCATCTTTCTTTTTAACTAGCAACACTGGACTCGAGAAGGGACTGGAACTAGGCGGAATGATTCCAGCCGTGAGCATGTCGTTCACCAATTTTTCGATCTCGTCTTTCTGCAGATGACCATATCGATATGGTCTTACCGAAACTGGCTGGGAACTAGGCAACAACTCGATGCGGTGGTCAACAGAACGTTGTGGTGGCAGCCCTGTTGGATCGCCAAAGACCTCTGAGAAATTTTCTAATATCTCCTTCACGCGCCCCTGCTCTGCACCAGTCAGCTTTACTGCTTTTGTATCAACCACTACAGCCCATAATTGGGCGTCTCTGGTGCGCACCAGTGCGCGTAACCCCACCGGGCTACGGCTAATTGTTGGGTCACCTCTCAACTCAATCTTCTGCCCATCTCATTTGAACGACATCGACATGCGCTCCCAGTTAATACTCACATCTCCCGAGTGGCCAACCAAGCTACCCCCAGTATCACATCGACACCTCCAAACGTGAATATCGGTAATCATGGTTACCTCGCATCCTGCTAATGTCACGACTAGCCCACGGCACATCCCAGCCGATTTACGGCGATGACCGTCACCCAATTGAATTCCAAATTTAAGCGGGTTGTCGGTGAAGGCTGCGATAGTGGTGAGAGAGAGGATATAGAATTGTGGCTTGCGCCACTATCTATGAAACGGTTACGTGCATCCTTGAAGAACTCCGTGCATTCGCATCGTTCCGGAATGAAATCCACGCCATTGAGAATACTGGTAAAGCCCCCCGCCTTCTTCCGGCTCATCGGTAATCTCTATCACTTCTCCATGGTGTGGGGTCAAAGTACTCATGGTTTTGCAAGTCGACCTCCTCCCCGGGCTCAACAGTCAACACCCGTAGCTCACGCATATGACAGACTCTCCCATGCCCCGGCGTGTACGTTTTTCGACACTTGAAGCATAATCCCTTTGCCCTTAAGTCCGAGATCTCGTTGGATGTTAATCTAGTGAACATTGACCTCGCTGTAGACTGCGCCGAGGCTGCCGGTGTAGCAGCTGAGTTTCTGTCTGCCGGTCGCGTTACTCGGCTAGTTACTCCCACCCCAGATGGTCCGGTGACAATGCTCGTTTGGCCGCTGTACGTCTGAGTGTACCCCACAGGTCGCTGCCCGGAACTTCCAGCAGTTTTGATTTGTCTCTCCCCTGCCTGCCATGCTAAATTCTCCTCCACATCCCGCGCGAGTTCCATTGCTGATTCCAAATCTTGTGGCCGAAGCATTCGCAGGGAATTGCTAATGGCTATTTTCAATCCCGACATGAAGTAACCCAAATAATGGGCGTCGGTTAAACCCGAAACTTGTCCCGCGAGCTGTATGAAGACATTCACGTATTCCTCAACCGTCCCCGTCTAACGAACTCTTGCCAACCTCTCGTACGGGCTTCCCTTAAATCGGGAGTCGAATCTCGCCACCAGGGAATGCGAGAATTCGCTCCAATCGATATTGGGTTTCAAATTGCAGACCATGTAACCCAATGCGATGCAAGACCGTCCATCGCCACCATGGCGGCGCCACCGAATTCTCGGTGTGCCATGTAATTCGAATTGCTGGTTGGCGCGAGCCACCCAAGCAATCGGATCTATCCCGTCAAACGCAGTAATCGCGGTAGCGAGCGAGCAGCTGCCGATGAATAGCGACCAGCGCGAGTTCTGTCGTCGCACCCGGCGGTGCCGAAATCGTCGGGTCTGGGGTGACCTGCGACGTGGATCTTTCTTGCGAATCGGCGGTCTCGCTCGGCAGTCCTCCAGGTCCCAAAATCGCTCGGGTTAGAGCAGCCAGCGTGGTAGACATCTCCTGCAATTTGGTGTTATTATCCGTCACCCCCAGTTTCAATTCCCGCATCTGATTTGTGTTCTCCGTGACCTGGCGCAGCATATTAGCCTGGTCAGACTCCAATTTCTCCAATCTCTCGGTTGTGGATCGCGTCGTCGATATCTCGGCGGATTGGGTTCCACGTTCACCACACCAATTGATAGAAACAAGTACGATAAACTCACAAATCAAGCAAATACGCATGCCAGCCTCCAGGCTCCAAGAACTTCCAATAAATTGATAAGTCCAAAAAAACCCTAATAAACATATTTACAGTTTTCCCTCTTATCTAGAAATAGAAAACCTAATCAACTCAGAATAGAAATAGAAATCCTAATTAATAACAATTAATTAAAACTAAATATAAATATCGGCCCACGAAGGTGGACTCAGGCCCGAATCCGACGACGATAAACCAGCAAGGGCCGAGGCCCAGTAGCCTCATCCACATGTTGATCCTCACTCCTCTGCTCGCTATCGGACTTTGATTGATTTGCATATTATATTGAAACATAATGAAAAAATTAATAACAATTAATAAAGAATTACAAGTACACGTTAAGAAAGAGAAAGAACATTGGAAACTAGTTTTAGTAAGAATTATTATTGTTGTGAAATATCTTGCTACATGTAACTTGGCTTTTCATAGGGATAATGAGAAGATTTAACCAAAATAATAATGGTAGTTTTTTGGGTTTACTTAAATTAATTAAATTTTTGATTTGGCAATGCAAGAGAACTTATGACTTATCCAGAATAAAGAAATTTACTATCATTACCTTAGTCATTGACTGATATTTAAAATGAGTTGGTCTTAACATTAGCTTCTAAAATTAAAAATTATATAATTATAAAAATAAAAAAGGTTATGTTGTACTTCTAATGTAAAGCATAATGAGTTTAGTGATTATATGTGTTGATATCTCTAACCTTCAAATAATGATAAAAAATATTTTATTGAATTTCTAAGTGCGGATGATGCATCAGAATGAGCTTTTTTTAATGAAATCCAAGTTACTTTACAATCACTTAAGCTTCAGCCAAAAAGAAGTTTTTCAAAACAAAAATTGATAAAATCATATTTGTGTTCTACTATGTATCAAGAAAGGTTAAATGGGCTATCAATTTTATGTATTGAAACCGGGGTATTGCAAAAACTTGATCTTTATGATATTATTGATGATTTTGTTTCTCAAAATGTTAGAAGATCTAAATTATTTAATAATGATTTGATCCTTGCTTTTTGGTTTGGTGCATTTTATAGTTTACATTAAAGTTATGCAATCACATAAATAAAATACTTTCTGACTCGACCCCCGAAATATCAGGGCTAAACCTGGTTCCCATTGTCGATGGTGGAGTCCGAAATATTGTCCGGATAAGACTGAGAACCAGTTAAGCTTGTAAGTGGCAAAACAATGGCTTCACGAGGATAGCCAACACTAAGAGCTACCCATCATCTCTTATCTTAAGTGGTTTTTATATGAAGAATAAAGACGCTTACAAAAAAAATTGTTGAAAAATCACACGGCTCGTTTTAACTGAATTTTCTTGTGACTAGACTTAATTTTGTGGAATTAAATAACGAATGATTGATTTATATTTCGAATAGATGATCATGATATATTTATTTTTTTCAAATCCAATTTTAATGAGTGAAATAATGACTTTAAAGTTTGTCACTTGAAAGAGAAGTTGTTGATACGTGGATAAGTATTAAAGTAATTAATGCTTATGCCATATAGACTCATTATCATCAATTCATCATATATATAAGTTTTTACCGTAATGCTTGTAGTAACTATGCAAATAAGTGAGTGGGAGTTAAGTCCACAAGCATGCGCTACCGCCACCCACCTGCCTCGCCTCGATCGAGGCAGAGTGCAATGCCCGTGGTCCTCGACCATGGACTATAGACTTGAATATTGGATCTTGATCTTTAGGCTAGTATTAGGGTACAACCTTTAGGCATAATCAGTGCGTAGCATATATGTCTTTTAAGGCCGCCAAGTTCTCAGGGTCCCATTCGAGTAACCCAATCTGTTGGACCCGTTCGTGCATGTGGGGAAAACCATTGGTCTTCACAACTCGAGGCATAACAGCTTGTGTTGAAGAGTCATGGATATAGGCGTTGTATAGAGTAACTCGCAAGCACCGCGTAGGAGCTCCCTACAACGACTAGGTAATAGCCCGACGTTGATGATATCTGGGGAAGGCGTGTGTAACCGTCGTGTTAGCACTTATAAGAGCCCGCAGTAATGGCATGCAGTTATGAGGGCATTGACTCTAGTAGGCTCCCCATGTAGTAGAGTGCAGAGCCGCCTCTGAGGGTAGGCAACCTTGGGCGATCGCCCAGGGCCCATCATCTCAGGGGGCCCAAATTTTTTTATATTTATATATATATATATGACTTCAAAAAATTAATTTTGTTTATAGATTTAAGTTCATTTGGGCTTAAAACATTTTTAAATTGGGCCTAAAATAAACTCAAGTTTAATTTACATCCTCTATATATATATGCTTGTTCAGGAGAAGAAAATGTGTGAGATTTATAAAAAAAATATGGGGGGCCTGTATTTTTTATTTTATAATAATATAAGGGGGGCCTTGTATTTTTTATTTTGCCTAGGGCCCATAAAATATCAGGAACGGGGCTGGTAGAGTGTGCCTATAAAGCTTTGTCCTTACCTCGTTCATGATCATCTTTGGAGACGACATGCATGTACTTAGAGCACTACCGAGGCATATCACGCCTTGAGGAGAGATGACTCTTCGGCTCGATTGTTCACATTGAGTTTGTTTCTATTTGTAATTTCGATTCGATTTATTTCCTTTATCTCCAACACGTTTATCTCGACTTGTAAACAAACAAGTGTTCATGATTCTACAAGTATTTCTACTTCATATGTACGATTAAAAGGAATTATCTGGCTTTCTTTTAGTCACATTGACATTCTACTCTTAGAACATACAAAAGTTGGAAAATAAAAATAATTAAGAGCTACATGTTTAAGGCACATGGTGTTTGTGAATTGCAATTTCAGCTCGAAGTTTTAGGTCGTTTAGTTTCACGACTTTACACTAAAAATATGAATAAGAAATGATTGAATTTGTCCCCTAGGGACAGCCCAATGGTTAAGGTGGGTTCCTGTGGCCGATAGGTCACAGGTTCGAACCCCACCAAACGCATCTATGGGTTTGAGCTGTCATACCTGGTTTTCCAAGAGTGGTTTACCCATCTGTGTGGTTTGCGGGCTATCATGCAGGACGTGGGGTTTACCCTTGCGTCTAAGGTAGCGGTGCGGGTTCCCCATGATATCAAAAAAGAAATGATTGAATCTTTGTAGAATATGCAAATATTAACGAAATGATTTCATTTATCTTTGATTAGTAATTGTTTCTTTTAAATTAAGAGATTAAATACTTTGAAATATTATTCTCTAAACATACGAATTAATATGTTCAAAATGTAATTATAAAAAGCATTATTGTAAGAATAAAGTGATAAATCTAGTATATGTTAGTATGCAAGATTTATGTAAAGCAGTAAAGAACACCAAGGCTTTTACGTGATTCGATCGTTAATGAGATCTACGTCCACGGAGGAGTGATTCCTCAATACTTTCACTATGATTTGATTACGGTGAGTGTAGCTAAAGTTCTTAGTAATCAACAAGTTGCTAACCCTTCTACCTTGATCTAACTCCTATTTATACATATCGAGGGCTCTACATGAGGCCGATCCTCCCATGTAGGGACTCTTAGCCTTACGTATGTAGGATCTGTTCTCTTGCCCATAGGGACTCTTAGCCTTCGCACCATAGGGACTCTTAGCGCCCGCTGATTAGGGTTTGGAGGTCGCTTAGGGTTGGGGGATGGGCCTTTGGCATAACCGTGGGCTACTATTAAAGTCGGGCCCAACTCGTTTGGGCTGTTTGGGCTGTCGGTGGGCCAGTGGTTGGGTCATATCCCATCATAGCCCCCAAATAGTCGAGCAATGACCCGTGCCGAGGTGAGGTGAAGAATGCGCATTGCCGAGGTAGGATGTTGCTCGGTGATGTTGTTCTCGAAGGTTTCTCGATCTCTTTGGTGTCGATTTGATCGGTTGGTGGATTGAACCGAGGTAGAGCGGTTTGGCGTTGGGCATCGCGCTTGTTGGGGACCGAGTGGAGTTACTGTCGTTTGACAAAGATGTCTTTGCAAAAGGAAGTCAGTCCACGGATAGCGACCCCTGTATAGGTTACATCGAGGTCTATCCGGGCGGCACCGCTCTTACGGAGGATGCCGAGGTCCGACACAGTGGCGATCTGGATAGAGATATCATGCTAGATGATACCGAGGTCCGTTCGAGTGACACCGCCCTTCAGGGATCTTGGGGTGTGGCTGGCGGCGCCGACTTACGGAGGACGCCGAGGTCCGAGTTGGATGGAGATGTTCTTGTAGGGGACGATGTCCGTTGGTAGGACGCCGAGGTCCGACCTAAGTGGCACCGCCTATTGGAGAAAAGCCGAGGTCCGACCTAAGTGGCGCCGTCCTTTTGAGGACGTCGAGGTCCGACCTGAGGCGCCCCCCTTTTTGGATGTGGAAGCGGACGAGGTCCGAGGTCCGAGCCGTCTGAGGTCAACGTAATCATCACACGATCAGACTGGCGGTCTGTCTTACCGTAGAGTACGTCATACGCGCCAGGCGACAGTTGGGTGCTCGAACCGCATGCGCGCGTCAACTCCACATCCAATCGCGGGTAGGTGATCGCTCCCTTTTTCACACATAAAAGGCGTATATAGAAGGTAAGTCGAGTATCGTATCCACGTGGATTGTATCACGAAAACACGAAGCTAGCTCAGCGATAATTCATCATTATTGACACGAAATCGGGTGATGATATAATGAGGGCTTGGAAATTAATCCAAAGCGAGATGTAACCATGCGAAATATAAATAAAGCAATAAAATCACGGATGTTAAAAATAGATAAGAACGACTAACCCTAGGGATGTATTAATCCTATCCACAACGTATGTTTATCCTGTTCCTATTAACCATTTTAATCCAGACAAGATGGAAGATCACAAATATAACCAACAACTTCAATTCGACAATTGCGGCAGTAGATTACGAGTTTTCCCTACCATTCTAGGTGAAAACAAGTAACTCCAAAAGGATCACTAAGAATATGCTTCCTACGAATATCCTATCTCAGCTACGACTCAAGGCTTATTCGTATCATGCATTCGAAATCGATTGACAATTAATACAATTACGTAATTAACCAACAACTAGATATGCATCAAGATTGATCAGAAATTAACACATATAAATAAGCACCAAGAATCATGAATCAATGCCTGGAAGGTAAATAGCGATAACAGAAATCACAACATATAGGATCGGATCATGCAAACCCTAGGATTAGAACGGAAATCTAGCCAGACATAATAAACGGAATAAAATATGATTTAACCATAAAAACGGAAAATAAATATATAAAACCCGTGATAAAGCGTTGGATGAACAATGGTTGGTCTTGAATCCAATCCCAAGCGAAAGAACGGAGAACAACGGAAAACGATCGGACAAAACGTTCCGATCGATAACAAATCGAAGAACTAAACTAAAACGATGCAAGAATTAAATCTAGAACTTAACGGAAGCGAAAGAAAGACAAAAATCTGAGGAAAACTGAAATAAACTGTTATGGGGCGTGTCTGGGGCTTAGGAGGCGCGAGGGGGGCGATCCCCTATTTATAGAAAAGGGTGGAAACCCTAATTTCTCTCCTGTCGCGCCGCCTCGCGACCATAGCTAGCGATCACTAGCTCGGTCGCGAGGAATAACTTATGCACGCGTTCTCTCGCTCGCGGTCTCTGCTCTCGCTCGCCAAGGTGGCCTCGCGACCATAGCTAGCGGTCGCTAGCAATGGCCGCGAGAAATCGTCTGAGAACTTCTACCGGGCGTGTTAGCTCGCACCCGCCGACTCACGGCCGCTCTCTCTCGGGCTCATTGGCACTGGCGGCGATCTAGCGATCATTGGGTGAGTCGCTAGAAACTGGTAATTGCAATTTGGCTCGTCTTCGTTCCTTGCTTCGATTATCAACATACAAACCTACAAAACGTCAAAGGAACACCCAAGAGCAGTATCTTCTAGAAATAGATGAAACATTAAGAATCGATACATAAATGCACATTAAATGATCTAAACTCATCTTTAAATATCAACAATAAACGTGTAAAATGCGCGTTTATCAGTAGGCACGTGTAAAAGTTGAAACGGCAGTTTTTAGGCGCCATTTGTCCTATAAATAGGCCCCAATGAGGCAACTGTTCACTTTCCCCTTCGACGCTTTGTTTCAGAGAATACATTCGCAGAAATTTCCCAATTTTTTTCAAACTTGTTGAAGATGCCCGATATCTCGCCCAAAAAGTAAGTATGTATTCTTCGTCTTCTCCTTCGTCTTCTCGCTCTTGAAATTCTGGTTCTGCCTCGGTCTCTGGCCGTTCACTTCCCTCCCCCCCCGATAGTTCCACCGATATCAAAGATTACATGTGTTATAATCTTTTGGGTAAGTCTATAAGAGTTAGTGCTAGGGTTCCGCCGGTATCATCAGTGTGGGATGGATGCCGGGTGGGATTAGCGAGGTCGAGTTTGACAGTGGCGGAGCTTTTTGAAAAGTTGAAGGAATACCGGATCCCGGAGGAGGCGTGGTGGTGCCTGCCGCGGTCTGATGATAAGGCTATGGCCCCTCCGGAGGGTTTTATTACCGTGTATGTAGACGCCCTGAGAGTTGGGCTTAGGTTTCCCTTGGTCCCAATTTTCCTTAGGATCCAAGACTATTTCCAGATCCCCATATGTCAGCTGACCTCGAATTCCATTAGGTAGGTGGTGGGGTTAGGGCTCGCTTGCCATGGCATTGCCGATGAATTATCCTTCGAGGTTTTGATGAGCTTTTTTAGTGTCAAAACCATAGGAGGAGTGTATTATTTGTCTCCTCGGCTGAAGTTTAAGGTAGCGGCCCCCTCGAAGGTGTCCCATTGGCAAAATAAGTATTTCTTCTTGCGGGCGATGGGCATCCGAGGTGCAGTGGGAACCTCGGTAAGATGATGGACATGAAAGTCGAGCCCCAGGCTATATGGAGAAAGAGCTTAACAACCTTGGTGAGATTTTGTCCATCAATTTTACCGAGGATGACCTGAAGAACGCCGGGCTGAGTGTTTATAGGTCGGAGGCGTCGGGATCGGGGGCTGAGCGGGGTGAGGCATCCCATCTTCTTACTCCTTATAAGTCTGATTTTCTTTGTGCTAAGCGACTTTTTACGTCATGCAGTGAAGCTAACGGAGCAAGAGCAGGGCTCACGATCACCGAGCCAGGCACCTCCAAAGAAGAAGGCGAGACGGGCTGAGGTTGCCAAGCCCCGGAAGAAGGTTGACAACATTAGTCAACTGATGGTGGGGCCGCTGCCGGGGTTGAGCCCGGCTCCGGAGACGCAGCCTCAGGCCCACCTCGAGTACGAGGTGCCGCCCTCTAGCTCGGTCGCACCCCTCCCCGAGGTATAAAGTTCTTCCACATCTGGCTTTATCCGCTCTGCGATCTGTAACGTGCTGGATCTGAGCTCTGCGATTTTTAACTTGTGTTGCTTTTTTAGGGTGCGAGCTCGGTGATGGGGGTCCTGCAACGTGCTGTCGGGGACCTGCAACTTGCCGCCGGGCTGGTCGCTGAGAGCTCAGCCCGGTATGAGGCGCTGGAGCGGGAGCTTCTGCGGCGGGTGGATCTGAGATGCCGCCGTGGCGGCTATGGCGGGAAGGCGAGGCCGCGAGGTTGCAGCGAGGCCGCCACGAAGAGGGCTTGGGCAGGAGGCCGCCCGAGAAGCTCGAAGAGGCTCGCGAGGGAGGCAGGAGGCGAGGAGCTCGCGGACGAGTGAGTGCTCGGTGGCCGATCAGGGACCCCTGCTGAGGGCCTTTACCAGCAAGCTCGTCGAGTCGGAGAGCTTCTCGGCTTTTATTACCGACCTGGCCGCCATACTTAAGCCCAAGGTGGTGTCAGACCATCTGGAGGGGTTGGCGGCCGCCATGCCTGACTTTGACAAGGTCAAGCATGGTTGGGTCGAGGTTGCCAACCGCGAGCTGAATAAGGCGTACTCCCGGGTGGTCTCCGGGGTCGAGGTCCTTCCCCGTGTTGGAAGCTTTGGCGTCCAGCTCCTCCCTTCTGACGGCGGAGGCCTTTGCCCAGTGCAAGGAGGACGAAGATCCTGAACTCCAGGAGCTTCTTGCCGAGGTGCGAGCCGAAGCCGAGGAGGAGGAGGAGGAACCGAGCTCGGAGCTTCCTTCCGAAGGGGGCCTTGCGCAGCAACAGCAGCAAGTGCAAGTGGAGGCCGGCGAGCCCGGCGTAGAGCCTGAGGTCAGTGGGCCTAATGTAATAGCTTGAATTGTCGGGGTCGATAGGACCCTGAGCCTTGTAAACATTTCCACTTATGAATAATAAAAGTTCTGACTTAAAATGTGTGTTGATCTTTTATTTTTAGCACTTTGCTTCTCAATACCTTGGACTTGATCATGAATTCTGACCAAGTGAAAGAGGTCCGGTGTCTTGGCTGAGAAGGACGAAGAGGTGTCGTTTTGGAGGGCGGTCCACGAATCGACCGAGTGTTTGCCAAGATGGACGTCAGCTCGGCGTCATCCGCCGACCTAAAGAAGAAGTTGCAAGAGTCCGACCGAGAAGTGGCCCGCCTCTTGGCTGAGAACGAGGCCCTAAAGCAAAGGATCATCTGCTTTCGAAGTCCGGGGACGAACTTATCTGCCGATGTGATCCATGGGCGTCTGATACAATGTGAGGAGCATCTCGAGGTGACGGCGGAGAAGCTGGCTCGGATCTCGAAAGAGCACGCAGAGTACGAGAAGGTAATCCACCGATCTGGTGGAACTACCATATCAGAAGCCGATGATCGAGTTCGAGCTTCTTGGCGAGGGCATGGTTTGAGGATGAGGAGGGCCCAACAAAGAAAAGTTTAAAGACTGCCTTGACTCCATCGTGAAGTACATGCAGATGTACGAGATCGTTCAGAACGAGCGATGCCCCTGACCAGCAGGCGAGTCCACAGCGGGCTCCACTGGTCCAATAATAGAAGAACCCGAGGAGGAGGGTGGCTACGCCGATCATGCCGAAGTGCTCCGGTTGATGGGCCTTGCTGAGAGGAGAGCGCCTA
This sequence comes from Salvia rosmarinus, assembly GCA_036937905.1. Classification (NCBI taxonomy): domain Eukaryota; kingdom Viridiplantae; phylum Streptophyta; class Magnoliopsida; order Lamiales; family Lamiaceae; genus Salvia; species Salvia rosmarinus. The sequence continues at coordinate 78,470,644 of CM072813.1, read as the reverse complement.
GGGGACGGTCGTCGGCAGGTGGGAAGCGCCCCAGGACTTCAGGTCGGCGTGGAAGAGCGGCAGGTCAGGGGCGAGGTCGTGATCCTGGCTCGGTGTCAAGCTCAAGGGGCCGAGGTGTGACCTCGGGTGTGGGAATGCCCCCCTCGGGTCGGAACCCGTCTGTGCCGGTTCAAAGTGCACCTGGAGTGGGCCGTGGTGGCGCCGACCTCGTTGACTGGGTGGAGGGCACTGAGTTCATCCCGGGTGTTCATCGCCGACCCGGGGATTTTGTCTCGAACTGGTGTAGCTTCAGCCAGACTTGGCGAGGTGGAGCTCGGAAGCCCGAATGAGTTGTATATAGCTTAGGACTTTGTATTTAGTCGTAAATGTATTTAGGCTGTGTGCAAGTGTATATTTTCCCCGAGAGGTACAAATATAGCTTAGGACTTGGTTTTAGTAAATGTATTTAGGCGTATCTGTAGTGTATATCTTCCCAATAAAGGGCATAATTTGGCGAGATCCGATGTGGACGTCGTTTGCATGTAGATGTTTCAACTTAATGAGTAATCTGTATGCGTGCATGTAGACGTTCAACTTAATGAGTAGTCCGTATGCCTTGCATGTGAGCGTTCAACTTAATGAGTAGTATGTATGCCTTGCACCGAGACGTTCAATTCAATGAGTGATGCGAGTGCGGCCGCGCTTAGTTGGTACCCTACTTAGTGGGTTTGTCGTCTCCCGTAAGGCGTCCCTTGTGAAGGTTAATTATGTGTTATCCGACTTGAGAGCGAGATGTTCACATAAGCATAAGATGAGGCAGTGAAATATTATTCGAAGAAACAAACGTTTTATTGAGAAGTAAATAACATCGCACTTCGGCAAAGCAATAAAGGGACTAACATGATACCGATCTGAAATCGAAGCTATGTAAAGTACCTCCATAGATGAGTGATATGCCAGGTTCGGGGGATAAGTGCACCGGATAGGTGAGCTAGCTTGTAGGCCCCTTTGCCGAGGTCCTCATAAACGCGGTATGGACCTTCCCATGTCGGATCTAGCTTGTTAAGACGCTCGGCTCTACTGGCTTCATTATTCCGTAGGACGAGGTCGCCTACTTGGAGTGTGGAGGCTTTCACCCTTTTGTTGTAGTACCGTGCGACCTGGCACTTGTATTTAGCTTCGTTTATGAAGGCGAGCTCGCGCTTCTCCTCGAGAGTATCGAGGTTGACTCGCAGGTCCTCCTCGTTCCCGTTCTGGTCGAAGTGAAGAGTACGCGGGCTCGGTGCGCCGATCTCAGCCGGTATGACAGCCTCGGTCCCGTAGACCAAACTGAAGGGGGTTTCTCCATGCGAAGTCCGAGGTGTTGTCCTGTAGGACCAGAGGACTTGGGGGAGATTTTCAGCCCAATCACCATTAGCTCGGTCTAACCTCTTTTTCAGTCCTTGTACGATCGTGCGGTTCGTCACCTCGGTCGACCATTCGCGCTGGTGTGCGACCGAGGTGAATCGCTGTTCGATCCGGAGCTCTTCACACCATTCCTTGAAGTTTTGTCAACGAGGCGGGTGCCGTTGTCCGAGATCGAACATGCGATGCGCAAGCGGCAAACTATGTTTTTCCACACGGTGCGAATCCTTCGCTCGTGAGGCTCGAAAGTGGCTCGGCCGACCCATTTTGTGAAGTAGTCTCGGCTACGACTAAGTATCGGCGACACGGTGCTCGGTCAAACGGACCAACGATGTCGATCCCCACCGCATGAAGGCCGTGGACTCGTAAGTCGCCAGATCGGTGCGGGTAGCTTCTTGGCGTGGAGTGAAGCGCGCACGGGCATTTTTGGCGAGCTCGGCCGAATCTTGAATGAGGTAGGCGGTAATATCGACCTCGGCGTCTTCTTTGATAGAGCTCGCGACCCGATGTGGCTTCGCAAGATCCTCTGTGAATCTCATTGAGCACGTAGTCGGCTTCTTACGCCCGAGGCACCTCAAGAGGGGTTGAAGGTAAGACTTCCGGTGAGAGCGCCCTCATGTATGAGGTACTTCTGGGATGTCACCATCATCTTTTTGGCTTCGAGTCGATCTTGAGGTAGTGCGCCGTCTTCCGAGATAGACCTTTATGGGAGACATCGGTTCGGCTCTATCTCGGTGATGATGCCGATGTGGGACTCGCGATGCTTACGGAATGAACTTCCTCCACTTGGTGGATTTGTTGATGACGACTAACTATCGAGGATATCGGCTCGGCTTTTTCTCCTCGTGGGATTCGATGAATACTAAAGTACCGAATGAGGTCAGTCTCCTTTGCCTTCTCAAGGTATTGCTTCATTCGATCCTCCTTGGCCTCGTATCTGCCTAGAACCTGGTTTACCACGACCTGGGAATCTCCGAAGATCTGGATCTTGTCCACTTTTAGTTCCTTTGCGAGGCGAAGTCCTGAGATCAGCGCTTCGTACTCCACCTCGTTGTTTGTGGTCGGGAAGGTAAACCGGAGGGCGTAGGTCACTTCTTGTTTGTCTGGGCCGAGGAGGAGGATGCCGCTCGCCGCTCGTTTTGCATGAAGCTCCGTCCACATACATCTGCCAGCAACCATCGGGCGGTGCAAGGATAGATTCCTCCGCGGCGGGGGCGGGAGTTGGGTGACATTTGGTAGAGCCGACCTCGGTGGTTGGCCTCCACCAGGGAAGTCGGTGAGCTTGCCCTTTTATGGCGGCACAGGGGAGTATGAAATGGCGTGCTCGCCGAGCTCCAGGGCCCACTTAGCTATACGTCCGGATGACTCCGGCTTTGACAAGACTTGTCTCAAGGGTAAGTCAGTGAGCACCTGGACGGAATGAACTTGGAAGTAGGGTCGGAGGCGTCGCTTGGCGTTTAATAAGGCCAGTGCTACCTTTTCGAGGCTGGTGTACCTCGTCTCTGGTCCTTTGAGAGCTCGGCTAATAAAGTAGATGGGGAGTTACCGTCCTACCTCATCTCGTACCAATACCGCACTGATTGCCTCATCCGAGGCAGCCAGATATAGAGAAAGGAGTTCACCTTTTTTCAGGGCGGACAGGGTCGGCAGGTCGGCGAGGTATTCTTCGGTGTCATGGCGACACAGTGTTCTTCCTGCCAGGCGAAATCCGGAGCTCTCCTCAAGATCTTGAAGAAGGGAAGCTGCTTCTCGACAGCCCGAGATAAGAATCTGCTGAGGGCGGCTAGGCACCCGGTGAGTTTGTGGATCTCACGGACGGTCTTTGGCACCTGCATGTCGAGCACAGCCTTCACCTTAGTGGGATTTGCCTTGAGCCCTCACGAGAAACCAGCATCCTGTGAATTTACCGTCTTCACCATGAAGGTACACTGGGGTTGAGCTTGAGGTTGGCCGACTGAGGAGGCTGGAGGATAGTTAGAGGTCGTCGTCGTATGATTCCCGTTTTTGACTTTTGACTACGATGTCGTCGACATAGACCTCGACGATCTCCCCTATGTGGTCCTTGAATATTGCGTCCACCATCCTCTGGTAGGTAGCTCCGGCGTTCTTTAGGCCGAAAGGCATCTTCCGGTACGCAAAGACTCCGAAGTCAGTGATGAATGCTGTCTTTGGGGCGTCCTCCGGGCTCATCAGGATTTGGTGGTACCCCTTGTCTGATCTAGCGAAGACCTCGTGGCCTACCGGTCTCCACCTTCCTGTCGATGTCGGGAGGGTAACAATCCTTCAGGCAGTGTTTGTTAAGGTCGGTGTAGTCGACGCAGATGCGCCACCCCCCTCCTAGCTTTCGGACCACGACCGGATTAGCCATCCAGGTCGGGTACTTAACCTCGAACAGGATCTTGGCCTCGAGGTGAGTCACTTGTCTCTTATGACTGTTGCGCTCGTCGCAAACGCTCTCTTCGTACGCGGGCGGCAGTGGCGGGTCAATGTTGAGGCGATGAGTTATGAGCTCGGGTGATACTCCGGTTATGTCGAGTAGGGACCATGCGAACACGTCCCTATATTCCCTCGGTCGCATGACATGCTGCCGAATATCAGCTGGGCCCTGGACGCCGACCTTGACAACTTTGGAGGGGTCGTCGTCGTATAGCTGGAGATTCTCGGTCGGTCGTCGAGGTGACGGCACGGGGTTCTGTAATTTCTATGCCGGGTAAGGCTACATCACAGGTTGAGACTCGTAGGCACTCTTTGGCTGCCGTTTGGTCACCCCGGATGCTTAGCACTCCCAAGGGGTGGGTATTTTGATTGAGAGGTGGTACATCGGCGGGGCGGCCTTGGTGGCGTATAGCGATCTCGCGAGGATGATGTTGTGCGGAGGGAGCTCGTACCGGAAAAATTGAATGGACTTTGTGACCGACACGGGAGCACGTCCTCGAGAACAGGAAGGGTAATGATACCTTGGGTTGAACCACCTCTGAGTGAAGCTCATGGCGGGATGGTGCGGGCGTATTGAATCCTCCGACCTCAAGTTTATCCGAGGCGGCTCACGGAAGATAATCTTCGACGGAGGCACCGATGTCGATGTAGACCGGTGGGCGTTCTTGTTGCCCACCACGGCTTGTGTCGTGATGGCATCTTGGTGGGGCATGATTTTGGGCACCGGTCGTCTTTGGAGAACACGATGTCATCACCATCCGGAGTCGCTTGTTCTTGGCTCCTCGGGGCCGGCCTCGAGCTTCATTATTTAACGACGACCTTGTCGTTCCCTGAGGAGCCGGTAATGGCATAGACTGCTCCATAGCATTGGGACCTTCGTCCTCGTCATCTTGGGTTGGGTCGCCGTCAAGGTCGGCCCATGATTGTTGCCACCGTTATTCTTCCCCTGCGCGCTTGTTCCCAGCCTGCTCGGGCGAGGTACTTTTTGAGGGCTCCTCCCTTGATGAGCTCGTCAATCTGCGAGCCCAGGTTTCTGTAGTCCTCGGTATCGTGACCATACCCCGTGATAGTCACAATCTCCTCTGCTGACCTCTTCTTGGATACTCCTTTCATAGGAGGGCTTTGGGAAGAGCTCGGTGGAGCTCGAATATCTCTCTCCCGATTTGAGCGGAGGAGGCGCTTTGTCGCTGTGGTTTGGTCGAGGTCCGAGCACGGACTCAATAGCCCTCTCTTGATTCTATCGGCGCTTGACGATCGGCGCCTCGACTTTGGTCATCGGCTTCTTTCTCTCGCCTTACGCTCGTCCCGGATCTCTCTCTTCCGATCCGACTAAATGCGCTTTGTGAAGTTGTCTACCAGTTCAAAGTTTACTCGCCGTCTTTGGTTTCTCACGGTGATTTCTTTGTTCGCGCCGGTCGGATCCGGTTTTGAATGCATTGATGATGTATAGATCGTTACTATCATCAATCTTGAGAGATTCCTCGATGAATCGCGAGACGAAATTCGACATCGTCTCGTCCCGCCCTTGACGGATTGTGAGCGGTCGGACGAAGGCTGCCGAGGTGGCATCTTGATAGGCGCCACTTAAAGCGATCCATGAGGTCACAGGCGGTGTATCTTGTTACGGTGGAGCGAGGTGAACCGGCGTCGGGCGTTGGAGATCGGCACCTCGGGAAGATTTTGCACATGTGAAAATCTTCCATTCCTTGATCGCCGTATTGGTGGTATAGGCGAAAAGGAAGTCGGAGGGTCCCGAGGCCATCGTGGCGGCGATGTTGGGTGCCTGTGTCGGCTGGGGCAGGGCGTGTCGAATCTCTCGGAAAAAGGAGATGATTCTCCGTGCACGGTCGAACCCGGAGATCGTTGTCATCTCTTTACGGAGGGTGAGAGACCGATATTGGCGTCTATCGTCTCTCCAGGGGAGTTCGCTCCGCCTTTCCTCTCTCCTATTCTGCTCGGCTCTCTGGGAGGCATGCCGAGGTGGAGAGGGGCTTCGCGGGCGACGTGGTGGCGAATGGTTGCGGCCCTCTCGGCGAGGTGATGGACTTCTGGCGGCGGATTGATGTACGCGTTCTCGGCTATTGTGCGGTGAGCGTTGACCGCCTCGGTGGGGTGAGCGACCTCGGGCGCCCGTATTCGCCGATTCGGGCACTCGAGAGGTGCCGCCCCATTGTCCTCTGGCGAAGAAGTTTTGGAATTGACCGAGATTGGCATTGAGGAACTCGAGACACGGCTCGTCGAGGCTTCGTGAGATCGGTGAGCCGCGCATTCGCGGCGTTGAGGTCGGCATCTTCACCTCGTCGAGGCGGCGATCACGAGGATGTATGGAATGTTTTCCATGTAGCCCTCGGCGTGGCCGCTTGTGGCGTCTGCAATCTCCTTCCATGTTGGTGACCACCGGTCGTCTTGGCTTGATTGTTGCCCGATGTCGGTGGCGGTTGCACGTGTTCTTGCCATTAATTTGTAGAAAAGCGAAGCTTTTTGTTGATGGTTCCCAGACGGCGCCAATGATAAATCTAGTATATGTTAGTATGCAAGATTTATGTAAGCGATAAAGAACACCAAGGCTTTTACGTGGTTCGATCGTTAATGAGATCTCGTCCATGGAGGAGTGATTCCTCAATACTTTCACTATGATTTGATTACGGTGAGTGTAGCTAAAAGCTCTTAGTATTCAACAAGTTGCTAACCCTTCTACCTTCGATCTAACTCCTATTTATACATATCGAGGGCTCTAAGGCGAACCGATCCTCCCATATAGGGACTCTTAACCTTCGTATGTGGGGACTGTTTCTCTGCCCATGGGACTCTTAGCCTCTGCGCCATGGGACTCTTAGCGCCCCACCGATTAGGGTTTGGAGGTGCTTGGGGTTTGGGGATGGGCCTTTGGTATAACCGCGTGGGCGTATTAAAGTCGAGCCCAACTCGTTTGGGCTGTTTGGGCTGTCGGTGGGCAGTGGTTGGGCCATATCCCATCATAAGAAACATAGTGATTTGATCTGATTCTCTCTTTACATTAAGGGATTCTGAAATTTTATTGAAATACTTACAATGAATAATATCTTTTATCATAATTTTTTTATATGTTAATTGAATTACACTTTGTTTTATATAAAAAATAAACCTAAAATATTCACATGCATCATACGGGCATAAATACTAATATTAAATTAAATAGAGGAAAAAAGATTGAATAAATGAACCCCCAAAGTATTGGCCATCTCATATTTCTGGAAAAGTTGATTCAGTGGATAAGGAAATGCTTGAGGCACCACAACTTGTAAAATTAAAAGTTCTTTTATAATAGTAATAATAGATTTACAAAATATATAATTAAGATTTGAGTATTTAATAGTTACATGATCAAGCAAAGCAAAAGTTCTTTAATAAAATAAAATACGTGATAGATTATCCTAAATCATTTTTCTATAATCTAAACTAGTTAATTAACGTAGAGTTTAGACAACGAAATGATAGGGAATAGAATATGATGGTTACTAAAATGCACTTAGCAGATTATACTTGTTTCAAAAGGGGAAGATCTCCTCCCGGGAGCCTCCACACCTCAGTCTCATGATAATATGAGGGAATAAATCACGGTAACTCAGCGATTAAGAAGTTATGAAGACTTTACCTAGTACCCACAAAGAGTCATCCTAAAGAATGTGAAATTCCCATATTGCAGCTATAGAATTCAATTCTTGATTCTTATTCCAAATCTGTTAACTTTTAACCATAGCATGGTAGATTATACTGTTCCATCGCTAGGCACTTTTTTTACTATAATTGACCCTTAATATTACGTCGTTTGACACGCTTTAAGAGTAGAAGGTGGCTGCCGGTCAACTTGAAAAAGAGAAATACGCATTGATTAATGTGGTCAAATCGTAAATACCTAACACAATATGAAATACCTAACACAATATGAAGACTACTAGTTTTTGAATTAGAAATCTTCTGATGCCAGTAGGTCTAGAATTGGGTACAGTAACACTATATATATCTATATAGATCATGTTTGTATTGTTGGAATATGAAGTTTGAATAGACTGTATACAAAAGTTCGATCTCGGTGATTCAATTATTTGGATTCATGTTTTTTAGCCTAGACGGAATTCTAATGGGCTTAGGGTTATAGTTTGATTATTGTTTTATTTAATGACAGTTACTCCTTGTGATCTATATTTGAAATATCGTAATGAAATCTCTGGCTTGACATCTCCCCAGACATAGTCGCAAGACGAATTGGGTAACAATTCTCGTGTTTTATATTTTATCGTGATTGTGGTGTGTATTTTTTCCCAACATGGACATACAATATATAATTATGAAATAATGATATATAAAGTGTGATTGTTTAATTGTCAAGTAACACCACGAAGTATGACCATAAGTAGACACACCAAAGAGTTTTCTCTATAATGGCAACCTGATTTTCACAACGTTTAGGCATCATTTAATTATATTAAACATTCTTAATATGCATTGTGTCGTCATATTTTTCTACCAGTACAATGTGGGAAATAATAGAAAACTAATTTGACTTACGCCGGCGATTATTCTTAATCTAGATGTTCAATTAAAGAGGGAGGGAAGGGGACGGTGGTGAAAGTGGCGGGGCCGGCAGGGGAAGCGTAGCGGATTAGGGATTTTTTTTTCTTTTTCTTTTGTCTTTATTTAAAGGAGGATCAATAATGATTATTCATGTTTCCACAATGGTGAATTCAACAACCAACTTCTTTATTGAAACTTGGAGGAAAGAATCTTACTAATTGAATCACACTTTGGGGTCTTAGAGGGGTTTCGAAAGGGATTATAGTTTAATATTTGAATTGTTGACATTTTAATGAAAATGTTATGAATTATACATAATCACAATAAAATATGTAAACTATTGATCTTCCCATATAAATTCATTCCTTTGCAACTATTTTGTAATAGCCAATTCTCACAATCTTGATTCTTGTCAATTTACTTAAAGTTCAACTATAAATGAGCAAAATTATAGCCATTTGAGATATCGATTAAAATTAGTTGACGTGAAAAATAAATTGCTTAACTAAATTTAAATTACATATTCTCCACTCGAATTCAAAACTAAAAGCAAAAATGAGAAGGAAAAAGTTTAACTGCATAACCTACTCTCAACCTCCACGGTCAAGTCCATCATAGCTCCCCAGCAGCAACATGCCATAACTACCTCATGGATGACAGATTTAAAAGTGCGAATCACAAAGATTGAAACCAATGGAGAAAAAAAAAAAGTTGTATTTATTCAAATTGATTAAAATTACTCAACTCTTGTTTGGTTTTGTTGATTGTGGTGAAAGGCAAGATAAACAGTCACAGGGTGGTTATATGGTGAGGAAGTGCACTAGTGGGTAGGGGTTACCGGTGTCGGAATCGGACCGGAACGACGGGCTATAATTTAGACTAAATAAAATTTCAGGCCGAAACGAACAAATCTGAGATTTTTGTTTCGTTCATAGACAGGCCGAACCTAGCCCCATTTTGGATTGAGATGGCCTGCCACTTTAAGGCCCAACTCATTTTATTTTTTTATTTCATTTTTATTTTTGTTTTGGGGGGTCATGTGACGGTTTTGACATCTCTAGTTAGGATGTTAATAGGTTAAACTTTTTCTCCTTTAAGTAATATTTAATGATGGGTTAGTGAAAAGTCTTACATGTATGTCGTGTCAGTTAATTTTAAATATAATTTCACTTCTTTTCAAAAAAAAAATCACTTATTTGGCTAAATTTATAAAATTAAAAGAATAGGCTACAGAATTAAAATTGACAAATGATTGGCTATTAGACTTAGCCACGTCTTTTATTTTATTTTTTTTTTGAAAAGGAAGTCATATTATAATCTTAAGTAATTGTCCTAAGATTATTCCCATTAGTGACTTTCTTTAACACAACCCTCAGTTATAATCTTCATTTCTCTCTCCTCCACATACACAACCAACCTTCATCTTATTTCTACTCTCATTAGTGACACTCACATGACCTAAATATTTTTATTTTATTTTATATTTATTCTTATGTTAGCCATAATAATTTTAAATGTATTTACAAAATTTTAAAATAGAGAAAACATAAATTATTTTTCAAATTCATATTTAAGATAAAATTAATTATCATACAATTAGAAACTCATAATTTACTTGATCATAAAACAGAAATTACAAGAGTTAATATAAAATTAAAAATACATAAACCAAATTACAAAATGAAAAAGAAATATGAGATGGAGATTGAAATAAGGATAACAAAACAATTGCTTTCGTTATATGTGGTGATAGAAATTTTCAAGTCCTATATATAGAGATTTTTTTTTCAAATTTTAATATTTTTTAATCATTAATAATTATTACATATTAATATTTATAAATTATATATAGATAATTAAGTGGCACCCAATGAGAGGGTGCCACGTGGCCTTGAGTTTGTAATGACTCCGAGGACGGCTAGCCACCAAATGTCATAGCAAATTACCCATATTTTATTTAATTTTTAATTTATGTGTTTTGTCATTTTCTGACCTTGTCTCCAATGTCACCAATGAGAGTAGTCTTTTTCCTGAATCCAACGTATCGGACTCGAACAGCTCACAATAAATTGGGCAAGAGCATGGGCTGCTTGATTAGGATCTAGAACTTAGCCCTGTATTTACTTACATAGATTATGATCTAAACTTAACATGTGTTTAGCGTACTAAATCCATAAGCAAAGTAACTATTCAATTTTGTATTGATAAAACAATTATTATATTCTTAAATATTTCATTTTTCTATCATAGTTATCTATACAATTAAGATATTATTTTATCTTCATATGCAATAATATTGTGGCCATATCCCAAACTCAAATATTAAATCTCATAAAATTCAAATTCGTAAATAACACGAGAAATACTAGTAAAGTATTTTTTTTTCCGTCCATCAAAAGTTGTATTTAATTCTTTTACGGTCTGTCCATCAAAAGCTTATATTTTCATTTTAGAAACATTAACTACATTTGATTATCTACTTATTTATAAAAATCTCACACATGACTCATCTTTTACTCTCATTATCAAAAATATATTCATTTATTATCTTCATTCACTTTATATTAATTACAATTTAGTAAAACTCATGTAATAAAAAACAATGTAAGTTTTTGGTTGACGAAATAGTGTTATAAAAATGGTTTAGGCCCACCTAAAGATTCTACGAGAAAGGCACTAGTCTATATATAAAGTTGGGAAAGCATGCAAAAAATAGGTATTTATTGATGAAATTGAAAATAACCTAATAATTGAGCTAACTGACGATGGTCAAGTCCAAGTCTAACGAAGTTGGGCAAAAGAGGGAGTAACAGCATATTTGATTTGTACGTGGACTAGCTTCCATCTTCTTATATAAACGCTCGCGCCTTCCCCAATTAATTCACATCTCTACACATAAATACATACCATTTCTAGTCGCAAGCATCAATGCCGATGTCTTCCAAAATATTTGCTCTCTATATATTTCTGACTGCACTGCTGCTCGCGAATGCAATCGCCCTCAGATCAAGGTAATCCGTCATCACTGTGGAACCTACATGCTCTGTTTTCAACTGCCATTCCCTGCATTTCCATAATTCGAGCTCATCAACACGAAATTTAAGGAATTTATTTTTGTGGTTATGAATTTACAGATCAGAAAATGGAACTGAATCCGAGCACGAAAACGCAGTGGATCATCCCGAAGCAGTTGCTGCCATGGTTGATACGTAAGGCCATATAACATGCATGCTACTAGATTTTCGTACGCATAATTACATTGCAATTACTTAATTATGGTGAATTAATATTGTCATTATGAGTTAGATGAAATCTAGTAGCTAGCTGTATGTATATATAAATTGACATAAGCCTGATAGATGGTCCAAATAAATGTGTCAGGTTTCTGTTACATTGCATTGTTCATACAAGAAGATATTGTTCATGTTTATGAGTGACACAATATTCAAATGAAGATGTAAAGGATTCTTGTACAAAATAAATGACCTGTCTTTTCAGATTATACTCCACCGACACCTTCCAAAAAAAATTTCCCATCTCCTGCATTTATTTTGGAACAAATGTGTTTATTTTTATTTTGAATGGGGAAAGGATGATGTTGGAGATTGAACCTTTGACTTCATTTTCTATATAAAAGAGTTTCACTATTTAGATGCTCCCGAATAAACAAAATGTGTTGATTTTTCTTTTTATTTTATGTTTTGTAAAAACTTAGGGCTATCCAAAATAAAACGGAGTCAAGGAAGCTGGGATCCCTCTCATGTGGGACAGGGAATCCCATCGACGACTGCTGGCGATGCGACCCTAACTGGATCCGCAATCGGCGGCGCCTAGCCGACTGCGCCATCGGCTTCGGCCGCAAAGCCGTCGGGGGCCGGGACGGCCAGTACTACATGGTCACCGACCCGAGCGACGAGGACGCTGTGAACCCGCGGCCGGGCACCCTCCGGCACGCGGCGATCCAGGACCGCCCCCTGTGGATTGTGTTCAAGCGCGACATGGTCATCACGCTCAAGCAGGAGCTCCTGGTGAACAGCTTCAAGACCATCGACGGCCGCGGTGCCAACGTCCACATCGCCAACGGCGCCTGCATCACCATCCAGTACGTCACCAACGTCATCATCCACGGCCTCAGCATCCACGATTGCAAGCCCACCGGCAACGCCATGGTCCGGAGCTCGCCCTCGCACTACGGTTGGCGGACTATGGCCGACGGCGATGGGATATCGATCTTCGGGTCGAGCCACGTCTGGATCGATCATAACTCACTGGCCAGCTGCTCGGATGGCCTCATTGATGCTATCATGGGATCAACTGCAATTACTATTTCTAACAATTACTTCTCTCACCACAATGAGGTTCATTTCTCTCTCTCTAAATATCCTCTTAGAAAGTAAGAAACCATGCCTGATTTTTTTTTGCTCTGTTGTGTTACAGGTTATGTTGTTGGGACACAGTGATTCGTACACGGGAGACAAGCTTATGCAAGTAACTGTGGCATACAATCATTTTGGGGAGGGCCTAACCCAAAGGATGCCAAGGTATATAGGCAAAAACTTGCTATATCTACTATTCATTCATTCTAATTAAATTTAGTTAGAGTCTATCAATCCCCGATCAGAGTTTATTATTCTCTAACTAGATTTATTAATCATAGTTATATTTTTATTAAGGCAAATGCATCGTACGTACGAATGGACAGGTGCCTTAATAATACACGAGATCTTTTTTTTCAAACATTTTTGGTTTATTTTGTTTGTTACACTTGATAATGTATATCTAAGTATTCTAATCGGAGCAACAAATCGTGTTTATTCAGGTGCAGGCATGGGTATTTCCATGTGGTAAACAACGACTACACTTCGTGGGAGATGTATGCTATTGGTGGTAGCGCCAATCCCACAATCAACAGCCAGGGAAACAGATTTCTTGCCTCCAACAACCCTTTTGCTAAAGAGGTATGTTTTTAAACTTTGAAAAAAATTAGCAAAACATCAACAAATTTTGAAATATATTAATCCATGGTGCATGTCGACAGGTAACGAAGAGAATAGTAAACACAGATGAGGAGACATGGAAGAGCTGGAACTGGAAATCGGAGGGCGATCGTCTGCTAAACGGCGCGTATTTCACGGCATCGGGGCAACGTACAGCGACAAGCTACGCGAGGGCCTCAAGCCTCGCACCCAAATCGTCTTCCTTGGTAGCAACACTCACCAATGATGCTGGGGTGCTACACTGCCGCAAAGGCGTCCCTTGTTGATACGTCACAAATTCATATATCTTCCTTAACAACAAAATATCAAATATGTATCGGTTAAATTAAATTAAATTAAATTCTTTTAGGAGCATGCATATCAAATAAATAGGTAGTTGATTTAACCCGTTCTCTATCAATTTTTGATTGTATCTAGCTTTGTTTCTAGTCTTTACATTTAGTTTCAAGAATTAATTTGTTGTAGCGCTAATCTGCTATATGTACTTAGGTCTGTAGACTTATAAATTACCATTATTTCTCCTTCTAATAGATATACATGGTCCAGTTGTCATTCTTCATGCAATTTTTCTCTTCCCCGGCCCCCTCTATATTATATGCCCTTCTCTATGTAGTAGAACAATATCAGCACGCAAGATTTGAAAGAGCGTAATACATTAATTAATGGGGTATAACTTTTGCCCCAAACCCGCAGAAAAATTTACGCAAAATTGTCAACTTCAATGAATAAACTGCTTTCATTGAAGATAAATTACAAAATATGTTGTGCAACATTGGAAAGTTACACGCATCGAATTTTATAAACGGAAAGTTATGATGGAATTTTGAATGGGAACTGCTAGACTGCTATATCGATACGTGCACTTGGAAAATCCACCAACCTTTATGGTCTTTTTTACACACTCTTCTCTACAACCTATTGCTTGTAATCTTTTGTCACTCATTGTATATTTTGTTTTATTTTATTCATCCCAATCTATTTTGTAAGTATTAGTATCACCAATGCATCTATTTATTACTCTGACTCGTATTGGATGATGGTCCAAGCTATTGCCTGTAAAAGCCCATTTCTAATGCTTAAGCCAATTTCGGAAATTTTAGATTATATATCACTGAGCCTTTCTTGAAGAAGATTTAATTTTGCTCTAACTCTTGATGAATTCCTAAATTTGTCAGTGTTGAACCTTTCCTTGTAACATCCTACTTCTCTTTAACTTTTTTGTCAAGTTGGTATTCAAAGCTTAGATTCAAATGGATTGTCATAGGTAGAGTAGACCAATCGTTGTTGATATCAGTGATCGTCAAATATATCTTCGTGATATAAGTTGAGCGAACTAAAGAAACAAATGCAACTCAAGCAACATCTCGCACGTGCACGTAGGGGTGTCAACGGGTGGATTTTACCCGGACCAGAACCAGTAATTTAGTATTGGTTCTGGTTCTGGAACCGGCCCAGTAAATACTAAACTCGGACCGGATCCGGACCATCAAATTATGGATCTGGATCGGGTATTACCCATTTCTAACCGGTTACCCACTGGACCTTATTCTCAATTACCCACTGGACCTTATTCTCAATCTGATCCGAACCAAACCGAAATTCGGTTCGAATTTTTCGGATTTTCGTTTCGGATCGGATTGACATTTTTAAAAAATTTGGATTTCCGGATCGGATTGGATTTTTTTAATACGAAAAAATCGAAAATCCGTCTTTTCAGTATAATATTGATTTGTGGAATTATTATGTTAAGTAGTTAATTAATGACTAATCAATTTATTTATTTCCTTGAGAATATCGAATTCTACACAATAATGTCAGTCTTTTCAGTATAATATTGATTTGTGGAATTATTATAGTTAAGTAATTAATTAATGCGAAAAAAATGCATTTACGTATTCGGATGGGTTGTGCTGTCATAATTAAAATTTATTAACTTCTTATTAGAATGATTAATTTTAAATCAGAATTTACTGATAACAAATTGACAATATATATATTCAATCAATTTTATTTTATTTTTCAAAGCCGCTCAATTTTTGTTTTTTTATTAAACACACATATATTAGTAATGGATGGAAAGTACAATTACGTGAACCACTAACCTTGCATATTTGATTATTACATCTATAAGTTGGATGATATTGTCAAAATAAAAACGTTAACATTTTCTTTTACTTTGAAACAAAATATTCTAATATTTAATAATTATGTCTATATTTGATGATATAATTTTATTAAGAGAAGAATTTTAATATATGATTATTTCTTAAAGATATTTATATTAGAATACAACTTATCTATTTTAATATTTGAGTTTTTTAATACGAAAAAATCGAAAGTGGATATGTAATGCTCAAATTAAAATTTGTTAAAAAAAAAACTGATCGGATCGGACCGGAACCGGACAAAACGGGTCGGGTCTTGACCGGTCCGGGTCCAAGCGGTTCTGGAACCGGAACCAGAACCGGAACCGTTGTTTTAAAATTTAATGGGCTTTGAACGGTTTCGGATCGGTCCGGGTAA
Organism: Salvia rosmarinus; assembly: GCA_036937905.1. NCBI lineage: Eukaryota > Viridiplantae > Streptophyta > Magnoliopsida > Lamiales > Lamiaceae > Salvia > Salvia rosmarinus. The sequence continues at coordinate 78,454,751 of CM072813.1, read as the reverse complement.
AAACCGCCCGTTGACATCCCTTCGGTGCACGTGGCAATTTTCTGGATCGTGATTTTGAGAATGATGGTTCAGTTGAATCTTGGAATTGCAAATGAAAAACAAGCCCTCAAGGCCAAATTTTACAACACTGAACAGAAAATTTAATAGGCAAATTAAGTCAAGAAAATATATGGAGTATCTAACAACTGGCCAACTTATTTTCCTTTTTAACCATTACAAAATACACATGAATCACACCGAAAAAGGGGGGAAAGAAAAAATATAATAAACATAAGTACATTATCGATCAATAGCAGGCTCTTCAAACATATATTAGTTGTGAATAAAGACCAAGACTTTAGTAAAGGAACCTGTGTACAGATCAACGAGCATCAATCATCTGAGGATACCCTCCTGTAAATGCGATACAAAAACTTCATCCTTGTAAATATTCCATCAGATCTTGTTGTTTTTGTAAATCCCATGTGACTACCTTGCCATCCAATCCTGCGATGCAAGTGTGATAATATAAAGTTGTGGTACGTTCAAATTCAAGGAAAAGTTGCTTTAAAATTCAAGTGCTTCAATATAATCCAACCTGCAGTGGTGAAGGTAGTAACTGTGACATCCCTTGTTTTCTTCAAAGGCACAATAGAACTAGAATATGGAAGCAGGAAAAGGGATAAGGACAACGGCTATATAGAGTAATTCTTCTCTTGTAGGCAGAAGTAAAGACGAGAAACAAAATACAGTTGAGTAATGGGAAAACACGGGGGTTAGAGTCGTACGTTATACAGTTTTCGTGAGCACGTCTTGAAGACTCATTGGTCTCGTTGCTACCAAACTTCGATTGGCCGTACAATTTTCCAAATGTTTCTGAAAACTGCTTAGAATAGAAAATTAAACATTAGAGTGTGCTACGGTAATCACAAGAAATGTCTACAAAGTTTATCTTATGCCAACTGTTATTATTCTCCAGCAACAAACAAAAGGTCATGCTTAAAACTTGTTTCACAAATCAAACTTCTAGTTTAGCACCGCATCCAAAAAAAGAACACGGAAGGTATACATCTGAGCTGACTTATAGTTGGACTAAATAGTCAAAGGCATCAAGCAATAATGTGAACCTATAAATTGCATATTTGCATTGTTTGGGACCTCAAAATTGTGATTTCAATGTACCATGTGACGCCAGTTGTCAATTGTCAGCGACGATTAAACCAGAAGAGTAAGATGATCACAAACCTGTGAACCATATTTTGCACTTGAAGGTTGTTTCCTCTCATCAAGAAACCTCAAGAAACTCCTACAATTACAAAACCAGAATCAGTTAACTTGAACTTCTAGCATAGCTATGGAATCCATCATGCTGATGCCACTTTGCCAGCTCTTGTCACTCTTTATTGATGATTTTATACATGAAGGCGAAATTAAACATATTAAGAAACTTTCTTTTTTTTTAAAAGAGGGTTAGTTTCTAATGGCCAACAAATACTCGTAGAACTTAACAGATATCATTAGAAACAAAAGTTAAATCCCTGGAGGGTAAATGTTGGCCTTCTAAAGAAAAATTCAGGACACTGCAATAATTCTGCCCAAGGCAACCATTCAACGCTTCAAAGTAGAAAAAATTTCTGATGAAATATTTGATTCCTGTGAATGAATTGATCACCAAGAAGCATACATATAAAAGTCAAGTGGACAAGTTGTTACTCAGCCAACATAATCACAATATGATAAATTGATGACTAATTGATTTTTAATCTAACAAACTTTTCTATAACATATACACAATGAAAGTGTATAGTGATGCAACAATAACAGAAATGTTCAAGACAGATAATTCCGAGCCACATTATTAATGTTATTAAAAAATGAAAAATAAAATAAGAGTGGAAATAAAATAAGCTCAAAAACTAGGAGAAGCTAAGTAAGAAGTTCATCCTACCATAGTCCTCTTTCATCGGATGCGAATACCATGGGATTGCAGTCATATCCCACACCAATAACCATTCTTTCAGAAAGGAACAAAACCTAAATCATATGTATCATGAAAATTTTATACATAAAGAAGATTAAAAGAAAATCTGTTAATGTTTTAGAGTGGATGCTGACCCACATCTCGAAGAGGCAAATCTCTGAATGCTACACTTTGAGCAGATGGACAAGGACCAATATCATCAACAAAGTAGATCATCGAATCATGACCTAAACACAACAGACAACATACATGTCTTATGAAAACTGATATCAAATCCCAAGAGCAGCTAAATAGAGTTTGAATTACAGAGCTGTAGATACATGCAGACCAAATGATAACTGATCTTTTACTGATTCAAACATCCTCTAAGACTAAGTTAGTATGTGGATCTCCAGCAGCCTATGTCCCCATTTCTTAAAGGGTTCTTTTTCTTTTCTCTTCTTTATTTTTCCCCATATAATTCAGCAGCATACTGCTGACATGAAGTGTCAATCAAGATCTTAGTGGCAACAGAGAAAATGATGATTGGTCACCTGCATAGGCTAAGGTATTTCCGCTTGGGGACCACCTGATACCAAAGGTCCAACTATGTGAGAGATCAAGCTGCATGATTTGCTGCAAAACAAAATAATATTACAGAGACAATCAAGTTAGTAAATAGATATAGAATAATGAACTTCATGATTTGCTGAACGACCTTGCCCCTAATTTTATAATGAACTTCATGAACCATTATGAAGTTGCCTCATACTGAGTCATAAGTTAATAATCGAATTTTTTGTATTGAAACATAATAAGTAAAGTTTTTCCTCATGAACTCTGTAGCAGCCAAATTTTCCTGATAAATCAAAAATGAAGTACGACACCAGAAGATTCATATCAACATATATTTCTTACTGAATCAATAAAGGACATGTTGTTTTAGTTATTGGCGCCTAAATACATGAACTTTTAGCATAATTTGGTTTTCCCACTAACTTTAAAATTTATTAATAAATACACGAACTTAATATTATTTTGATTTTTCCCAAACATTGAATAACGATCAAAATTGAAACTGACATGGCAATCGACGTGGTGCCATTTAATCAAAACGACATCATTTTACTTATACAATACTCTCCTCGTCCACCAAACGTTTCTTGATTTTGGTGGCACGGATTTTAAAAATTGTAATGAATGTAAAATAAGTGGGTGTAAAAAAATGGATCATGGAGATAATAAATGAATATGTTAATGGATAGTGGGTATAAAAATGTGGGACATGAGTGGGTTTTTTTTTAAATAAGCGGATAGCTTTAGGGTAAAAATGTGAAGTTGACGTTTCCAAAAAAGGAAAGTGAACATTTTTTGTGGATTGACCAAAATGGAATTAAATGAACGTATTTGGTGGACGGAGGGAGTATATATTAATTGACACTTAAATACATGAACTTTGGGTCCATTTTGGTTTTTCCCACGAACTTTAAAAATTTGTCAATAAATACATGAACTTAACATTATTGTAATATTTTTCATATATTGAATGATGGTCAAAATTAAAACTGACATAACAAGCGACGTGGCACCACTTTATCAAAACGATGTCGTTTTACTTATACAATGTCTTTAAAAAAATCTTAAATACACCTCGCAACTCTCTCCAACCCAAACCTTATCATAAGTTGATGTTAGAGAAAGAGAGATGAGGTTGGGTGCTGCGTGGGTGTGAGTTAAGATGAATTTAAGATTTTTTTTAATACATATTGCATAAGAAAACAATATCGTTCAGTGATGTCACGTCAATTGTTATGTTATCTTTAATTTTGACCATTATTCAATTTGTGAAAAAAAATTCAATAATATTAAGTGTGTATTTATTGAAAAATTTTAAATTCGTGAGAAAAACTAAAATGAACCCAAAGTTCATGTATTTAAGCGTCAATTACTATATATTGTTTAAGTAAAACAACGTCTGCACCACGTCGACTGCCATGTCAGTTTCAATTTTGACCGTCATTCAATTTGTGAGAAAAATCACAATTATGTTAAGTTCGTGTACTTATTGACAATTTTTAAAATTTGCAGGAAAAAACAAATTATGATCAAAGTTCATGTATTTAAGCACCAATAACCCTTTTAGTTTTATGCTAAAGTCAGCGACACTGCTGGACTTGTTATACAAAAGATAGCACATTGTTTAGCCTAAACATACAAAAATAGAGCAGACTACTGAGAATAATATATTCTAGCAGCTGCATCTACAACTACCTTTCTGCCCAATATTAGAGTATCAAGGCTTTTATGTTGCTAATATTGGCACTTCAACTTTCGACCACCACTAACATTATGGTGTATTGTTATCATTACTTTACCCAAGCCTTTAGCAATCAAGCAATACATTTATTAGCAATCATCGACATCTAGACTAGGCTATTACGTAGTAATAAAGTTGCAAGGAAGATATCAGTACCTCTCCAAATTTTGCATCAGAACCACTGGACGAGTGCCTGCAAGATCATAAGAGTAAGCATGCTCACAATTATGAAAGAGGAGAGCTCAAACAGCTGAGAACTTTGTGCATATTCAATCATACATACTTGGTATCTACACCTTTGATGAAAGTAGAGAAAACCCGGCATTTTCCATCTGTTGAAGTGGTTGCAAGTAATATCTGAACAGATGTTAAGATTAAAGAAGTAAGAGAAGGTAGATCAGCCATTTGAATTAGAAAACAAAGGGATATGTTACTTCATTGTCAAAATTTACTGATTGACACTTTGGCAAAGAGAACTGTGCCTTAAGGCCAATTTGGTATTGTGATGATCATTATACAAGACAATAAATATCAGTAATGGGACAGTGCATTTATGGATGCACAAAATGAAGGAGACCCTCTACAGTGCTTGTTCAAAGCCTTTTTATTAAAATGCAATGTGGCTTGACTAGAACTAATTTAATTAAACTCGAAGTTTAGCAATTTAATTACATCCATTTACTTGCAGAAATTACTTGTTATCTGTCACATACTTCTTCAACAGGCTTTACAAATCTCCAAATCAAAGTTCACACGATGCTCAAGCACACCACATGTTACATACCAATGTTTTCCTAGATATTAAGTACAGATGTATTGGAAAGGCAGATATCATTGAGAAATCTCACATTATTAGGATGCCAAGCAATATTAGTTACAGAAGAATCATGCCGCTTCCGGATAATTTTACTGACCCACCTGTAGGAAGTGTAAAAGAGCAATATTAAGGCATCGACGGTCACTCTTTCTTAATCAAAGGTATTAAAGAAAATGACACATTTCAGAATTCTGACTATAAAGAAGATAAATATCATAATTCATAACGTACTCGAACATATCCTTCTAAGAGGTCTAAAGATCAATTTTGATGTTAATTGATCCATCTAAATTGACAGTGACGCTATTAGAGAAGACTTGTGTACGACTATATTTTCCCATTCAAAATTCTAAATTATATCAGAATGTCGGGCATAGTTCACTCAGTTTCTTTACGAGGAAAAGGAACTAGGATATCAGAATGTCATGCCACAGTGGAATTCCGATCTTTCTGGAAAACCTTTTCGTTAGTTTCTTGATTGATCCTATACAAGTTGCATATGAACTGAGTATGTTGTAGGAAGAATCTTCAAATATAACAAGTTCCTAGCCACCATTTTGCTGGAAAAATGCCCTCAATAAAGCGAAAAGATTGTTGAGGATGACAGACTGAAAAACAGTAAATTAAACCAAAACTATTTCCAGTAGACTGAAAAATATGTGTTCCCACTAGAATTAGCATGTTACTGACCAGGTCCTTCATTCCAAAATGGTAGTTACCTTAAAATATAAAATTCAGATTTTCTATACTAAAGAAATCAATACAACTAACCTGAAATCCAAAAGTACACAGAAATCATATTCAACGTTTTAAAACCAGATTGGTGATAGAACAATCAGCCTTATAGACCATTGGTAAGACAGTAAGACTGATCACCCAACCCAACTACATCATGTCATGGGTTGCATGGAACTAGAATTTACTCCAAATACAGAAAAGCCACTAAAGTATATGATTACTTTAGCGTTAGATTAAAATAAGCACAATTCAAAGGGTAAAATTAATTTTGCTTTTACACACATAATTAATTCTTTGTAATCAATTTGTTTTATTCTCTTGTATGGATTTCTTATTTTAATTTATTTCTTAATTGTGTTCATTGTTCAATGATCATTTGATTCTTAGATATGTGAATTGTTAGAGCATATTTTCTTCCCAAGCCATTATTTATTCATCAGTTTTATTTTTATTTTTATTTTTCATTAATAAATAGTTTTGACTTCTTTCTGAGTTACATTAAACCATAAATGACAAGAGATTTTTTGTGTGAACTATAGCCTTACAGGGTCATATTTTGTAAATTTGTAGTTCTTTCAACATCAACCTAAGCTACTCTATATTGAAGAATTCAACAATCGAATTGGAGATGGGCTATGAATGATTGCCTAGTACTGTAAATTGCAAAATATGTTCTGCAAATTTTAGCAATGATGATTTTATGTAATAGTTCTAGAATATGAAGAATAGATAAGAAATTCCATGAGGCTGTTATGTAACCCTAAATAGAACAGCATTGTTAAGATTATCATTCATAAGTTATGGAAGGACTCTTCCTAAATTTTCCCGTTTCATTTCTTTTCCTCATCCTAATTCCTACATATTAATTTTAGGATCATCACTTAATAGAGGCCGCTCGAACTCAACTATTACAGATTTATCTTGCCTCACCACACTCTAATTCTTGAAATCACATGCACCCAGATATGGATTGGAAGAATGTCTAGGAAACAATGGCCTTCAATAGTGATTTCAACTTCCTACTCAAATTTTTAAAAGTTGGAAAATGAGAAAAAATATTCAGATGCTAGGTGTGGTTTAGTACTCTTCCTTGTATATTCGTCAAATTAGGTTTCACTGAAAGAAACACAATGCCATTAACAGATGTAGAATGATTATATCACTTGACTCATCTTTCTGGTCTCTGAAACATGGCTCACATATGCACCATTGTAAACCAGCACTGACGGCACATTTGTAACATGTGGGTATGAACTATGAAATAGTTCTTCTGGTATGTATTTTTATCTGAATGATTAAGAGAAACTGGGTGGATGCAAAATAACTGACCATATTACTCAAATTACGGAAAGGCGATATTTTAACCAAGAGTACATCAAAGCCAACAATGCCTATCTTAGAAATTATCTTCTGGAAAATGTTATGTAAGACAACATGCATACCTTTTGAAACACAAGACAGTACTAGGAGATCTTACCAATTGTTCTCTTGCTCATAGTAGCATATACAAACAGTTTTAGCTCCACTTCCAACAGCAAATTTGTTTTCTAAAAGAGAGATATTAGTCGGATAAAAGACTGAAATAAACTCTTCACAATATGTTTGAGATGCAAAACCAAGATTAGCTTTATGAATTTTCCTGAGATTTTATATGTGGTCACATAATTATTGTAAAAGATAGATTTCAAACTGAACTCTAGAATAAATGGTAATATGCATGAAGAGAAAATAGAGTCACGAATCACCATATCATGCATTGATAGGTTTTAGATTCTTCTCAAGATACTCTACAAATGAAACTTGATTTAATCTTTCATTAGTGCAAAATTGTCACCACAACCCTTGCTCATATAGTGAGCACAATTGCTTAAACTCAAGAACTGCACAAGAGACCTGATCGACCAGCTTTAAGTATTTCTTAGCTCAGATTTTAATCAAGAAACATAATGAGTTTCAACAAGTCCATACAGAGCCTGTTTGCAAGCGTTTCCACTTTTGAAGTTAAGCTCAAGTAGCTAATATATAGGAATGGTGAATTTTTGGAATGTAGTTTCAAGTTGGAAATAAGTTAGATAAGAGGTTGCAGCTTATATTAGCTGCAATAGTAGTTTTTACATATTCTTATATGTGAGATTCACTTCAAGAAACTTAACACACAATGTATAATAGATACTACATAGATATTACATTCATATATAATAGAAATACAAAATATAGCAATGCAAAATAAAAATATTGGGCATGCAACATATACAAAGGATACTATCCACAGCTTTCTAAGGTAAAAGGAAACCCATTACCCAAATATTCTGAACGTTAACACTTTCCCCAGCAGCATCATGTACCAAACACCCCGGAATCATGGTAAGGGTTCAGTTGTACATTTGTAAAGCTAAGCATCATGATGAATGCATCATTTAGCTATACCTTTTATAGAGTAAAATCTAGATAAGAGGCCAAATACGAAAAAGATTGCATAACTACTAGTCTACTAGATACAAAAAATGGCATGTAACATCGATCCACAGAAGTTGGACAAGGTACCTTTTGGACTCCATTGCACACAAAGTGCTGCACGGTTTAGCCTGAGGATCACAAGAGTTGGGACCCATTCTGTCGCTTCTTGTGACCAAACATATCTTAGAAAAATAGAACAATTTATGTCAGTATATAGTTCAATTGCAGTGAGAAATGGTCAATTGCATGAACCAGCAGGAATAACGCATGAAAACTTTTAGCAACAAATGAAAGATAAAAGGAAGTAATCTATAGTAATCTTAATAAACAGGAAGATTGTCAAAACTTAAAGTTATGGGCACTTACGAATTCCGATCATGAGAAACAGTGACTATTTGGTCTGAGCGTCTGCTCCAGTCTATTCCTGAAACAAGTTGATCATGCTGCAACCAGAAGCAAAAGGTGAGAAGAAAATAATTATCGGAAACTGTCCCCCTAGAGAAATAAGCAAAAATTTAGATGAGAAAGATTAAATCGGGTGCTTCTTGTGTTGATTATGGAAGGGGAAAGGAAATGGAATGAAAGTTGGTGTGTGGTACAGAGGAGTCATTCATTGATGGTACTTTTGATGCCCCAAAAGTGGGAATCAAACATTTTGCCTACCTATTGTTGACTACAATTGTTGTCATTCCATTTTCATTCCTTTCAAAATGGCAGTACTCTTAAGTCCTGAGTTGTGATCATCTAAATTACTCAGCAATGATAACTTGAAGCACCGTAGCAGCACAGTTCACTAGGATATTTATTTCTGAGTTTCAACAGTGTGCACAGCTGTGCCAGGTCCACATTTGATCAGGATAAATTCTATTCGGTAAGAGGTGTAAAATTGTCAAACTTTGTTATATTGGATTTACAAGCCTTGAAGTAAAAAATATGTCCATGTTATTTCCTTTCCTAGTGTGATTGTCAATTTCCAAAGAGTGTCATCTTTCAAATTGAACATTGGCTACTTAGTTTCATGCAAAAATACCTCCACTAGAACATAAGATTCCTTCTCCCTCTATGCCCCATTATCAGATTATACTTACCGCCGAACTATGTCAGGAGACAAAGAACCATAGCCATAAATAAGAGCTTCGCTACTTCTAACTAGGTATCGGATGTTCTATCACAAAGCACATTCTATCAGATGCGGATGCTGGAAAACCACTCTAATTTCAACCATCTATCTCTCGCGCACGTAAACACACACATACAAAAGAAAGGGCCATTACCGGTTTACCTTTTGAAGAACATGGATCTTCTCCCACTTGCCTTCCAACATCTTATAGATATGCACTTCGTTGTTATTGGGACAAAAAGCTATCACTGCAATTCGAAAATGGGAGAAATTACCAATTCAAATCGCCGAAAACCACGCAATTAAAACATAAAACAGTAGGAAACAAACAAACAAAGGAATCAAGAGAATTCGTCAGAGAGGGTTTACTGGAATGATCTGGGCTCCAAGCATGACAGGTGATGCACGGAGCGAACTGATGAACTGATACAGAAGCCATGATTGTATTCAATTCTTGTACCAAACTTAAACCTTCCGGGAATGAAGTAAAAATGATACAGAATTCTTCAGCTAAATTTCTAGTTTTTATCGGGAGCAAAATTGAAATTGGAGCGATGGGTAAGACTTAGATCTGCTTGATGGCATCGATGTATCTTTTGGAATGGAATTGACGAGAAGCTAACTTGCTAGATTGGCATCGTTTCTACGGCTGGGTTGATGAACAGAGATCGTCATGGTGAAGGGCATGTATAGCGATTGGCTCTGATATTATTTTTGTTTTTACTTTGCTTTTGAGAATTAACATTGGCTCTGATATTTAGGGTAGGTATTCGGATTTTGATTCGAACTTTTATCTAATTCGAATTTTAAGAGAAAATTTTTGACCCGAATCAAATATTCGAAAATTTGAATCAAAAATCCCGAATTTTTATAAAAAATTCGAATCGAATCGAAAAATCCCAAATTCTGAAAAATCTAAAACCAATTTTTTTTAATTCTTATATATATTTATATTATATTGAAAAATATTTAATAAAATATCAATATTATATATAATTCGAATTTTTGGATTTTTTCAGATTTAAAAAATCCAATTCGATCCGATCCGAAAATCCAAAATTTGGAGAAATATCAATCTGATTCGAACTAAAAATCCAAAAAATCCGAACCGGATTTTAAATTTCGATTGATACGGATCAGATATTTGATTTTCGGGTATTTTGTTCACACCTACTTATATTAATATAGCTAGGTATAGTTCAATATATATACTTATGTCGTCAATTAATATATTTATTTGATGTGATTAGAGCCGGCAAAATGAGCCCGGTAGAAGAGCCCACCGAGGTACTCGGGGTTTGGGCGGTTTAGCTTCAAAATTAAAGGCCGAAAAAATCGGGCCTAAAAGCCCGCCGAAAAAACCCAGGCCACTGGGTTTAAATAAAAAGCTCGAGGTTTTGGGCTAAAAAGCCATAGATTTTTATTAAATATATATATTTATAATATTATTTAATATACATATCTATATTTTTAATAATATTAATTATATTTTATATAATTATTTATTTTTATAGTAACAATTTTCTTACTAATTAACATCTTGGTCGGAAAAATAAATTCGAAAAAATAATAACATCATAAATCATTCAAAATAATTCATAGAGAAATGATCTCCAAAATATATACATTGATGGTTAATGATCTTATAGCATTGATCTTAAATATATACAGTATAATTAATTTATTTTATTCTATTATTTTATGAATATAAGTCGGATTGACGTTTAATAATATCATTTATCTTTGATTTGTAATTACTAATTTTTTCTCCTTAAATTAAAGAATTAAAATCATATTGCATTACAAAATCATCGCATGAATACATAAATATGTCAAGATATACCAGAAGCATTATCATAAGAATAAGTAAGCTCAAAATATTCGTATCACTGATTCTTTATTTAAGTTAAGGAGTTATGAGATCTTAATTAAATAATTGTTTATTTTTAATTTAAAATATTAATTTTATATATTAAAAAAAATTAAAAAATTATCTTAAAAAAGCTCGCCCGCCCAAAAGCCCGCCCGGGGTTGTTTTGGGGCTTCATATTTTAGGCAGAAAAATTTGGTCACGCCTGACCGACCGAAAATTTAAAAGCTGACGAGTGCAGGGCGGGCCGGCCCACCACTACTTTGCCACCTCTAGATGTGATCTCTTGTATATTCGTTCGTACATACGGATTTTGATACTTTTCTTTAATGTAAATGATATTTGATATTTTTCTTCAATGATTTTGATACTTTTATTCAATGCAAATGATATTTGATATTTTTCTTCAATATCAATGATACTTAAACAAATGATATTTTTCTTTAATGTAAATGATATTTTTTTAATAGAAATGATATTTTTACTATCCACACGATACGATTGAATATACATGAATTTTTGTGTATCTCTTTCGATAGTTTTGGAATAATAACTCTTTAGTCTTTATGTAATACCCCAAATTTTCAATTAGTAATTATTTAATGATTAATAATTTAATAGGGCATTGCATCCTTAATAAAAATAAATAAACATGCTTATGATTTAAAATAATGTGTCGATTGATTATTTGATCTTAAGGATCAAATCAATTCTATAATTTTAGAAATGACTAAATTTTGCTATTTAGGTGTTGTAGTTCCTAATATATAATAAGCATAATTAAATGAATATGCAAGTATAAAATGTCATAAAGTAAGAAATTTAGAATATAAGTTATGTATATAAGATTAGTAGTATCAAATGAGAAATAAATACACATATTATATTATTTATATTATATAAATATATGTATATATATAAATATATACATGTTCTAGAAACTAAATGACTAAGCAAGTCTACATTAAATAAACTTGGAGAGCAAGTATATGCATTTATTAATTTGATGAATAATATTCTATTTAATTAAATGAAAATTTAAATAAAATTCATCTATAAATACACTATCCTACACTCTTGAAAAAATTTCAAAAATTCTCTACCCTATACACTAAACTCACGACACACACACACTACACACACTTGGGAGAAATTTTTTCTTTCAAGCTAAATCTTCCAAATCCTTGCTTCTAAGCTTAATTCCAAGAATAATAAGGTATGATTTTCATTTATTCTCAATCTTTAAGCATGAATTTTGTTATATATTCATAAAATTTTTGAGCATGTTAGTTGTATAATTTTAATAGGTTTTGTGAAAATTATGAATGGATATTGATGTTATAGTTGAGAATTGATGATTTTGTGTGGAATTGATGAAATATTGATGATTATTTGTAAGATTTATGTTGAGAATGAAAAACCCTAGATTTTATGCTTTAGGCTAAAATAAGAAATTATTGATATTATGTTAAGAATAAGTTGTAATTATGTGATTAAAGTATGCTTAGACTAAGAAATTGGAAGAAAGAATAACAAAAATAAAAGTTAGAATATATATATATATATATATATATATATATATAATTTTGAAATTTTCGAAAATTTAGGAAAATGAGATGTTGATTTTATTTTCTTCATTTAACTTGGTATATGAGTTTAATATGATGAAATAAGTATTCTATGAATTTAATAGAATTTTCCAAGTTCATATGTTGAAATTTAAATATTTTAGTTTAGGTGTTCAATGGTTATGTATGTGCTAAAGTTAATATATGTTATTAATATTGATGATTTGAGCTCACATATGATACTAAGATGAGAAGTTGAGAAGAAATTAAAGAAATTACAATTTATATATATATAGGTGAAATTTTGAAAATTATAGAAAAGGAAAGTTAAAATTTTAATGTTATTCTTTATATATCTTATGTATTGTGAATATATTATGTAAATAAAGAATAATCAAGCTTAATTAAAGAGTTTAGAATTTAAAAATGTGAAAGGTTGAATTTTAGAAATATATTATGTAAAAGGAAAGTTTAAGGACAAAGAGTATATATATTATAATGTCAAGTTAATAGAAATAATTAGTATACTTAAAAGTATACTAATAGTAAGAAAAATAGTAGTATGGAAGAAGATTGATTAATTATGACTTAATTATATGAAAAGTTTAATGTAGGCAATTAATTACTTATATTATGCTTAAATAACTTAAGAAAATAAACATAATATCTAAAGAAAGAAAAGAGAGTAAAATAAAGTTATTAATATACAACAATGGTGTTCAGTGGATGTTTGATAATAATTTAGAATGTTGAATGAAAATAAGTATAAAGATAAGATATAAAGGATGCGAATGACCGAAAAGGCGAAAATTTTATAAGTGAGAAGTTTAGACAAAACCGTCTAAACAAATCATAAAGAAATGGAAAAGATGAAATAAGAGGATTTATAGTTAGAAAATAAGAAATATTGTTTACTAATGTTATCAAATTATTAAAGGTACATCGAGAAAGGAAGGCGGTTAAGCAAGAAGAGGACGAAGAAAAGAAAGGTTTATTAAGTGACCGACTAAAGAGCGACGGTGGGCTTTGAACTAAATAATAGCACGTGCTAATTTATATTTTTTTATTATGTATCTTGCATGACTTCTAAATTCATTGACTTGCCAAATGTTTGAGCATGATGCATTACTGTCACGGAAAGAGAAAGAAAGAAAATGAATGAATGAAAGAATGCACCGACGCGTCGGATAGCGACCTTGGTCATAGCGTGTTTGAGAAGGAGGCCTACTTCAACACATGATGAAATCCGTGGATAAGGAAGAGAAATATGTCTGCAGACAAAGATCATGCATATGCATTTGTTTTAGACTTTGTGAAAATGAAAGCAAGTAAGTATTTACTTTGAGCAGCATGCACGGGTTTTCACTAAAACCCCATGTAATGCAAATTGATGGCAAGTCAATCTTATAGCTCTAAGAGCAAATTTTAACATTTTCGGCATGTGTCCACCGAGTGCTTATGTACTCACGCCCGCATGTATTTCTAAACATGCAGTTGAGCTAGATTTCGGAGATGGAGTTGAAAAGGGACAACGTGGTTTTGTTCGTAAATATTGTTATGTTGTGATTAACCTTATGATCGAATCACTTTATGTTAATGTTGGTGATAATAGAGTTGAACTCCTTATTATATTATTCTTGAGAATGTTCTTGGTTTGAATGGTCATTTTGATCCGTGGATAAAGTTGATATCGAACTCGTTATATTCTCGGATACTAAGGTCCATTTGATTGGATTGTAGTCATGATTCTTGAAATTGTTGAAGTTGAAATTGTGTAGTTTTAATTTATTGAAAGTTGTCTTGGAAAATCGTTATCCATTTAGTTGCCTTGGCGATAAGTAGAAACCTTATGTAAATTGTTATACTTTGTTGCCCGAGTTATATGTCTTCACATGTAACTCAACTACCCTTCATTGCCATACTCGACTTGAGAAATGGTGATGTAATTGTTGTTTTGTGAAAAGAAACTCTTCCATGAAAAGATTGATTGTTGTCGATCATTATATTTCATTAGTTCTTGTGTTCATTTGATTCTATGTAACTTATATATATACTATTAGATCAACATTTGCGGTCAAATGATAATATTCCTTAATTGATCTCCGAATCTTGGCGTCCCAACTTCCTTGAAATTTCTTACGTCCTCATTAGTCCTAAACTTTTATGTTAAGTCCCTAAGTCACAGCCTAATCTCTTGATTAAGAAATTGGGTTTGTGACACTTCTAAAGTATTTAAAAGTTTCCTTCATGCTTTTACAAATTAATATTCACGACAGCAAGTTGGACTTATCAAACAAACTTTCTTACCACCACTGATATATTGAGCTGAAAAATCCATTTTTTCTATTTCACGAAAACCCTCCAGTTCACAAAATATAGAAAATTACATGTTCATTACTACAAATACAATGTGCGGAAAAAAGATGATGACTGTAATTAACGTAGGAGATTATAACACTAAGGTTTGGAGATCTCTATAAATATAAGGTATGAGAAAATCAAAAATACACTTTAATTAAGCAGTGATTTTCGAAAATCATATGGCTAAGGGAGGAAAAATTTGGTGATCTTCATAGCATACTTTTACTAAGTACCGAAGATTTGGATAACCGAGATACAGTCAGAACATCAATGCTGGAGTCAAAAATCAATTGCCCATGCCATCAATTCGCAGGTTTGTCTGTGAACACCTATTCGTTGTATTAAATTCATAGAAACATGCTAAAGATATAATCAGTGTATTGTGAATTAAGATACTCCAAGACAGATCTTCGGAAAACTTGAATACATGATTAAATTCATATATTCATACAATGAATATGTCGAAAAAGTTACTGAATCCAACAAAATGAATTTTTCACCTCTCATGATATTCGAATCTGGATAAAAGAGTACTCCTCCGTCCACCAAAAACGTGCATCGTTTTTGGTGGCACGGTTTTAAGTAAACCTGTAATGAGTGTAAAGTAAAGTGTATAAAAGGTGTGTCATTGGGATAATAAATGAATATATTAATGGAATGTGAGTGTAAAAGGTGGGCCATGAGTGTTTTGTAAATAAGTGGATAAGTTGAGGGTAAAATGTAAATTGGTGTTTCCAAAAAGGAAAGTGCACATTTTTGGTGGACGGACCGAAAAGAATTAAATGCACGCGTTTTTGGTGGACGGAGGGAGTATGAATTTTTGGATTCAATAACTTTCTCAACAAATACTCTTACTTGTTCTAGTGGCTCTAGCAAAGGCCGACCGAGAGGGAGAACGAATGGCTTAGGAATCGACCGGTTCCGAGCATACTCGTGGAGCTGCAGCTTGGATTATCCAACCCTAATAAGACGTTGAGCATATCCACTCTAATTTTCACTAGGCGCAGAGAGTGAACCATTAGTTGTGGGGCACGAACGACATAGAGGAGCTAGTTGCTTGTTGCTAATTTAGCTTTCCCCAGGCCGGGACTCAAAAAGTGAGAGCTGGGGGAAGCGGCTACTAGAGTTAATAGAATCTATCAATTACATCAACTTTCACAATAAATTCATTTGGTTCGTAGTTTTTAGAATAAAAATTATTCTTATTTAAACCTAATTTTCTATATATATATATATATATATATATATATATATATATATATATATTATTTTCTCTTATTGAACGTTTGAGATCTAATTGAAATTTTAATTCATAAAATGCATTTTTAGTATTAATTAAGATTAAATAGATAATTGACATTCTAAGTGAGCTCGGTTATTCCCATAAATCTTGGGATTGCATTATTTTGCATTAAGGTGGTTTCTTTGTCTATTAATTCATGAATTGATTAGATTAATAAAGAAGTTAGTTTATTTAAAATTGTATAGCTGATTTGCTTAATTATGCTAATTCATAGTTACACACATTAATTTATTTTTATTAACCTTTTTATTTCCATGGTTTTTTCATATATTTTTATAATTATTTATATTTTATTTTTGTCAAATTTTTTTAAGAAAATTAAATAAATCATTTTTGTTTATTATTTAGTCTAAATGCAGATTCAGAAAATCGTATATGCACAAACCGTCTAAGTGCATATTTTCATATGCACAAAGTATCTAAATGCACATATTTATCTTCTAAATTATTTATATGCACATTTCAAATTGTCAAATTATATAAATGCACATTTTAACATCTAAAATTGACACTGTATGCACATTCGAATGGGGGGGGAGAGAGAGAGCACATTCGAATGGAGAGAGAGAGAGAGTAGAACCACAAATTTAGAGATTATTGAAGATTTGATCTTGAGAGACAGAGAAAAATTGATTTTACGTTCCTACCCTCCATGTGTTGAAGATTAAATCTCTATCATGAATATTTGTGCATCTAATGCTGTGATTTGTTTTTCATTTCACTCTCTAATATATATATGTAGTAGATGGTTCAAATGAGAAACTTATTTAAAGTGAGAACCATTTGCAATCGTAAGATCTATAGTGAACACACCATTTATTTGGATATATATATATATATATATATATATATATATATATAGGGGAGGTTAACGTGAGAACCATTTTATTGTGAGCGTGAGAACCAAAAGCGATGAATTCACGGTGAAAGTTGATGAATCACGAGAAAATATCTGAATCCAAAAAATAGAATTTTCGCCTCATGGGATTCGAACCCGGTGAAAAATTCAATTTTGAATTCATTAACTTTCTCAACGGATTCATCAACTTTCATAACTAATTCATTTGGTTCTTAGTTTTAGGATAAGAATGGTTCTTATTTGAACCAAATTATATATATATATATATATATATATATATATATATATATATATGATTTGGGATCATATAAGAATGAAAAATTTGATGAGAAGTATGAATAAATCATAACTTTTTATCATTCTAAATTGATGGTCCATATTAGATATCTATATGCTAACATTAATACTGAAAATGCTACCTTTTAATTCTCAGAATTAATTAAGAGGACATATTAATAAATTTATGTTTTAAACAAATCGGTACTTTCCCTATTTTTTTTGGGATTGCATATCCTTTGTTTATAGATATCTCTACCTCAGATATACTTTTATTCTTTCAAATATTTATTTCTTTGTCTTTTTATTTAAAATAAATAATATGTTTCACGCAATATAATCCACTTTATTTTTTATTTATATATTTCACGTGAAATTTACATCTTTGCATTTGTTTATATTTATTATAGCACGTATTATGTTTTATTGTCGCACATAAAGTAATGTTCAATAGTGTATTTTGAAGTTGGTCTTTTAATTTGTTTATTTCTACAGGTTAACATTCATAAATGAACCAAAAAATGTGTTATATATATTTTAACTATATGCTATACATTAAATACGCTACATAATTATTTTGCGAAATCATACATCAGACATAGACAATATTCGTATGATTAAACAATAGACAATATTCGTATGATTAAACATGGTGCAATGATCTATCCAACATATGCTATACATTATAGTGTTTATGCAACAACTATAAATGAACACGTTAACATTCATAAATAAACAAAAAAACATGCTATATATATTTTAACTATATGCTATACGTTAAAGAACATGTGCTATATTAAGATGGTGTTTCTGTTACCTTTGTGTTTATAAAATATTAATTTCTACAACAATGACGGTATGCAAACAAATTGTTAACTCCATGCTACATAACGTATAAATGTATGCTATAAAAAAGTGTTTTCGGTGGTTAAAAAGCAAAGTTTGGGTTGTGTAATTGAGAAATTATTCAAAAAGTCAATTATCTTTCGGTGGAATATGAAGAGATTGATAATATATTATGCAATATTGAAATCTTGTTGAATGCAATCAAAATCCCTTATTTTCAGGAAGAATGAAGATTGCAAATCTGATGAGAGAGAAAAATATTTTATTGTATTTTTTTTACCCTTCTACGATAGGTGCTGAATATAGAACTGATGATGTAATAGATCCTGTTTGAAATGCTACATCAAATCTGAAGCGTTAATTACATGTTAATGAATGAATAAGATTTATTCATATTTCTTACACTTAATATCATTCTTACCATAACCACCCCATATATATAGGGGATGGTTCCCGTGAGAATGAAAATAAGTGTAGGAAATATGAATAGATATGTAAGTCTAGCATATCTTTCATATTTGTGTAGCACAATCAGAATTACTATGTTGCACATGTTAGTTTAGCACATATGCTAAATATATTAGTTTAGTACATCTTTCATTACAGCGTAGCACAAGAAGGGTTCTAGTGTTGCACAGTAATCCGAGTAGCACACAAAACACAAAACTGTAGCACAACCGAAATTAAATCTCAACCATTGATCCAGCGAATCAAAGGTCCAGATTCATTCTCATTTCCTACCCAAATTATCATTTCCTACCTGATCCATCTCTTATATATATATATGGTTGGATTTTCGTAGTACCCGATCCACAGATTGTATGTAGTACCCAATCTAGACCATACACATGACCGCACCACAAGCTGACACGCGACAGCTCATTTTCTTTTCTCTTTTAATTTTCGCAAGGGGCAAAATGTGAAGAGATCAAATCAGTCTTCTTCTTCTCCTTCTTGGCGGCAGCGAATGGCGCCACCGATGACGGCAACAGCAACGGACGATGCCGACGGCGACGACCACAACACCGACGAACAGCAGCAACATACACGAACAACAACAAACAACAGATTTTGAAAGAAAGAAAAAAAAGAAGAAAAAA
The DNA here is from genome assembly GCA_036937905.1 of Salvia rosmarinus. Classification (NCBI taxonomy): domain Eukaryota; kingdom Viridiplantae; phylum Streptophyta; class Magnoliopsida; order Lamiales; family Lamiaceae; genus Salvia; species Salvia rosmarinus. The sequence goes on along the minus strand of CM072813.1, from coordinate 78,435,180 downwards.
TTTGAGAACAAAATTAATGGATTTTGAGAAAAAATAGAAAATAAATTTGATAGATTATTGAAGAATCAAGAGAGATGGTTGCTATGACGGTGGTTCACGGTGAATTCGCCGGTAATTGGGGAAAGAGCCGGTGAAATTGACAGAGAATGATCAATGAAAGATTTGCTGTCGAAAACCATAAAACTTCAATTAAAAACATAAAATCGCATTGAACAAAATATGAAACTCCATTGAATAAAACATAAAATTGCATGTTGGCACGAAATACAAACATGCATTTAATGAAACATATTCATGCATTTAACAAAACATGTTCATGCATTTAATAAAACGTAAAAATGCATTGTTGGCCAACTAGTGCACGAGCGAGCGTCGGAGAGACGCGTGAGCACGAGCGCACGTTGGACGTGCCCGTGCGCTGGGCGTGAACTTCCAACCATATGCATTATTGTGTTCAACTGTATACATTTTTTGTTCAATGTATAAGTCAGTTCAATCAAATACATGTTTATTTTTCGCAATCACATAACAAATCAAATTACTAATCTACATTTACTGTAGCGAAACCAGGAAATTAAGCTTAAAAAGTCCGAAAAAATCTCAACCATAGGATTTATGAAGTGAGTGGATGAGATTAAGTACTACATACTATCTCATGTTTGGATTCTATTTGATCTCTATATATATATATATATATATATATATATATATATGGAGTGGATCAAATGAGAACCACATCTTTTCGAACTCTGCGAACCATGCATAACACGTTGAAGATGATGCACAAGACAGTATAAAGTTGTGCATAACGAAAACTTTCTAAAATTATTTTGTTGGGTAACAATTTTAGAATGTTTTCGTTATGCACAACTTTATAGTTTTATTCATCAACTTTATCGTTTGTGCATAGTTCTCAAGTTCTCAAAAAGATGAGTTCTCATCGGATCCAACCCCTATATATATATATATATATAAATTGGAAATAGGGTAGCGTTATTGACAACAATGACACTACAACACAAACACAATACAAAATAAGAGATCAATGTATAAGTCGGTTCAATCAAATACATGTTTGTTTTTCGCAATCACATAACAAATCAAATTACTAATCTATATTTACTGTAGCGAAACCAGGAAATTAAGCTTAAAAAGTCCGAAAAAATCTCAACCATAGGATTTATGAAGTGAGTGGATGAGATTAAGTACTACATACTATCTCAGGTTTGGATTCTATTTGATCTCTTATATATATATATATATAGGGAATGGATCAAATGAGAACCACATCTTTTTTGCCAACTCTGCGAACCATGCATAAGACGTTGAAGATGATGCACAAGACGGTATAAAGTTGTGCATAACGAAAACTTTCTAAAATTATTTTGTTGTGCAACAATTTTAGAAAGTTTTCGTTATGCACAACTTTATACTGTTTTGTGCATCATCTTCAACTTCTTATGCATGGTTCTCAAGTTCTCAAAAAAGATGAGTTCTCACTGGATCCAACCCCTATATATATATGGAGTGGATCAAATGAGAACCACATCTTTTTTGCGAACTCTACGAACCATGCATAACACGTTGAAGATGATGCACAAGACAGTATAAAGTTGTGCATAACGAAAACTTTCTAAAATTATTTTGTTGGGTAACAATTTTATAATGTTTTCGTTATGCACAACTTTATAGGTTTTATTCATCAACTTTATACGTTTGTGCATAGTTCTCAAGTTCTCAAAAAAGATGAGTTCTCACTGGATCCAACCCCTATATATATATATATATATATATATATATAAATTGGAAATAGGGTAGCGTTATTGACAACAATGACACTACAACACAAACACAATACAAAAATAAGAGATCAATGTGTAAGCTTATCACGCTCCGAATGTTATTTTTTGACATAACATTTTAATCAATGAAGTATATTTCTTTATAGAGAAAGTTTAGTTTATTACCCAAATTATTTATCTTTTGACAAAATATCTTGAATTATACATATTTACGATTGTATGCTTAAATTATTGTCATTTTAATGAAAATATTTCAAACTATACATAAATTACAATTAAATACTTGAACTATAATAAACCAATAAAAATGTCCCAATGTTTAATTTTTAGTCACATAAAGATAGCATTCTTGTCAGGAATTATTATTGATTTTCATGTTTTAGCAACAAGTTTTGCTTTGACGCTAGCTCATTCTATAATATATTTGTGTTAAAATCCACTTCAACGTCTGACGAGCCACATAATTTTTTGACGATTGAAAATTGAATTTGGGATATTTTTGTTAGTTTTGAGATAGTTTTGGGTATTAAATTATTATTATGTATAGTTCAAAGTATTTTTATTGAAATGTCAATAGTTTGGATATTTAATTGTAATAATATATAATTCGGAATATTTTTGTTAAGAGATTAATGATTCGGTACTGAACTAAATTTTTCTATATTTATATATAAATGATAAGTACAGTTGGTATCCCCAACTTTCATGATGTTTAAAAAAAATCCTCAATTTAGTTCTATGTATTTAAATTCCCCAACTTTTATGAGATTGTGAAAAATATATAGAAAGATTCTAGCGACCGAATGTCGAGTCATCTCTCAGAATTTTCATGTGAATTCTAGCTTGAATGGGGGTGTTATTTTACCATTGACTCCATTGATTCGAATCGAAAGGCAAATTGCTAACATTGACTTTGTGCACTTGTTACCTCTTGGAAGATGAAGAATCCGAAACATAAATTTTGGAGGCGTCACTTCTCTAAGAAGGTAAGTGAAGTCTGTGGGTTCTTCGTATGGTACGAAAAACTATACACTAGGAATGTTAGGTATTATTAGAAGCCATAATGAGGATGACACAATTTGAGGAGGAAGAGAAGTATGCTAAAACTCAACACAAGATGTTGGTCGAAAGTTTCATGGAAGAAAAATCAATTTGGGAGGACGGAAAAATGATATTACAACACAAGAATCTGGAATTAAAATTGGGACCGAATCGACAAAAAATCATTTGTTATGCTTTATGGTTTACTGTTGTTCTTTTGATTGTTGTTAGTGTCTTGAACAGAAGTGTGTTGAACCCCAAAACTGTGGTAGCAAAGTGTTGTATCTCTTTTCAAAATATCGTAAGAGTTGGAGATATTTTTAGAGGGATAAATATAGTCTGTGTCCCTAACTTTGATGAAATTTTACAAATATCCCAAACATTAATTAATATATTAAAATATCCCAAATTTAACAAGATTTTGGAAAAAATATCCTCAATTTTAGTTAATACATTAAAATATCTCCAACTTTAACGATTTTTTTTGAAAAATGTCCTGATCCAGAGTTTCATGCGACGAAATACTGAGTCAATTGAGACTATAATCCACATGGGACGAAATGTTGATCAACACGAGAACCCCGTGAACTGGCTTAGCATTCGGTCGTTGGAAACTATTGGATTATGATCTTTTTAAAAATCTCGTCAAAGTTTGAGACGTTTTAATGTATTAACTAGAGTTTGGGATACTTTTTAAAAATCTCGTTAAAATTGGGGATATAAACTGCAATCATCCATTTTAAAAAATTTATCAAAGCTGGTGATACTTTACAATATGTAGTCCAAGTTTGACACATTTAAATATATAAATTTACATTGGACATAGTTTTCAAAATATTATGAAAATTGAGGACACAAACTATACATATCCTTTTATATAATTGTTCTATATAATATTCTTGTTGTGTGGTATCATATATTAATATATAATCGACTATTTTATTAGATCACTTTTATTAATACATTTTTTAGATATTTGTTTTATATAATGTTCTAGTTGTGTGGTATCACTACAAAAAAACAAGCGAATAGCGACGAAAAATTCCGTCGCTAATCATGTCGGATCCGTCGTTAGTTTGGATTAGCGACGGATTAGCGACGGATTAGCGACGGAATAAAGGGGTCGCTGAAAACCTGGTTGGCAATCTTTTAACGACGGATATACGTCCGTCGCTAATAATTAGCGACGGAAGTTTCAGTCGCTAATCGACAACCTCCGAACGATCGTCTGATATACAATCCGTCGTTAATACGACTCTAAGTCATCGTTAATATCGACGGATTAACGGCGAACGACGTCGTAGTTAAAAAGCGCCGCAAACCGTCGTTAATTCGACGACAATCCGTCCGATCCGTGGTTATATAGCGACGGACACGATCCGTCGTTAAAATTATGATTTTTTATTTCACGTATCCAATCCGTCATAGAAAGCGTCTCGGTCCGTCGCTAAATGTGAAATCCGTCGTTGAAGCGTCGCGGTCAGGTCGCTAAATGTACAAGCGTATAGAGATTCAATTTTATTTGGACGACGTTTACAACAAACAACAAACCTGTTTTCAAACAAACACAATCCAAACAAACCAATTCTAAATGATAAACATTATCATTCTAAATCAAAGACGTAATTAAAACAAAACAATTTCACGTCATAATATCAAACAAACCAAATAATTCTAAATCATACAATAAGTTTACAAACAAAATGTTTTGTTTCTTCATAAATTCATAATACAACCCAAATATCACGATGGTGGGGAAACGGAGTCGATATCACGAGGGGAGGAAGCGGGGCTGGCCATGAAGCTCTCCGAGGCCTCCGCCGAAAGCAAGAATCGAGCTCGAATCGCTTGAACGTCATCTCGCTCTCTCAACTTGTGTCGGCCTCGTGTTGCTCGCTCGACTTGCAATCGACCTCGTATGCCTCTCGCCGCTGCTGCCGCTTTGCTCGACTATCAATCGGCCTCGTGTTGCTCGCTCGCCTGCGATCTAGCCTCGTATGCCTCATGCCATCGCTGCTCGACTATCAATCGGCCTCGTATTGCTCGCGCCGACTTGCAATCGGCCTCCATCTCCAATAGTTGTTGATGATAAGCTATCGAGAGTCAACCGCTCGGATGAACTCCTTCGTGCGCCTTTTGCAATCAAAATAAGGATAAAATGAAAATTTTGACATTATTTTACTATAAAATCAAGAATGGGTCTAGTCTGCGCGAGGCATCGTCGAAAGTTCATCCTTTTGTTTCTCGTTTTCTCTAGATTCTTGACTACACTCGTATGCGAACTCAAAGCTCATTCGTATTGAATGACAACACTCAAACCATCTTCCTCGTATTCATTACATACGAGTTGTCATGTTCTTCAATTTGCTAAGATAAGCATATAATGTGGATCATCCCTCCTCATTGGAAGCGAAATTGTAATGATAGTCTTCATTATTGTATCTTAGCTTTTCATTCGACTTGTCCTCTTACGCTCATCACATATTCTTGGCATATGACACGTGTATTGCTTGTCCATCTTTGTGAACAAGCGACATTATTTTGATATTACACGATTCATCGCAGGATAATGATTGTGATTATGAGCGACATCAAACTCATCCTTACCGCTTGAACAAGAAGTAAGGATGCTCGACCGCTGAAAAGAAGTGAGGATGCTCTTAATCTCGCTCATAATCACAATCATTATCCTGCGATGAATCGATAATATAAAAAATCTTGCTTGACAACAAGCATGGACAAGGAGTACACGTGCCATCCGCCAAGAATATGTGATGGCGTAAGAGGACAAGTCGAATGAAAAGCTAAGATACGATAATGAAGACTATTATTACAATTTCTATTTCTAGGAGGAGGATGATCCTCATTATATGCTTATCTTAGCAAAATTGAAGAACATGACAACTCGCATGTAATGAATACGAGGAAGATGGTTTGAGTGTGTCATTCAATACGAAGGAGCTTTGAGTTCGCATACGAGTGTAGTCAAGAATCTAGAGAAAAACGATAAACAAAAGGATGGACCTTCAGACGATGCCTCGCAGACTAGACCCATCTTGATTTTATAGTAAAATAATGTCAAAATTTTCATTTTATCCTTATTTTGATTGCTATTGATTTTCTACGCAACAATTAGAAATGAAAATGATCAAGATCAAGATCATGACATTTTATCAAACACCACATATGCTAATTATACACTTAATAACTCAAAACATCTTAATTCACGAAATGATGAATTTATCACCCAATTCACATCCAAGCTAAACATATTCACACCAAGCTTATCAATTTCTGCAAACATTTTTATCAAACACCACATATGCGTCTGATTAACTCACGAAATGATGAATTTATCATCCCAATTCACATCCAAGCTTATCAATTTCACAAGCCCAAATCACAAGACTAACATTCAATGCATCATTTTCACTATCAATTCGGTAAACTCAATTCGATTTTCACTATCAATTTTCACTATCAATTCAATGCATCATATACAATATTTTCACTATCAATTCAATACATCATATAACAATTTTCACTATCAATTCAATGCATCTTATACAATATTTTCAACAAAATCAACAAATATATAACAAAATAAAGAAAATTGAAATATTTTGATCCCAACTGGACGGACGACGGGCGGTGGTGTGGTGGCGGGCGGCAGGCGGGCGGCGGCGGGGCAGGGTGGGGTGGGGGGCGGGGGCTGGGCGGGCGGGGTGGGCTAGGGGGCTGGGGTGGGCGGGGCGGCGGGCGGCACATGACGGTCGAACCTCGATAGGGTGGGGTGGGGTGTGGTGGGGTGGGCGGGATGGGTGTCGCGAGGGGGGGTCGGGTGGGTGTCGCGGCGCGAGGTGGTAAAGGCATACGGCAGGCGGCACGACGGGGTTGGGAGTGGGGAGGGAGGGTGGAGGGAGGGGAGGTTTTAGGTTCGAGATATGAAATTGGGAAGAAAGCCCGTCTGTTATTAAACTTTTAGCGGCGGATTAGCGACGGAAATATCCGTCGTTATATTTAAAACCCTATAACGACGGATTAACGCGGAATCAAGGTCTTAACGACGAGAATGACTTTAACGACGAACACATATCCATCGTTAATTTACGTACGTAATATAAAAAATAAAACATTTTAATATAACGACGGACTACGATCCGTCGTTAAACTTAGCGACTTACTTCACGACGGAAATTCGTCGCTAAAATTAACGACGGATGTTGTCCGTCGTTAAAATAAATAAATAAAAAGTAAAAATAATCCGATTATTTAACGACGGATTAGCGACGGACTATGGTTAATCCAATAAAAATAACAAAAATTAATTTTAACGACGGATAGTGTCCGTCGTTAAATATAACGACGAATAGCGACGGGTATGCCGTCGTTATCGATTCATGAGAAATTCTCGCCATGTTACGTCACGATCCGTCGCAAAAATTCCTTTTTATTCCGTCGCTGATTCACGACCCGTATTTTGGCCGTCGCTAATCCGTCGCTGATCGGCTGTATTTTTGTAGTTTATCATATATTAATATATAATCAACTATTTTATTAGATCACTTTTGTTAATATATTTTATTATATTGTTAAATGTTAACCTTTAATAATAAATATTAAAATTAATTTATTGTGTTGAGATAAGAAATTTTTTGTTTTTATATTCGTGTTGTATATATTCTTTTCTCTTTTGTCTTGGTCGGTGCACTTGTAAGAGGTTTACTATTAAGGATTATTCTATGATCTATACAAATAAAAAATAGTATAAGCTATAACTCTGTATACTAAGATAGATTAAAAATTTAAAATATTCTAAAATCCTTGATTATTTCCAAAATTCAAGATAATTTATTTGTTTCATATTCTTTAAAAAGACTACAAATAATGAAAAGTTTATTAAGAACAGACAAAAATACTTAATTATAAATATTTTCAATTATAAATAGTAAATGGTAGATAATGTTTGTAATACTATATTGTTAGCAAAAACCACCGACGCACTATTAGAATTGATCGTCTTAGATGAAATACACTCTTCAAATTTTTGTGTGAAATAGCCAACTCCTGTAAAGTAATTCAAAAAGTAGTCGCATTTATAACAAATGTTTTCCATTAAATCAGATTAGTGGAGAAAAAGTGGAAAAAAGATATAATTTTATACATTGCCTTTCTTGACCTATTTTCGCGTATCAAGTGATGCAAATAAAGTTGATGATTCGTTATATTCTATTCATGCAATGGAATAATGGAGTTCACGTGTGGCCTTAATTTCTGGGAATGGTCTACTACTACTACTACTACTATAATAATAATAATAATAATAATAATTATTATTATTATTATTATTATTATTATTATTATTATTATTATTATTATTATTATTATTATTATTATTATCAATTTTTGCTTCCTTTTCTTTTCCATCGTGTGTTTCAACCTTCTTTCCTTTCTTTTCTCTCTTTTCTTATTACCTTGGGTTTGGTTTAAACATCACGTTGATGGATCCTATGTTGCGAGCTCGGGTTTCCCAATGTCGCATCTTGCAACCATGCATGTCCATCTCCCTTGTATAGCCTATTTTTCAATTATTTTAAGTAAATGATTATATTCTTTGATAGGATACGGCCCAACTACTGCGCCCAAGATCGCGCCCAATACAAGTAAACCCGACATCAAGCTCGGCTACCGACAAGTTCGGCCCATGAAGACTCTCGAAGCCGGTGGGAACGCAGAAAGCTCACCATATCTAAAAGAATCCTAATTCAAGAGGGATAGGATCTCGAATCCTAGTTAGAAGACTTGATTCGAGATCTAGGTCAATACATTGTGTATAAATAGAGGCTAGATTAGACGACATAGATTCATTCACTCTCTTTGTAATTGCTTCTTACACCTCAATACACATATTCTCTCTCGCCCGTGAACGAGATCTTATTCATAGATCGAACCACGTAAATCTTTGGTGTTCTTGCGCATTTATTTCCTTACGAAATTAAGATCGATCATTTGGCGCCGTCGTGGGAACCGAAATTTTGTGTTTTCGATCAACCACCGCTTCTGTGGAAATAATCATGACCGGTACACGAAGCCATGCATCCGGGACCGTCACGCAATAATAACGCCGACGGCGAAGGAACGCCGAGCTCACCTCGGGAAGAGCCCAATCGGAGAAGAAACCCCGAGGAGCATATCCAAAGTTTGACGAGCACGGACACCCCGCCCTGCAGGAGGCAGTTGCCATAGCGAAGGCAATCGTAGTAATAATCCGGGGAACCTCCGCTCATAAGTAAACCTCGACGACGCCGTCGAGGATTTCGAGAAAAATAAGGAGAGTTTTCTCGGTTCCTCAAACATGTGGTCGGCCACGCCCCGAAGAACGGAACATCAAGCCTCATCTAGATACGAGGCATCACAACGAGGTCGGGGCCCAAACCGACCGCGCAAGGAACGAAAGCAACGCGGGAGAGGACGTCGTGATCACATGCCGCCCGAGTCGCCAATCCATCCGGTGAACTCGCCCGATCTCCGGGGACGGCGGCGCGCAGAAAAGGCATCGTGGTCGTCGCGAAGTCGGTCCGAGTCACCTAAACGAAGTTCGATCGTCGAACTCCGTCCCGATCTCCAGAGGACGGCTTCGATGGATACGGGAAGATAGCCACCCCGTTCTCAAATAGAATACTCAACACTTCTCTCCCGGATAAGTACCGGGTACCAAGCATCGCCCCCTACGACGGGCTGAGGGATCCACAGAACTTCCTCTCGCAGTTCCAATACAACATGATCAACCAAAAGCTCAGCTCGGTTCACATGTGTAAACTCTTCCCGAGTTACTCGTCGACAACGCCCGCAGTGGTTCGACGATCTACCCACGGAAGCATCGGCCCTATCGCGACCGATGGTGCGCTTCCACCGAAGGTTCTTCCAAAAGGCGGAATCAAAACGCCATCGACACACCTCCTCACCATAAGGCAAAGCCGTAATGAGTCCATCGGCGACTTCATGACAAGGTTTAACAAGGGTGCTTGAAGGTCGAAGACGTGAACGACCGTTAGTCATCTCGCCTTCCAAACGGCATCTTGCCGGGGCCTTATACCGAGATCGTCAAGCACGAGCTCTCGTCGCAATGTAGCCGCGCGATAGCCAACCGTTCGCCAAAGCGGACGAGGCGACAAGAGAAAGCGCCAAGCGCATAAGCGCAGACCTTGGAAAGAGGAAGAAGAGACGGAAGGAAGATCGAACCAAGGCGGCAAGTTACTCGATGTATTACATCGTCCGATAAAGTCCGTGCTCGGTCCGCTGACGCCTCCTAACGACCTCGACACCCCGTTGACGGCCGAGAGCGTAAATCACGACTCCACATGAACTGCTCGAGAAGCCTCGGCCGATGACGGGAGGGAAGAGGTGCCGACCTATGGATAAATATTGCTCATTCCATGATGATTACGGGCACGACATCAAGAGTGCAAAGAGCTCATGGGTGAAATAGAGATGCTAGTTCGGACGGATCCTCAAGAAATATCGAGGCAGGTCGCCAAGCCGACCAAAGCCAAAAGACGAAAAAGGAGGAAGAGGGGAAATTGTGCCCCCACAAAAACAAAGCGCACAGACCGAAGAAGGAGATGACGAGCCCCAATATGACGGGTGATCTCCACAATGCAGGGCTCCCGTGGAGTCACGAAGTCCTCCCAAGGCCGATGCTCAAGTCCTGACCCAAATAACCTACCAATAAGAGGTTCGAGAAGGACGAGGCGATCACCTTCTCCGAAGACGACCCTGTTCGCGACAAGATACCCATCGGGATGCATTGGTGATCCGGTGGTGGTCGCAAATAAGTTGGTGAAAGCGTTTACATCGACAAGGCGTCGGTGAGCATCCTTTAAGGAATGCTTTGACAAGCTAGAGTGGAAGGCGCGCCTCGACAAGCCCCGCCACTCCCAAGCTTCGTCCGGGAAGAGACGCGCCGGAAGGAATAATCGAGCTACCGTCACGGTGGGAAAGCACCAACGACCTCGACAAAGGTGGTGCGGTTCTTCAGAAGTGAAGGCCAACTCAGTATAACATCATACTAGGGCGAGATTGGTGAGCATTTAAGGGCGGTATGCTCAACGCGTCACCCGACGATAAAATACCCACCACGAGGGAACGGCCGTGATCCGGGGTGATCGGCAAGCCGATGAATGTATGCAAGTTGCTTTACGAGGTGCCGGGACCTCGGTCCAAAGACCCAGGCATAGCAATTAAAGAAACCCGAAGAGTTGGAGTCCGAAGTACATCGCCACTCCACGGCGGTCGGTGGAAGAGGTCGCATTGTACAAAGATGAGCCGTTGAAGGTCGTCGGGTTGGTTTCACCACGACACCAAGTGAAGGATCGGATCATCCAACTCCTAAGGGAATTCCGGACGTGTTTGCTTGGTCTCCCTCGACATGACCGGAGTCTCGCCGAGTATCATCACTCATGGCTCAACATCGACCGAACATAAAGCCGTTCGACAAAAGCAAAGAATCTTCGCACCGAACGGAACCAAGTCATTCATGACGAGGTGAACCGACTATTAAAAGCACGACATCTTGCTCGAGGTCAAATATCCGACCGGATAGCCAACGGTGATGGTGAAGAAAGGAGGAGGGATGGCGAATGTGTATCGACTACACCGACCTCAACAAGCATTGCCCAAAGGATTGCTATCCCTTCCCAACATTGACAAGAAGGTCGACGCGTTGGTCGGGCACGAAGTCTTCGTTTCTTGGACTTATACAGGGTATCACCAAGTCACGATGGGACGACGAAGACGCTGCCAAGCGCCTTCATTACCGACTTGAGGTCTTCGATATAAAAAGATGCCATTCGCCTTAAAAATGCAGGGCTACCTATCAAAGGATGGTGGACAAAATATTTCAGCCCTACATAGGTCGAATGTGGAGGTATCGTGAGCGACATCGTCGTCAAAAGCAGAAGAAGAAGCATGTGTGGCGACCTCCGGATCGTCCTCGGCCTTCTTCGGAAAATCAACCTAAAGCGAATCCCGTAAATGCACGTTTGCGGTCCGGTGCGGAAAGTTCTTGGGGTGTTGGGTTTCCAAGAAGCGGCTAAAAGCAAACCGACCAAGGTCCAAACCATTTTGAAATGAAGATGCGAAGACTATCCATAGCGTACCTGGTGACGGTGCATAGCCGACTAAGCCGCTCTTTCAAAAGCCGCGGATAGCGACTACCCTTCTTCAAGGTACTCAAAAGCCCCGAAATTCTCATGGGATGAGGTGCAGGTCCTTCAAGACCTCAAGAGCTACTCGCCGAGCTCCCCACTCTATCAGTCCGAAAGAGGAGAGGTCCTTTTCTCTACTCGCGCCTCGGACGAATCCATAAGTCGATCTGAGTGCACGAGAAGAAGGACGTCGGCCCGGTGTATTTCATCACCGAGCACGATATATCCTACGCCCCGCCAGCCATCAAAGGTCAAGCCTAGCGGATTTCCTTGCCGAGGCTAACCGTCGAAACCGAAGCCCACCGAATCCGTGACGGGGCGATGCAAAGCCGAACCCGTGGTTGAAACACCGAGGAGTCTTGCAACTCACGCTGTGGGGCTTACGAAAACAGCAATGGAGCGGTATCTTACTCCCAGGCGGACGACCAAGTGCCTACTCACTTTGGTTCACATTCAAAATACGAACAACGAAGTGGAGTACGAGGCACCGATCGCGGGACTTCTCTCGCTCAAAGTCTCCAGATCTGAGCCGTGCAAGTTCACGGCGATTCTCAAGTCGTCGTAAGCCAAATGTTGGGAAAATACGAGGCAAAAAGCGAGAACGAAGAAGTATCTTGAAAAAGCAAAAGCCACAACGAACTTTCTCACACTTCCGGATAGTTCGCATCGAGGGAGCAAAATAGCCGTGACATCTTAAGTAAATTGGCCTCGTCATCAACGAACCCGCCAAGAGAGGAAGTCCAAAGCGGGAGCATAAGCGATGCGAAGCGGGCCGAGGTTAACATAGTCTCGGATGAAGAACCCAATTGGATGACTCCCGTTCGAGAGTACTTGGAGAAGGGCGACTCGCCCCACGATGTTTGGAGGCTAGGAGGATCTGAACAAATCTGCGATATACAATTGAAAGTGAGTCCTATCTAAAGTCATATCTCCAACCTCTCTTAAGGTGCTTGGGGCGAACCGAGCTAATTACGTTTCACGAGAAATACACGAGGTTCGATGCGAAAGCCACATCGGCCCCGAGCCTTGTCAAAGAAAGTCATGCGATGGGGATACTATCACAACAATGTTCCAAGACTGATGGACCTCGTAAAAAGTGTCAAAGTGTCAAATCCATGGGAACGCATTTGCTACCCTGCACCGACCTCACCTCCGTCTGAGCCCTGGCCGTTTATGCAATGGGGATTGACATTGTGGGCCCCTTTGTAAAGCACCGTGACTCCAATTTTAATTGTTGCGATCGACTACTCACGAAGTGGGTGAAGTGAGCCCTCGCGAAAATCACAAGCAAGAACGCCTCAACTTCGTATGGAAGAACATAGTGTGTCGCTTGGCATCCCCCATATCCTCCTTTTGGATAACGGAACACAATTCACGGATAAGACATTCAAAGATTGGTGTCAAGAGCTTGGATCCAACAAAGTTCACCTCGGTGGCCCATCCTCAAGCAAATGGTCGGGACCAAGTTACCAACAGACCATCGTAAAGTGGTCTAAAACTCGTCTCGACCGAGCTAAAGGCCTCGGGTGGAAAACCTACCATGTGTCTTATGGTCGCATCGAACAACACCTCGGACCTCAAGCGGAGAAACACCATACGGTTTGGTGTATGGAACCGAAGCGATGATCCACGCAGAGATCGGAGTATCGAGTCCTCGTACTATTGACTTCTGCCAAGCAATGGGGAAAATCTCGAGGTGATCTAGACCTACTCGAAGAAAGAGACCTCGCCTACATCGAGGAAGCTCGGTGCAAGCAACAAGTAGCTCGGTATTACAACCGCCGTGTTAAAACCGACAATTCAAGTGGGCGACCTCGTACTCGACATAATGAAGTCAAAGCCAACTCGACCAAAGTGGAAGCCACATGGGAAGGACCTTACCGGTCGACGAGTCCTCGGCAAAGGGCCTATAAGCTCGCTCAATTGTCCGGTGAGCAATTACCCAACGATGGCACATCATCCATCCAAGAAATATTATGCATAAGTGTCAAGGGTCGGGTCTTGTTCGGTCATATTTTAAAGTCTGTTTAGAGTGCATCTTATTTGGTGGTCGCGTCATCTTTTATCAATAAAATCTTTATTTTACGAGTTCTACTTGTCACTAATGCATAATTAATCTTCACATTATTTACCCTCTACGGAGGACAAATTCTCGACGGAGGTCGATTACATCTGTTTCATACGAATGTAAATCTAAGCAGCATGCCTACATACGAGATCGGACTACCTTCGCTTATTTGAGCGTTCTCTATGTAGATGAAGGACCACCCTCCCGATGACCTCGAAAACAGTGAACCATTCCTACATACGAGATCGACTACCTTCGTTTATTTGAGCGTTCTCTCTATGTGAGCGAGGGGACCACCCTCCCGACGACCTCGAAAAACAGAACCATTCCTACATACGAGATCGGACTACCTTCGTTTATTTCAAGCGTTCTCTATGTGAGCGAAGGGACCATCCTCCCGACGACCTCGCAAAAAAGCAGGAACCATTCCTACATACGAGATCGACTACCTTCGTTTAGTTCAAGCGTTCTCTCTATGTGAGCGAAGGGACCACCCTCCCGACGACCTCGCAAAAAAGCAGAACCCCTACCCGTGCATTTAAAACGATTTCTTTCAAAGCGGAATTCTCACGAGGACGAACTACTTTCGCATATTACTCTTGTTCAAATACAAAGTCAATAAGAAACCATTCTTATTAAATAAAAGATGTCTGAGTTACATTTACATTTTACGAGGACGGAGCGGATCGGGAAAAGGCGAGCCAATCCCTAGAAAAATCGAATCAAAGACTCATCTATGCTAATCCTACCTCTACCTCGCCCTCGGTCAATATTACGGGCCCGCCGAGCGACCTCGGTCACTGACGAAGCAGCTCTGCGAGCTCGGCCTCGACCACTTGACGACGCCCGGCCTCGACGCATGGAGGGTCCACGACGTTCGAGGGCAATAGCACGCCTCTCTTGCGCGCCACTCCGGATCGTCATAATGTGGTTCATTTATTCTAGGCGAAGCTCCGTGAGAAGAAGAGGCCTCCGCATCCGTCAAGTATTTCGCCGAGTTGTGGTTGTCGGCGATGGCGGTCTTGTATATGCTCCCGAGCCTTTTAATTCAGCAGATCGCCCGTGAATTGCTGCGAGGTCCGACCATATTCGCGCGTACCCGAACAACGGGCAGCAGCCTCGACAACCTCGCTTCAACCTCCGGATCGTCATCCCACCATTTCGGTGGATAACCTCCTCGTTACTCGGCATGCTCCTCGGCTATCACCTTGGCCTTCTCCTGGCGACCTCGAACGCCTCCTCCTCCCAAAAGGCGAGCACGGAGCTCGTCGCGGCTCTCCCGGCGGCTCTATGTGACATCGGACTCCCGCATGCGTGGCCAAGCCGCCTTTATATGGAGGAGTTCGACCTCTTTCAACTCAAGAGCCCGCGATAGGTCTTGATTCGGTTCAACCAAGGAGAAGCATCAAGCATTTCAGAGACAATCGAATAAAAAGATAAGTTTCTTAACATAAACTTGTTATTTTATTAACATGCCCTTAGCAAAAATCGAGACACATTTACATTCAAAAAAAAAAAAGGTGAAAAAGACGCAGGATCAACCGACCCTCCGGAAGCTTCGCCATGTCCACGTTCGCCGCCCGAAGCCTGGATAGCCTCACCTCGGCCTCTTGGGAACTACGGAGTCTCGACGCCTTCGAGCCACCGTCTCCCCACCCCTTTGCATGATCAGCCAATAAAGCCTCGGTCGGGGATCCCGATCCACGGACAAAGCGCCTGCACTCGCGGACAAAACAACGGAGGAAGAGGCGAGGCTCGCAAAGACGGAAGCTCCTTCAGCCGCGGACGAGCACATCAAAGTAGTCTGTCTCAGACGGCATCCTCGGTCTCCTCGCACTCCATACTTGGCTTTGTCCAGATGCGGGTAGTCTCGGCGACCTCTTCGATTGCGGCCCGAGACAAGGCTGTTAAGCACATCGGCCAGCGCCCGAGACCATCCCGGAAGCTCGCCGACAGAGAATGCCTCTCGCGAAGGCGCGCTGCGTTCTCCCGAGAGCTCGCCATGTCCGCCTCCCGACGGCGAACCTGCTCCACTCGCCTTCATCGAGGCAACCTCGGCCTAACCGCCTCGGCCTGCCGCCTCCTCGCCCAGTGCCTCCGCCGACTGCCCTAGCAGCCATTGCCTCAATGGCCGTCGATCCGCCGTTTCGTTTGACGAGGTCCGGATCTTAGCCTCGGCCTCGGACATTTTTGAGCAAGGAGGTATTCGACTCTCCACCTCCCGAGCATACCGCCACCTCAGTCAAGCTGCAGCGGCGCCTTCAAGTAATCCGATATAAGATCGGATACTCTTGACACCTCGCCGCCGTCCTCGACCCCCATACAAAATATACATCGGTCAAGAACACAATTTGGTTACTCTCGCACAAAGTATAAGGACAAGTACATTACCTCGGGAAAGAGGCGAGTGACGACTTGGGAATGATGATCTCGACCTCGTGACGGCAACCGAGGACTCATGGATTACATCCTTCCGCCTCTTCAAGCGCTTGAGTGGGCTGCGCGAAGGGATCTCAAGGCCCCACATCATTTGGGCATGTCCTCGAAATCCTTCAAGGTCGGAGACCTCGGCTCGGCCACGAGATCGGTTCGGCCACGAGATCGGCTCCTTCCTTTCTTCTTCCTTTCCTTCACGCAGTTCACTACAAGGAAATACATGGGTCAACATCAATCGTAACTCATGAAATAAAGAAAAAAGAGAGAAGAAGAGGCCTCACCTTCACCGACTCCACCCCGGAGGTAGGATCATAAGGGCTAAGCCCCGCCCGCAAGCTCGGCCTCGGAGAAGACCTCGTCAACAAGGCCAATTTTGTCCAGCCTCCAAGTCACGAAGCCCTTGTCGACATACACATCGGCGATCTTATCGATCGCCATGGGAACTCCATATGTCCTCAAACCGCGTAAGAAGAACTTCTTACGCGGTTTGAGATCTTTGATTTAATCTTGGCTTTGAAGTTCCTACGGGGTGATAGATAATACCACCCGAACCGCCTTCAATTGCAAAAGCGAAGGACGAGCCCCAAGGTAAAGGAAAATTATGCCTATAGCATGACACCTAGAGGCGTCATATGCCGGAATGAGTTCGGCGAGAGTTGGGCGAGATAGGCGAACATCTCTTCGAACTCAACATATACATAAGGGTAAGGAAGACGAAGACCGCCTTGAGGCCGTCCTCGTGACACGAATAAAACCGTCCGGAGGGCACAGCCCCATCCTCCTGGACGGGCAACTAGCTCAATACTAGAGGAATACTATATTGAAAACATATATCCCTAATGTCGAAATACTTAGGATTGAAGAAAAAGAAGACACTTTACCGCAATCCCCACGGGGGAATCACGGACTACACTCGAAAGAGGCATATGAATGCGAGTAAAACAGTGAGACACTAAATCGACGGAAGCAGACACGATTTGGCCTTTCGAGCGACTTGTTATGAGAAAAGTAGCCATTACTTACTTTTGTTTATCGAAGAACAAGGCGAAGCTTCAAATCGTCAATGGGCGGAATAAAGTGTTTCTCGCAGTATGCGAGGGTTTTCAAAATCGAGAAATGAAGAAGGCAAGTGATAAGAGATATTATGATCAAGGAAGACATTCCCCTAATATGCACTTTATCGGGAATCCAACCGTTGCCAATTTAATGCGCATTAAATGCGTATCCTGGCGTCAAGACTCGAAGAACGGAAAATCCGTCTTGACCTCGGCATAACGCCCGTCGGTGAATCCAAGAAGACCTCGACTTAACGCCTCGGCGGGTGAAGCGGTCGAAGACCTCGGCATAACGCCTCGTCGGGTGAAGCCAGTCAAAAGACCTCGGCATAACGCCTCGTCGGGTGAAACCAGTCAGAAGACCTCGGCATAACGCCTCGTCGGGTGAAGCCGGTCAGGAGACCTCGGCATAACGCCTCGTCGGGTGAAACCATCGAAGACCTCGGCATAACGCCTGCGTCGGGTGAAGCGGTCGGAGAGACCTCGACTTAACGCCTCGTTAGGTGGTTATCGTAAGACCTCGGATAACGCCTCGTTAGGTGAAGCCGGTCGAGAAGACCTCGGCACGGCGCTCGGTGCGAAGCCGTGACACCCGCCGAGATACAACAACAAAAAGGCGGCGGGTGAAGCGGTCAAAAGACCTCGGCATAACGCCTCGTCGGGTGAAACCAGTCAGAAGACCTCGGCATAACGCCTCGTCGGGTGAAGCCAGTCAGAGACCTCGGCATAACGCCTCGTCGGGTGAAACCAGTCAGAAGACCTCGGCATAACGCCTCGTCGGGTGAAGCCAGTCAGGAGACCTCGGCTTAACGCCTCGTTAGGTGAAGCCAGTCATAAGACCTCGGCATAACGCCTCGTTAGGTGAAGCGGTCCAAGACTCGGCATGACGCCTCGGTGCAAGAAGCCAGGACACCTCGCCAGAGATACAAACAACAAAAAGACCTCGGCAGACGCATCTGCGCGCACAGCATTCGATATACGACGTCAAAAGCATTGACACACACAAAGTCAGACAATGAAAAGAATGTGTAAGATCGTCCAAACCCCGCCGTCACAACAACCCCAATCCAAGATGACCTCGTTTTACGTCTTTTTGGGGGTTGTGATAGATACTGACCAACTACTGGGCCCAAGCATCGTGCCCAATACAAGTAAACTCGACATCAAGCTCGGCTGGACAAGTTCGCCCATGAAGACTCGAAGCGGTGGGAACGCAGAAAGCTCGGCCATATCTAAAAGAATCCTAATTCGAGAGGATAGGATCTCGAATCCAGTTAGAGAAGACTTGGGATTCGAGATCTAGTCAATACATTGTGTATAAATAGAGGCTAGATTAGACGACATAGATTCATTCACTCTCTTTGTAATTGCTTCTTACACCTCAATACACATATTCTCTCTCTTGCCCGTGGACGAGATCTTATTCATAGATCGAACCACGTAAATCTTTAGTGTTCTTAAGATTTATTTCCTTACGAAATTAAGATCGATCATTCTTAAAATCTATTTATTATTATATTCTTACAATACTATCCATTTCTTGATATAATTGTCCCATATATTTTATACATATGTGAAGATAAATACTAGATGCATATGACAATAAACTACTTGGGGTAGTTGGCATTAATTTCTTTATTTATCTAACAATTATATATTTTGTCTTACTTGTGACCTTAAAATTTCTCCTACTATATCCACCGCTACTTGTTTCAAAGGAAAAGGTTGAATTAGCAGAGCTCGACATTTCGCAGATTTTAAGGCAGAACCACGTGGAGTAACTAAAGTCCATTTTCCACTAACAACACTATTAACAAGAAAGCACCATTCTCCTATCTTATCTCAGTCTTGATTTATTTTATTATTCTGTTTGAAAACATAATGATATCACAATCCCACATCAACCGTGTTAATAATGTGTCTTCTCAAAAGAATAATGATCTTGACTATACCACCAACGAACTAGGCCGTCGATTCATGTGTTATATATGTCGATGCATAGTAATTTATAAGCCTAAAATACTAACATGATATGATGATATGATGGGGATCTATTCCAATGCAAACACAAGATAATTTTTTTTATATTCGCATTGATATGGTAATTACACGAACATGATAAATTTAAGTACCAATCTGTATTTTTGTATCTTATAAACGCTGCATTGTATCAAGAATTTTCATCCTTACCACGATCACATCCTAAATTAGTTGCAAAAGCTTATGTTATAGTTTTATTTAATCTCGTGCTTTATATTAAAGCAAGTCATACATAGGTGTGTAAACGAGCTCAATTGACCCGAACAATATAATTAAGGTTCGAGCTCAGGTTGAGTAAAATTATGAAACTCAAATTATGTTCTAGACCAATTCACTGAAAATTACATAACACGTTACTCGAGCTCGGACTATCAAGAGCTCAATAGGACATTATTCAAGCTCGAGCTTATTAAAAGCTCGTTTTGTTTAATTAGTCACTTGAGCTCGAACTCGGCTTGTCAAATACTCAATAAGATGCCCGTCGAACTCGAAACATAAATATTTTCTTCATTCTATACTAATACCTAGAAAGGAAATGGTATGCTATAGTCACTTTCAGTGCTAGACCTAATAAGATTTGTAAAGCAAACTTCGAGGTTTGATATACACTCATCTTATTTGCTAATATTTTTTAATAAATTGTGGATGCAAGGAGTAAGACTAGGATTTTCTCAAATTACTACTACTATTGTTTCCAACGATCGAGAGGAGAATTCTCAATTTTCAAAAGACATCTGAGAACACATACAACAAATTCTTCCCTTACGTCAAAAGAAGTAATTTTTTTTAAGGATATGTTACTAACTAAAGGGTATAAGCAAGAATTTGGCACATATTGCAAAGCTTGTTACACTAGTGCGAACGTTTACCAAATATGAATAAAGTGACATCAATTATTTTTTAGGAGCAAATCAATCAACTAGACTTAAATGATGCATTTCTCTATGGTATTTAAGTGATAAATTTGCATTCTTTAATATTGAATTTATTGGAGAATTTGCCAACCTTTGATTTTGGAGTTAACCTACTCATGATAACTGTTTATTCCGAAAAGTACATGAGGAATTAATGAGATATGAGTTTGCTTATAAATGTCGATGATGTTCTCATCTGAGGTCGAGAAGAGTATGAAATTACTTGTTTGAAGCATTATCTTGATTTTAAATTCACCATTAAAGATTTGGTACTATATGTTCCTTTTTTTGGAATGAAGATTGTTAGGGATGACAAGCATCTGTCTTAGTTATATTAGTCAAGACGAGTACATATTAGATATTTCGAAGATTATTGGGTTATAGGTTGTCATTCTATAGCTACACCTATTATTGAAGCCATTCAACTTGCAGCAATTAACATTTGATTTACTTGCAGACCCTGGAATTATTAACGGTAGTTGACAACTATTTTAGGGTCATCCTATATTTGACACCTCTTTAGAAAACTATTTTCGGTCACCTTGTACTTGTATTGATTTTATTTTAACTTTCGAATAAAATTTGTGTAAGAGAGATAGGTAAACATTTATTAAAAGAAGTGCTGAAAGTTCAAATTGAAATCACGAAAGCATTCATTTGTAAAAAAAAACATTTAAGGAGGTGATGAATTTGGAATATCGCGCATCTTTGTAGTAAGATAAACTAATTCGCAAATGTTTACACGATAGAGTACATTAAACGGTTTTCGGTTGAACCGAAACCTATAAATTCGATTATCAATTCGATTTCAGTTTCAGAGTTGAAAAAAATTTCGATTATTGGTTAACCGATAACGAAACGGTTTGGAACCGAAAATCATTTTTTAATTATTATTGTAATTATTAATTAATTAGTTAAAAATTCTAAAAATCAATTTTTAATCATTACTTTATTAATTATTTTAATTATTTATTTATTTTTAATAAGTTTCAGTTTTTAATTATTATTTTACTTATTTTAATTATTATTTTATTTTTATTATTAATTAATTTAATTCGTTTTTTCGGTTAACCGAAAACCGAACCGTCGGAACCGATCGATTTTTGATTAATCAAAAATATAAAACAACTCAGTTTTGCTTCCACTTTTTCAGAGAAATTCAGTTCGATTAACCGAAACCGAACCGTTTAATAGCCCTTGAGTACACGACTGGACATGATTGTGATTTTATGCCATGAATATGTTTTTTTGTTCATTTTATATTACTTGAGTGATTAATATAATGTTCAAGACCATCTACTGGTTAAATAACACATTAATTAGCAATTAAACTAGGACACGGAAATAAGACATGTAGATTGCACAGGGTCAAACACGATTCTTATTTTATGCCTTAAAAATGATTTTTTTAGGGGTGAGCAAACTAATCAGAATAATTGAAAGAAACCAAATTGAAATATTAAATTCGATCCGGATCAAATTTTTAAATCTCCAAAATTTTTGATTTTCAGTTCGGATTGAAAATTTTAAATTCAAAAAAATTAAAAAATTCAAATTATATATAATAATATTTTATTTAAATAGTTCTAACCATTATTTTTTAAATTTTCGGATTTGGATTTTCGGATAATTCAGTTCCATTCGGATTTCTGTCTAATCCGAACAGGAATCCGAATGTCCACCCCTATTTTTTTTGTTGATTTTATATTACTGGACTAATTAATTTAATATATATGACCATCTACTGGACGATTAACACATTACGTATCAATTAAAGTAGGACACGTAAATCGCACACGGTTAGGACATGGTTATGTATTTTGTAAACTCTAATGCTTTGCATGTTTTATGTAACGTAATATTTTAAACTTGGTTTTGAATAAAATACCCTAATTTTTTAAAGCACGTGCATGGTTCTTCAATACACGGATATAGTTTTTTAGTGCATAGTTTGGTTTTTTGTACACGGTTGTTATTTTGGTAAAATATACAGTGTTATGTGTATTATTTTACAATAGATGGTGTTACAATCGTATCATTGTACGTCATAGTGGTCATTGGGATAAAGTCGAGTACATAGGCAACGACGAGGTTCTTGTACACATGGTTGTATAACATATTTGCCGTGTTAATCTAATACAGGAGATTCATGAGCAAGTAGGAAATAATGGTAGATGTGATTATGCTTTTCTACACCACGAGAGTCAGTGATGGAAGAAGAATAAAGGTATTGCTGAAGATTAGTATAAATTTGCTCTGATTGCTTGTGAAATAAAATGATGATTCAGTTGTGTATGTGATCGAGAAAGACAAACAATTTGCAATTGCTGAGCACATTGAGGCAACAATATATGGTTCGCAACAGTCTACAGTCTTTTCCGAGGTCGATGCAAGATGTACTAGCTCGACAGTACATCATGATCGCATAGATGTGAGTCTGGTGCAAGAAGAAGAGCTTGTGTCTTCAGATGAGGAAGAAAGACGAGATGTTTGACTACCGAATTTAATGTTTGGTTTCGACAACTAGGTCATATTGATTAGGTTATCGGGTAGCGCAATTTCTCATCAAAAATCAGCATGGTGGCGAGCTCATGATGATGCACTGCATGAATTGCGTAATTAAGTGATTCCACTACTTAATTTTGACAGTGCGCTGCCGTTAGATCGGGTCGAACATTTGGAGCAAAAGTCGATGGTTTATTAGTGGATCAATATTTCATTCGAAAGATGACTTGGTGATTGCGGTAGGGTTGTACACATGTAGAAATCAGGTAGAGTACGTAGTGAATCGATCAAGCACGACGCGCTAGGGATATGTTTTCAAGCATGGTAATGGTTGTTCGTTTAAGCTGCGCATCGTCCAAAGTGCAATAATATCTTAAGTTCAACAAGAGTTATACATTCCACTTGGATTTGAATCACACAGCTCCACGATATGTGCATGCTAAGATTGTTGGCGAGTATTTTGCACAAAAAATAGTCGATAAATTGGTGGTATCGAAGCCAAGAGATATTATTAGAAAGATGCATTGACTATTTCACATCGAGATCGACTATAGCTTTATCTTCGAGTAAGAAACATCATTACAAAGTTGACATATGGTGATTTTGACCTGTCCTTTCAGTTGCTCTCGTCATATTTTCATTTGTTGAGAGAGTCTAATCTCGAGACAACATATGATATTGAGGAGTCTATGATAGCGAGTTTTAATACTTGTTTCTTTCTCTTGGATAGAGTTTGCATATTTTCAAGCATCATTTGTAACCAGTCATCGTGGTAGATGCAACATATCTCAAGGGAAATAACAAAGAAATTTATTTTATCGTTGTTATGAAGGATTAAAACAAAAACATCACTATAGAGATAACATGTGACGATTTTGACCGATCTTATCAGTTGCTCCTGTCATATTTGCATTTATTGTGAGAGTCTAATCCCGAGACGGTATATGATATTGAGACAATCCATAATGACGAGTTTCAATACTTGTTTCTTGTTAGTGGACATAGTTTTCATGCTTTCAAACACCATTTGCAACCAGTCATCGTGCTATACGTGACCCATCTCAAGGGGAAAAAACAAAATATTTTTTTTTGTCGATTTTACGAAGGATGAGAATGGAAGAGTCTTTTCTCTTGCAATTAGGTTAGGTCCACTTGGGGACGAAGAGTCATGGAGTTCATTTTTATCTCGACTACATTTGTGCTTTTGTCAGCCCAATAATCTGTTAGTTGTGTCTGATCAACATAAAAACATCGAAAAAGTTATGGAATCCGAGTATCTAAACGCCACACATGTGTTGTGTTTTTAACATTAGTAGTAGAATTTGGCACACTTTGGGCAACATGTAGTTGTAGTTTTCAAGTCAGAGACATATGCCTATCCATCTGAGAAGTCCAAGATGATTTTTTCTGCAGTGCAAGTTTTAAAACTGAGAGGGCACAAACAACTAGTCTTTGTTGGGGAGAATATGTGGCAAGGTTGAAGTGCCATGTATAATGCTATTCATGACTTTGAATACGACGGAGAGTTTGAGTAGTCGTCTGTGTTGGCTCGACATCTACCGATTTGCTCGTTACTTGAGACTTTTAAGTCTATTATGAAAAATGGTTTAACGAGCAAATAGCTAATGCAGTAGAAAGATAACATTAGTTGATTGAAGAGGCCTTGTCGAAGATGCACACGTCTGTCGTAAAATAGTTTCATTTTTTTGTTCATGGAACGACAACGTTTATGTTTAAAGTCGAAGAAGAAAAAACATCCTACGTGATCGACCTCTAGGATTAGACATATGAATATCGTGAGTTTGATTTGGATGAGATCCCTTGTCTTCACGCTTGTGCCACTATTAGGTATGTTAATTATGAATTGAATTAGTCCAAATACGTTTTTTCAATGTTGTAATTTATTTTGTACTTTCTTTGTTTATTTTTGTAAGCATGTTGATTTACAAGTCACTGACTTCGTGACTCACTATTATAAATAATGTCTGGTTGGGGACTTATATTTCTCGAATTGCAACTGTATCATATCTCAATTTATGGGTTGCGTCGGACTCGATCTCAGCAGTCAGCATACATCATGTGATCCTAAGATGAGTAGAATGCAATCGATTGTCAAGGGCTTGTCTAGCTTATGTAGCTAGATATGTTCATGTTGCAAGAGTCAGTGGCACAACAGACTCATGCACCCCTCTTACAACCATATGGTAAGAAGTGTTAGAATAAAAGATAAAGGACGAGAGAAAGGAGAAGAAGATTGAAGTTGAATGTATTTTTCATTAACCTCAGCAACATGAGTTACAAGATATATATACACGAGAGAGCTGCGTTAGCAAATGCACGGCTAATGACCTTTCTAATCGACTAACAAAGATAGCTAATGACTAATCATTGCTAACAGACTAACATAAACATAACTAACTTAACATGCTCCAGAAAAGGTCATTTCCTCAACCAAAATCATCTTTGGAAATAAGCTGAAGTTTGTCTCGCAGAAAACAAAACCGTGGCGCAGCTAGAGGTTTTGTAAAGATGTCAGCAACTTGGTCATTGGCAGGAACATGTCCAACCTCAAGAAACTTATCTTGAACTTTTTCACGCACGAAATGAACGTCAACCTCAATGTGCTTGGTGCGCGCATGAAAAACGGGATTAGAGGAAAGTGCAACGGCACTGGTATTGTCGCACCATAACTGATGTGGAGAAGTCAAAGTAATTCCAAGTTCAGTGCAAAGAGCATCAAGCCATAGAGTTTCAGCAGCAGCATTTGCTAAAGATCGGTACTCGGATTCAGTACTACTACGGGAGACAATGTGCTGCTTTTTCGAACTCCAAGCTATAAGATTTTCACCATAATAGATGCAGTGTCCTCCAGTGGAACGTCTATCATCCAAACAACTCGCATAGTCAGCATCAGCAAATCCAACAAGATGCGAAGAGAGTGAAGACGTGAAGTGCAACGCCAAATGAGAGGTTCCTTTGAGATACCGAAGAAGTCTTTTACACGCAGACCAGTGATGGACAGTTGGAGATTGAAGGAATTGACTGAGCTTGTTTACCGAGAACGAGATATCCGGTCCGTGTGCGAAGATCTTGGAGAACACCGATGGCGCTGCGAACGGCGTTGGATTATGAAACGCGGGACCATCATCTCGAAACAACTTGGTAGGCGGGGTCATGGGAGTGGGACACGGATGACACGAACCCATATTCGTCTTCAGCAACAAATCATTCAAATATTTTGTCTGTGACACAACAAAAGATGAGCCAGTTCGATTAACTTCAAACCCAAGGAAGTAATGCACTTCACCGAGACTAGATAGAGCAAATCTTTTATGTAAGATATCAATAAGATCACGAACACCATCCTTGCTATCACCTGTGATGAGAATATCATCCACATATATCAAAATAATAGTGAGAATTCCACTTGCTCGTCAAAAAAAGAGAGAATCAAGTGGATCTTTGAAACCCAAGTTGAATCAAACAACTTTTAATTTGTCATACCAAGCTCTAGGTGCTTGCCGTAAACCATATAAGGATTTTTGGAGCTTGCATACATGATGAGGACGTGTAGGATCTTCAAAACCTTTTGGTTGAGACATATAGATGGTGTCCTCAAGATCGCCATTGAGGAAGGCATTATTAACATCTATTTGCTGGATGTCCCAACCTTTGGTAGCAGCCATAGCAAGGACAAGGCGAATGGTGGTGGCTTTGACTACGGATCGAACACTTCAAGAAAGTCCACACCCACTAGTTGCTCAAAACCACGAGCAACAAGGCGTGCTTTAAGTTTATCCAAATCACACGGCTGGGGTTTAACACGAAAACCCACTTATTGCCGATAACTTTATGCGACGAGGATGGAGGAATAAGGATCCAAGTTCCTTTAATATGGAGAGCTCAAGCTCTTTCTCCATTCTTGAGAACCAATCGGATGACCCAACGCCTCATCAATGCGAATTCGGTAGAGATGGTAGTTTAGCCGTAGTCATGGCCGTGAGAGCTTCATTATTTTGATCAACAAAGATGATTAACGCTTCATGATCGGATGAGGGTGAGCAATATAACTCTTGGGCTTGAAAATACCATGTTTGCACGAGTAATCATCTTGTGAGAGTTTAGGAGAGAGGAATAGGAGGAGTGTTGTTATTCGAGAAGGAGATGAGGCAGAACTAGAACGAATCGGATGATTGTGAGGCTGCAGATAAGGAATCGACGGCGAGGCGGATATACAATAGATGGAGATGCAGATCGATTGTTAGAGGGTGAGGGTGAGGAGATGATGGTGCACTGCCGAGGTGTAAGCAGTCGAGAGGAAATGTGGAGCGGTGAGGAGGCCATATCGGTTGGATTTGTTGAGGATGGAAAGAGTAAGGATAGGAAACTCTTGTTCAAGAAAGTGGGATGTTATGCTATGTAGATGCGACGTAGAACTCGTGCACCTATAGCCTTTGTGGTTGTCACTATAACCTAAGAAAACACATTTAGAGGACCAGATTGAAGCTTATGTTGGTTATAAGGTTTGAGATACGGAAGCATGCACAACCGAACACCTTGAGGTGGAGTAGTTTGGAGATTTTGAAAAAGGCGAATATGGTGAGGCCATGTTAAGGGTAGGAGTTGGCGGTCTATTTATGAGAAAGGAGGTCGTGTGAAACGATCCCACCGTAAAGTGAGGGGAAGGATCGAAAGAAGAAGCGTGAGCCCAATATCAACAATATGTTGATGCTTGCGCTCAACTTTTCCATTTTGCGATGAATATATGGACATGGGTGTTGGAAGTGAATTCAAGTCAAGTAAGTCTTGAACAAGAGGTCTCGAATTCACCTCCCAATCGACCGAATTTTTAATTCGCATAGAAACCGACATTGCACCATGGAAATAAAATTTTGGACATCCGTGAAGTTTGAGATTTGAGAGAAAGAGGGTATATCCAAGTGTATCTTGTGAAGTCGTCTACAAATATAATGTAGTAGAGATAACACTGAGGCTGGACCCCAAAGATCAGAGTGAATAAGATCAAATGGAGCGGAAGCTTTTATTTGCTGAGAGACATGCGGTTTTTGATGCAACTTGCCAATTTTGCAGGCTTCACAGAAATTTAGTAAGTTTTTATTGAAAGGTATTTTGAGCTTCGTACTGATTTGAGCTAAGACATGAAAGCCGGGATGACCCAACGATCTATGTAACACATCTAACTCAGTACATTTTTGTAAAGGTTGAAAACTTACAGAACTATTACATGTTGAATGAACAAAAGAAAGAAAAGTCGCTATGGAGTTTTGAATGAGTTGAGTGGAGTGGTGTTGGTGAGGTGCTCTTGTTGTAAAGGAGATAGGTCGTCGATATAGCCACTTTAGAAAGAGTTCCTTCGGAGAATCTTTTGCTTTGTTGTCCTTGACAAAACAAGAGTGTGAGTTAAATTCAATAGTGACACGATTATCATGGGTGAGTTGAGAGATGCTTAAGAGATTTTGGTGATATTTGGAACATAGAGAATGTTATTGAGCGAAGAAGGTGTTTTTTTGACGACATGGTCAGCAGAAGAACAGATGAAGATCCAACAGAAATGATAGGAAGGAATTACCATTACCAACCATGAGCTTTCATTGCCACTATAGTCATTGCCATCGCCAAATCGCATGCCGTTTGTTATATGCGTTGTAGCTCCACTATCAATATACCGTAGAATCGGAGGATCGAGCTCGATTTTGTAGTAGCATCACCAACAAAAGTTTTATGCACGGATGGAACTTTGCAATCTGCAAGATAAGCCTTAGTTTCGAGGTTGAATTATCGATAAAATGAACGCCAAACCTTTGAAACACTTCATCGCAACATGTCCGGGCTTGCCACATAGTTGACACACAACCCTTTTGAGAATCCAACATTTTGTTTGAAGTCGCGCGATGTGAACCACGATTACCAAAAGAATTTCCACGGCTGCTTGATTGAGAACCTCTTCCCTGACCATGATAACTAACATGAGCAGTGGGTTGATTTATAGAATAAGAATTATGTTGCTGAAGTCGAAGTTCATAAGCTTGAAAGGCAAATTGAACTTCCTGCAGATTTAGCGAATCGCTTCGATGCATCATATTGACAATTAGAGCTTCATATTCTGGACCAAATCCAGATAAGAGATAGTTCACCAACTCATCATCAGTTATCATTTGCCCAACTGCAGTGAGATTATCCGCATAACCTCGCATTTTGAGAACATATTCTTCAACTGACATGGCGCCTTTCTTTGTGGTTTGAAGGAGTAATCGCAGTTGCATGACTCGAGCTTTTGATTGAGACAGAAACAATCGCTCGAGAATTGACCAAAATTCACACGATGTAGAACATCGAACAACATGTCCAAGCATGGACTCACTTACGGAAGATAGTAACCAGCTGAGAAGAAGCTGATCTTTCCGCATCCAAGCTTCATATGCCGGTGATGGAGTGTTATCACCAGGTGAGGATGTAGACGGTATGAACATAGATGGAACAATTGCTGTTGTAGAGATGAAATCAGCATATCCGTGAGCACGAATTGCTGTGATTGCTTGTACTCGCCAGAATGAGTAATTTGATCGGTCAAGTTTAATAATGGATGGAAAATGTGGAGGATGCGATGCAGATTGCAGAGAATCCATGGAAACAAGGAGATCAAAGGTTTAGGGTAGAGAAAGATGAACTTTTGCAGCTAAACACTTTAGATGGTTTGCTCTGATACCATGTTAGAATAAAAGATAAAGGACGAGAGAAAGGAGAAGAAGATTGAAGTTGAATGTATTTTTCATTAACCTCAGCAACATGAGTTACAAGATATATATACACGAGAGAAACTGCGTTAGTGCTCGCATGGCTAATGACCTTTCTAATCGACTAACAAGATAGCTAATGACTAAGCTGTATTGCTAACAGACTAACATAAACATAACTAACTTAACAAGAAGGATAAGCATTTGTACAAGGAGACGACATAAGAAGACATTTTTATTTGTTGTAAAAAAACGACTCATATTAGATCAGCAGTGTCTCGTTACAAATGCAGAAGATTCAACAGCATAAAACAACTATTGTGTACCACAACTCTGTACTGACCGGGTACTCAATCATGTATAGTGGAACCCTAACAAATCATCCGTTTATAGAACGTGTATAGTGCTAAATTTGACATCATACAAAATTCGTGTATCCTATAAGTTATAGGCTATAACCCTAACAACTCATCCATGTATAGACTGTACCATTGCCTGTATACAAAACAAGATTGATTTTTTTGTTCTAATTGTGTCTATAAACTATGTGCGTTCAACAATTAATGTTTGTACACCTAAAATATGTGTTAAAAACAGATCATGTGTCATAATTATGTTTTAAAAGCACAAGCATGTCCAATTTATTCACCGTGTACTCATGAATAATGTATTGTGTACTCATGAACAACAACAACAAAATTTCAGAAATTAAAAAATATCAATAATGAAACTGCATTAGGGGGAGATTCTAATCGGAGGATCGAGTCGTCCCGACAAGTGCTCCGGTGACCACTCTTATTCCCCCTCCTCCGCCCCATTATCCTCCTCATCATCCTCATCCAACGAGTAATGAGGGTCTGATTCAGTAACCAAATTACTTATTCTTTACAACACGGTTTCGTATACACGAAGTCGTCGATCTACACATTTATTTTTTTATTTTTTGAACACACGGTCAAAGTTGAGAGAGAGAGAGAATCAAATAGAAATTCGTGAGAGAGAGATGGAGAATGAAAATCATAGTCTTTTAATAAAGTAAAAATAATAAAACATTAATAGAGATATTCTCAAAAGTTACGAAATTCTAACAAAAGTTAAAGTAAAACTCTAATAAGTTAAAATTTGAATAACTTAATTTAGGAGCTATTAGGGATAAATTTATTTTTTTCACCCAAAACAACTATAAAACTTATTTTTTAATAAAAATAAATAAAAAAGTTATACTATTATTTTTGTTTGACTATATGTAAAATCCCCTCATTTAATATCATGTGATCAAATAATTCTTTGGGAAATTAAAGATTATACACTTATCTCTTTTCTTTGTAAAAGGAAGAAATACAATTAAACTAAGGCTCAAAGTTGAGTATGTTAGAGAAAGCGCAACAAATATTTTCAGTGGAAAGTGGAAACCGGTAAGAAAATTTTACTCGGGATAGAAAAGTTGTCCAGGGAATCCAAACCACCGTATATAAAGTTTAATAAGGACCATAATAGTTGGCCCAGACATTAACCTTGCTGATTTGGTGAGGAAAACTATGCGTTAGCACATGATCTTTCTGCTAAATTTTAATTCCTAAATAAAAAATGATTTAAATATTAAAAGAAAAAGCGAAAGACACAGAATGCACAAACCACGGAGAACAGAATCCCGAGGAATAAATTGGTGGAGTTGGGGAAGTCAAGCTACTACCTCAAAGTTTCTCGTTAAATATTCATTCGCACATCATTTAGTTGTCACGTAGCAATAAAACCCAAAAAGGAAATGTAGAATGTTACACTTGCTTGAAAAAATTCACTCATGTTTAACAACATTTTATTATTTATCATTTTCCATGTAATTTGAAACAGGTTAATTTGCGGCATTGGCCCCCTCAAAATAAAATAAAAAATTGCGGCATTGTTTCTCCAAGTATCATTGCATATACTAGAAATAATTAATTTTAAAGTTTAGGAAAGAACGCATTTATACAAGTATGTAGAATGTTAAAGAATTGAACTAATTAATTTCAATCAATTTAGACAAGCTTCAATTACTTTCTAATTAAATTGAATTCAATTTCGACACACTTCCTATATCGTCAGGGATATTCCCAAAAGTCGGTTATGACTCAAATTCAACTCCTTAAGCAAGATTAGTCTTATACTATTAAATTGTTTAAATTTACTTAAAAACAATTTTGAAGGGAATACGCAATTTTGCCTTTTTAAAAATAATTAATGTATACGACAATATGTCTATACCTAGACCAGTACTATAAAAAAAAATGAAACTCCAATCATTTTAAAATATAATATGAAACTGAAATTTGAAATGAAATACACCCCAGTGAAGAAAGAGCTGCGTGTTGATTTTCGTATTTTGGTTTCTTCTTTAATTTCCTATCCTATGTTGGGTGCAAAGATTTAGCCACAGAAAGCAGTGCAATCGAGAAAACAAAAACGAAGCAACAACTATCGAGAAAGTTGGAGGTGGAGACCCAATGCAAGTGCAGTCCCAATCCCCCAGAAGAGTGTAAGATCATCTTGATTTTGAGGCCAACCGCAATGCCGAGGCATTTCTTGAACACCGCCCCCAATTTCTTCCACCTCCGCCCCCGCCACCACCACTATTTCTTCTCTTTCCTCCTCATTCTCTCTCACACAGCTCCCTCTCCCCTCTCCACCGCCAACACCGAGGTCGCCCTGCTCTTTTCGTGGCTGCACTCTTCCTCTTCTCCTTCGCCGGCTTCGCCATTCTCAAACTGGAACCCTCACGATTCCGACCCCTGCAAATGGTCATTCATTTCATGCTCCTCCAATAATTTCGTCACGGAGATTAACATTCAGTCTCTCCACCTCGCATTACCCTTCCCTTCCAATCTCTCGTCTCTCAGCTTTCTCGAAACCCTCACCATCTCCGGTGCCAATCTCACAGGAGAAATCCCGCCCGACATCGGCGACTGCGCCTCTCTGAGAGCAATCGATGTTAGCTCCAACAGCCTCGTCGGCAGCATTCCGGCAACAATCGGCAAGCTCAGAAACTTGGAGGAATTGATTCTCAACTCCAATCAGCTGACCGGGAAGATTCCGCCCGAGATTGGGAGCTGCGTCAGCTTAAAAAGCCTTATATTGTTCGATAACAGGCTGAGCGGCAGCATTCCGGCCGAGGTCGGGAACCTATCGGCTCTAGAAATCCTGCGCGCCGGCGGTAATCAGGATGTAGAGGGGAAATTTCCAGACGAAATTTCGAAATGTAAGAATTTGCAGGTTTTAGGGCTCGCCGAAACGAAGATTTCCGGTAAAATTCCGGCTTCTTTCGGCAAGCTGAGTAAGCTTCAGGTTCTCTCACTTTACACGACTATGCTCTCCGGCGAGATTCCGGCGGAGATAGGGAACTGCTCGGAGCTCGTGGGATTGTATTTGTATGAGAACAGCCTGTCCGGCGCGCTGCCACGTCAACTCGGGAAGCTTCTGAAACTTGAGAAATTGCTGCTATGGCAGAACAATTTCGTCGGCTCCATTCCTCAAGAGCTCGGAAACTGCAGAAACTTAGTCGTAATCGACGTTTCATTGAACTCTTTAACAGGAATGATTCCTCAATCGTTAGGAAATCTCACTAATCTCGAAGAACTGATGCTCAGCAGCAACAACGTCTCCGGCTCGATCCCCGCCGTCCTTTCCAACGCGTCCAGCTTGATACAGTTTCAGGTCGACAGTAACCAGATTTCCGGCTCCATTCCGCCGGAAATTGGGGCGTTGAGCCAGCTGCAAGTCTTCTTCGCGTGGGATAACAAGCTCGAGGGCAACATTCCAGCGGCATTGGGCGGCTGCAGCAGCCTTCAGGCGCTGGACTTGTCGCGGAATTCGCTCACTGGAATCATGCCTCCGAGCATTTTCCAGCTCAGGAACCTCACGAAGCTTCTTCTAATTTACAACGATTTATCCGGTACTATTCCGCCGCAGATAGGCGAATGCGGGTCTCTTGTTAGACTGAGATTGGCCGGGAACAAGATCAACGGTCAGATTCCAGCCGAAATCGGATTGCTAAGCAATCTAGGGTTTCTTGATATCTCCAGCAACCATCTCAGTGGCTCATTGCCTGATGAGATCAGCAAATGTAGCCAGCTGCAGATGCTCAATATTGCCGGAAATTCGCTCACCGGAAACCTGCCTAGTTCGATTTCCTATCTCAGTAAGCTGGAGGAGTTGGATGTTTCGATGAATCAGTTTGTTGGCTCCATTCCTAGCAGTTTCGGTGAACTTTTCTCTCTGAGTCGGCTTTTGCTCGGCAGCAATTTCCTCTCAGGGAAGATTCCGGCAACTCTTGGCCGCTGCTCGCGGCTTCAGTTGCTCGACTTGGGCCAGAATCAGCTGTTTGGGAGCATTCCTGTGCAGATATTTCAGATCGAGGCGCTTGAAATCGCTCTGAATTTGAGCTGGAATGCGTTGACGGGGCAAGTCCCGCCTCAGGTCGTAGCTCTGAGCAAGCTCTCTGTATTGGATCTCTCGCACAACCGCCTCGAGGGAGAACTGACTTCTCTCTCCGGCCTTGTGAACCTCGTCTCATTGAACGTGTCGTACAACAACTTCACCGGCTACCTTCCTGATAACAAGCTTTTCCGGCAGTTATCCAGCGCAGAGCTGGCCGGAAACCAGGGCTTGTGTGCTCGGGGGCACGAGTCGTGCTTCTTGAGCGATGCCAAATTGCCTCGGGCGGGTTGGCCTTGGAGGCTCAAACTGGCGATCGGGTTGCTCGCTGTTGTTGCTGTAGCATTGGGTGTAGTTGGCGTAATGGCAGTTATGAGATTTAGAAGAATGAACAAAGAAGATAGAGATCCCGAATTTGGAGGTGGTGTTAGTGCATTTTCTTGGAAATTGACTCCATTTCAGAAGCTGAATTTCTCAGTGGAGCAAGTGGTGAAGTGCCTGGTGGAGTCGAACGCAGTGGGGAAGGGATGCTCGGGGGTCGTGTACCGAGCAGAGCTGGAGAGCGGGGAAGTGATCGCGGTGAAGAAGCTGTGGCCGACGAGAGTGGGTGTGCGCGATTCGTTCTCAGCGGAGGTGAACACGCTGGGGTCGATACGCCACAAAAATATCGTCAAGTTGTTGGGGTGCTGCTGGAACGACAGCACGCGGCTGCTCATGTACGACTACATGCCCAATGGGAGCCTAGGCGGTTTTCTTCATGAGAGGGGGAATGGAGGATGCTTGGAGTGGGACGTCAGGTACAGAGTCATACTTGGAGCTGCGCAGGGCTTGGCTTATCTGCACCACGACTGCACCCCGCCTATTGTTCATCGCGACATCAAGGCTAATAACATTTTGATCGGCCTCGATTTCCAGCCCTATATTGCTGATTTTGGACTCGCCAAACTTGTTCATCATGGGGATTTCACCACATCTTCCAACACGCTTGCTGGCTCCTATGGTTACATGGCTCCTGGTTAGTCCAATTTCATTTGCCCAAAATATCATATTAATTTCTCGCTAATTTGTGCACATTGCTTCAACATTTTCTCAATAAGGTAATATGTCAAGATACACGTGTATTATAGAAAATAACGTGTCACATAAGATGCAGGGCGATATTTGGGCCTCATGACACCATCCAAAAATTGTTGAAACATTGCGTATAAATTTGCCAAAAATTATAGAAAATGATGACAATTGTGATAATATATGATATTTTAATTACCTTTAATTTACCGTGAGAATTGCCCTTACAAAATCTGCTTCGTTTTTTTGCAATGTATAGAGTATGGATACTCGATGAAGATCACCGAGAAGAGCGACGTGTACAGCTTTGGAGTAGTGATGCTGGAAGTATTAACGGGCAAAGAACCGATAGACCCTACCATACCCGAAGGGCTTCACATCGTAGATTGGGTGCGGCGCAGAAGAATGGAGGGAGCCGACGTGTTAGATCCCAGCTTACGGCACATGACGGAGCTGGAGATTCAAGAAATGATGCAGACCGTAGGAGTTGCCATGCTCTGTGTACATCCTTCACCGGAAGACCGTCCGACGATGAGGGACGTGGCCGCAATGCTCAAGGAGATAAGGCAAGAGAGAGAGGAGATTTCCAAAGTCCTTATCAAAGGGTCACAGATGCAGGAAAAAGGGATCTGCAATGGAGAGCCATCATCAGCAATGCAGGGCTTGTGTTTGAAGAGTACTAACTCAAGCTTTTCTGCATCTTCCTTGCTGCAATCCACTTCCTCTATTGCCAAATTGGGCCTCACTGAATAATAGATATTGTCCCTTGATGTGTAGTTAATACCTGCAGGTTTTGTATTTGTACGGCTTTGGAATTATTCTTTGTGTAAGTTATGGAATAAAACTTATAGCATTGTAACGGCATGTCATGGAAATAGACAACCTTCAAATAATATACAACGATGACCTGCTAAAACTTATAACTTTGAATGAGGAGCATCAACTATCAACTTTTCTATACCAGAAACAATCAAGATATCGTTTAAAAAAATGATGTGTAAATACACCTTCGAATCTAATATTGTGGACAAAATTAGAGAGGTTATTTACACCTCTGTTTACATGTTGGAGTATTATTCTACCTTCCTTAACTCACTAGTATAAGTGAGAATATATAATAATAATAGTCATACTAATAAGAATATGA
Source organism: Salvia rosmarinus (assembly GCA_036937905.1). NCBI lineage: Eukaryota > Viridiplantae > Streptophyta > Magnoliopsida > Lamiales > Lamiaceae > Salvia > Salvia rosmarinus. Next base: position 78,398,733 of record CM072813.1, on the reverse strand, counting down.
ATTTTATATAATTTTGAGGATGTTTGGTTGAAGTTATAAGTTGTTTTTGGGAAGCTTATAAGCTCAGCTAAATACCCTCTTTATCTAATCAGACCAAAATATTTTTGATGGACCTAGTAATTAATAAAAATGAAACTCTCTCTCTTCCTAACAAACTCTTATTCTTGGATGACAAATTTCATTTATATTGGATTTTCAAATTTAATTCTTTTTGCAAGCATATTTAACGTGTATTTATGTGAAATATGAGTTGTTTTAGATGAATTACAAGTGAAATACATATTATTTATTTATTATAAATAATTTTAAAAAATATCCAAAAACATGTTTTAAAAATTGACTGTTCTTTGCAATACGGTTTAGTGAGAAATACATGATTGACCAGATCATAACATAATTGACTAGTACTCAGTTGATTATATGTACAAGATTGGGTAGAACATAACATAATGGAGTAGTACATGGTTGAATTACACATTACATGATTGATTCATAAATACATGATTGACCAGAAGAGTAAACAGTTCATTAAAACACGGTTGAATCTATACATGGTTGACCTTTGCCAAACAAGACTCCATCAGATCATACTATTGGTGGCAATTCTATGGGAGCCGAAGAAGCATTTGAGTTATGGATGAATGAAAGACATCACGACCTGAAGGAAACTATCTACAAAGAAGCTGCTAAAGCAGGTTTAGCAATTACATAACCAGAAACGCAACATTTTCCACCATCTGAAGTTGGTCTGATTCAAACCTACGATCTGGAAAAAATGAGCGAGGAAATCAAATATGTTGCAACTTTTAACAGTATTGATTTTGAAGAATATAAAGAGGCTTTTGAAGAAATCTCAAACAGAATCATGAAGATGTATTGTCTGGGAAAAAGGATCCATGTACAATCCTCTTTAACTATGGTTCTGAATAGCTCATGTACTTGTAATATTTCCTGTATCAATGAAATGAGCTATAATTTCCTTAGACAATAACTCATTGTCTCTTATCTTTAAACTATTGAGAGATATCCTAGATATCTACTCGTAATTTAACATCTTTCTAGCTTTGCAGGTGAATTTGCTTTACAATCTATAATCTTGATAAGGAGCTTCGAAAGTCAAGTCTGTATTGCTTTTAAGTAGCCACGCTACTACATCTGGTTCAGGAGTAGCTGCAATTGGAAGCTTACCGACTACTTGAAAAGAAGAACGCGCCTGAAACTGGATAAGTTCAGTCGCTCTCTCTATCTTTCTGTGCAAATGAAAAATATGTATCTGTAAAGATACAGAAATTTCAGAAGAACGCGCCTGCAAAGTTCAGCCGCAATAACCTCAATTCAGTCGGTACGAGGTCAAAGCCATTAACGGATATAATTTTATATCCAACTACCAACTGAGACTTGACAAATCAAAGATCAAAAACAACGTATAGATCTGATAAAAAAGAGATGTTACGTATATATCTGATAGAAAAGAGATGTTGACATACTGCAACTTGGCATAAGATAAAAAGAAGAAACTTGCACGGATTTGATATGTTTTCCGAAACAACAATTTTTGAAAAGTTCTGTCAAGTACCGGAAATAACGAAATTGAAGGCTATTTCTCCAACCGATAGTTTTCATACCCTCAGGCCCGTTCCCGATATTTTATGGGCACTAGGCAAAATAAAAAATACAAGGCCCCCTTATATTATTATAAAATAAAAAATATAGGCCCCCCATATTTTTTTTTATAAATCTCACACATTTTCTTCTCCTGAACAAGCATATATATATAGAGGATGTAAATTAAACTTGAGTTTATTTTAGGCCCAATTTAAAAATGTTTTAAGCCCAAATGAACTTAAATCTGTAAACAAAATTAATTTTTTGAAGCCTATATATATATATATATATATATATATATATATATATATAGGGGTTGGATCAAATGAGAACCCTATATATTTTAAGAAACGAGAACTAATCTAATTCGTTGATTTGGCCAGATCTGAAGGTCACGATTTGTGCAAATATTATGGAATTTTAATTTCTAGCATTTATATTAAGGCTAGAGTTGTAATTTTAATTTTTGTTTATGGCGATTCTTGGAGTGATTATAGGGTTTTATTTAATATATTTGGAATGTTTAGATTTTATTATTTTTACGTATATTTCCTATTGGTTAGATAAACTAAAGATATATATTGTTTCCATGCTTTTTAATTACGTCTGTTTTTGCCACGATAGTGCAAAGATCTATTATCAATCCTTTAGCATTCTACAAATATTAATGGTGTCAACATGTGAGTTATTTATATTTTTTAATTGTTGAAATAGTTTATGAATATATTTGTTTGTTACTCAAAATATTCCATGACATTTTCATCTTGTGTCTCGTGTTCTCGATTTTGTTTGTGTTTCTATCCATAGACCTATTTTATAAAAAATTGTGCTTGTCTATTGTTTTGAAATTGATGGTAATTAAGTGTTTGTCGTGTGTTTTGTCATAGTTATGCACAAGTCGTTGTATATTGTGAATAATGACAAGATATTTCACTACAAAATCAAAAATACGCGTTTTATAGTGTATACGCGTTTCGTAGTGTAGAGAAAATGTAGAGAAAATAGCGCGCAGACACACGCTTTTTACGCGTAGTCTATACCCACTATAGACCACGCCGCACATGACTACGCACGCCGTAGTCCATACCCTGCATCACACAAAATTTCGCACATACACTACGCTTTTTTGTCGCATATACTATATAGACCACGCCGCACATAGACTACGCTTTTACTGCGTAGTCTATACCCACTGCACTACACAAAATTTCGCACATACACTACGTTTTTACGCATAGTCTATACCCACATGACTACACGCCGCACATAGACTACGCTTTTACGCCGTAGTCTATCACTGCACACACAAAATTTCGCACATACACTACGCTTTCGAGCGTAGTCTATATGTATTAACTACGGTTTTGAGTTTATTTACTACGGTTTTAATGCCAAATTTACTACGCTTTTTCTATTACAACCGTAGTCAATTTAATAACAACTACGGTTTTCAATTTCAACCGTAGTTAATTTCTTTATTTAAACTCCATATAATTAATAACGCACAAGCAAATGAGATTAAAATATACTTATGACTACGTTCAAAATCACTATTCAAAATATACAACTGCTTTTCATTACAACTATAAAATTACTATACAAAATATACAATCTGTTTCATTACAACTACAAAATCACTATACAAAATACTATGCACATCACATAACAAAACAATAAGACCGTATCCCCCATATCACAGTACAAAATAATTCAAAAGATCATGAACTCGAAAAAGATTTACAATTTCGTCAATGCATAGCAGAATGAGATCCAGATTTTAAAGTGCCTCCTCTTGTCGACATTGTCCCCGGAAGCAAAGTGGAGCAAAGACTACTGAAGCACGTAATAAAACTATTGAACATCCCCGAGGCAAATAAGGAGACCAAGTTAACTACACGAGTAGAATAGCAACAAGATCAAAGAATCCTCAGAGAGCGGATGCTAAGATAACTTCATTTTCATCTTCACCCCCGGTAACAAAAAAGTGCAGGTCTTGAACAAACTTGTATACAGTGATGTTGTTATCAAACATAGTTATCTCCGCTGGGAAGATGTCAGCAATGAAAAGCAAAAGCTAACGTTAGTATTAGAAACTATCTAGCTTTGAAACATATGGAAACAATTTAAAGAACCACGTGATATCTCATTAAGCATTAGATTTCTACTTCACAAACTTGGAGAAGCGCCACATAAATAGTGAATCATGTATACATTCCATCATTAAGGAGAGAAACTGCAACAACTCTTATCCAGATACAGCAACATAAGGCAGCTGAAGTTTCCAACAATGCAAGTCCTACTTAATCATTCAACACAATTGGAGAAGAACATGAAAATTGTAGAAAAAGTTAAAAACCAGAAAACACCTTCAGTTCGGGCATTTGTCTTCTGAGTCTTAGTAAATACATCCTTTACAATAAATTCCAGTTCTACTTGATAATAAATTGTGCATGTATTGACTTTATGGTATAATTATTAATATCTAAGGCTAAATGTTTCTTTCAAGTTCAAGCGGCGGTGTACCTTCAAGTGTTGCAAGAGCCGTGCGTATGTTCTGCACTTGTATCTCAAATCAGCATGATCAGGCTTCTTCAGTTGTCCACACTGTTAAAGACCAAACAATAGCAAAATTACAATCACCATTGCAGACCAGTAATTATTAATCAACAATATCTTTGCATGGAATACCTGAGAGAAGTAACTCTTATCACTAATCATGAAATCTACCAAACTAGTAAAATAGTTGCTCAGGAATTCGGATGCTCTTTTGACAAAATTGTTTCTCAACTTGTCAAGATCTGCCCGCTTCTCCCGAACTTGTCCATCACCATATCAAGTAAGAGAAATTATCCCTTTATCAGGTGAGTATCATTTGCAATTTCAATTTAGAACTAATGATTTAATTTCAAGTTAGGAAACTAACCTAAATATAATTACAATACAAATTATATCGATAGAGACCACTAAAATTGTAAAAGCATGTGCAACATGAATGAAGACACAAAGCCAGAGAGTAAATGGACTTTTGTGGTGAACGTTTACACAATCCATCTGAAATACAAGCTTATTACTTTTACAAAATACAAAGCTAAAAAGGTAAAATACCTGAGAAGCCATAAGCACAACGGTATTTGATCCAAACATAGGTTACTTAAGCAGAATATGCCATCTAGGCATCTATTAATAAAGATAACCACGGTTGCCTGTAACCACATTAAGTCCAGTCTGCCACAGGAGGTCACAGAATCAGATGGAAGGCATCCTATCTAAATTCTAAGCAGATGTATTCAACCAACGATACTGAAATCATCGAGAAACATGCATTGCAAAAAAATGAATTCAAGTTACTTGGCCATTTAAACCATTGTACAGTGACTGGATGAGTTCAACAACAATCTAGACCAATTGCTGAATGAGAGTCTCGTTTGACAACTTAAGCTAAGAAAGAGTCTCTATAAAAACTCAAACACGCGCAGGCAGGCTACATAATATTGAAGCATTTCAGGTGGATATTTTCTATAAATATGGTGCAATGAGAATATCAAGCTGAATGCCCATCTCTTCAAAAAGTTAAGTTGTTTGAATATAGCATCATATAATATTTTTAACAGCAATCAAGAATACACCATCAATAAGGCCATGATACCATTAAACTTCCAGATAAAAAAACCTACTTCCCTCGAAATCCACATACATTTATACTTTCACTGTCCAAAAGGTTTCATTGTATAATTGCCCAACTAACTAACAGTTTGATTAAAACACTTCAGAACAATGCAACTGCAAAGTCAAAAGTCGAGCTCAGATGAATCCAGATCCTCTTTCCATAATAAGAATAAAGCATATCAACTCCTGCAAATTATTAGATCCCACTCTGCAAGCTCAACCAAACCTAAGGCAAGGATTTTTAATGTCCTGGAATGGCAGTGAAGTGATCTAGATCAATTTTTTAAGAATCACAAATCTACATAAGTATTTCAATAAATAGATTGTACAGTAAGTATGGTTGTGTTCATATTTGGTAATTAGTCCTGACCAATTATTAAAAATCCATTCTTTCTATTTTTACATCGTTTGTTTTTTAACATATATATATACATAGAAGTTTGGGGATTATTTAAGTATTAACATAATCAGGACACCAAGATGCTACAGTTTAGTGAGCTTGAAATCTTTAAATCTTTAAAAAAAAGCCTTGTATACCATCAGTACAGGATGGGGGAAGTAGAAAGCCTTGGTGGTTGGAAGTTTGGATTTGCAGCTCACAGTTTTATGTCTCTAGGTGTTTTGTGTACGACAGTGAAGCATAAAAAATACAACACACACACACACACTAAAAAACATTTTTTTCTGCCATAACTTTGACAGCTAATGGGGGGATGGTGACTTGAAGTAGAGAGAGGCCCAAACATGAACAGAGGCATGACTTCAATTAAAACAAAAAGGACCCATGCAGACCAGTTTTTCCTTATAGCCAATTGCCTCTGGTAACCACTATATGAGCCCAATCCAAGATACAAAAGAAGTTAAGCATATACAGTTCCATCATCAAGATTTATCAATTCAAGGATAAAGGAAAATGGTAGTCTGGGTGCAAGGCAGTTAATATTAGCAGCAGATATATTAGAAAATAATAAGAAAACTTGTCAAAGTTAAGGCACAGCTTTGTTCAGGAAGGAAGAGAATCTAAGAAGGTACCTGTCCTGTTGAGACAATGACAGGATCCTTCATCAGCTCTAACACTACTACAAAAAACAGTATAGACTACGCATTTTATGTGTAGTGTATGTGCGTCTCGTAGTGTTCCACTCAAGCAAGGTAGGGAGATTTCTTAACGAAGAAGGACAGGAAATAATCTCCAAATACATAAATGTATGATGTAACTCTGGATGCATAATATGAGCATGAACATATAAATGAATGCTATATTCAACCAGCCGGAAGCTCAGATGAATATATAGCTAATGTATGAGGAGATTAGCAAGTCAAATGACAAAGTTCTAATAACGAAAAGGCTCTAGCTATTTTGGTAATCCAGCTGCCAACATACGTGTAAACAATGATGGGAAGCCAAACTCTATTAATTTCAAAGTTGAAGGTAAAAGGAAAGTATCAACATAATGTAGATGAAATCTTTAGAAATCAACAAGTGTCAGTAAAAAGATAACAACACTGACCTTGACAGACAATATGCAAAGCCCAACACTGTTGACAAAGATCTGACAAAATTTAGGAGCCTTCGTTTAACAAGCTGACCAGCTTCTGTGGAAATAGGTACTGAATCCAAGGCTCTGTAAGACATTAATTCTGGTTCAGTAAACTATGAGATCTGATATTTCCACCTTCCGCTAACAAACATACTAACCTGCAAATAAAGATTGCTCCTGTCCATAGCAGCAACGGTTGAATATAAGATGTTGTAATTTGATATGTACTACTCTTTTTCCAAGTATTATCACCCTTCTGCATAAATAACAAGTTTATTGTACTTGATTAATAGATGACTTGCAAAGGTCAAGTACTCAACTAAGTTTCAGAGGCCATTCATACAAGGATATTGAACAATTGAAGAAAAGGTTCAGGAACTGAAATATGAAGAAGAACTCAATACTTGCAAGAGTACATTTCTGCTAAGTCGCACAAGAGGCCCAATTCCCCATACAGCAAAGATAATAATATAAACTTTTAACTTAAGAAAATTCCTTGCAAACGATTAAATGATCTGCAAGACACAAACTTTTAACTTAAGAAAATTAACTAATATAATATTCAGAGATGTTAAGCTAAAGAGTATATAACAAAATCCCATGTAAACAGTTCAGATCGATCAATATTTCATGTGCAAACCCTACGATGATGCTTCAACATGCATTAATAACCTCTGTTTTATCTTTTCCTGAAATTGACACCCTCAAGGCCTCAACATAGATATTTGTTCTCTGTAGAGACAGCAAGACAAAGTTTTAGAGACTATCTAAGTCCCTTAAAGTATCTTCTCGAAAACATTCCTCAAATGTTCAATAAGATGTGAAGAGTCCACTACATATCTAAAAAAAAACTACTAAAGTTTACAGGAGAGGAGCTTATAAGCTCCCATGGTTAGGTTCAAATTCTGGTTTTGCACATAGCAATAGGTATTCATAACACATTTTGCTTATATATAACTTCAGTTATTTGACTTTTTCCACGGAGTAAGCACAGAACATACATATATATATATACACTTCAGTTATTTGAATTTAAGCAAAAAGGAAATCAGCAAGAAAATGGTAATAATGTCAGGTGCTTTTTTTTTCATGCACACTCAAAGCATCATCAGCCAGGCAGCAAGTAGCAAGAATAATATCTCTCGATACACATGTAACCAACTGCACTTCATTCTACTCTCATTCCTCGTGAACACTGGCAAATGGCATATTAGAGGGTATCTTTTTGTGCTAACATTTTTATATCATACGTTTACTCACAAGTAATTTCTCTGCCTACATTCAATGAGCCCAGACCTCAGTACACAACTATCGATCATATCTTATGAAAAAGAATGAACAGGGTCTGTATCATTCATCATAGCTAACTTCACAATACAAACATGTGAGCGAGTTGAAACTTGTATAAACAGAAACTCCATAGGGCAGGGGTTGTTAGCATTCATGCAATCAACCTAGGATGAGGTGCAGATTCGACCAAGAGGCAAAACGAAATTTTGCACTGGATTTTACTTTTAACATGGAAAGAAGTCCTCAAATATCTATAAATTGTATTGTGTCAATAATCATATATTATAATTATTTGCAGAAATGAATCTATATTCTATCTAAGGCAATGATTCATCCATCCATCAACGCAGGGTAAAACAAAAAACAAGGATTTTTCTATATTCTTATAGATAAAGATAAAACTTGACAAGAGTTAAACACACCGAGCATTTTTAGGGTTGGACTTGATTCGAACATCTTGGACAGGGCAATAATGCTTGAGCTTCTCAATATACTCATTAGCAATGAGCTGAACCCCGGCCGACCTCTTCTTCCCCACCGTCAGAATTCGAATCGGCAGCGCTCTCTTCAAACAAATACAAAAGGAAAATATTCTCTGGAACTACACAAATTCCACATATTATTTTAAAATTCGGAAGCAAGAATATTTACCACAGATTGGGCCGCGTACTTGCACTGCTCACCTGATAGAGATGAATATAAAGATAATCGAAATGCGTGAGAAAATTTACTGACGGAAAATTGAGCAGAGGAGTTAACCTGAAGGGAGAGAGGTGTAGCGGGAGTGAAGGGCGGGAGCGTTCCAAGTCCGAAATAAATGAGGGCAAATATTGTAAATTCAGGTTCTACTTATAATATAAATATAAATAAAGTCCAGGTATGAGAGATGTTGAATTGTTGGTGAAATGGTTAAGTGATATGTTAATAAACTCACAGGTCGTGAGTTCGAATCTCACGCCTTTTTTTTTTAATTTATGATATAGACTACGCTTTTTAATTAAAAACACGCACATACACTACGCTTTTTAAGCGTAGTCTATACCCACTATAGACTACGCACATACACCACGCTTTTGTTAGCGTAGTCTATACTCAAAAATCAAGCACATAGACTCACGCTTTTGATAAAAAGCGTAGTCTATACTATAGACTCACGCTTTCACGAAAAGCGTAGTCTATAAGGTGTAGAGAAAAGTGGTTTTTGTAGTAGTGTTTGTGCACAAATAGTTGCCACTTAGTGTTAGTGAATTATATTGTCAATTGAGTTTTAACAATATGATATTTTTTGGATTGATAGCAGACATCGATGATGAATTCGATATTACACAGTGTAATGATTGGATTTTGCTCAGTGCCAAACTTACGTAATCCTTATCCACAAACACATAACATGTCTTTCGCATTTTATAAAATGTAAAAACCAAAAATATATTACAAAAACTTGCAAACAAACTAATGGCTTGTGGTAATTGTGTATTATTATTATAATAAGGAAAACAGATAACATATGCATATGGTTTATTACTTTATGCATATAGTTATTTAAACATGTGCATACGAAAGTCAGCTTGTAGAGAATTTTGAGATGTAATTATTAAATGGAAGGTTCATAATAAAAAATAATTATCAATGACAACTCTGAAAAATTGAACAAATATTTTCTTTTCTCAACCCTATGCATATATTTATTTAAACATGTGCATAAGAAAGTCAGCTTGTAGAGAAGTTTGAGATATAAAATTATTAAGTGAAAAGTTCATAATAAAAAATAATTATCAGTGACAACTTTGAAAAATACAATCATAGTCTTTAACGATATTAAGATGACAATTGATTATGGAAATACAGTACTTGGCTCCCATACGCATAAGTTGATGTGTTGCTTTTGTTGTCAAACCACACTTCCAACTTGAACTTCCGTTGCCCATAAATATTTCAAGATATCTCAAAAGGTACACACCTATATCTACGCTGTTTTGTTTATCAGCCCATTTCATTTTCATAAAATGCATATTTGCCTTTCAAACAACGCCAACCTTAATTTGTTCTTCACGATGTTCAAGATATTCTATCAGCATGAGTCTCTACAAGTAAGGTTGTATACCATTAGTTTTGTTACCAAATATTACTTACAAATATATTTTAGTAATGATATGATGCAGTACATTGTATGTTATACACAAATATATTGATTTCGTGAACAAGATTTGCGCACAATGCATGTATTTGTGCTCAATGTTATTATATATTACAATGTGCATAGAAGATCATGCAATATCCCTAGTTGGAATATTGATATGCACAGTCTGAGTTAAATAAAAATATTGTGAGGTTCCCACATGATCACCAGAAACACCTTGGACTTCACCTTCAACGTTGTTCACCAGAAAACCTTCTGTTGCTACTGTCATACCCCGTCGTGGCACCATTTTGATTATAAATTAATAATTAACATCTGTTTAGAAAATTAATTCACATCTGATACAAAATATATTGGAATGCATAAATATCAACACGAGTATGCATAATAGGATGAACGATATTGAACATATTGTTATCACATCCATCACTATACTTATATGAACATGAAATCAAATACCAATGTACATTTTTTTTTACTAAAATCTTACGTAATATAGCGCTTTGCTTCCTTCCAGAATTCCATTTCATATCGTATGTTTTAAAACTTATCGCATAATCACTAAAACAACTACGAACTTTTAAAGTGCATAAAAACATGGCTATAAATATGCACATATCTCTATATCTTATGCACAAAATTGTAGGAACATATCTATATATACATTGTCTTAGTACTAAACAAAGTGCACAACACTAAAACACGGAAAAATACATATAAACAAAAAAGCATAAAATACATAATGGAGTACAAAATGATAAAAACACACATAAACAACTTGTGGGGACCACGATAATACTAAGACAACATTCCAAAACTCATATAAATATGGTTTGTATCTACAAAATCCATATTATGTTGGAAACCTTTGAAATTTCATCAAAATCTGAAATCATGTATTCTAAAAAGCCCAAAATCGATATTAATAAGGTGTGCACCTACAAACTCGTAGGAGTAAATTTTTAATGAAGTACAATCCTAGTTCACAAAAAAAAAAATGCTGAAAAACAAAAGCTTGAAAATACCAGCAAAATTATTTCATTAACATTTTTTTGTTACACATTGAAAAAATTTCTATATAATTTCTGAAACTTAAAATTGGTGCGTATTATTGTTCTTACGCAAAAAATCGAAGCCTTAAGTCTTGTTCGCAACCAAACCTTATGTTCTTCGCAGATGCAAAAATTGATTAAACCCAGATCTGCGCACAAGTATCCTTACCGTTTGAATAACCTTGTATATGTCCACAATTTTATGCTTGCTTATGCAACGAGACTTCGGGACGAACACACGATTGAGGAGGTCTTGTATATTTTATCCAATTTGCAGAGATTATGAGAGATTGACTTTTTAGGATAAGAGAGAAAGTTATGAAAGAGAAAGAAGGGGAAACGATTTAGTGCCTAAATTTTGGGAGGGTGGGTGGTTTGGATAGGGTGGGGTAAATTTTAATATTACCAATTCACCCTTAACGCACTTAAATAGTCAAAACCTGATTAATCAAGTCAAAACATGTCATTATTCCCTAATTTAATCTGAACCATTAGTTAATACATGATCTAAGGTCTTGATTAGTTCTTATTTCTCATCTTAGGGGTGGTTCCTCCTATAACCAACCCATATATATATATATATATATATATATATATATATATAGGTATAAAAAAATTTGGGCCCCCTGAGATGATGGGCCCTGGGCGATCGCCCAGGGTTGCCTACCCTCAGGGGCGGCTCTGCATACCCTCACTACAAATACTACAAGTATTGGACTCAGACATGGTTATAGGAATTCAAACTATTAGAGCTTAAGCTCACACAATCTCTAGCTCTTGAAAATAACTCGAGCACTCACAAATCTCCAAATTTATAAGTGCTTACGTACTCACAAAGATCATACTTAATTTCCAAATTTATAAGTGCTTACTCACAAAGATCATACTTAATTCCTTGCTCCTTTGTCTTTAGAGCCACACTTCATACCCAAGCTTAGATCGAGTGAATTTAGTCTTACATCTTCTCTTACTATCACAACCACTATTATAAAAAATGGCTACGACATCATATAAAAAACAACGGATAGATTGAAAGTCTGTGGTCGTATGCACAAAGTCTGTTGTCGCATGACTGTTCGTTGTTGTTGAGGGAAAAAAGTGCTAAAACACATTGGACATTTATTTCTTTGTCGTTTCTGTGATGTTATAGGCTCCTATGACCACAATTATACAAGCCCATTGTCATAGGTCTAATGTCATATTACAAAACTTAAAAAAAAAAAAAAACTCTAGTTTTAGATTCAAAGTTGCATCCTCATTCTCTCATCCCCTCTGTCGTCCGTCATTCCTCATTGCGCCACCACCACGCCTCACCGCACACTACCCTTGCCACCGCTGCCACACCACAACCCTCTCCGCCTCTGCCACAACCACCGGTCACCAACGTTGCCACTCCCTCACCGCACACCGCCGCTTCACCCTAGCGCCACCACGCTCCACACCACCAGGTTGCCTCACCGCCCCACTGCCACCAAGCTCCATGCCAAATCCACCCCAACACGCATTTGAATGAGGTGCTCTCCCTCGAAATCTAGTCGTTCTGCGACTGCATACATCCTTCAATTTCTTGTTGTCAATCCAGCGATGAAAGCTAGGTAATGAAACAATCATATGGCATCTGATGGTCCGATAACGAGTGAATTTAGATGTATGGGGGGAATGCACCTAATGTAAGATTTTTTAAAACATGAGGTGACTGAGGTGTGAGTATTAGATAGTAGACTGACTCAGTTGAAAAAAGCTAGTCAGACGAGATTTAGTCTTATCTGATGCTTCTGCGAAAGTGGTAGGAAGCTTACTCGTATATAGAAAATTTTTAGCGAACAATAAAGTAGCAAAAACAGTTGTAACGAAAGAGAAGCATGAAGTAAAGAGCATAGAAGTTAAACGTGGTTTAGAGTAAATTGCTCCTACATCTACGGACCTTTCAAACAATTGAATCTTTATGTTGAATTTGTATGCTAAAAGTAGAATGGTTGAGCTCATATACAATGTTTACTGTTACCACTATTACAATATCATATCTGAATTATTTACTTGATTGCACATGTTGTCCCATTATCTCATACAAAAGTTAGATCATACAATGTGTAGAAGATCACAGAAGTCTGTATGATTGGTTAAGCTAGTTGAGATATAAAAAAGATCACAACTGAGACAACTTGATGATGAGTTGTCGGTATAGGTTGCAGGATAAGAAGTAACTTGACTTGGTTGCTTGTTTATGCTGGTACGTCTTGACATATTGATGGATCACAGTGAGATGAGTTCTTCTATCTGACCATCATGGAGAATTTAGATCTTGGTGACTTTACGTTGATCTAAACCTCGATAAAGTTTTAGGTGAGTATGAGTTACTGACCATCACTTTGACTTATTATGGATGAGGGTTACATGTGATAACCCAAGATTCTTCGTATTTTGGGTGGTGGTAGTGCTTGTATGTCATGCTAGTTATCTGTATCGAGTCACTGTATCCGTTTAAGATGATGACGTCCCCTTAAGGAGCTCAAAATGTTTATTTTACTAAACTCTGCAGCTTGAGTTAGCTCAAGTACAATAATAAGGTTGAGTGGTACTACTTAAGGAGTTAAAGAGATTAATTTCTTAAGAAGTCAGAGTGCTATAAATAATTAATAGATGTGCGATATCTTAAATAAAGGGATTCGTAAGTCTAAATACAAGTCCGACTCAACTTCGACAATAAAGGGGTAAGTCAGCATTTATATTTAGTGAAAAAGAATAAATATGTATGAATTAATTTATGTTCTGGGCTGAACATAAGATAATTAATTCATTTTAAGCCCATCTTTATTCCTTGTATTTGATCCATGTGCTGGTAGCCCATCAAGGTTTGGAACTGCCGAAAATTTCCATCCTCCATATTAGAGTCTCACTGGGACTCTGTTCTGATTTATGTATTATTTTAATATATCTCCTATATCTAGATAGATATTATATGATATTATTATATATAAAGAGATAATTATTCCAGATAAGAATTATCTTCAGGGATTGAAGATAAGTATTGTATTGATTAGATATGCAAGAGTTATATCTAAGTAGAATTCTAGAGAAAACATTATAAATACTAGTTAGGAGAAAATAAGATCATATGACTTATTGTGATTTTCGAAAATCACATAGAGAGAAATAGGAGGCGAAATTTGTTGTATTCTCCATAGATTGCTCTAACTCATTATTGAAGAATAGACATCCAGTATACAGTCCAGAAGATCAAAGCTGAAATCTGCAATTGATCAATTGTCTCGAAAATTCTCAGGTAAACACAAAAAAACACTTGTGCGTTGCAATTGACTATATATGAGCATGCTAGGAATATAATCAATGTATGGTGAATTAAGAATCCAAGATAGATCCTCGGGATCACGAGTAAACTAAGATTTCCATCACTTTAAGCTCTAAGGAACTCCTTGTTTTAGATTTCCAAGTAAAACGATTATCACCCCACGCAATAGTTACAATCATTGGGTTATCTAGCCAAGCTAATCTCCTTACTTCTTTGCACTTTCAGCTAATTACAATCCTTGGATTATCTGGCCAAGCTAATCTTCTTACTTTTTCGCACTTTCAGCTAACAATATTTAGCTACTTACTTGTACTTACATGTTAAATTCCTTACAAGAGGTTTGGAGAGTTCAACTAACAACATTTAGCTTCTTCGTTGCCCCCTGCTCGCTTATACGTCGCGTGCGTCTCATGCATTGGATATGCCCGGGCGCTGTGTGCGATGGGCGCACATGCGCTGGGCGTTGCACACGCTGTTGTTAATACTCTTGTCCCTCCCGCATGGGCACTGTGGCGAACCGAACTACGTGGAGCCTGCGCGCGTTGTTCAACCTAAATTATACCTCTAGGTTCTCGCAATAATACGAGGCTTATGTAGTATGGTAAGATCGATCCAAGGCGTATCTCTCGAGGAAGGCTTGTAGGGCTTGTGATTCGTTTAAAGACAAAAATAAAAAATTAAAATTAACGTCCTAATATAATGGGAGTTTTGTCACAGAACTTGAAAAGCATAAAATAAGCAAGTAAATAAGAAAAAAAAAGCTAACATGCAGACAAACACGAATATTTTGATTGGATTAAATGACAAGGGCTTCATGGTTCTCTCCTCATCTATCAATTAATCACATATCATTATACATATCAAGAATTAAACGATTATATTAATCAAAGTCTAACCTAAGCTCTCGTTCTCGGACAAGTGTTTAATTAATCAATTATCCAATCCCGATAATGAATCACTCGTTTCCAGTAAGATTCACTCCAATTAAATCAAAAATCCAATATGTAAATAGCCTCTCGACCTCAATCAATATTTAATATGAATCAAACAAGTGATCAAGTTGTTCAATTCCAAGCAAAAGAAATTCAATAAGATAAATATGCTCAAAACAATATGTAATTTATCAATAAACGATTCGATTCCCTCAACCCTAGATGAGGAATTAGTTCCTCAATATAATCCCACAAATCATACACATCAATTAACAAGCGTAGATGAAGTGAAATCAATCTTTTTCTAAGATGGAAATTGAGAGAAAAATACATAGGGTTCGTAGAGTAGGTGTTGAGAATGAAGTGTGTGACAAAATACATGAAAATAATTAGTAAAATAATTTAAATCTTCTAGCATTTTGAGAACCGAAATGATCAATAACATATTCAAGATCAAGTCTTTCGGCTAGACCTCATTTTCAATGTATAAAATTGTCTGTCACAAATTACTTATTAATAATACATAATCAAAGATAGCTATTTCTCATAGATTAACACAAATTCAATTAAAGCAGTGGCTATCAATGACCTTGAATCCACCAAACAAACAAATAAAAAATATCGCCCCGCTTAGTGTCAGATAGAGGCTAGCGCCCACAACGTTCCTTCACAAAAATAGGCTGGTTAGCGCCGGTTGCACCCTCAGCGCCCACTGGGGGCTACTCCTGACTCGCGTACATACGACGTCCCAAGCGTTGGCTTCATACCATCACTTGCTCGGGTACCGCTTCTGAATCTGTGCGTATGCAGGCACCTAGCGTCAGACGCAAGCCAACGTTGGTTAGGTACCTTACCAGCTCCTATCGCCCATCACAAGCAAGCATGCGCTGCCCCTCAGCCGATGTTGGGGGTCCTCTCTGTTTCATCTCACATAACCTCCTCGGCGAACGTAGCGTCGGACGGCACCCAGCGGGCGTTGGGTGCCTTGTGCTACCTTCGATCCGCAAGCATCCAGACGGGCGTTGTCTCCTAGCCGACACTAGGGTTCTTCTCTGGATGCTAGTGCCACCGCACCCAGCATTGACAGCGGTGCGTCCGTGGTTGGGCATGTATGACTGCTTTGTGCGCAATGCTTCGTCTTTTTCCCGTTTCGTCTCCTTTGCACACAATTTCCTACAAAAACATGAATCGCGTCAATTAAGCACGAAATGATATATTCTAGTAAAAAACCGAAAGAAGAGCAAACAACGAGCAACAAAACATTAAATTCTACTAAAAGTAGGCACAAAAGCATACCAAACATGTGCCTCTCGAGCTGTCCGCCCTCGTCGTGCTGCTACTGCCCCCGCTTCCCATCGCACGCCTGTGACGGGATTCCATCATGTTGTCTCGTTTTTGGTATTCTTCATCTTCTTTTTTCATTTTTATAGATATAATTTACAAAATAAATTCTAATCTAACCATGAATTTTCTAATGGTGAAAAACGATTCCAACGAAAAATAAAATAATTGAGCTACGATGAATGACAAATCAACAATTAATTATAGCACAAGTACTAATCAAATGTGAATTAATCCAACAGAGCCAAGATATTGATCACAGACTCTTATACCAATTGATTTAAAATCTTAATTTAACCGTACTCCCGATGATCTATCTTGGATGTTTAATTCACCATATATTAATTATATTCATAGCATGCTCCTATATAATTAATTATAACACATAGGTGTTTTTCTTATGTTTTACCTACGAATTTCTAGCAAATCTGATCAATGGTTGATTCCAGCTTTGATCTTCTAGACTGTGTCTCGGATGTCTGATCTCCAATACTAAATGGAAAAACCTAAATTTTCGTCCCCTATATAAGGTTTGTGATTTTCAAAAATCACAATGAGGAGATGGATGATCTGATTTTCTCTTACCATGTATTTATAGTGCCCTCCCTAGAATTCTAATGTGATTGGATTCTGGTAAATCTAATAAATACAATAATTATCTTATTCTCTAAAGATAATTCATTTCTAGAATAATTATCTCTTAATATATAATAATATCAGATACTATCTATATATGCTAGGAGATGTATTAAATAAATAATACAATAATCAGAATATAATTCAAGTGGGATTACTAGGGGGTGGTTTAAAATTGCTTAAACAATAGGCCTTGATAGGCCATGTCAGAGATCAAATATAAGGAATAAAGATGGACCTCAAATTAATTAATTATTTTACGTTCAGTTCAGAACAAAAATTAATTCATAAATATTTATTTATTCCACTAGAGAATAAATATCAACTTACTTCTTTATTACCGAAGTTGAGTCGGACTTGTACTTAGACTTACGAATCCATGTATTAAGATATTGCATATCCATTAATTATTTATAGCACTTTGACTGCTTAAATAATTAATCTATTTAATTCTTTAAGTAGTACCACTCAACCTTATTATTGCAATTGAACTTACTCAACTTGCAGAACTTACTCAACTTGCAGGGTTTAGTACAATAAACCTTTTGAGCTCCTTAAGAGGACGTTATCATCCTAAACAGATATGGTAACTCGATACATGTAATCAGTATGACATACAAGTACTGCCACCACCTAAGATGCGGTGAATGTTGGGTTATCTCATGTAAGTCTCACCCATAATAAGTTAAAGTGATAATCGGTAACTCATATTCAACCCGAAACCTTATCGATGTTTAGATCAACATAAAGTCACTGACATCTAGATTCTTCACGACAGTTAGATAGAAGAACTCATCTCACTGTGATCCATCAATAAGTCAAGACATACCAGCATAGACAAGCAACCAAGTCAAGTTACTTCTTATCTATACTGCAGCATATACCAACAACTCGTCTTCAAGTTGTCTCGACTATGATCCTTTTTATATCTCAACCAGCTTAACCAATCATACAGACTTTTGTGATCTTCTACACACTATATGATCTAACTTTTGTATGAGATAAATAGACAACATATGTAACCAAGTAAACAATTCTGATAGAAAATCGAAAAGTGATAATTGAAAACATTGTATACAAGCTCAACCAATCTACTTTCAGGATACAAATCCAACACATGGACCATCATAACCTTTTTGTATTTTTTCACGGAATTAGTAAATTATTATATGTTGTTTTGCTTAATCTTTATCGTTAGCTGAAATATCATGACCTCTGCAGCTTGGGTACACAAAGAAGCAGGAAGAGAGACATTTTGTGTGTGTGTGTTGGCCTAGTGATAGAGTGGTTAATGCCCGAGGCCAAAGGTCTCGGGTTCGAGTCCACCGTGATGCAGCCTTTAAAATTTCTGTATTAATTAACCAAAAAAAAAAAGAGACATTTTTTGTGGTATCATTACATTGACGGTACTTCATGGCTATATGATATACATTTTACTGAGCTTTCTCGTTTAGTCCTGAAATATGTTTATATGCTACAAGAGCATCTAAAGATGTCGGAAACTGGGAATGTTAATAATATTACAAAGAATGAGGAGTCATATGTGGACATTTTAATACTTGACACTCAGAATTGAATATCGTTGCTATATCATATGGAGCTATATATATTACTTCACATTTTTCATAATGCATTGTTTCTGGCTTACAGCTCAATAAAATCTTTTGGTAAATAAAATTGTTGATTTGATTTTATATAGCTACAGAAATTGCGTCTAAGATTAACCTATCTTGTGATTTTGTTTTTGCAATTATCAGGAATGTAATCTGGAAGCACTTGTAGAAGATTATGAAGCTCATCTTGCAAAGATAGTTCTAAAGATAAAAAAGCAAATAGTCCAGATTCGAGAAAAGCACCCACTCTAGTACTTAAAATAACTAGTAGGTTCCGAATAAGACTGTCCTGAAAGGTAGTACATTACCTTGATTAAGGTTTTCTTTATCTTCCAAAATGTGTTTTTTTTAATCAGATTTTTTTGTATATTCAAGAGAAAAATACGATCTTCAACAGTTTGTTAACAATGAATTATCGATGTTTTGTCATTTTTCACAATCGTCTTCAGCATTCCATAGTCATTTGAGATAGTGGTGATGCATCACATTATGGAGGAACAACGAGAAATAAGTGTGAACTCGTTTGAATGGTTATGCTTGAACTTATGTTGTAATGAATATGTTGGTATTTTTAGGATTGAACTCATTTTGGAATGAATATGATTCTGGTATTTTGTAGTTTAATTTTTTTTATAATGGAATTTGAACAAATTGTCCAAAATAAATAGATGTAACATACGACAACGATAGCATCACTTAGGTATCGATGTTGTAACTATATACCACATCAAAAACTAAATCTATGACTACAAGCATGTATAATGTCACAAGTATCTGGGACAACAGGCTCCAGACTCTACGACATCAGTCATTATTCGCTGTCGTACCCACCTACAACAACGTGCAATGTCCGTTGTCTTTAAGAGCCTTTTTCAGCACCCTATGATACCACCACCTACAACAACAGATGATTTCACCCTACGACAACGAACAATGCCTCTTGTTTATTAGCTTTTTTTGTAGCAGTGAACAAACTACCTTACCGAGCGTGGTGCTGTATTCGAAGAAGAAGAAGAAGATCTCTAGAACTACATTTCTAGGTTTAGCCTACAATGTGTTGATTGTTGCACAGTTCTTTTGCAAACTATATCCAACTGAAACAAAGCTGTGTGTTTCTCATTCAGTTAGGCAAAACCGTTGACGTAAGAATTTGAGTAAATTGAATTTACTCCGAACTACTATAAAAATCCCCATGTTCTTATTTCTTTATTTACTGTTTTGTTTTTGTGTCATACAATTGCATAAGTCCTTGAAAAATCCATTCAAATATCAAGTTTCTACCTACCTGAAGATGCATTAATACCGACTATACAAACCTGAAATGTGATTTCAACAAAATGTAAGTTTTTTTCATTAACTGAAGCTAGTATAAACCAAGTAATGCTCACGCACTTGTACACTAAACTCTCGGAAATAGTTATTCAATTGACAAGCTAACGGCAATAGGTGTATTATATTTTCGTAAGTCTTCCACTCTTACCATCGTAGAAGCCTTTTTGGACCTGAAGGTTTTTCAAGTCGATCATTAATAAATTATCCCGACTTCTCACCCATCAAGCCGATGAAGAAAGAAATTGTACTCAGCACCAATCCTACTTTGCACATCTGCGATGTAATTTTGGCAAGGTGATCGACAACATCTTCGTGTCTCGAAAAACTCACTAGGTATTCATCCTTCACATCACATAATACTCCAAATCCAAGATAGCATTCTTAACGTGCATATACATTTCTAGCTATAACAAATACATGTGCACTGCAGAGTACAAGATTAAGACACGATTGTTTCAACAAGGAAAAGAGTTGGTAAACATTTCTTGCCCCGACATCATAATACTACTAGTTAAACATCCTCTGATGGAACAACGAAATGTATATGAGAATTCAGAACATAAATATATATTTTCTGATAGCATCAGAAGCAAAATCCACGAACAACTTATTGACACAAAACTACATAATAATCGGTACTGTTTGTTAAGTAACATAGCAGGCAGCGCTCAACACTGAAGGAGAGTTTCAACCAAAATATTTATGTACCACTATTGGGACCGACGTCATTTCCCAACTACATGACTATACATAACACACTTTTGGTTCTAGAAACATGTGATTTTCTCAGTCAAGTCGAAGTTAATGGGAGCCAATGGAATCATAGAACACAAGTTAAACCCAATCTTTTTATCAATTGGGAAATCTTCTTTCTCGTGTTCCAATTTCATCTTACAGCTTGTCTGAGAGGTGCAAGTGAGGAGCTGTTACCAGCAAGCGATGATAAGTTGCGCATGTTTCTCCTCGCCGGCTTCTTGCCCTCAAATTTTCCACCCGGCTGTCGCACTTTGACTCCTCGTATCATCTGTATCGTGCCACAGATTCGTATAAGTAGGAAATTAAGAAACTCAATTGCAAGATCATTTGCTAAGTAGGATAAAGAGACAGCAGTTCTTTAAGAGGCGAAGGTGTAACTCACATATTTTCCACATTTCGTGTCCGAGTAGATGACAATGAAATCTCCTTCTTGAAGTCCATTGACCCTCACAAAATCCCCTATAAGAACATGAATAAAACCATAAGGTTTCGGTAAATAATGGATCTCCTAGTAAGTTGGTCAAATTGATCTCTTTATTACCAGTGTTCTCAAGAAGGTACATTCTGCTTTTGTTATTAGGCCAAAACCTGAAACCCCCCCAAAATCATAAATCAGAATGCAAATTTAGCAGGGAATACAGAATCCAGAATATCAAACTTTGATCCAATTTCATTTGAAATTATACCTATAACGCATATTCCAAATACGAGAAGTTCCAATGTCTTCCATGGCAATGGAAATCCCATCTCTTGTTTCCAGTTCTGGGAGATGGCTTTCAGCCTCTTTCTGGCACCACATTGCGATTTTGTTTCAGATCTCATATATTATCTTAATTCCAAGAAACAAGAAACCAATCCAAAATACATACTCATATATCTATATGCAATTTCATGAAACTAAATAAAAACCAACAAAGGCAGAACTATACTTTTGGCAACACAATTCTTCCCAGGTTACCAACATCACTTTGCTTCAACACTTTCTGCAGCAAAAACTTCAAGTTCTTTTCCGTCTTCCAACCCTATACATAAAAACAAAATATGAAAACTCAAATCATGCAATAATCTCAACCAAGTCACAAATAATAACTCAAAATCCCAATACAAATCCAACCTGCTGTTGCCGCCGATCAGAAGCAGCAGTAGCCGCCTGTCGTTGACAATTTTGCGGCTGCATGGTGGACCGATCCCCAGAATTAGGTTGCGACGCATCCGCAGGCGGCACGTTTGAGGCAGTCGGAGAAGATGCGCCGCCGCCGCCACCAGACCAGTACATCCAATCTCCCGGAGAACCACCCTGATCGGCGTCGTCAACACCATCTCCTACCACACGAGGATCAGTCAATTGGTTATGGTGCTGATTCGAGTTGTTACAGTGGCGGTGATGGTGCGAATATAAGCGTCGTTGGCGCGCCATTCTCCTCTTCCTAGCCTCTTTAGTTGCAGAAGACCCCAATCTCATCATCCTTTCTCCATTCCGATCGTACATTTGATAGGGATTGCCGTACAAACTCTGCTGAGGGTTAATAATGCTGCCGCCGTTACCGGGGAAAGGACTGAACTGGGACGGAGGCAACGGGAACGGCGACAACGCCCACGACGGAGCATGCTCCATAACTGGATATTCCTCTGAATGCTGATACGGGATGCCGTTTACTACTCCGTGATTCATCGGCATAGGGTTCGAGTAAGGATCGGGAGCGTAGCCAGGCATCGGCGGAGCAAAAGATGGTGGTGGGGCGACCTCCGGCGGCGGCGGTGGCTGCATCCACTGGGTGGTGTTTGGATCAGGATTGTACATGAAATTAGGGTTTGGATTCGGATTAGGGATTTGAACGGTTTCTTCGAAGGCAAAAGGAGATTGGGCGCCAGCGCCGCCTTCTCGGAGGCGCGCCTTCTTCTGCAGCTGGTACTGCTCCACCCACTCGAGGATCAGTTTCAGGAGCTGTTTCTTGCCTTCTTTCGTGCTTCCCAAACGCTTCGAGGCGCTTTCAATGGTCGAACGCTTCAGCTTGATGCTTCTCATGTCTTCTGCAGAGATGTAATCCTTGTTTTGTTTCAGCCATTCGAAGAAGATCATCGCCAGCTCACTATTGCCCTGCAGGAAGCTGAAACCGCCGGCCTCTTCCTCGCAAACCATTTCATTTCCCTCCATCGGAGGCGCCACCGCTTGCGCCGCCTGCTGGTCTTCCTGGAACTCCTGAGGGTTTTCGCTCTGGAAAACGGAGGACGGGTCCCAGAGCTCGTTGCAGTCGATCAGATCCATGTAACCGAAATTCTCCATCACATCGATGCAGTCCACGTCGCCCAGGCCGTCGTTCTGCTGCAAATCCATGGAGGCGGTGGAGGACAAGGCCGCGGCCGCCTCCATTTTCACCTCGTCCTGCAGCTGCTGGAAGCTCATCCTGGCAGAGTCCTCCTCCGCATCCGACCTCATCACTGCCCAAGACGCGGCTGGTGATGACGATGTGGCGGAGGAGGAGGACGACGTGCCCGCGATAGGCTTCGACGCGGGCTGCGTGGAGGAGGAAGATGAAGACGACGACATGCAAGGGAAATCCGGCAGCGGAGGGAAATCGTCGTAGAAAATGGAAGCTTCATTCACATCAAGAAGGCTGTCTTGCTCTCTATCGAGCCACATATCTTTCTCACCAATAACAACCACTTGGTATTCCTCTTCCATCGGATCGAAACCCTCCGCCGGCGCCGCTGTATCCTCAGTTTTGATTCCAACTTTGCCTGCAGAGAAATGTAGATCTTGCTCCGGGGCCCCAACTTCAACCATCTTTGATGTCGAAATGGAATAGAATTTTAATTTGGTTGAATATATGAGAGAGAGGGAATATATCTAAATATATTTGGTACGGAGCAGGGGGTTTTGCAAGTGATTAAGGAAACAAGTGTGTGAAAAGGACCCGCTTGAAAATCTTCAAGTACAAAACATGGATGCAACTTGCAGCAACATAAAGCATCTGGGCTTGGGGGTTTCCATCAAAACGCCATATTTAAATAGCACCCACTTGCAATACAAATATCCAAATGCGAATTGAAAGCGACTTCTATCACAAATCTAAATCATTAACTAAACACATCTATCTTCAACAACAAGAATATATGTTGCCAATCATCAACAACAATTAACACTTGCACATTAACTAAATTAGATAGGAGAAATACGTAGAAAGGAGAAGAGTATTTTCTTCTTTGGGAAATTTACAAATGGTTTACGAGAAGAAAATGAAAAGGGTTCGGAAGATGGGGAGAGAGAGAGAGAAAACCCTAAAAGTCTAAAGAGACAAAGATGAGTGAGAGAGCACCACCAAACTTAAATCGTTTGCAAGCCAACAACCACCATGAATGTTCTGGTCCTTCTGGGGAGTTTCAATTTAGTGTTTTTTTTTCTTTTGTTGGATGGCTTTTTGTTGGTTGCTTACAGATAAGTTCAAATCGGTTTTTGCTGGAGTCTTGCTCTTAAGTAAGAGAGAGAAACGAAATGGGGCTTTTGAAGTTGAAATAGCTAGGGAGAGATGAGAGAGATATCAATGCAGTTTGAACATTTTAGAGAGAGAAAGGGAGAAAACAACCAAAAATTTAGAAAACCTCGTGCTCTACTTTCTCCCATTTATCTCCGGTTTGTACGCATGTAGCCATACGTTCCCACCTGAATGGTGCATCCCATCGGTGCCTCAGCCTTTATTCTTTTACCATTTCAAAAACAAACCAAAAATTGTCAAAAGATGTAATTGCAAGTATCATAGCAGCTCAATTCTCTCACCACTTATAAATAAAAATTCAATGCGCACATCCACATATATGCGCATAAATCATCTCTCCACATACATTAAGCAGCTCTATCACCTCTTCCAACTCACATGCATACACATATAGATACAAGAGTGCATATATATAGAGAGAGAGAGAAAGAGGGAGATTGGACCGACTGAGGGAAAGGCTCTTCGCTTAGTATAGCTGGAATTGTCGCCATTCGTGGATGAAACGGTGAGGCTCTTGCTATTACGCTACGTGTCCATTCTTCACTGACGTCAACCATAAACTCAAATACAATACCAATTTCCCTCTCCCTCAGCTCTCTTTCTCTCTCTGTGGATTTTTCTCTTGCATCTACCAATAACTTGTTTCAAAATTCTCGTCGTTTTCTGAGGATAAATTTTGTTGCAAGAAACGCATAAAAGGGGC
Organism: Salvia rosmarinus; assembly: GCA_036937905.1. NCBI lineage: Eukaryota > Viridiplantae > Streptophyta > Magnoliopsida > Lamiales > Lamiaceae > Salvia > Salvia rosmarinus. The sequence goes on along the minus strand of CM072813.1, from coordinate 78,373,322 downwards.
CAGTAACAATTTGACACGATAATCAAATATTTTTACATATCATGTGGTTTTAATTATATGGCATGCCGGAGATATTAAGCTTAATATGTTCATCTGGTTTTCCCCATGCAGTTTTTTGTGCATGCGGTGTCGCGTTCACGTGAACAGGGACAGCGTGTAGGAGATTGTACCAAATGGGTACTGGCCACGTCATATTATGTGATGACGTGACAATCGTGGAATGCGTCGAGGGAGTGGGCCCCGCTTTTTTAAAAACTTTGAATTAGATGCTATATTACATTCCGGACGTTTGTGAAGGAATCAAATATTAACTAACCGTCTCCATTCCTCGTTTGTTTCGGTGCAATATGCTCTATTTTATCCTCCTTCCCATATATTAAAAGTTCGATATTTGGTTAACTGTACATATTTTAATAAAATTTCCAAATATTATTTGAATAGAGAAATAATTTTACTGTATAAGATAATTAGAGTTTGAGGGTAGATTATAAAAATTAAGTGTGATTATAAGGTGATTTTTTTGATAAATAACAAGTAATTATGAAGTTAAATTATAAGGATTATATATCTCAAAAATAAAAATGTTTCACTTTTTATAGACGTCAAATAAAATAATTGTCACGCTTTAAGTGGACGTAGATAGTAGTATCTTAGAGTCAAAAAAGAAAACTACAGATATTTATTTAGTTATTTAGTATTAGTAATAAGTGAAATTTATTGGAATCGATAAATAAATAAATAAATATTGGATATTTACTTTTTTTATGTAATTTTGTGTAATTTTATTGTTGGTATAATTTTATGTGTATTATTTCATATTCTTCTAAATTCTTTATTGGACATAATTAAATTAAATTTTCTATTTATCTATAACTAAGACTTTCAAAACTAAACAATTAAATATAATAAAATAAGAGGATAGCAATAGCTGATATGGGGCAGAAAACTTAGCGTTTATTATTATAATTAGTTTACTTTAATTAGTCTCCTAGTATTATTTTATTTCCTCATCGTTTTAGAATTCTAATTCTTTTCCAAGCTAGTTAGGGTAACTCCAATGTTGAAAGTTGGAAATCAACATTTTTGTTGCCGCATAGATGCCACATCAGTTTTTAAAATCCATCAACTTTTTTATAATTTTCTATTCAACAATATACCTACAAAACCAACTTTTACCATTATAATATACATACATTTATATCTATATATGTCTATATTCATTTATTTTTATTTATAATATTTGTATTATGTAATCAATTTAAATTTGAATTCCATTTTTTACGATTTTTATGTAGAATGAAAGATCTTTTCGCGATCTTTAATTCAAGATACGTCTTGAATATATTTTAATGGATTTAAATTGCCTATTTTTAAAAAATAAAATTAAAAAAAAAAGAAAAGGAAAAGGGATAAAAGATAAAGAAATTGTGGGACCCAAAGAAAACTTAAAGAGCCAACTTCTTAAATGAGAAGTTGAGAGCTAACTTTTGCCACATCATATTTATTACAATGGCAAAAAATTGCCGAGGCACCCTTAGATTTTGTTTTAAGGCCTCAATAGTTGTTTTGACGTATTGAGAGTCAAAGTTTGATATTATATCGAGTATCTAAAAATTCATTCTTTCATTTTCCACACAAGAGAAGAGAAACCTAGGTTTCGAAATGCACGTGCACAATAAGAGCAATGCATTGTTAGCTGAAGAAGAGATGAAAGTAAAATTCCTCGGCAGTGGATCATAATACTCAATGTCAAGAAGAAATATATATGGTCTTCACATGCTTCGACACGTCATCAAGTTGAGAAATCATCATTGCAGAGTGATACAGAAGCCTCGACGAGGTGTTCATCAAAAAGCCGACCCTACATAGAGATGTTCGATAATAATTGTAGGAAATTTACTTAGCTATAATTTTCCTTTGCAATATGAAACTATCTCATATGTAATCGACATTTGATGTTTTGGAAACTAGAAATTTAAAGAAAAAATTCTTTTGTTGTGATTAACCATGAGATCGGTTAATCGATCGATTTTAGGTTAAGCGACATAACGGTTTTAGTTTTATTATCCATCTTATAATGGTTAATGGAACCTATAAAATGATCATTTTTATATGATAAATGGTCGATTAACCGAATTGTGCTTATCCTCGCCTAAAACCTTCAATCAAGACGATGCAACAAGTTCTCTTTAGAGAGTCTAGAATGGAAGGAAGAGCTATAGATAGCTAAGAAGAATGAGAGATAAAGTGAACCGATGAATAATATGGATGCCACTATGTTACCGACCGATCTTTTAAGCTTATCGCTTAGGTACGAGTGAAAAGTTTAATCTAACGGTTGCATAAGTCCATACGAACTTAAAGAAAAAAGCATGTGAAGACTCAAGAACAACAAGGCATGAAGTTAGAGAAGTCAACAAAATAATCTTTATCAGAGAAGTCCGAATAAGGCCCATCGTAAAAAGACATCGCAATCGACACATTGAAAGCGATCAGAGATACAAACGAATAATGAATATGATCATTACCTCTCAACGGATAGAAGTGGAATCTCTTATCTCCAACCAGGTTTGATTCAGATTTATAAATACATAAGATCTCTCTCAAATAACGAGATCCCCATGCACGAGACACGGCACCTTAAAGTTGTCTCGAACCGCATATCGTCCCAAGTTTGGAAGGCCTCGTATGATCAAATCAAGGTTCAAACAGTCCATAGAAATGATATGTCTTTCTCAAAGTACCACTCGGGGTGCCTATTCAAGACATCAATCTCAGACATATGATCGAAACGAACGAGCCCCACGGAAAAATGTCTCATATACTAAAAATACAAATGATCGATGATGATTAGCGAATGCCGGTCGTGAATCACGATTAACGGAATAAAAGGAATTTATTTTCGACGGATCCGACGTAATCGGGATTTCGCCAGTATTAACGACGGCATTCGCTCTATTCCGTCGTAAATTTAACGACGGACACTATCCGTCGTTAAAATTAATTTTTTGTTATTTTTTTAATGATAACATGCTCTAATCCGTCGTAAAAAGCGGATTATTTTAGTTTTTAATTTATTTTAACGACGGACAAAATCCGTCACATTTTAATTCAATTTATTTATTCCCAAAACTTTAGCGACGGATTGTCCGTCAGTAGTTGCTAATTTAACGACTGCAATCCGTCTAAATTAAAATTTTTGATTTTTATATTCTGACGTAAATTAACGACGGATATGTGTCCGTTAAACTTATTCCGTCGTTAAATTCATTATTCCGCGTTAATCCGTCGTTAATGGTTTTAAATATAACGACGGATAATTCCGTCTAATCCGCCGCTAAAAGTTTAATTGACGGCTTTTTCCCATTTCATATAAATTGAAAACCTCCCAACCCAAGCACCACCAGCCTCACCCCGCCTGTGCCGACCACTGCTGCAGCCAGCCGCCCGCCGCTGCCGCCCACCCCACCCCAGCCGTGCCTAGCCCCCGCCTACCCCACCACGCCCACCCCACCCCGCCGCTGCCACCCCACCCACCCCGCCGCTGCCGCCCACCCGCCGCTGCTCCCACCGCCGCCCCACCGCCGCTGCAGCCGCGCCCGCTGCCGCCTCCCCCTCCTCCCGTCATCTCGTCTGTGTTGTTTAGTTTTTTATTTTGTTATATATATTGAATTGATAGTGAAAATTATTATATGATGTATAATTGATAGTGAAAATATTATATATGATATTGAATTGATAGTGAAAATATTATATATGATGCATTGAATATGTAGAAAATGAATTGAGTTTACGAATTGATAGTGAAAATGATGCATCAATGTTAGTCTTGTGATTTGGGCTTGAAATTGATAAGCTTGGATGTGAATTGGGATGATAAATTCTCATTTCGTGAGTTAACTGTACGCATATGTGGTGTTTGATAAAAATGTTTGAGAAATTGATAAGCTTGGTGAATATGTTTAACTGATGTGAATTGGGATGATAAATTCATCATTTGTGAGATGTTTTGAGTTGTTAAGTGTATAATTATGCATATGGTGATGAATTGGTGAAATTTGGAGAGTTTTGAATTGGGAATCAAATCGATTAATTTTATAAAACTTCTCCGAAATTTTGTTAGAATTGTTATATGAATAAAATGTTTTATAAGTGTTTATCTCATCTAAAAATATGACCAATTTGCGATAGTTGTTGCCACTAGCTAGTAGTCAATATTTTTAGGATTAAATAAATTTATATTATAGGCACCAAACACGATGATTTAATACTAGCTCATTTTCAATATTTTCAATAATAAAAACTTGAATTTAGGGACATTTTATCATTTTGTGATAGTTTAAAATTTAATTGTAATTGTGAATAATTTGGGGTTTGTTTGTTAGCATGTCAATAGTTTGGTGTTTGTAATTATGTGTAATTCGATATATTTCTATTAAAAGGTCAATAATTTGGGATATTAACGCAATTTTCCTTATAATTATAAACTGAAATAAATAAATTTTCTTACTCATGTACGATGAAAGGATTTTGGGTCTTGAAATTTTATGAATTAATAACCCAAACCCATCTCCATTTTTAAATAAAACAAACCCATCTCCTTATTCTTCCTTAACGCGTAATCTAATCTCAAAATTCAGCCCACAACCCACCACCATAATAAATTTCATATTTCATAATTATTTAATAATTAAGTGTGATCCATATATGTCCTTGTATGAGGATGTCATCAGAAACTACTTCATAGATAATTAACATATTCCTAACTTAGAGTGTATAATTAGTTTATATTGTACAACTTATGTGAACATGTTTAATTAATTATTTATAATTAGGAGCTTGAAGAATGAATGACAATCGTGAGTGGATGTATAAGAGGTTTAGTTCGGTTGGTGGATTAAATATAATTTTGAGGACTTGAAAGTTTTATAATTCGCTAGTGCTTTATTATGATGGAGAGAAAATCAAGTGTCCGTAAGAAGTGTAAGAATATACCTTATCGAAGAAAGATCTGCGATATCACTTATCAAAATTTGGATTTATTCCAAATTATCACACATGGATATTTCAGGAGAGACAACCACAAGTAGGCACAATGTTGTGGATTCGGATGTTAAGTCAACCAAATACGATATATACGATGGTAGTGGATCGCTGGTCCACAATTCCAATTTGACGAGATCAAGAGGAGCCAAATTGATGCAAAATTTTTACGATATGTTGAAGTCGCGATAAACCTTTGTGGCGGGTTGCTCGGATCATACACAATTATCATTTGTGGCTCGACTTCGAGTAAGAGAACAACATTCGAGAAGGGTTTTGATCAAATATCGAAGCGATGAAAGAGTCGCATCCAGATGGAAATTGCGTGCGAGACTTCTACAAGACGAAGAGATTGTTGCGTGGCATGGGGTTGCCGACACAAAATTGATTGTTGTCCATTTAATTGCATGATTTATCGCGAAGATTCGAATCGACGAGTCAAATTCGTAACCATCCTCGTTCAAGAGCAATACTCGAGTGGTGGAAGTCGACGAAAGCACAAGTAGCATATAAAAGATGTATTATTTTCCTCTAACTCTTGACGTAGATTATATGCATCCAATGCTACGGAAAATACGTTGGCATGCATCGTCGGTCGATGATGGGGTCAGCGTCATCCTCAGACTCAATGCATGGAAACATTTGAACACGAAGTTTCCATTATTTGCATCGAAATTTAACTGCGATTGGGACTCTCAACGGTTTTCAGCCATTCGGTCAATCGAAGCAATATTCATCAGGCCGTATATCGACCCTTATAATCTTCCCGTCTGGTATGAAGGAACAATACATGTTTCTTACGATCTTAGTGCCCGACGTAATCCGAAGGAGAAGATTGATGTGTTCTCGCAACCATTGATAGCGAGTTAATAGATTTGGGAGACGGCGTTTTACTTATGATGTATCGTTGGAAATTTTCAAATGCACTGCATTACTTTGGACAATTAGTGACTCCGCATACTCTATGTTGTTCGGATGGAGTACATGGAAGATTAGCTTGTCCGACCGCATGGAGTATACCGATGCTTTTACTTTAGCTAAAAATGGTAGCTCATGGTTTGATAACCATCGAAATTTCTAGCTCCTAATCACCCATTTCGAGGATCAAGAGGTTTCGGAAAGAACAAATCTAGAGAAGAACTTAATTTATCGCATGCACTGAGTGACGATGAATGAATCAACAGAAAATATCAAAGGCTTCTTATACCTTGACAATCGTGAGAAAAAGTCTTAGTGAGTGGGTAAGAGGTTTAAGATTTCCATGGGTATGTTTAACATGGGTAGATGTGTAGACATGACAAAGCGAAGATGTTTGGGATGAAGAGTCATGATGCACATTTTCATGCACAATTCTACCGATTGCATTTCTGAACTTCTCCCACCCAATGTTTGGAAAGTCGAATGTAATTATCTTTATTCTTCAAAGATTTAACTTCTCGAAACATAGGGCTTGATGATCGCAGTGCTCCAGAAAATATTCCATGATTTTATGCAAGCTTGAGCGCATTTTTCCCTAGTTTCTTCGACTCCATGGAACATCTTCCGGTTCATCTAGTGAAGCCGACAGGGCCTGTCAATACCGATGGATGTATCCATTTGAAAGTCGTCGTACATTATCACACACATATATATATATATATATATATATATATATATATATAAATTGAAGAACAACGTCTAAATTTTAGATACTTACGTAAGTAAGAACAACGCTAAATAAAGCCGGGTTGAGGTTCTATCGCAATGCTTACTTAGTAAGAAGCATCGACATTTTGCTGTATTATTTTGATGATCACGAGAACGAAGTTCGTAGATTGCATCATGGTCGGAGATTAGGCACAAGACTATCCGATATGCTTCAAATCTTCAAGCAAGATGGCGCACCTTTGGAAATATGTCAACAGATATTGATAGTAGAGAATATGATCGCTTCGTTTATACGTGTTGCTCAACGTGTTGAAGTTGCGACATTTACATGGCGTAAGTGTCGTGTTTTCTTAGAATTCATTCCAATTATTATTATTATTGTTATTATTAACTAGGCTCAGAATATATGTTGATGTAGTTTATTCATCGAAGATGTGAAAAGATCAAATCCACGATCTCTAGCTCGATATTCAAGGTCGATTGAAAGGCTTCCGTTTGGTGAGGCATATGTAAGTGTTCGATGATTATTAGTAGAAAATATTTAATATGTACGCTTAGTCATTCTAATCGTTTTTACTAATAATAGGTCAAAGATCATACTAACAACATTGTGAATCCGTCATATTGTCTCGCCAAAGGCCTTGACTCTAATAAGACGCGTGCTGGTATTATATAAATGGTTACAAATTTCACACATTAGAACATGGGTCACAAAGATCAACTATGAATAGTGATGTGCATTAAAGGTGAAACTTATGGCAGTATACGCAAGAACTCGATTTTTATGGGCGATTATGGAGGTTTGTGAGTTGGAATATCCGGGCTACCAACGAAGACCACAACATTGTTTAGACGCGAGTGGTTTGATCCTTCACGATTGGGTTATCAATTCATTCCGAGTACAAGTTGGTTTCGTAAATCATACGAGAAGATATAATAAGTTCGAATCGCTTTATCCTCGCCAATCAAGCCATTCAAGTATACTATGTGCATATCCAAGTTTAAAACAATCTATGAAAGAGTGGTGGAAGTATGCAAAATTAAAGCTCGATCTAATGTGGAAGTTTCGATGAGAGTTCTCGATCGATAGTACCTTCCCTTTCAGAGGATGAAGGTTCGATTACTAATGTCGTTGTGGATGAGGACACACTAGTTCATCCCGATGGTACACTCATAGATCAAGAGACATCCGATAATGAGGATGATGAAGTAATTGTCGAGTCGAAGACAATCATACATTGGATGATGATGATACGACGATGAATAGGGTTTGAATTTATAGCATTTTTTGTATGCACACAAACGTTATGATGAAGACGACGATAATTGTCACTAGTATGCACAAGAAACGTTTTATTTTCTAGTATGCACACAAAACGTTATGATATGTATTATTTGTGAATTTTAATACAATATTTTTACATTTGTTTGCGATGTCATCACAGGAGGCACCGGGTCATACACGTCCCATTCACCCGCCCTAGAAGAAGCATGGAGGCACTCTCACAGCCCGGAAGAGGGAGTGCCATCTAGAGAGGGATGAAGATAGCCATTGTGAATGGAATGACGTTATCTCTTCTATGTCTCGTTTAAATAAATGTAGCATTCGATGTCTTTATTTCGTAAATTGAAGCATTTTGTGTCCGAGCAATGATATCAGCGTGATTACGAGTCATTCCGTAGATTCATGAATCACAACGGTCAATGAAATTGGTACCTCAAGAGTCAAGCGATTTATTTCGAATTCAAGGTTCGTTGTTTTATCAAGTAATTTATGATTTGACCTTAATTTGCATATTGTAATCATATATTTTTGCGTAAATATTTTATTGGGATGATACGATGGATGATGCCCGTCTATTCCTTCGGTGCAAGCAGCGACGCTATAAAGATCTTGTTCACAAGATCAAGCGGTAAGGACTCGAACCCACTCCATTTATCCCGAGCGAGATTGGATAATTGGAAGGCATATTGGCCTGACAGACGCCCAAGAGGCGGCGGCCGCAGAACAGGATGTCCGAGCATGGCAGGGACCGGGATAGTCAAGCATCGGGTGGCTCACGCCGCACTCGAGTATCGAGAGATTGTAGTACTTGAAGTTTTAGATATAGTAAATTTATTTAAGAATCGTGATACTTGTTAATTATTTAATTTGTTGACTTATTTATAAGAGAGCGTTGAGTAGGAGAAGATGTCCGATGGGATGTATTCCAAGTATCAGCCACGACGAGGAGCTATACGGAAAGCTCGAGTATCGCGGTAAGTATATTGCAACAACGAGCATTTAATTAAATAATAATTGTATGAAATTATATTACAGAGGTTGAGGAAAGTGACCATTGAGCCAATCGGAGTGATGAGCGCCAGATAGGACTCAAATTCTCAAAATGTCCTTGGGAGCCCTCAAAGAAAAGAATAGGATGTTTGAGGCGGTTTCTATCACGGACATACATGCAGAGCGGTCCTCATTCGGTGAGAGTGCCCCACGATCCCATAGCTTATCAACAATGATATGATCCGAGGCCCGATTGAGCGAGAGGCACGCATACGAGGCGAATGCAAGCGAGTAGAGCAGACAGGCAAGAACAGATTCAGCTGCGAGAGCCTAGACCGCTTCAGCCGCCCGCTTTCCCCCTCGTGATATGAGCTCGCTTCTCACCTCGCCATATTCGGGTGAATGAATTTGTTAACTTATCGCATGATTTAGAATTGTTTTTATGGGATTGTTTGGATATTACAGATTTTGGATGAAATGCTTTGTTTGGATGAAATGCTTTGTTTGGATTGAATTGGTTTATTTCGATAGTTATTATTATATGGATGAATTGGTTTGTTTTCATAGTTTGTATTGTATGGATGGAATTGGTTGGAATTGGTTTGTTTGGTTGGATTGAATAGATTGAATTGGATGGAATTGGTTGTTTGTATATTTGTTTGGGTTGGTTGTTTGAAAGCAGTTTGGCAAAATTCAAATTGAAGTCATAATCATTAATATAGCTACGCGGATTAAAGACGGATTAGAGAGCGGATTAACAACGTGAAATAACGAACCACGTAAATTGCGAGACTAGAGACGATTCTACACGAATTACTGAATTTTTATGCAATAGAAAAAACTATAATTTTAGCGACGGACTTATTCGCGCTAATTAGCAAGGATCGAGCTTAGCGTAATAACGACGGAGTAGAGACGAAATTTTAGCTACGGAGGTGTGTTAATCCGTCGCTAACTACGACGATTAGCATCGCTAACGACGAATTTATATCGACACCGTTGAGGTCGCGGATTAGCGATTTTCGTCACGTCCGTCGCTAATTTTAGCGACGGACATAATTCCGCTAAACGCTTACCAACGGTTTCAAGACCAAATTCGCGCTAATCCATTTTAGCGACGGATCGACAGGTTCGACGAATTTTCCGTCGATCGATCGCTTTTGTAGTGATATATCTAAATCCTCAACCAATACCCAAACCCAAAGCTCGAAGGTTCCCTATCGACACAGACGATCAAATATACCAATATAAACAACGTCTTCAAATAGTCTCATGCATCATCACCCAACCGTTGTTTATGAATCGGCTACAGCTCAAACAGAGTCTTAGCCCGAAATAATTGATAGAACATGCTAGCTGGGAATGTCATGCCTCAAATTCAATCAAAGTGCATCTGCTAATGCAATCCAAACACTAAACAAACTCCACTATCCCAAACAAGATATTGGTTCCACAAATATGGAATCATATCTCGAACGCAGAAACTCCGATCAATGACGTCCCCATGAGATGATGTAGTGCATTATTTGCGCTTCCTCTCATAAGATCAAGAAGATGGACAAAACAACTATCTCGAATAAGTCAATACACAGAATGCTCTAAACACGCTTAACCTATCCCAATACTTGTTCGGATGACAGATTGAGAGTCCGCATAGCCTTGCATATGAGTTTTAATCACCTATAACGAGTCAGAATACAAAAGATTAGGGTAAATTAATATTGTTTACACCAAAAATAATTAGTATAAAATATGAGCCTGAAATAATTAGGGTAATTTAGTACGTTGTTCTTAAGTACATGATTTGTGAACCGTGTCAAGAATAGCATGCATGGTTATACCGTATCAAGAAGAATCTTGGTACACGGAATAACTCACATGGTGACTAACGTATAGGCGTGTTCAGATCGTTGTGTTTGTACATGGTTGTCACCATGTACAACCGCAGTAAGTGACCATCTGCAAGAACACGGTTTTCTCAAGACACGGTTGTTAACTAGATCTGAAAACTGTTCTTAAGTACACGATTGTCACCGTATCGAAGAACATCGCTCGCGGTACTGTAACGTAAGAACACGTGTTATGCAGAAAATTAACAAATTCAACATAAATTCAATTTGTAAGTTATTAAACTCATAAACAAGCTAGATTGCCTCACACATGGCACCGTGCATACCAAAACAATCTGTATATCATGAAAACAATAATCGATGGAGGTGGTGCTCGTAATTTCGTACGAGTTAAAGGTCGTCGACCAAGAGAAGGTTGTCAATGTGTTTGACACGCGGCAAGTTGTGTCCCGACGAGGTTCTTCCGTCGGCGACGATGCTTCTTCCACATTGCTCGTCCACCGCGCAATACCGAGGATCGAATCAGAGTCGAATCACTCATGTTCATGTCAGTGAGTGAGATTGAGAATTTTGTCACAGAGAGAGAGTTTTCTAGAGATAGAGAATTTTCTTCCAAACCTAAAGAAGATAAATTTTGAAAATTTTTAAGCTGTGAATAATTTTATCTTTTAAGCTAAAATGATTATAAAACACATATTTTTTGAATGTGAATATAAATATCATCTCCTATTTTTTTCTACAAATATATTTGCAAAATTATATCACAGATATATATTCAGTATTGTAAAATTTACAGTTATTAAATTCGGATATATACTATAAACCATGAGACTTTGATTATAGTTTCTTGCTGCTACGGATACAGTCCTTATCCAGTTATCCTTGACAGCTAACAAGACTTAATTGAGGCCATAATCTTTATCCTAGGTAAGTGGGGTCCGGACTAATTGTTCATATATTATTGGGAAAAGGAGAGGTTGAAGTTTGCCAAGATTTTTAAATGATATTTATGTGAGTTAGAGATGGATCATATCTCAACTTCCATAGTTAGTCCTTCAAATACGCACAACACGTACTACTTAAGATCATTTCTAATAGTTTACTTACAAATACAATAAATTAATTTATATTTTACAGTAAAATAACAATTTATTTCAAATCATCTTATTCAATTTATAGTAGAAAAAGAATATTTCAAAATATACTTCTTTATTTGTTTAATCTAATAATTTTAAAACTTATATTAATATAAATTTAAAATATAATTATCTTATCTAATTATTTTACAACTTAAAAATATATTAATTCAAAAAGACATAATTAAAACTTACATTAATATATATATATATATATATATATATATATATATATAATTAAACTTACACAAATGAAAAACATGTGGTACATAATAATACAAAATAACATCAATAATTATGAGTTTTCCATATCCATAAAATAACATAAATAAATATTTATCATTAATATAAATAACCAAAATATCCACAAAACAAAAATAGAAAGAGAAGGGAAAAAGGATAGCGCAACACAGTATTGCACTACGCAACACTGAAGTTGTAGCCATTTACAGCAAACATTTGGTTCAGCATTGAAATAATACCAACTGCAAATTGGCAGTTAGCACAATTTTACAGCAGGGTTGGATATGCCTAAGGAAACCTTCGTTTGATTTGAATTGTTTGTTGATTTGTAAGGCTCTGTTCATATAATTAATTTCCTTTTACTACCTATAGATAACATATTTAATTTGGTTTTCATATTAAACATAATATTCATAATGCTAGGTGAATGAAAAGATAATTATTTATGCAAATATACTTGATGTTTGGTTGAGTTTATAAGTTCTTTAAAACAACTGAAAAGTTATTTAAAAATTATAAATTTTAAATAATTTTAAACTGTGAAAAAGTTAAAAATCAACTCTATTTTATTTTTCGTAATTTTATAAACAACAATCAATTTACCAAAATAATCTTACTTTGATTTGTTCTTAACACATACCCTTCCAAATTCCTCTCTTCTTACTTTTCTCTCTAATTATTTTTTATTAACAATTTATAAGCTCTTGAAATGTTTAATAAACAATTGAAGCTTATAAGTGCTAAAATAAAATTAGGCAAATACTTAATATGTACTCCTCCGTCCCATGAATCAGACTTTCTTTTCGCAGATTAAAAGAATTGAATTTTGTGTGAAAGTAGTGTGTGACTGAAATTGGACACTTTTAGAAATTGTTTTTTTGAACGACAATTAATTAAATCCAAAGGAAACGAGCCAACAATAATAAGACAATCCAAAAAGGAACGAAACAATAAATTATGATAGAGATTATTCTAGTAAACCGTCGGGAAACACACGATCCGACCGGTCACTCCACCGCGTCATGTCAACATCCCAAATACCCTTCTCAAGCCTCACGCCAGACTCCACCACCTTGCTTGTGCAAGCTATTGCATTTGCCACCGCTTTTATTAGGAGTTACATACAAAAATTATTCATTTTGGATGTACTAATTTTCTTATTTTGAATAAGAATAATTTCGACCACACGTTTGCGTTTAGTATTTGTTAATGTATGTGTCCAATAATTAATATCGTAATTGTTCACGTCCTAGATGGATTTAGACAAACCATTGCTGTGGTTGTACAATAATTTGGTGTTGGTCTATGTTGGCATAAGATTAAAATAGTATTATAGCGACCCAGAATTTTCTTAAACATTCACTCCATTTCTCTAGATATTTATATGCAGTTTGCTAAATTTAAATTAAGTTTCTATAAGTCAAGCCCATAGCAATATGCATATGATTTATTATGTACCATACATGCATTCTTTATACAGCTAATAAGCCCACTATATCATATTTTCAACCCAGCAAACTAAATCCCAAAGTTGATATTCTATGTGAGCCCAAAAGAGATTTGAAGTCCCATATTTCAGACAATTTTTTTATCCAAGGAAATAAGCTCGCAGAAATATATCTGGAGATGAAACGATTTAATTAGAAAAAGAAAAGAAGAAAAACTTCAACCGCTTCTTCTGTAATCTAAAACCTAATTTATTTAATATGCATCGAAAATATGGGTTTATTTAATATGCATCGAAAATAGCTAATGCAAGATTCTGATAAAAAGATACAAAAGTGGTCACATGACAAATATCAGTTCAAGATGAGGTCATCAAGTTTAGGGTACCTGAATAAAGATTGAAGGTATTAATGCATAGTGAGATAAAAGATATGCCAGAAAGATAATAAAAAAATATTAATGGGTAGTTGAGTAAAAGGTAGGCTATGTGTTGTTTTTATAAATAAGTGGCCAAATTAATGGTTAAAATTATGGACAGATGTTTTCAATAATGAAAAATACAAGTTTTAGGTGAGCAATTGGAAAATAATTAAATCATGTTTTTGAGCGGAAAGTAATATTTGACCCTTCTAATAAACAAATGCCTTCTAATTCATAACATTATGAAAATCAAAGATAAGCTTTTTCTAAATAATTTTAAAAATTATATGATGGTGGATTCAATTTGAAATTTTGACCTCAAACATTAACGATTCTATTATCAAGTAACCGACACAAAATGAAAGATAAGTTTATCTTGATCGATGGGAGCGTGAGTCAAGCTATTCCGTGTGTTTTCTGCTTGTTGATAAGGTTTTACAAGTAATTATGGGTTTAGATTATATATGGAAGATATATAGTTTGTTTGGTGGAGTTGTAGACAGCGGGATTAGCGGTAAAAGACCATATTGAGTGCTAGATATGACAACTCGAGAGATGGCTAATCACACAAGTTTTACTCCAATCTTCAATTATTTGTACTTAGATATTAGACCTCAATTTCTATATCAATTATTTTCATGATATGAAATTAGAATATGAAGCTAAACAAAGAAAACGCAAGCTCAAAATTGACCACCCACCATTTCTATTTAACTTTTTGTTTCGTTGGGGTTAATTAGTTGGGATCAAGAAATGGGAACCCAATCATGATTACCCATTCTAATTATAAATAAGAAATATTTTAGAATACAAATAGTGGCGGAAGAATAATTTATTGGGAATGATTGCTTGAGAGTTATTGTATTATATATTTTGATCATACATATATATAAATTTTGGTTTGAGGGCTTCAGTCTGCCCCAATCCCTGCTCCTCCCAGTTGTGTTTAAATTAGTTAAACAATAGCTCCCTCAATATATTTCCTCCTCCTTTAATTTCTTTTTGAGAATTTTCGACATAGATTTTTATGAGCATATTGTGAGTGAAGTAAATGTCTCATATTAAAATAATATTAAATTAATGAATTATGGTCTATGATATGAGTAGTAAAAGTATAAATAAGTGATATTGTTGAGAATAAAGAGGATAATGATAGGCCATGAGTTTTGGTAAAATATGTACATAAGTGACATTGTTGAGGATAATAAGAAGAAAATATTTTGGGATAATTTTAAATGGAATATAAAAAATTTGGGAGGCATCTGGAAAAGAAAAATTAGGAAGGAAAATGGGAAAGAAGTAATTAATATATTTAAACCTCAATTATGTCTAGATACACTTTAAAATTAATGATTTTTCACGAGCAGCAAGTGTAAAAAAGTCAGGTCAAATAAAAGTTTTTAAAATTTCTAAATCTGTATGCTTTTATAATAATATACTATTTTCACTAAATTAGCAAAGTTCAGAATCTGAGATCTGTTTTCTTTGTGGTATTTTATAATCTCCTCGTCAACACACACAAATATGCATTCTAGAGTTCCTTTGGGATAATTTAATGGGCATTCTTGAGATTAAATGTTTAAATTTCACTTACAATTTCAAAGTTGAGCTTGTAACTTTTGATTTTTCAAGTATATTTATTTCTCCTATGTGGCTTGCACCTATTGCAGATGGAATTTACCCATTAAGCATATTGGATAGCTACTGCTTAAAAAGACATGTATATTGAATTCAACATCTCTTATTTACGAAATAAATAAAGCTCAAACGTTTTATTATCGAGAAAATAAATCTAAATGGACTTCTGCAGTTCGTCTGCCGGAATGTCGTCAGTTAGCTTTGGTTGAGCTCGCGCTGTTTTTTTGTGTGTGTGTGTTTTGTATTTTCTCCTTTAGCTTTGAACTTTGCCAAATTCTGATGTTTATTGAAAACGTCGATATGTGTTCTACTAAAGATTGACATGCAAATACCTAGACCTTTCATTAAATTGGGCTACAAGTTGAAGATCAGAGGCAATTTTATTGAAATATGCAATTAACCGAAACACAAAAATCGACTTTTATGGACTTAACCTATCAATAGAAGTCCATTCCATAAATCGAAAATAGCTTATATAGAAATGTTATCCCAATAAAAATAAGTTATTGGTCATTTTAATAATGTAAGTTGCAAGTTGGATTCGAGTTCCTCTGCTGTTGCTTGACGAGAACTAGGCAATTTTACCCTTGTTTTTAAACCCCAATTTCTAACTATTTTTATACACTACCTAATGGCTAATATTGTAACTACTCCTTTTCTTTTTCTTTTCTTTTAAAACTCAATGTATTTATCTTGTATATTAGATAAATTTTATGTTTTGTAATATCTATAAATCATATAAATGAGTAAACATACTTAAAAATTAAGTATAATAGATTAAGACCCATAAAACATCAATAAAATTTGAATATGGATTTCTGACCGCATAAATCCATTTTATCATTAAATCGTGCGAAATAACATATTGTAACTACTCTGTGGCAGCACCTAATAGTCCAAATGCGTGACATTCGCATCATTGGATGGTGTGAATCTACTGATTCTTTTATGGGGATACTCCACCGCACACGAAATTGGATGTTTGTAGTTCTATATTTTCCTATTTATTCTTGTAATCTGTTTTAATTACATAAATTGGATATCATACTTGAACGAAGAAAAGTACAAAAGAGCTCTTATACTTTATTCGCTTATATATATATATTTAAAATCTTAGTTGTTTAACTTTTCATATATAAACATTAGTAAAGATGCATGATAAATCTAATATATGTTAGTATGCAAGATTTGTGTAAGAAGAAAAACACGCGCTTTACGTGGTTCGATCGATCGAGATCACGCACGGAGGAGTGATTCTCAAGCTTTCACTATGTTTTGATTATGAGTATACTAAAAGCTCTTAGTAGAAGTCTAACTTCTACCTTCGATCTAACTCCTATTTATACATATATGATGGCCAATGGACGATCCTCCACGAGGGACTCTTAGCCTTCTTTGTGTAGGGATGCCTCTTGTCCATAGGGCGCTTTCCTTCACCGTAGGACGCCGGCCGTGCAGTTGGCCGATTAGGGTGGTGAAGGTAAGGGGCTGGGCTTAACCGCGGGCATTCAATGTCGGCCACTGTTACGCTGCTGGCCGTGGTGGGCCATATCCCATCATAGCCCTCCGAATAGTCGAGGACCATGCGAGGGAAGAATGCAAGGTTTTCGATCTCTTGGGTCGATTGATCGGTTCGCTTGATTGACGAGGTGACGGTTGCGCTTGGCATCGCTTGTTGGGGACCGAGTGGAGCGGTCGTTGACAAAGATGTGTCAAGGAAGTAAGTCAACCGATTGGGACCCAGCAGGTTACAGGGTCCGATCTGAGCGCACCGCTCTTCGGAGGATGCCGAGGTCCGACGGCGGGCGATCGGATAGAGATATCGCTTGGATGACACGAGGTCGCGAGTGACACGAGGTCCGATCTGAGGGCACGCTTCGGAGGATGCCGAGGTCCGCACGAGTGACACCGCCTCCAGGGGACGCCGGTGTTAGCGGCCGACTGGAGGAGCCGAGGTCCGAGCGGAGGGGATGTTCTTGTAGGGCGATGTTCGCGGCGACACCGAGGTCGATCTAGCGCCACCTTCGAGTGGAGCGGACGAGGTCAGGTCGAGCCGATGAGGTCACGTAATCATCACACGATCGATGCGGTCGCTTACCGAGTACGTCATCGCAGCGGCGCGTTGGGGCTCAACCGCGCCTCACTCCCATCCAATCGCGGGTGCACTGTGGAAGTTGAACGGCCGTTAGCGCCACTGCCCATAAATAGGCCCAAATAAAGCTCACTTCTTCTTCCACACTTTGCGAGATTATACTAAATTTGCCCACTTTTTCGAACTTGTTGAAGGAGCCAAACATCTCGTGAAAGTATGTATTCTTCATCTTCTCCTTCTCGTAAATTCGACGCTTCCGCCATGTGCTCCGATATAAAGGATATATGTGCTATAACCCTGGTAGGTCCATAGGACTTAGTGCTAGGGTCCCGGTATCATCGGTATGGGAGGACTTAGGGTTGGCGTGAGGTCGAGAGGTGGAGGAGCTTTTGAGATAACAAAGGAATATCGATTAGGAGGCGTGGTGGTCGCCCACCGGAGATAGGGCGATCCGAGGATTTATATCTGTATGTAGATAGCTTGATAGGCCTTAGGTTTCCTTGGCCCAATTTTCCTTAGCTTTCAGAATACTTTCGGATCCCATATGTCGACCTCGAATTCCATTAGGTCGTGGGGCTAGGGCTGCTCATGGCGTTGGGGAGTTGTCCTTCGAGGTCTTGATGCGCTTTTTAGCGCGAGGCCATAGGAGGGTGTACTATCTCTCCCTCGGCGAAGCTTAAGATAGCGGCTCCCGAAGGTCCCATCTGGCGAATGGTACTTCTTCCCTGCGTGAGGGCATCAGGTATGAGGGGCCTCGATGCGATGAATGACGTGAAAATCAAGCCCCAGGCCCCATGGAGAAGATGTTGAGCGACCTCGGTGAGATAATATCCATTGATTTGCGAGAGAGACAACGCCGGGGCGTATAGGTCGAGCTCACAGGCTGGTCGGATCGGGTAGGGCACCCACTATCCTTATTTTGTGTACTTCCTTATTCGTGCTCATCAACTCCTTATCTTGTTTTGCGAGCTCGATTCAGAAGGCGGTGGAGCGCCGAGGCGACCCCAAGTCGCCGAGCTCGCGGCCAGAAAGCGAGGCGGGCGAGGCGCGCCTGTGGCGCGGCGGGCGCCTGAGGCGGAGGCGCGGCAGGTGGATGACTTCGCTTGTTGGTGGGCACTCACCGAGGGCGGACACTCGTCCGGATACCATACGAGGCGCCGACTTCAGCTCCCATATCCTTTCCCAGTATAGGTCTTCTATATTTCTGATGTCTTCGCGATACATTCGACCATGTTGAATTTCGGATGTCATTGGATGGGGAGCGCACACATTGCGGGTATATTGCAGGCGCCTCATGAGGCGTCGGAGGAGCGGCTCGCCGAGACGCAGGATCGCGCCGAGGCCGCCACGCCGCGAGGGCCGACGCCGGCCGAGAGGCCGTCGAGGCTACAGGCCACCGAGACCGCCGAGACGCAAGAAGGCATGGTTGAGGATGGCTCGGCGAGCTCGCGGTCGCGAGGAGGCGTGAGGGAGGAAGATGGTCGAGAGAGTGCCTCGGAGGTCAGGGCGATGTTAGGCCTTCACCGCAGACTCATCGAATCGAGACCTTCTCCTTTATCTCGACCGCCGATTCGACGAAGGTGGTGTCGGACCACGAGGGTTCGCCCGGATGCGATTTCGACAAAGTCAACATGGGGGTCGAGGTCGCCCCGACGATGAACAAGAACTATGCCGAGTGATCGCGGGACGCTCTTCCCTTCCGAGGCTCGGCCCGCTCCTCTCTCGCGGCGGAGGCGGGCTCGGCAAGGAGGATGAAGATCCGAACTCGGAGCTTGCCGAGGCGCCGGGGAGGAGGAGGAGGGGAGAGAGCGAGCTGAGCTTCCTTCCGAAGGGGCCTTGCGAAGCAGAAGTGCAAGTGGAGGTCAGTGAGCGGCATGGGCGAGGTGTGGACCTAATGTAATAGCTAATTTGCGGGTCGAAGGACCTCACTTGTAAAATTCCACTTTTTGAGTAATAAAATTTATCACTTTAAAGCGTGTTGTCTCTTTATTTATAGCATTCGCGTCTCATACCTTGGACTTGATCATGAATTCTGACCAGTCGAAAGAGGTCCGAGGTGCCTTGGAGAAGGACGAAGAGGTGCTATTTTAGAGTCGATCGTCGAGCGACTCAGTTTGGAGTATGGATGTCACCGATCATCCGCCGACCGAAGAAGAAGAGGCCGATCGAGAGGGCCCGCCCGGCGAGACGAGGCGCTAAAGCTAAGAGTCATACAACTCAAGTCAGGGGACTTATCGCCGATGTGATCAGGCGGCGATAAAATGCGGAGGCGGATCGGGACGACGGAGAGCTAGCTCGGATCTCGGAAGAGCATGCAGTATGAGATGGTAATCCACCGATCGGTGGAACTACCATATCGGGCGACGATCGAGTTGAGCTTCGGCGAGGCATGGTGCTTTGAGGGAGGAGGCTAATAGCAAAAGTTTAAAGACGCCTCGACTCCATCATGAAGTACATGCGAGACGGGTCGTAAACGACGATGCCCCAAATCGCAGAGTCTCATGGGCTCCGGTCGATAATAGAAGAACCCAAGGAGGGCGGCCGCCGATCACGCAAGTGCTCCGCTCGATGGGTCGGTGAGAGGAGCATTTAGAGGCGGTCCTCGGCGGCGCGCCGGACATCGTCGGCGTGAGGGGCGGGGTCGGGCGGGGCGTGATCCGGACGGCTGCTCGGGGTCGATGACCTGGTAGAACGCCTCGGGAACCCGCCAGCGGCTCGAGTGCACCGAGCAGGCGGTGGTGCGACCTCATTGATTGGGTGAGGGCACGAGTTCCTCGGTATTCATCACGAGATTTTGTTCGAATCGTGCAAGTGAGTCCGGGGTGAGCTCGGAAGCCGAATGAGTTTGTATATAGCTAGGACTTTGTATGTAGTCGTAAATGTATTTAGACTCGTCAAGTGTATATTTTCCCTCGAGAGGTACAAACATAGCTTAGGACTTCGTTTGGTCGTAAATGTATTTAGCGTATGTATGTATATCTTCCCAAATAAAGGGCATAATTGAGATCCACTGGATGTCTTTGATGTAGATACTTCAACTTAATGAGTGATCTGTGCTTGCATGTGAGCTTCAATTTAATGAGTTGCATGTATGCCTGCACTAGACGCTTCAATTTAATGAGTAATCGAGTGCGGCGCTTAGTGAGTACCCTACTTAGTGGGGTTTTCATCTTCGTAGCCCCTGTGAAGGTTTAAATGTGGTATATCAAAATAGATGTTCACATAGTATAAGCGAGGCAAAGTGAAATATTATTCCAAAAATAAAGCTTTATTGAGAGGTAAATAACATCGCACTGATAAAGCAATAAGGGACTAACATGATGTCTGATCGCAATCAAAGCTATGTAAAGTACCTCCTTAAATGAGTGATATGCCGGTTCGGGATAAGTGCACGGGAAGGTGAGCTAGCTTGTAAGTTCTCCGAGGTCCTCGTGAGCGGTATGGGCCTTCCATTCGGATCTAGCTTGTTAAGAGCACCCACCGGTTTCATTATTTCAGGACGAGGTCGCCTAGTTGGAGTGTGGAGGCTTTGACCTTTTGTTGTAGTATCGTGCGACTGCCCTTGATTTGTGCCGTTTATGAAGGCGAGCTCGCGTTCTCCTCGAGAGCATCAAGGTTGACGCAGTCTTCCTCGCTCGGTGCGGTCAGTGAAGAGCGCGGGCTGTGCGCCGATCTCGGCGATGACGGCCTCGGTCCCGTAGACCAAGTTGAAAGGGTTTCTCCGTGCAAGTCAGGTGTCTTCTCAGGACTAGAGGACTTGGGAGATTTTAGCCCAATCACTCTTGCTCGGTCTAGCCTCTTCTTTAATCTTGTAGCGATCGTGCGGTTCGTCACCTCGGCGACCATTCGCGGGTGTGCGACGAGGTGAGCGCTTCGATCGGAGCTCTTCACACCATTCCTGAAATTTTTGTCACTACGCGGTGCTCGAGATCGAGAATGTGTGGTATGCGGCAGACTATGTTCTTCCACACGATGGTGCGGATCTTCCGCTCGTGAGGCTCGAAAGTGTCTCACTCGACCAATTTTGTAGTAGTTCAGCTACGACTAAGTATCGGCGACACGGTGCTCGTCAAGCGTGATGGCGTCTTGGTGGGGCATGATTTTGGGCACCGGGTGCGTCTTTGGAGAACACGATGTCCTCACCGCCGAGTCGCTTGTTCTGGCTTCGGGGCCTCCAGCTTCATTTTTTAACGCGACCTCGCATTCCTAAAGAGTCCGGTAATGGAATAGACCTACTCCATAGCGTTGGGACCTTCGTCCTCGTCATCTTGGTTGGGTCGCCTCAAGGTCGCCGCTGTTCACCGTATTTTTCCCCGCTTTGCTCGGCCCTTCGGCCGAGGTATTTTTGGCTCCTCCTGATGATCTCAATCATGAGCTGGTTTCGCAATCTTGTATCTTGACCATACCCGGTGATAGTCACAATATTCCTCCGTTGACCTCTTCTTGGATCCTCCTTTCATAGGGAGGGCTTGGGAAAGCTCGGCGTGAGCTCAATATCTCCGCTCTCGATTTGGCGGATGAGGTGATTTGTCGCCGAGGCGGCCGAGGTCCGAGACTCCGAGGCCCTTCGATTCTCTCGAAGGCACTGTTCCTCGACCTCGGTCATCGCTTCTTTCTTTCACCTGCCGTCCCGGTCTCTCTTCTTCGATCCGACTGCCTCCTTGGCGAGTTGTCTACCGATTCAGGCGACTAGCCATCTCCGCTTTCACGGGTGATCTCCTTGTTCGGCGCGGGTCGGATCCGTTCTTGAGCGCGTTGATGATATAGAGATCGTTGGTCACCTCGGTTCGAATCAGCGAACCGATCAAATCGACACCAAAGAGATCGAGAAACCTTCAGAAAGATCAGCCGAGCAACATCCTACCCGAACGCGCATTCTTCCTTCACCTGCATGGCAGTTCTCGACTATTCGGGGGCTATGATGGGATATGGCCCACCACACAGCCCAACCAGTGGCCGACATTAGTGCCACGCCGTTAAGCGGCCCTTAACCTAATCGCCCCAAACCTAATCGCGCCACCTGCGACAGGGCTCCCCAGCGGAAGCTACAGCTATGGACAGAGGAACAGCCCACACAAAAAGTGAGAGTCCTACGTGGGAGGATCAGTTAAGACAACTTCTGAGTGGTCGGCCTGGGCACTTTGAGAGCTCGCGAATCTTGAATAAGGGTAGCCGAATATCGACCTGTCTTCGAAGAGCTCGCACCCGATGTGTCCGCGGATCCTCTGAATCTCATTGAGCACGTAGTCGCTCTACGCCGAGGCACCTCGGGAGGGTGAAGGTAAGACTTCAGGAGCGCCTCTGTAGAGGTACTTAGGATTCGCCATCATCTTTGCTTGAGCCGATTTTAAGGTAGACGCCTGTAGCTTTATGGAGACATCGCGCTCTACTTCGGTGATGATGCCGATGTGGGACTCGATGCTCAGGTGAACTCCTCCTCGTGATTTGTTGTTGACGCTCACTTTTCACACGTGCAAGAAGTATGAAGAAGCGTATCGTATCCAGGATTGTAATGCTAAAACAGCTAACTCAACAATGATTCATCATTATCCATGCAACATATATGGTTTGGTAAGATTTTAGGGCTTGAATTTAATCAGCGAGTAACAGCGAAGATAAAATAAAGCGATAAACACTCGGATGGTAAAAGCAGATAGAGGCGACTAACCCTAGGGATGCATTAATCCTATCCACACGTATGTTTATCCTGTTCCTATTAGCGATTTTAATCCAGACAAGATGGAAGATCACATATATACGAAACTACTTACGACAATTGCAGATTACTAGTTTTCCCTATACTACGCTCTGGTGAAAACAAGCAACCCAAACAGATCACAAAGAATATGCTTCCTACGAAAATCCTATCTCATCGACTCAGGTTATTGTATCATGCATTCAGATCGATTGACAATTAATACAATTACGTAATTAGCGGCAACTAGATATGTATCAAGATTGATGAAATTAACACATATAAATAAGCACCAAGAATCATGAATCAATGCACGGAAGGTAAATAGAGATAACAGAATCACAACATATAGGATCGGATCATGCAAACCCTAGGATTAGACGAAATCTAGCAGACATAATAAGCGGAATAAAATACGATTTAACCATAAAATAGAAATTATATAAATAAAACCCGTATTGAGCGTCGATGAACAATCGTTGGGCTTGAATCCCAACCTCAAGAATGGAAATTTGAAAGATTGTCGGACGAGCGTAGGATCGATGACAAAAGCGTAAAACTAACGAAGAACAATGCTCAACTAAACTCTAGAATGAAAATAGATGGAAGCTAAAGCTAAAAATATGAAAAGCGATGAAAACTTCGAAAAGAGGTGCGGGAGTGTGGAAGTTGGGCGAGAGGGTGTTGCTATATAGGACACCCCAACCTAATTTTCTTCATACGCTGCGTCTGCCGACCACTCCTCCGTCGAGGTCGCGGTCGACGGGTATGTCTCACAGATAATATTCGCTGCGGTCGCCTTGCGCTCGCATGGTTTCTCTGGCCTGGCTGCGGAAATCGCTGATGACTTTCTGTCTGGGTCTCACTCGCGAGGTGCGGTCGCCTCTGCTCTCGCGGTCGTTGCGCGCCGACTACCCAGTGGTCACTAAAACAAGCATTGTGCATTTTGCTCGTGCTTCGTTCCTTGCTGATTTTCAACATATGGACCTACACACACAAAAGAACACCCGAGGCGTTTCTAGAAATAGATAAAACATTAAGAATCGATCGTCGCACATTAAATGATCGAACTCATCTTTAAATATCAACAATAAGCGTGTAAAATGCGGCTTTATCAAACCCCCAAACTTAAATCATTGTTTGTCCTCAAACAAAACCAAAAGAAGACACACGAAAAGATCAGACGTAGCAAGATGATAACCATTCTAAGCCTCGAAACATATTAACGCTCAAAAACATTAGTGCATATGACGCGTTAGTCAACTCAACACAAACAACAATTGGGCAAAAACTCATTTAATTCAACCTCACAGCGACATGTGTGTAAAATATAGGATACTCAACTCATAAAGAAATGTAGGGCGTGTATACACTCGGCGATCAATGCGATGCAACATCTTACCATAGGCTTGCCGTTTCTCTAATATCTCCACCGCGTTATTGTGTTCAAATTAGGATCAAAGAGGTCTTTTCATAGGTTGTAATGTAGGCACATTGGTTAAGGTAGGATAATATATGGTTAAGTGACTGAGAATATTCCAAGCACCCATTTATACTTTTGACACATATGGACTTTGTCCATTTTCTCTTCTTTCACGTGCAAATCAACGTTTTATGCCACGAGGTACCTATACTTTGATTAAAGACCCTTTATGCTCAACACACATAGTGAATTTATCATTGTTTTTTTCTTTTCTTTTCTAGAGCTTATAGGGTTTATCATTGACAACAAAGGTACTAATCTTCACCATAGATGTACTTCTCCAATAATAATTTTCCTCGTCATAACTACATCAAAATTTCAACCCTTTTGATTCCCATATCCATCCTCACCTCCTATCATCCGGTTAATCGAAAGAATAAGTATAATAAAGGCTCAGAAGGCGACAAATGGTATATATCATCGGGTTAGTGTTTGGGTGAATATGTGGTTAACAAAGATGGCCTTTATCCTTTCCAAATTGAAAACACATATTGCGTCTCGACGTAAAACGGCAAGTTCTAGAAGATAATCACATGCATGATGTCACACATTAATGTAATCGATCAAGATATGTATACGATGAAGCTCAAGTCTCCAGGATAAGCAAATGGTGAAAACAAGCTAAGCAATCTCACGTCATTCATGCGTCATTTTCTAACATATCATGTGCACTATTATTAAATTTCACCAAAATTTCTATCGTCATGCACATGGATTAACACACTTCACTTAACTCGTTGATCGTGAACAAACGAAAAGCAAAACAAAAACACAGACAAAAGACCCCAAAGCAAAACAACTTAACAATAAAGCACGAAACATAACGATTCTCAACCAACAAACTCGTTCTACCCCCAAACTTATTGTGAACATGTGGAAGCAATAAGGTTTGCAAAAGAGTTGGAGAGAAAACTTACCTCGCATGCCCACTTCGGTGGCGGATAAAATCCGCCCAGATCCATCCGCATCATCTCCATCATCTTACGTTGTTGCTCGAGAGTGCACGGTGTTGGGTGAAGAGGGCTTCTTGCTTCCATCATCGAGGTCGCTCCCGTCGATGTGGTTGAGCGACCATCTATTTGATCTAATCGATCATAAATCCGAGATCGCCTCAAGCGGGTGGCGGGTGCGATATGCCGCTCGGGAGCCACTTCTCGGCTTGCTCCTCAGCGGTTGCTCGCCGACTCGCCTTGCGCGTTCACGCCGCGCTCCATCATAGGTGGGGGCTCAAGTTCAATTGCATCCGTGTTAAAGTAGCGGCTTATCTTGGTGAGCTCGATAGGCGAACCGACACGTTTGATCATATAACGACCACGGTAACGCTACGGGTGCCTCTTGAACGCTCCGGGCGTATAGGCACGGCTTGTCAGGAAGATGTCGTGAGAGATCGACTCTCTCGAATCGTTATCCCAAAAATAACGCAATGGGGTGATGAATCCCATGCATATCTTTGAATTACAAACCGTGGTGCATGTGGAAGTCTTGAGCTAGGAACATGCGCATGCATCTCTCAGTTGAACATGGCTCAATCGGGATGCACATGTATTGTGATGAAAGGCCTGCTCACGCCACGTATGGTGACGTGATGAGCGGTGGAAGTAACGGACACGGATTCCGTGTCGAGCAGCCTTCGATCTCGAGGCATCATGACGGAGTGCTCGAGTGAGTCCATGAACTTTGGCCTACACTTTGGACCGTGTACTCGACCTCCCTATGTAGTTTCTCCGGTTTCCATTGATTATTCCGTTAAGTTCGCCACCGGACTGACGGGCTCGTTGTCAGTCGGAACATGATGTAATCCGCATTCCGTTTGTCTTGTGGACATGGATAGTCGAGGAATTCAACGTCGGGATCCGGTATGTTAGATAGTTGGTCGTGATAGCGAGTACGCCCGGATCTCTCGCCAACCACGCACGTCATTGCCTATACCCATCTCTTGACCGTGTTGATGCACGTGAACCGTGAATGCCGTGCGTAATCTCCAATCGATTCCACGGCTTCGACGAGTCATTCGCGATCGACTCCAAAATTTGTTGGATCGAATTCATCTTGTGGCGCATTGCGCTCGTCGTGAGGCTCGTCGTGAGGCTCATCGTAGCTCGGTGGGAAGTGGAGACAATGTTTTTGCCCTGCAGGCTTGAGTACGCGACATTGTACCTAAAAATATTTCAAAGTCCGCATGTATGTATAAAACTATCAAGACAACGCCACCCAAAATACTCAATATAGATCCCCAAACTTCAACTTAGTCAAATTATTTCCATATTTTCATATAATCTATCAGACAAAAGGGGAGAACACACAACAGCCCAAAAATTGCATAATGGGCTCTCACGACTACACCACACCGCGTCATGAGGTGGTCGCGGGCGAGTTTAGCGTCCGATCTAACGGCAGATAGCGCATAGCGCCTGGCCCCGCACGCCCACCAAGGTCGCGAAGTCATGAGCACGAAGGCAATTTTAAGCATATTTCTCAAATTTTGAACCCAAATCAACAATGTAGGCAAATTAAACTAACAATATCGTGTATAAACATTAATAAACCTAACATTGGACTAACCATCTCAAACACCAAACAAATCTAACAAAATAAGCCTAGTTTCTCAAATATAGATAACCACATCAATAGAATAAATGGATAAAATCCTTCCAAATCATGCTCAAGAAACGTAAACCCATGAAGAATGAAGCAAATATAGCATACCTTGAGTGGATTTGATGAGAAAGCAAGAAAATTGGGAGAGAGGTTTATTGGGTGCTTGAGAGGGAAGGCTCTTTTTTCGTAAAAACAATGTGTGGTGCGTAGGTTTAAAAAAGGGGGGGTGTTAAAGCGGGTCACGGGCGGGCGGGTCGACGCGGTCAGACGGATCTCGCGGTCGAGCTCGTGATCGCGAGCGCATGACGCCGCCAGCCATAAAGCGTTACGCCCAATTTTCGCGACCACACCTTACCTCCGCGGTCGCAGGTGGTCGCTTGTCTTTTTTTTTAAATTTTTTTAAAGAAAGCTATTAAAACTTTGGGACCTAACAAAACAACGAGACACACACAAACAAAGAAAACAACCAAAACAAAAAAACGAAACAACAAAACAAAAGCATGTAAACTGTGGGTTACCTCCCAGCTAGAATTATCGTCGCTAGCTCGACGGTACTCTTATCATGGTTCGTTGAGCTTGGTCACCTGACTTCTCGGTCAAGTGTGACTTGAAGTATGATTTGAGGTATTGTCCGCTCACCTTAAAAATGTTGCCACCCGAGTCTAGCGTTCAGAACTCCCATGAGGCATGTCGAAATTATTCGACCATCTTGACTTGAGCTTTCCGAAGAGAGCGAGTCCAGCATTTTAAAGCAAAACTTCATTACCCGGCGAGAATCCTTTGGCACGAATGTGGAGATCGTGGAATTTCGAGCTCTTTCCTGATATCGGAATTTTCAAAAGCTTCATTCCTCCACTCATCAAGCTACAACAGTTGATCACTTCATCATACCGCCTCCTTGAAATCCATGTTGATTCTCCTGGTCTAATATGCTTTGTGCTCCAATTCAACCGTAGATACGATTTACCAAATACCATTTGATATGGAGATAGCCGATTGAGCTTTGTAAGCATCCGTAGGCCCAAAGAGCATCGTCAAGCTTGCCCAATCTCATGCGAACAACCGATTTCTCTAAAATCGCTTGATCTCTCGCAGCTCAGCTGCCGCTTGCTTGTGGATGGTAAGGGAGGTGACTCTATGCTTCACACCATATTCTGAAGCGCTTCAGCCACTTATTATTAAACGACCCCCTCGATGATCAACGCCCTGGACTCCAAACCAGTCGAATGTTCTTGTGGAGGAACTTGATCACTACCTTGGAGTCGTTCGTGATGGGAATCGCCTCACCCACGGGAAACATACTCCACAAGAAGAAAGACGTAGCCAAAGACATGGGAGCGACCCGTGAAGTCGATCCCCATCGTCAAATAGTTCCACCTCCATGATGGTTTTCGTGGCATCTCGTCTTTCAGGTTGTTCCCCATTCTTTGACAACGATCACAACTCTTGATAAAAGCGGCAATCCTTGAAGATCGAAGGCCGATAGAATCCACCGTGGAAAATCTTTGCCTTTCGCCTCGCAAAATGGCCTCCATTCAACGAACTATGGCACTCGTGGATTATGTTCTCCCATTCTCCTTGGGAACACGACGATCGTCGACCATCGGCACATCGGCGGTAGAGATGAGGATCGTCCCAATAATAGAATTTGACATCGTGGAGAAATTTCTTTTCAAATGACCTTTGCACGAGGTAAAACTCAATCACCAAGTAATTGACAAAATCGGCATACCATGGTGTGCGATCAATGCGCCAAGATGTGCTCGTCGGGAAGTTCTCCTGATCCCAATCTTCTTATCCTCTCCTTCACTGGTTTCTCCAATCGCGACAAGTGATCGGCAACCACATTTTCGCAGCCCTTTCTATCTTTAATTTCCATATCGAACTCTTGAAGAAGGAGTATCCATCTCACCAATCTGGGCTTTGAATCTTTCTTGGCGAGCAGTTGACGAATGGCGCATGGTCTGGTACAATGGTGTGGTGCCACCAAATAAGGTCTAAACTTATCAAAGCATAGACCACGAGTAATTCCTTCCGGTGGTGGTGTAGTTCATCGCAGGTCAGAGTCTTACTTGCATAATAAATGACTCGGAAAAGTTTGTCTCTTTCTACCCAACACAGCCATTGCCCAATCACTCGCCACACATCACTCGAGCGGTTGACTCAATCCGGTGATACCAAAATGGGGTCGAGATCGGCTAACTTCAATTTCTCAACGCCTCAAACACTCACTTGTGAACACAAACTTTGTATCTTTCTAGCGATCACAGCGTGGCTTCGTGATCGTCGAAATCCTTGATGAACCTTCTATAAGCCATGACCGAGAAAACTCCTCACCGATTTGACATTGGGGAGGTAGTTTCTCATAGCTACTATCTTTGCTCGATCCACTTCCAAACCTTTGGCGAGACTTTGTGACCAAGCACGATACCTTCCTTCACCATGAAATGGCACTTCTCCCAATTGAGAACAAGATTCATCCTCACATCTTTGCGACTTGTGACAAATTATGGAGACAATGGTCGACGAAGAGCAAACACGGAAAAGTCGCCATAAAACTTCCATAATATTTTCAATCAACCCATGGAAGATGGACATCATGCACCTTTGACGTGGTGAGCATCTGCACAATCAACGGCATTCCTTATGCGAAAACTCCATGCACGAACGCGGCTCTTGCGATCTTCGGCGATGGCAACTGATTATACCGAATATCCATCGAGAAAATAGTAGAACTCATACCCGCTAGTCTCAACATCCGATCAATAAAGGCGGGAAAATGGTCCTTCCTCGGTCGTGTTCGAGCACGATAGTCGATGCAAACTCGTCATCCTCTCACGAGTCTTGTTGCACAAGCTCATTTGTCTCTCTCGATCACCGTGATACCCATTTCTTGGATACCACTTGAGTTGGGCTAACCCACTCAGCTCGGATATGGCATAGATCATGCCTGCGTCAAACTTCAACACTTTTTTGACGACCTCTTGCATTGCGGATTCGATCGGCTTGAGGTTGCACCTTCGGCTTGTATTCATTCTCTAACAGGATCCGATGCATGCGATTGAGGTCCACCTTGATATCGAAATAGTCCCCCAATCGCAGACTTGTACGCTCGACAACCATACCGGCCTCCTCATCCGCCAAAGCCAAGATATTATCACCGCACGCTCTCATCGTCGCCTAAGAAGGCATCTTGAAGGTGGTGCGGCAACTCTTTAACTCTAACTTGGTGTGTCATCCTTCGTTGCCACGCCATCCTCTCCTCCAATCGGCTTCCTCACATCTAAATAAGGCACGACTCGGGAGGCCTGACTTCATCGATGGACTCAGGTACTTTAAAATCTCATCCACGCCTCATCGAGGTCGAGGATGAGAAAATCGAGTTCGTATGCAAAACTCCACGGATCGGATGCCGAAATTGTGGGCGATGCTCTATAACCGCTCTTCCATGAGTCGTCCGTCGTCGCTTCATAGCATCATATAGAGATTTTCATCTCCTCGTCGTTGACTCAAGGTGAGATCTCCATCTTGCACGCTCGATCGTTTCACCGGTAGCTAAGGCAGTCGGGAATAAGAGGTGTATTCCCATCCTCGCATATCGAGAACAACGAAATCACGGGAATATGAAATCTCGAACTTTCACGAGTCGTCTCCACTATCCCTTTTGGATAAGTCACCGATGTGTCGCCATCGAAGAGCTATGGTGGTCGGCTTGATCTCCCAATCTCCAATCTTAAAATGGACAATGGCATCATTGATGCTTGCCCCAAATCACACGAACTCGGAGAATGTCTATCCGAGACATGCTATGGTGAGCGCCGATCATACGCTGAGCGGCACTTCTTCCGCAGACAGACCGCACTCTTGAGATAGATTTATCGCTCGAATTTCCCAAGCTTTTTGTTGCACGGGATCTTTCAAAACTTCACGTAACTCGGCATGTCTCGAGTGCATCAAGTAAAGGAATATTGATGTGCACCTTTGGAACATCTCCATGAACCAGTCAACTTCTCATCGAGTTGGCAAAGCGGCTTGGAAAGCGGAATTGGGCGCGCTCGGAAATTTCTTCATTGTGCCTCGCGATCAGCCTCGCGACCGCGTGCGGTCACTAGCAACCGGCGCCATCTCCTCGCTCGCGGGCGCGCGCGCTTTCTCGGGCGCTAGGTTTGCGTCAAGCTTCGTCTTGTTTCTCGCGCGCTTCGAATTACTAGCGATGCTCTTTCCCGACTCGCTGGCGTCCGTTGCCCGAATTCGCGACATCTTTCCGCATCTTGTAGGATTCCTCCCGGGCTCATGATCGTGAGCTCGATCCGAGATCCTCTTTCTTTGCCGCTTTCACCGCTTCATCTTCGTGATTTAGATAGGCTCGCCACTCCTCAATTGAATGACATTACTGATTTTAGGGTTTACCTCGTATTACTCGGAATTGGCCCGACTTGTCTGCCCGTTCTCTTGCGCGTTCGACTTATTTGATTCTCCATCATCTTCATATGCTTTCCATAGCCGTCAGATGGACTCCAAATGATTAATCTTCGCCGTGTTGCTTTTAACGACTCGGTTCGTTGCCAATTGTTGGTTGCTACAACCAATCACGTGATCATGTCCTCTAGACTCGCTTCGCTCTCGAATCACTCCATTCGACGAGAAACTCGGAGGTGTTGAAAATTATTGGGGTTGGACGAAATTTGGGTGATTTCATTGTTTGGGTTACGCGATTCCCCGGACGGTTGTTCCTCGATTGATGTAACGCTCCCTCTTCATTCACTCGACAGCATTTATCGAGCACCCCTTTCCTTTCCTTTCTTTCTCAAATTGGCTTCTCACAGTGATCGCTCCATAATATTATCGTGATTGAATCACTTTCAACAAGTAGCACCTTCACCACGTGTCTCTCCATCACCACGATAAGCTGGCCGCCATCTCTTCTATGATGCGGTGGCCTCGTCTACATGTCTGCTCAATAGGCAGCCCCGATGCATCAACAATGCTTCTTGTGAGGTGTCACCACTATAAACTGTAATGTCTGTTCCTCGAAAATCCATCGTGGGCACCTCATATAGCCTCGAATCTTTCCACGACTGAATAAAGATTCATCTCTAACGGGAGAGGGAAATCTCGGCTATGATCTTCGTGCTTTAGCGTGGAAAGTACTTTGAGAGAAATTTCACACATAGTCCCACGCTGATACCAAGCGATCTAAGGTCTTGAACCGTCTTTGCTTGATTAGCAAAGAAAATCCGAACAGCGATCCGGATTGTGTCTTGTGGCACCCCATTCTGCTTTGATGGTGTCACAAATGTCGAGATAGGTCTCGAGATGGGCATTCGGATCCTCTGACTCCTCCGAATTGTTCCCTCTGAACTATCTTGAAGGGCCGCACTCAAAGTTGTTAGCACTTGGGCCCCATCCGCCTCCTTGAAATTGCTCAGTATGAGGTCGTACATATAGTTCTGTCATGCCTCGGGAGGGGACAACGAGTCCCATGAGTGCCAATTGCGTGCAGAAATCGCTATTAGTGCGGCACTACTTATGAACGCCCGTTGTTCGATTGTTCGATTGTTGCCATTGCTTCCTTCTTGCCCGCCTCCTTCTCCTTGTGAATTTTCGATTTCGGATCAAAGCGTAGTTCGGAGGTCCCGGACCTTGAACATAAACTACGAGAGAAGAAGAAATCAGATTGGCAGAAATAAAATAAAATAAAAATACAACTTGAATTAATAATTCCAAATTGTCAAGTTATTCCTATATGATCTTAACAATGAACGGCGCCAAAATTTGATCGCTCACTTTTCACATGTAAAAGGCGATATAGAAGGTAGTGAGTATCGTATCCACATGGATTGTAATGCTGAAACACGTATAACTCAACAATGATTCATCATTATCCAAGCAACATATATGGTTTGGTAAGATTTTAGGGCTTAATTTAATCCAGCAGAGGTAACAAAGCGTAAGATAAAATAAAGCAATAAACACTGGATGGTAAAAGCAGATAAGGACGACTAACCGGGATGCATTAATCCTATCCACAACGATGTTTATCCTGCTTCTATTAGCCAATTTTAATCCGAAAGATGGAAGATCACATATATAACCGACAACTTCGTTATTAAATATGCGGTCAGATTACTAGTTTTCCCTATATCGCTACGCTCTAGGTGAAAACAAGCAACTCCAAACAGATCACAAAGAATATGCTTCCACGAAAATCCTATCTCGTACGACTCAAGGCTTATTCGTATCATGCATTCAAGATCGATGACAATTAATACAATTACGTAATTAATCGGCAACTAGATATGTATCAAGATTGACTAAATTAACACATATAAATAAGCACCAAGAATCATGAATCAATGCGGAAGGTAAATAGAGATAACAGAATCACAACATATAGGATCGGATCATGCAAACCCTAGGATTAGAACGAAATCTAGCCGCAATAATAAACGGAATAAAATACGATTTAACCATAAAATAGAAATTATATAAATAAAACCCGATTGAAGGCCGCGATGAACAATCGTTGGGCTAATCCCAACCTCAACGGAAATTTGCAAAGATTGTCCGACGACGCGATCGTAGACAAAACGAAAACTAACGAAGAACAATGCTCAACTAAACTCTAGAATGAAAATAGATGGAAGCTAAAGCTAAAATATGAAAAGCGATGAAAACTCGAGAAAAAGAGGTCGGGAACGTGTGTGCGGTTGGGGCGCGAGAGGGTGTTGCCATATATAGGCACACCCAAACCTAATTTTCCTTCGCATGCTGCGTCTCGCGTCCACTCCTCACGGTCGAGGTCATTGGGTCGACCGCGAGTATCTCATGGCACAATCTTCTCTCTCGCGGTCGCCTCCTTTGCGCTCGCATGGTTTCCTCGCGGCCTGGCTAGCGGTCGCTAGCCATGGCCGCGAGAAATCATCTGATGACTTTCTCGTGGGTCTCACTCGCGTGCAGGTCGCGGTCACGGCCTCGCTTGGCTCTCAGCGGGTTGCTGGCGGCCACCTGGACCGCCTAGGCTGGTCGCTAAAAGCAAGCGATTGTGCATTTTGGCTCGTCTTGGTTCCTTGCTTGATTTTCAACATATGGACCTACACAACACCAAAAGAACACCCAAGAGCGGATCTTCTGAAATAGATAAAACATTAAGAATCGATCGTAGCGCACATTAAATGATCTAAACTCATCTTTAAATATCAACAATAAGCGTGTAAAATCGCGTTTATCATTGACGACGCACTAACTTCGAGGATATCAGCTCGGCATTTTCCCTCGGGATCGATGAATCTTGAAGTACTGAATGAATTCGACATCTTCTTTGCCTTCTCAAGGTATTGCTTCATTCGGTCCTCCTTGGCCTCGTATTTTCCTAACACACAGTTCACCACGATCCGGGAATCTCCAAAGATCGGATCTTTCTACTTTCAATTCCTTAACGAGGCGAGTCACGAGATTAGCGCCTCGTACTCCCTCGTTGTTTGTGGTGGGAAGGTGAACCGAAGTGCATAGGTCACTTCGCTTGTTTATGGGGCGAGGAGGAGGATGTACGCTCCATTGCCCGTTTGCATGAGGCTCCGTCCACTTACATCTCGCCACAATCATCGGCGGATTAAGGGTGGATTCTTCCGCTGTGGGGCGGGGCGACCGACTCATTGGTAGAGCCGACCTCGGTGAATTTGGCCTCCACCGAAGTCGGCGAGCTTGCCGCTTTTATGGTCGGCTGGGGAGTGCGAGATGTCGTGCTCGCCGAGCTCCAGTGCCCACTGGCTATCGTCCGGATGATTACGGCTTTGACAGACTTATCTCAAGGTAAGTCGGTTAGTACACAGACGGAATGGGCTTGGAAGTAGGGCGGAGGCTTCGCTTGGCGTTCACCAAGGTCGATGCTACCTTTTCGGTGGTATACCTTGTCTGCGGTCCTTTGAGAGCTCGGTGATGAAGTAGATGGGAGTTGTCGTCCGACCTCATCCCGGACCAATACCGCGTGATTGCCTCGTCGGGGCGGCAATCTACAAATAGAAGCTCTCCTTCTTTCGGGCGGTCGGGGTGGGCGGTCGGCGAGATACTCTTTCAGTGCATGAAGGCGACACAGTGTTCCTCCCGCCAGGCGAAGTCAGGAGCTCTCCTCAAGATCTTGAAGAAGGAAGCGCTTCTCGTGCCCGAGATAAGAATCTGTGAGGCGGCTAGACACCCAGTGAGTTTGTGGATCTCCCGGATGGTCTTCGGCACTTGCATGTCAAGCACTGTTTTCACCTTAGTGGGATTTGCCTTCAGGCCTTCTTGAGAAACCCAGCATCCCAGGAATTTTCCCGTCCTCACCATGAATGTACACTTCAGGGGGTTGAGCTTGAGGTTGGCCGACCTGAGGAGCTGAAGGATAGTTCTGAGGTCGTCGGCGCAGCTCTCCGTTTTCTGACTCTTGACCACGATGTCGTCGACGTAGACCTCGACGATCTGCCCAATGTGATCTTTGAATATGGCGTCCACCATTCTTTGATAGGTAGCCCCAGCGTTTTTCAGGCCGAAGGGCATCTTCCGGTATGCAAAGACACCGAAGTCGGTGATGAATGCTGTCTTTGGGGCGTCCTCCGGGCTCATTAGGACTTGGTGGTACCCTTTGTATAAATCTAGGAAGTTCGAAGGTCTCATGGCCCACCGTCTTCCACCTTCTTGTCAATGTCGGGAGGGGTAGCAATCTTTGAGCGATGTTTGTTGAGGTCGGTGTAGTCGACACACATCGTCATCCCTCACGGCTTTTGAACCACGAATGGATTAGCCATCCGGTCGGTGCTTGACTTGAACAAGATCTTGGCCTTACGGGTTGAGTCACTTAGTCTCTTATGACTGGTTGCGCTCTGCGCAAACACCCTCTTCTTCTGTCGAGCGGTTTTGTGCCGGGTCGATGTTGAGGCGATGAGTTATGAGCTCGGGTGACACTCCGGTCATGTCGAGTGGGGACCACGCGAACACGTCCTGTATTCCCTCGAGCGCATGACACTCTGCCGAATATCGGTTGGGCCACGGGCGCCGACCTTGACAACTTTGGAGGGTCGTCATCGTATAGCCGGAGGTCTTGGTCGGTCGTCCAGGTGGCGACCTCGAGGATTCTGTAATTGCTATGCACAGGCGAGGCTACATCTTGGGTTGAGACTCGTAGGCACTCTTTAGCTGCCGTTTGGTCACCCTAGATGCTTAGCACTCCCACCGGGGTGGGTATCTTGATGGTGGTGGTATCACCGAAGCGGGCGGCCTTGTGGCATAGAGCCGGTCTCTCCCGGGATGATGTTGTGCGGAGAAGGAGCTCGGACGAGGAAAATTGAATGGCCTTGGTGACCGACACAGGAGCACGTCCTACAGTAACCGGAAGGGTAATGGCGCCTCGGGTTGAACCGCCTCCCAGTGAAGCTCATGGCTAGGATGGAGGCGGGATGTATTTGAATTCCTCCGACCTCAAGTTTATCGAGACAGCTCTGAAGATATCTTGACGGAGGCACCGATGTCAATGTAGACCCGGTGGGCGTTCTTGTTGCCCACCACGGCTTGTATCGTGATGGCGTCTTGGTGGGGCGTGATTTTGGGCACGGGTGCGTCTTTGGAGAACACGATGTCCTCACCCGCCGGAGTCGCTTGTTCTTGGCTCCTCGGGGCCGGCTCCGAGCTTCATTTTTAACGACGACCTCGTCGTTCCTACGAGGAGGTAATGGCATAGACCTGCTCCATAGCGTTGGGACCTTCGTCCTCGTCATCTTGGGTTGGGTCGCCGTCGAGGTCGGCCCGCAGATTATTGCCACCGTTATTTTTCCCCGCTTCTTGCTTCGGCCCGATTCGGCGAGGTATTTTGAGGGCTCCTCCTTGATGAGCTCGTCAATCTGCGAGCCTAGGTTTACGCAATCTTGATGTCGTGACCATACCCCTGATAGTCACAATATTCCTCCGTTGACCTCTTCTTGGATCCTCGCTTTCATAGGAGGGGCTTTGGGAAGAGCTCGGCATGGAGCTCGAATATCTCCGCTCTCGATTTGAGCATATGAGGTGCTTTGCCGCGAGGGGCGGCCGAGTCGAGCACGGACTCGGAGGCCCTTCACGATTCTCTCGAAGGCACTTGTGTTCGGCGCCTCGACCTCGGTCATCCGGCTTCTTTCTTTCAGTCCTCTGCTCGTCCCAGGTCTCCCTCTTCTTTCGGTCTGACTCGTCTCCTTTGACGAAGTTGTCTACCAGATTCCAAAGGCGACTAGCCGTCTCCGGCTTCTCACGGGTGATCTTCTTGTTCAGTGCGCCGGGTCGGATCCCGTTCTTGAACGCGTTGATGATATAGAGATCATTGCTCTCATCGATTTTGAGAGACTCCTTGATGAACCTCGAAGCAGTTCGACATCATCTCGTCCGCCCTTGGCGGATTGGCAGTCGGACGAAGGTGCTGGGGTGGCATTTTCGATAAACGCCACTTAAAGCGATCCATGAGATCACAAGCAATGTATACTATTTTATGCGGCGAGGTGAACGGTAGCCGGGCGTTGGAGATCGGCACCTCGGGAAGATCTTGCACATATGTAAATCTTCCATTCCTTGGTTCGCCATGTTAGTGGTGTGGCGAAAAGGAAGTCGGAGGGTCCCCAAGGCCATCGTGGCGGCGATGTTGGGTGCCCTATACCGCGGGGGCGAGGCATGTCGAATCTCCACGGAGAAAGGAGATGATTCTTCCGCTCGGTCGAACCGGAGATCGTTGCCATCTCTCTTGGAGGGTGGGAGACCGATAACGACATATATCGTCTCTCCGAGGGGAGTTACTCTCCGCTTTCTTCTCTCTGTTTTGCTCGGCTCTGCAGTCGGCATGACGAGGTGGAGGCGGCTCATAAATGGCGCGGGGCGAATGGTGGTGGCGGCTCGGCCGCGTTGATCGGCTTCGGACGTCGGGTGTTGTGCACATTCTCGGCTATCACGCCGAGGTGAGCATTGGCATTTGAAGAGCGACCTCGGGTGCCAGCGGTAGCCGATTCGGGGCTCTTGAGGGCCCGCTCCTTTGTCCTCTGGTTGAGAAGCTTTGGAATTGCGAGTTGGCGTTGAGGTCGGTCACAGCTCGGCCAGGCCTCGTGGGACGAACGAGCTGTCTGTTCGTCCTCGTTGAGCCAGCATCTTCCCTTCGTTGGGGCGGTCTGAGTGTATGGGGCGTTTTCCATGTAGCCCTCGGCGTGTGACCGCTGTGGCGTCTGCAATCTCCTTCCATGCGCCGAGTGACCACACAGGTCGTCCTCGGTAGCGGTTGTTCTGACATCGGCGGCGATTGCGCGTCCTTGCCATTAATTTTGTAGAAAGCGAAGCTTTTTGTTCGTAGTTTCCCAGACGGCGCCAATGATAAATCTAATATATGTTAGTATGCAAGATTTGTGTAAGCGATAAAGAACACCAAGGTTTTTACGTGGTTCGATCGTTAACGAGATCTCGTCCACGAGGATTGATTCGCAATGCTTTCACTATGTTTTAATTACGGTGAGTATAGCTAAAAGCTCTTAGTATTCAAGTTACTAACCCTTCTACCTTCGATCTAACTCCTATTTATACATATATGAGGGCCCCAAGGCGAACCGATCCTCCCACGTGGGACTCTTAGCCTTCTTTGTGTGAGGGGCTGCCCTCTTGTCCATAGGGCACATTAGCCTTCACGCGTAGGGGACGCGACCTTCGCAGGTGGCGCGATTAGGGTTTGGAGGTGATTAGGGTTTGAAGGCTGGGCCTTGGCTTAACCGTGGTATTACTAATGTCGAGCCCATTCGTTTGGGCTGTCGGTGGGCACAATGGTTGGGCCATATCCCATCAATGCACTTAAAAAGAATAATTCTATAAATATATTTTGATGAGTGCATTTTACATTTAATTCTATTTTCATAGTAATATGTATTATAATTGTTACGTTTTTTGAATAATTTGTTGGGAAATTTCTCATAATCTTATATATGATCATTATAAGTGTATAAAAGAAATAATAGTCAAAATATTAAATTGTAAAGAGCACTCTCGGTTTGTTTTGTATTATTTTCTTCCAAAACGTATGATAAATGTAAGTGGAAAAACTTACTGTGTATGTCCAAGTTTCGTACATAAAGTTTACATTTTAATTTAACTTAATTGTTCTTTTACGTTTCGTCATAAAAGTAGTAATTAACAGTTATAAATCGATTAAGTCAATATAATTTGCTAAGCTAAATTTTTTTTTAACACTTAAAATAGGATCTGAAGTATTAGTAGTTTCTTATATGAAATTTTGTATACATACTTGTGATACATATAGTTTTTTTAGATACAAGATAGGTATCATATCATAAATTTGAATATACATTACAAAGAATTAGTCAAACTAGTACAAATTAGACCATATACAAATCAATAACCAAACTAGTTACAATCCATTGTTCGATGAGACTGGAATCAATTACCTATTGCAAGAAAGAGACTTTGGTGCCCTAACTTTGTCACTTGGGCTACACCTCCTTGACCTTGTGATACATATAGTTGAAACTCTGATGGATTATTTACTTTGAGTGGTAAGATAGATTAGTAGAATGTTAAATTGAGTATTTAGAGGATAAGAATGACAAAAAAGTTAATTCCAAATTAATCAATCCATCAAAATAAATGATAGATTAGCTTGGATTTATTTATTTATTCATTATACTACTCAGAATAAATGCCCTTAAAAAATAAATAGACACTTGATGTGCTTTTTGTTACACTAATTTTCAAACATAACAAAATTTAATGATCCATTAGAAAGCATACTTATTCACGTTTTAAGAGATATGTAATTCCTTATAATACTGTTTGCTTCTAAATAAAATTATAATTATAAAATTGTATAATTTATAAACCTCATCTCTATTAATTATATTACTATTCAGCTTTAAATGGTCTGATGTATTCTAAATAATATGAACTCTTATAATGCTTATGATCTAAATTGAATTATAGGATTATGTTTATTATGTCAGTATGCACTTCTTGCTATTATATATAGACACGAAGGTACCATGTGAAAAATATTTGCTATACACTTAGGGTGTTTACTTACCATGGTTAGGTTGGATAGATAAAATTAATCCAACATAATCAAGTGTTTACTTTTAAGGATTAACATTTGAGGATATCCCAAAGCCCGGGATTATTTTAATCCTTTGAAATGTTCTTTATTAATTTTAATCCAACCAATATAGGTAGGATTGAAATAATCCTTCAAATAAATGGAGAATTAGTTATCCCAATTTTAATCCTTCACTAATCATTTGTAGTAAACAAATGATTGATAGATAAAAATTATCTTATCACACATTTAATCCATCAAATAATCAATCATTCAAAATGTTAATCATGCAAAGTAAACACCACCTTAGGTGGTGTTTACTTTGCATGATTAGGTTAGATAGATAAAATTAATCGACCTAATCAAGTGTTTACTTTTAAGGATTAATATTTGAGGATATCTCAAAGTCCGGGATTATTTTAATCATTTAAATTTTTTTATTAATTTTAATCCAACCAATATAGGTAGGATTGAAATAATCCTCCAAATAAAGTGAGAATTATTTATCTCAATTTTAATCATTCACTAATCATTTATAGTAAACAAATGATTGATAGATAAAAAATATCTTATCACACATTTAATCCATCAAATAATCATTCATTCAAAATACTAATCATGAAAAGTAAACATCCCTTAAAAGATAATTATATTATTTTCAAACCTTTTCTTTTACTAGCAGAGAATATGTCCATTTGCACATTACCCAGGAACTTCACATTGTAAAATTTTCGTAGTGACGTGATGTCTAATATTCATTCTATTCTTTTTTAAATGTCATTGCCATCAAATTACATAAATCAAGGAATGAGGTAATTTTATATTTATAACCTCATTAATTATCTTGATAAATATATTCATACAACTAATTATCAAATTCCAATATTTTTAAATAAGGATAAATAGCAAATATATCGTAATTTTACTCTCAAATTACAAACTAAATCATTTATTAAAAAAAAGAAAAAAATGCTAATAAGACACTTAAAAAGAACGAAGTGAGTAATTAACACCAGGAAATTTGAAAAACTTTTTTTTATGGTTAGTATATATAAACTCACAGATAGACATTTAATATATATATATATATATATATATTAATATATTTTATAATATTTTAATATATATTTAATAAGTTAATATATCCTACTAGTTATATGATATATTATTTTAAGTAATTGACTTACAATTAAATATATAATAGTTAATAGGCAAACTATATTTTATAAACAAAATACTTTTTCTATTAGTATAGATATTTAATGTTAACTAAAATTCAACCAGGATTGTTGATTATCAAATATTTATTTTTCATATATTAATTTAAATTTAACCTGAACCATTAATCTTGATGTAATTCTCTCAAGATCTACACAATAAGAAGAATTACAAATTAAATGCCGACATGAATGTCATGTCATCATACCCATAATTAGTTGCTCACTCTTTGTAAAAGGAAGGGGGGAGGGAGGGGGAGGAAGGTAAAGATAATTTTTTTTTCCAATTTTAGCCCAAAAATAGAAAATTTTCAAAAGAACTGTATTAATAATTGGGCTAAAATTGTCGTTGTAGGCAAAGAAAAATATTTTTTATTAATTTTATGTTTATATTTTGTTTTAGAATCTCGTAAAATCGAAAATTAAATAAAGATGTTAATTTTTTTTGGTAACAAGTCAAATTTTAATATTGATATTGTTAATATTCAAGAGCCAATGAAATCATATCACATTAATCCTAAAATACTCTATATTCTCTTCCACTACAACTATAAATAAGGGTTCTTTATAATTCATAGACATCAAATAATAGTTGAAGAGCTCAAGAATTGGATGAGAGAATTTCGTATCAAATAATAATTAAAGAGCTCGAGAATTGGAAGAGAGAATTGCATTACAATATTATTTCCAATATTTAATGTATTTTTGTGAGATTTAAGGCGTTCTTTGTGAAACAACATATTCTTTGCCAAGACTCTCAAAGTTAGCGTCTATTTGAGATTTTTTTCCTAATGAAAACTTCCTTTTTGAGTAGGGGAAAGGAGGTCGGCGGAGAATAAATAATTGACCTCAATTTTCATACAAAGGAGTCTTATCGTAGAAATTGAGACCACAATTGAAACCCCTTGACCCAAATTACAAAATCTCCAGACCAATTTTCTAATCCAATATCAGTTCGACATTGGAATTCCTTCTTAACAGCTATGGAACCGTAACTCCACAATATCA
Source organism: Salvia rosmarinus (assembly GCA_036937905.1). NCBI lineage: Eukaryota > Viridiplantae > Streptophyta > Magnoliopsida > Lamiales > Lamiaceae > Salvia > Salvia rosmarinus. The sequence goes on along the minus strand of CM072813.1, from coordinate 78,330,456 downwards.
ATTTTCCTATTCAGTTACTCAATTGACGGTTGTATAAAGGCAAAATTGAAAACTTTAGAGTGGTTATAGAGTGGTTAATGTCAGAGGGCAAAGGTCTCGAGTTCGAATCCATCGTAACACAGCCTTTAAAATTTCTGTATTAAATTGACAAAAAAAATTTGAAAACTTCGATGGATAAGCCAATGGAGTTCAAATTTGATCAATCAAATTTTTAATTTTCACGTCAAAATCTAGATTCAAACTTGTGCTAAAAACCCTCTCGCGCACAACAAACTTTACCGATTATTAATTGCTTTGACGTTTGGTTTCTGATTGATAATCCGAATGTACTGTTGGAAACTATCGACGATATATAGCTTTTAAATGATACTTATATTGCTGCGGAATATTTATATAGCACGGGGGAATTGTTAACAACCAATATAGCAATAATATATGTATAAATTTGTAATTTTACGTAATTTAGAATACAATTATGAAAAAAAATTCAAATTACATATTAAAAAGTACTATTCCCCCTTTTTCTTTCCTAGTCTTGGTTGCTTAACAGTGCGGAGTGTGAAGAATAGAACAAATAGTTGAGTCACGGGTGGTTGGAAGAATCATCACAAGATAGCATAGAGAAAGGCAAGCAAACAAACACGTCGTAAATATATTCTGCATCCATTGGCTTTCTAAGCATTCGGTTGAATCCCACCACTTTTGTACAAATCTGTTCAATAAAAATCCCAACACTTTTATATTATATTTCCACAAACATCCAAAGATCGTATTATCTGTTCAAGAAAGACTCTCAGCCAGAGAAATAATGTATACCCACATAAATATCAGATATAATTAATGCTTAAAAATATCCTATATATGAGATACCAATTCGACATCCCTCACTTTCTATTTTCTAACGTATTTAATCTTTTCTTTCAGCATTTTATTCATATTTCTTACTTATGACGTCATTACATTGACATATATAGTTTATACGTGGATAGTTTTATTTTTTAGGTTGGTGGTATAAGATAACAATTTATTGTAGACAATATACTTTGATGAAACTAGCCACATAAATAAATTTAAATCATTCATAAAAAAAATTAAAATGCGTCTGACGGAAATATTTGAATTCAAACCTATATACAATAACATATTTGAAAAAATTCAATGTCAAATAATTTATATTTGAATCATTACGCTTCCACAGAATAATAAGAAAATTCTTAGTAGTCCCAAAATAAATTTGGATTTCTTTTAGAAAAAAATACCCATAATATATAAAATATTAGTTTTATATCTTGAAAAAAAAATCCAAATGCTTTCTTACGAAACTTACAAGTTGAGATTTGAGAATATATGACAAGTTATTTTCAAGAATTTATAAGCTGAGTTTGACACTCTTGTAGTAAAATATACTCTTGAAGACAATGACATCCCATCCGTCCGTAAATCTTCTTTAGCAATTCCAATTAAGTTTGCAAGTTCACTTGCTGTCGTACCAGTTTCAATAATGAACCAAGCACGAATAAATTCATCATAAATAATATCTTTCTTATTTTGCAGGTGTGCATAAATCTTATTATTGTCGCAAGTCCTCCGTCACTCGTTACATTCTTACCTTAAAACCCAATGCTTTTCAACCAGGCTGTCCTACTTCAATATAAGTAAAGGACCTTCAATTTCTTGTCGATTCAATTTATCTTTCCACAGTTCTTGTATCCCCACATTACATTAAGAAAAATGGAGAATTATTTGATGCTTACCAAATTATTGTTGATCGTTCTCCTGCAATTATCTGGATACGTCATCTGCAAAGAGTGCACCAACACTCCAACTCAGTCACACACTCTGAGATACGAACTGCTGACATCCAAGAACGAAACATGGAAACACGAGATGCTCTCACACGACCATCACTTGACGCCCACCGACGATTCTGTGTGGTCGACCTTGTTTCCGAGGAAGTTGCTGAGAAAGGACGACGAGCACAGCGGGGCCATGATGTATCGGAAAATCAAGAACTCCGGTGGAGCTAAGGGTATTCGAGGCTTGCTCACTGAGATGCCGTTGCACGATGTGAGATTGGACCCGAATTCGATGCATGGAAAAGCTCAACAGACTAATCTTGACTACTTGCTCATGTTGGATGTCGATAGGCTGGTCTGGAGTTTTCGCAAGACTGCAGGCTTGGAGCCTCCCGGCCAGCCCTACGGCGGCTGGGAGTCGCCGGATATGGAGCTCCGCGGCCACTTTGTCGGTAGGTTTCTGTATATCCTCGTACATTTTTGTTCATTGTCCCTACTTTGATATAATCTGTTTGTTCTAAGGTGATGATATGATTGAAATGTTCTGAAAATGGGTTCATTGCCAAAATTAACATAACCTTTACCAGAATTTGCAATTACAACATTACTTTACAACGTTGCAATTACACCAAAATCTTTCAACTCTTTAAAATTTTAACATCTCCATTTTTTTTCCAACTGGTAAAATTCACAAAAATCACAATCTGATGAGCTGTTGGTATTTACTGTTGCGTGACTATATTTGGATTCACATACTAGTGAAGATGTGTAGAGTATATGTGGACTTTACATCTCATAAAAAAATGGAAATATTATAATTGCAACATCTTAAAAGTCATGTTATAATTACAACATTGGTGAGAGATTGTGTTAAATTTAGCAATTAACCCTTCAAAAATCATGTCGAATTTGCAAGATAAAGTATAAGTCATGATTTATTCAGCCGAGGAAACTTAATTTCAGTAGTTGTATATATGATGTTTTTGGTGAAATTATGTTCGGTTAATCTGAATGTTTTCCACTTCGTGTAACGTTAGCTTGTGTGTGGAATATTGATTAATATAAGCAATGATATTGAAGGACACTATTTGAGCGCCTGTGCTCAAATGTGGGCGAGTACTCACAATGACAGCCTCAAACAGAAAATGAATGCCGTAGTTTCTGCTCTATCAGCATGTCAGCAGGAAATGGGAACAGGCTATCTTTCAGCTTTCCCCTCCGAATTTTTCGACCGTTTCGAAGCTATAGCAGCCGTTTGGGCGCCGTACTACACCATCCACAAGGTACCATTGTCTACCTTTTTTTTATTGGATAAATAAACTTTTTTTTAAATACCGCAAGAATTTGAACTCTGACATAAGACCATTGGCCTCAGACATTAACCACTAGGCCAAATCACACACACAAGTACTAATGTCTACTGCTTCACCATCAACCGCATTTGGGGTCGGTGTAAGACTATCCGAAGGGTCATGATCTGAATCTAAGTACTATAAAACACTAACAAAATCACAAATATATTGTTGGATAAGGACTTAGAATCCAATCTTCATAAAACTGTCAGACAGGTCAAGAGGCAGGAAGAAACATAGTAGAATAACAAATATGTGGAATACCCGATCTTGTGTAAAGGGTTAGACAGGTCAAGATTCGTCATACGGATCATGACCTGGATCAAAATACAATCAAACATAGTAAAAATTACAAACATGTCATTAGATATGGACTTGAATCCTCACGTTTGACCTCTATCATGGATCTTGGCCGGGCTTACACAAGTATAAATTACAAATATGTCATTCGATATGGACTCAAATCCTTACATTTGACTCGTATGACATATCTTTGACATGTCAGATGGTCTTTCACAAGTTTTGGTGTTTTAAGTTGTGCTAATTTCAGTACTGTCCTCATGGTTCCGAACTTTGACAGATATTGGCAGGGCTTTTGGATCAGTATACTGTGGCTGGCAACGAACAAGCTTTAAAGATGACGATATGGATGGTTGATTACTTCTACAACCGTGTACAGAATGTGATAGCCAAGTACACGATCGAGAGACATTGGACGTCGTTGAATGAAGAAACTGGAGGCATGAACGATGCTCTTTACAGATTGTACAGCATAACGGTGCGAAGTCAGTTCATGAGAAATGAAGTCTGCGGAAATCAGCTCAGAATTGTATTTGAGCTGACATTCATTTGTGATGTTGATTTGCAGGGTGATCAGAAGCACTTGACATTAGGCCATCTATTTGACAAGCCATGCTTTCTAGGAATGCTAGCTATTAAGGTATTCATTCAATAACACTCCATTTTATAATGACTTCGTTGATAAATAGGATTCAACACTGGAGAAATTTATGTACATAGTCATGATCTTGATGTTTTAACTCACAGATTAATGTAATCTTCATATTATTTAGGCTGATAGCTTATCCGGTTTTCATGCCAATACTCACATTCCGGTGGTTGTTGGATCTCAAATGCGGTATGAACTCACAGGAGATCCATTATATAAGGTATAAAAAGGTTTAATTTAATTTGTAAGACAAAATTACAAAGAAAGAAACTGTATTAGTAGTTTCCTTTGTATTGATATCACATTTCAAGCATTTTTCATACCATCTGTTATAAAATTTGAAATAAATGGCTGGGAATTTGTAAAAGAAGCATTTCTCAATCATCAAATTTAGTATTCAAATTACCGAGGCATAGAGAGTTGGAAATGAAGAAAAATTTCAAGTCCAACAACATTCAACAGAAGGCTATTGTACCTTCAAAACATTGAGGCTTTTCTACAACTTCTGTCAATTCAGGAAATAGGAACATTCTTCATGGATACTATTAACTCTTCTCATAGCTACGCCACTGGAGGAACGTCAGTGAGCGAGTTCTGGTATGGACAACAACAAAAATCCGGATCAGAATATTCATAAGTCCTATTTTCCCTCGATCGACTGCTTTTCTATTGTGCCACCTTTTAAATTATAAGCAAGCTTGCCTTGATTTCCCTGTTTGATTCTGCGTAGGTCTGATCCAAAGCGTCTAGCTGGTACTCTGCAGAGCGAGACTGAGGAGTCCTGCACGACTTATAACATGCTGAAGGTGTTCTGTTGTTTACTATGTTCAAGTTTTTGATAGTGTGATATCATATAGATGTGTATGGACATAACTAGAATGGTGACCGGTGAACCTATAGGTTTCACGGAACTTGTTCAGATGGACGAAGGAGATAGCGTATGCAGATTACTACGAGCGAGCTCTAATAAATGGTGTGTTGAGCATCCAAAGAGGAAGTGAGCCTGGAGTCATGATTTACATGCTACCCTTAGGCCCTGGTGCTTCCAAGGCCCACACCTTCCACAAGTGGGGAACGAAATTCGACTCTTTCTGGTGCTGCTATGGCACAGGTACAACAAAGAAAAGTTCATCATAAAGCATAGAAAGTTGATTGACAAGCAAGAAAACAGAAATAGGTGTTTCCTTGTGAAGCTTGCTTTGTTTCTTGATCTATTTTGGTAATATTTTCTTATGTTATTTATTGGCAATAGGAATTGAGTCGTTCTCAAAGTTGGGAGATTCAATATACTTCGAAGATGAAGGAAATAGTCTAGCTCTTTACATCATACAATACATAAGCAGCTCCCTAAATTGGAGATCTGGAAACATCATCCTGAACCAGCAAGTGGAGCAAGTCGTTTCGTGGGATCCACGCCTTCAAGTCGTGTTTACATTCACCTCAAAAGAGGTACATTCACCTACCTCTTTCCATCATCAATGTTTCTGATGCAAAACTTGACAAAGAACTCAAACCAGAAAAAGTTGCCTTATTGATGTATGTCTTTCAGCTCTAGTCGGAATTCGACTGAAAACCTAGGTCTCTTTTTACTTGTTTTTTCAGCAAACAGCAAGTGGAACATCTACCTTGAACTTCAGAATACCTCTCTGGACATATTCGAAGGGCGCAAAGGCAACACTTAACGGCCAAAATCTGCCCCAACCATCTCCTGGTGAAAAATCATTTAGGCCTAGTGACATCTCCAATAGATATATACATTATCTTAACAACTAAAGCAAATTTTTCATTTCCATTGCTAAATGCAGGAAGCTTTCTATCAGTCTCAAGAAAATGGAGCTCTGCTGACAAAATTATTTTCGAGCTGCCTATAAGGCTTAGGACAGAGGCTATCAAAGGTATAATAAACACACACCAACCATAATAATCATATCTCCCTACCTTGTGTCATTGCTAACTAGTATTCTTGATGATCTTTAGATGACAGGCCAGAATATGCTTCGCTTCAGGCAATATTCTACGGCCCCTACCTTCTTGCTGGCCTTTCTCAAGGCGATTGGGACATCAATGCAAAATCAGCTTCTTCATTTGCGGACTGGCTAACTCCACTCCCATCCGAGTACAACTCTCGATTGATCTCTCTGTCTCAAGGATCCGAGGCAGAAATACTCTTCGTCTCAAACTCAAACAACACTCTAAAGATGGTAAACGTGCCTCAAACTGGAACCAATGCTGGAGTGAGTTCAACTTTTCGCCTCATTTTGAAAGACCGCGCTCTTGGAAACTTCACAACACCGTCAGATGCCATTGACAAACAAATCATGCTAGAGCCGTTTGATTTTCCTGGCATGGCCGTCGTGCATCATGGAGAGGGGAAGGCTCTAGGAGTAGCACATGAGGCTGATGGAGCTGTTTTTCGCCTCATTGCTGGACTTGATGGGAAGGATACAAGTGTCTCCATGGAATCTGAGGATCAGAAAGGCTGCTTCATTTGCAGCAACGCTGAAAAGAGCATCAAGCTCAGCTGCAGCAGTTCTGAAGCATCTGATGATGGATTCAAAGAGGCTGCAAGCTTTACTATGAGAAAAGGATATAATCAGTATCATCCTATCAGCTTTGTGGCAAAAGGGATGCAGAGGAATTTCCTTTTGTCGCCATTGCTTAGCCTTATGGATGAATCTTACACAGTTTACTTCAATATACATTCATGATTAAGTGATTTAGGAGTGAGGTGAAATAAATTAAGCTTCTCAAAAATTACATGAATATAGATTGAACATCAAAAATAGTGAATAGAAAACAGCAACTTTCTAGTTAGTGGATTATGATGCATTTTATGTCCTAGTTACTGATCATATCATATTAATGTTTCAACTTTTTTCTATTGTGAATGTCTCCTTTCTTTTTATTCCACATTTTTATGTAGAAAATACCTTTTGTCGTGTGATGGGATATGGCCCAACCGACCAGCCCACTAATGTGCCCAAGCCGAAATGGGCCTAACATTGGTAGCAGCCCACGCGGTCGGCCCGGCGAGCCCTAATCATTCTTCAAACCCTAGCCTCCGCAACCGCTACCCTACCAATGGAGGGACGCCCTGTAACCAGGTCGCGCCACCTCCACGTGGCGCACGTAAAACGAAAGGTCCCGGCCCCGCCAATGGAGGCATGCCGGAGGAAGAGTCACACCACGACCAATGGAGAGGTCGGGCGCGCCGAGGCGAGTCGGTCTGTATAAATAGAAGGAAAAGCGATGTTAGAGGGTTAGCAATTTCATCGAATGCAAAGGCTTGTAACCAATACTCTGCACGAAAAGCTCTAGTAAAAGTATTGAGGAATCATTCCCGTGGACGTAGATCTCATTAACGATCGAACCACGTAAAAAGCACAGGTGTTCTTTATCGCTTATATAAATCTCGCACACTCACATAGCTAGATTCATCATTGGCGCCGTCTGGGGGACCCACGAACAAAAAGCTTCGTTTCTACATTTTAATGGCGAGAACACGCACACCGCGCCAACGCTGGCAACAACCGTCCGAGGACGACCGGTGGTCACTCGGCGTCATGGGAAGGAGGTCGCAGACGCCACGAAGCCACACTCACGAGGGCAACATGGAAAACGCTCCATACACCTCGGGACCGCCTCCCCAACGTGGGGAGATGCCGACCTCAACGAGGACGAACAAACAACTCACTCGTCCCCACGAGGTCCTCGGCCGGCCGTGACCGAGTTCCTCCACGCCAATCTTGCCGATTCCAAAGCTTCTCAACCAGAGGACCAAAGGAGCGGGCCTCGAGGCTCCTTTGATCAACACCACGGCCGCCCGAGGCCGCCTCCCCATCCGAAACAGCCAGCCACCTTCGGCGTGATAGCCGAGAACGCGATCACGCCCGACGCCGGAGCCGCCACCGCGCCGAGCCGCCGACCATTCGCGGAGCCGCCACCGCGGGCGAGCCGCCACCACCAGTCGCCCCCTCGCCATTCGCGGAGCCGCTCTCCACCTCGTCATGCCGACCAGCGAGTCGAGCGAAACAGAGGAAGAAAGGCGAGTCGAACTCCCTCGAAGGGACGATGGCGCCGCTATCGATCCCCACCCTCCGTAAAGAGACGGCAACGATCTCCCGGTTCGACGGTATGGGAGAATCATCTCCCTTTCTCCGTGGAGATTCTAGACACGCCCGCCCCCGTGATGCACGGCACCCAATATAGCGACCTCACGATGGCCTCGGAGACCCTCCGACTTCCTTTTCGCCACACCACCAACATGGCGAATCAAGGAATGGAAGATTTTCACATGTGCAAAATCTTCCCGAGTCTTGATCTCCAACGCACGGCGTTGGTTCACCTCGCCCGCCGTAACAAAGATACACCGCTTCCGTGACCTCATGGATCGCCTTCAGTGGCGCTTCTATCGAAGATGCCGTCCCCACCCTTCCTCCCACTGCCACAATCCGCCAGGCGGACGAGACGATGTCAAACTTAGCCTCGAGGTTCATCAAAGAGTCGCTCAAAATCGACGACGCGAACGACCTCTACATCATCAACGCGTTCAGCGGGATCCGACCCGCCACGAACAAAGAAATCACCGGGAGAAACCAAAGACGGCGAGTAAGCTTTGGAACCCGGTGGACAACTTTGTCGAGGGAGACGAGTCGGATCGGGAAGGGAAACTGGACGAGCGTAAGTCCGAGAAAAAGCCGGACGACCAAGTCGAGGCGCGGATCGCAGGGCGCCGACCGAATCAAGAGAGGGTCACGGAGTCAGCTCGGACCACGGCCCAACCCCGGCGGCAGAGCGCCTCCCCGCTCAAATCAGGCGGAAATATTCGAGCCCACGCCGAGCTCTTCCGGCAAGCCCGCCCCTATGAAAGGGGATCCAAGAAGAGTCCACGATTTAGTATTGCGACTATCACCAAGGTATGGTCATGATACCGAGGACCGCAGAAACTCAGGCTCACGGATCGACGAGCTCGTTAAGGTGGGGCCTCAAGAAATACCTCGGACGAGCCGGTCCAAGAAGAGCGAAGCGCAGAAGGAATGGAGCGGAACAATCGCGGCCGACCCCAACGGCGACCCAACTCAAGACGACGAGGACGAAGGTCCCAACGCTATGGAGCAGGTCTATGTTGTTACGGATCGCCTCGGGACGACGAGGTCGTCCCTCAAGAACGACGCCGAGGCCGGCCTCAAGAGCCAAGAACAAGCGACTCGGATGGTGAGAACATAACGTTCTCCAAGGAGGACCCGTGCACTCAAGATCATGCCGCACTGGACGCCATCACCATACAGTCATGGTGGGCAACAAAACGCCCACCGGGTCTATATCGACATCGGAGCCTCCGTCAAGATCATCTTCCGTAGCTGCCCGATAAGCTTGAGGTCGGAGGCATTCGTGTACTTCCGCGCCTCCCGCCTACGGAGCTTCACTCAAGAGGCGGCCCGGCCGGGGGTCATTACCCTTCCGGTCACCGTAGGCGGTCTCCTGTGTCGGCCACCAAGGCCATCCGATTCTTCCCGGTCCGGCCCTCTCCGTACAACATCATCCCTGAGAGATCGTCAGACTCCACCAAGGCCGTCTGCTCGTCTACCACCACCGTCAAGATTCCCACCCGATGGGAGTGCTCAAGATCCGGGACCAAACGGCAAAAAAAGAATGCCTACGACTCAACTCAAGATGCGGCCTCGCCCGGGCATAGAAATTACCGAGCCCTGAGGTCGACACCCCGGGATGACCCGACCGAGGCTCCAACTATACGACGACGATCCTCAAGGTCATCCAGTCGGCACCTGGGGCCCGCGGACGTCCGCGGCACGTCATACGACTTCGAAAGAATATACGGACGTGTTTGCTTGGTCCCCGCCGATATGACCGGAGTGTCACCCGAGCTCATAACTCACCGCCTCAACATCGACCCGCTACCAAGCCATCCGTGAAGAAAAGGATATTCATGAGCGGCGCAACCCGGTCATAAGGACGGTGACTCAACTTCAAGGCCAAGATCTTGTTCGAGGTAAAATACCCGACCGGATGGCTAATCCACCGTGGTCCGAAGCCCCATGGAGGGTGGCGCATGTCGTCCGATTATACCGACCTCAACAAGCCTCGCCCGAAGATTGCTACCCTCCCCGATATCGACAAGAAGGTGGAGGCATTGGTGGGCCACGAGATGTTCAAACTCGGATCTATACAAGGGTACCACCAAATTCGATGAGCCGGAGGACGCACCAAAGACAAGATTCATCACCGACTTCGCGCTTTGCGTCTCGAAGATGCCCTTCGACCTCAAAACGCCGGGCCACTTACCGAGGATGGTGGATGCAACATTCAAAGACCACATCGGTGAGATCGTCGAGGTCACGTCGACGACATAATTGTCAAAAGTCGAAACGGAGAGTGCTACCGACGACCTCGGCACCATCCTCCAACTCCTCGTGTCGGCCAACCTCAAACTCAACCCCGTAAATGTACATTTATGGTGAAGACCGCAAGTTCTTGGGATCTTGGGTTTCGTGAGGCTCAAGGCCAATCCCACCAAGGTGAGGCGGTGCTCGACATGCAGTGCGAGGACCATCCGTGAGATCCACAAACTCACCGGGTGCCTCCGCCTCAAGAGATTGCCTCTCGAGCCGCCGAGAAACAGCCTCCCATTCTTCAAGATCCCGAGGAGAGCTCCCGACTTCGCTGGCGGGAAGAACACCGTGCCGCCAAGACACCAAGGAGTACTAGCCGACCGCCGACCCCGTCCGCCCAAGCGCGGAGAATCCCTCTCTCAGATTGGCACCTCGGACGAGGCCATCAGGCATGGTCTTTATTTAGATGAGATGGGACGACAACTCCCATCTATTTTATCACCGAGCTCTCAAAGGACCGAGACAAGGTACTCGGCCTCGAAAAAGTAGATTGCCCCGTGAACGCCAAGCGACGCCTTCGACCCTACTTCCAAGCTCACTCCGTCCGTGTGCTAACCGACTTACCTTGAGACAAGTCTTGTTGAAACCCGAGTCGTCCGGACGATAGCTAAGTGGGCCCCGGAGCTCGGCGAGCTCGACATTTCAGACTCACCCGCACCCGGCCCATAAAGGGCAAGCTCTCCCGACTTCTGGTTGAGGCCACCACCGAGGTAGGCTCGCCAATGAAGTAACTCCGCTCGCCCCCACGGCGAGCAAGCCGTCCCGACACCACCAGATGGTTGCCGGCGAGATGTCGTGGGCGGAGCATCGTGCAAGACGAGCAATGGGCGGGCATCCTCCTCCTCGGCCCGGATAAGCAAGAAGTCACCCACGCACTCGGTTTACCTTCCCACCACCAACAACGAGGTGGAATACGAGGCCCTAATCTCGGACTCCACCTCGCTAAGGAGGCGAGGTGGATGAGATCCAAATCTTGGCGATTCCCGTGTCGTCGTGAACTGGTGTTAGGAAAATACGAGGCCAAGGAGGACCGAATGAAACAATACCGAGAAGGCAAATGAGATGTTGACCTCGTTCGGTACTTCAAGATCCACCGAATCCCGAGGGAAAAAGATGAGGTGGCGTCCTCGCCAAGCTAGTGCGTCGTCAACAAGTCCACCAATGGAGGAGATTCGCTCGAGCATAGAGTCCCACGTCGGCATCATCACCGAGATAGAGCCGAATGGATGTCTCCCGAGGCCTACCGGAACACGGCGACTACCTTCAGATCGGCTCGAAGCCAAAAGATGATGGCAAAATCCCGAAGTATCTCATGCGTGAGGGCGCCTCACCGGAAGTCTTACCTTCAACCCTCCCGAGATGCCTCGCCGGAAGAGTTTACTACGTGCTCAACGAAATTCACCGAGGTCTTGTGGAAGCCACATCGGTCGCGAGCACTTTCAAAGAAAACGCCGAGGTCGGGATATTATCGCCCACCGTGCAAGATTCGGCCGAGCTCGTCAAGTGCCCAAAGTGCCGATTCACTCCGCGATCAAAAGCCGCGGTCGATTTGAGCGACTGCAGAGTCCGTGGCCTTTCATGCGGTGGGGATCGACATCGTTGGCCTGCTCGACCGAGCACCGTGTCGCCTTCGATATTTAGTCGTTGCCATAGACTATTTCACAAAATGGGTCGGCCGAGCCACTTTCGAGCCTCACGAGCGTAAGGATTCTGACACTTTGTGTGGAAAATATAGTGCGCCGCTTGCATACCGCACATCCCGGTCTCGGACAACGGCACCCAATTCGTCGACAAAAACTTCAGGTGGTGCGAAGAGCTTCAGATCGATCAACGCTTCACCTCGGTCGCACACCCGCAAGCGAATGGTCAGACCGAGGTGACGAACCGCACGATCGTACAAGGATTGAAGAAGAGGCTGGATCGAGCTAAAGGCGACTGGGCTGAAAATCTCCCTCAAGTCCTCTGGTCCTACAGGACCACACCTCGGACGGCGCACGGGGAGACCCCTTTTAGCCTGGTCTACGGTACCGAGGCCGTCATACCGGCCGAGATCGGCATGAAGCCCTCGCACTCTCCACTCGACCGTGCCGAACGAGGAAGACTGCGGGCCAACCTTGACGCCTCGAGGAGAAGCGCGAGCTCGCTCATAAACGGCCAAGCACAAGGCCCGGATCGCACGGCACCACAAAAACGGTCAAAGCCTCCATGCTCCATGTGGGCGACCTCGTCCTAAGAAATAATGAAGCCGATGAGCCGAGCGTCTTAACAATTTGGATCCGACATGGGAAGGCCTGCACTGCTCACGAGGACCTCGCAGGGGCTTACAAGTCGGCTCACTGTCCGGTGCACTTGTCCCCGAACTTGGCACATTATGCATTTAAGAAGGTATTTTACATAGCTTCGATTTAAAGTCGACATCATGTTAGTTCCTTAATTGTTTTGCCAAAGTACGATGTTGATTACATGTTCAATAAAACACTGCTTTTATAATGAATATTTCACTGCCTCATACATATGTGAACATCTGTTTGGATACACCACATTTAAACCTTCACAAGGGGCCCACGAAGATGAAAATCCCACCAAGTAGGGTAGCGTATTTACCCATTAAGTTGGACGCCTACACGCCAAACGCATGATTACCCATTAAGTTGGACGCCTACACGCAGCATCAGATTACCCATTAAGTTGGGCGCCTACATGCAAGCGACATCCGACCGATCTCGCCATCTCATACCCTTTATTTGGGAAGATATGCACTCCGGTACAAAGTCTAAATGCATTAACGACTACAAACAAAGTACCAAGCCATATACAAGACAACCCAGGGCAGAGCTCGTTTATACCCCTTTATTTGGGAAAATACACACTCAGATACAAGATAAATACATTTACGACCAAAACGAAGTCCTAAGCTATGTTTGTACCTCTCAAGGGGGAAAATATACACTTCGAAACGAGTCTAAATACATTTATATCTACATACAAGGTCCTATACTATACACGACCTCATTCGGGCTCCCGGCCCGCCTGCCGGGACTTCTGTCAAGCCGCACCAATTCTCTTCAAAATCTCCGGCCGACGGTGTATGCAGAACGAACTCGATGCCTTCGACCCGGTCGATAAGGCCGAATCACCACGGCCTGCTCCCGAAGCGCTCGGCGGGCTCTGAGGTAGCCCGAATGTAAGCGGCGACTCGGGGTCATCTTCACCCGCCTCGGACACTTCAGTGGCGGGCGCCAAGACGGGCATTCCGGGAGTGGGGGCGCACCGAGGTCACACCCCGAGCCGGTGTACGACCGCCCGACCCAAGCTCTCCTCTGCCGACCAGGGCCCTCGATCGCCGTCCGCCTCCCGAGGATCACCGGATGATCCGCCCGCCGACCCATCAACCTCAAGACTTCGCATGATCGAGTAGCCGCCTCCTCTGCGGTTCTTCTATGATCGGGTCGGCAGAGCCTTGTTGCCTCGCCGCCTCGCGGGCATGCGACGCTTTGGACGATATCATACATCTCCATCAACTTCACCACGGAGTTCACGCAGCTTTGAACTTCTTGCTGTTGGCCCTCCTCATCCCTCAAAGACCATGCCTTCCTCCAAGAAGCTCGACTCGGTCGTCGACGGATATGGTAGTCCCACCAGCTCGGCGACTGCCTCTCGTACTCGCATGCTCCTCCGACAACCGAGCGAGCCTCCGCATGATCAACTCAAGCTGTTCCTCGACCGCATCAAACGCCTCGGATAGCGTCGGCAGATATGTCCGCCTCGGACTCGCCCTGTGCGATCCTCGACTTCAGACCTCGCTCGCCCACGAGGCGGCCACCTCCCGATCAGCCTCGGTCAACTTCTTCTTCGATCGAAGAAGACGCCGAGCTCGCATCCATGGCGGCCAAAACTGGGTCACCAGGCGGACCTACTCCTCCAAAATTGCACCTCCTCGTCCTTCTCGGCCAGGGCACCTCGGACCCCTTTCAGCTTGGCCAGCAATTCATGGTCGAGTCCCAAGTATTGAGATGCAGAATGCTATAAATAAAAAGACAACACAAGTCTCGGAAGGTGATAAATATTTTTATCAGATACGGAAGAATTTGTTACAAGGGCTCAGGTCCTATCGACCCCATGGTTCACTTATTACAACAAAGCCCACTAACCTCGGCCTCTCTCCGAACTCGCCGGCCTCCCGCCTCCTCCTGCCGTTCCTCCGGCTGCCTCCGCTGGCCATGGGTCGACTGAGCCACCGAACTCGGCTCCTCCTCCTCCTCGGCCGGCCCGCACTCGCCGAAGCTCCTGGCTCGTGATCTTCATCCACCTTGATTGGGACACGGCCTCGGCCGTCGGGAGACGGCAGGAGGCTAAAGCCTCCACCACGGGAAGGCGGCTGCCAGGCAAGCACCCGCATCTTGCAAGTTCACCGCCTCGATCGATCTCACCCCACCCATGCCGCCTTGTCAAAATCGGCATTGTGGCCCAACCCTCCAGTGGGTAGATATCACCGCGCCTCATCACGGCGGCCGTCGTCGAGATAAAGCGGAGAAGGACTCGACTCGATAAGTTTGTTTGGCGAGGCCTTGACATGGGTCCTCGCCTGTCGGCAGAAAGCAATTGTCCGATCACCACCTCTTCTCCGCCTCGCCACCTCCTCCCGAGCGCACTCCACCTCCGCGGCCTCCCGTGCAAGACGGCCTTCTCCTCGTGGCGGCCTCGGCGAACGCCTCAGAACCTCCACCTCCTTCCTCGCACCAACCGAGGACTCGGCGCCGCCTTTCTCCACCTCCTCGTGCGGATGCAACAACATCGGCCATGCGGCGCATCTCGCTCGCGATCAAGGGCAGGTCCTGCAAATCAAACGGTTAATAATAAAAAAAAACAACATGACTAGGCGAGGCGTAAGATCGCGGAGATCGGTGCCTCACAAGCATCATGGGCACGAACCTCACCTCAGGCCCGAGCTCGAGATCGGTCATGCGGACCCTTCAACAGATCGCCGAGGTGTTCCACCACCACGGGCTGCGGGGTGGGCCCAGCCAGCCTCGCCCTCTTTTAGAAGGCTCCTGCCGTCCAGCTGGTGCAGGGCGGGACGAGGCCGGCTGCTTGACCTCCTTCGTGTGCTTAAGCTTCACTGCAATACAGAAGAAAATCGCGTTAGTCAAAGAAAGGTCGAACCTATAAGAATGAGAAGAGAGGGTGCCCTCACCCAGCTCGGACCCCGTCCCCGAGCTCATGACTGTGCACACTCACCCAAGATCATTAAGTCGCCCTCGTGAATTCTAGAAACTTCACCGAGCGTGTTGAGCTGATCCTCTACCCAGCCGAGGGGCTTAAGTTTTATATCCGTCACTTTACCCATCCCCCAACCGTAGATCGGATGCCCATCGGCCCTCAAAAAGAAAAACTTCTTTTGCCACCCCGACACTTTCGAGGTTGACTCACCCAAACGTCTGCCGAGGCGAAAGATAGTACAGCCCTCTTGAGTACTTGACGCTAAAAAATCGCATCAAGAGCTCAAAGGAGAACTCCTCAGCTATATTATAGCAAGTTAACCCCATCTCAACTACCGACCTAATGGAGTTTGGGGTGAATTGGCGAGATACGGGATTCGGAAATACTCCCGAGGCTCAAAAGATGGGGCTAGTGGGAACCCAAGACCGCCCTCAAGCGCCTATGTACATAGTTATGAAACCCTCGGAGGGCTAATGCTCTATCGGATGGTCATGAACACACCACCAGCGTCGGCGAATGTGACATTCCTTCCTATTTTTATCACATCGTCAAGATTACAGACGATCCGACGTCCTCACCTTAACCCCATCCCACGCAGATGATATTGTTGGGACCCTAGCACCAATCATCCTACACCTACCGGATAAGGTATAGCGAGAATAATCCCTAACCTCGATTTCACTATCGTGGAGGACGAGCTGTTCGAACCGAAACTCCGCGGGAGATGATCGGGCGTCGTAAACAGAGAGAGAAGACATACTTACTTTTTTTTTTACTCGAGCGAATTCGAAAGATGATCGAAAGCTTCTCCAAATCGGAAATTCTCCGAGTATAGAGAGATGAACAGTTTTTAGTGAAGGAATGAACAGTTTCCCAGCCTCTAGCGATTTAAAGCACAAACCGGCGCTCAAGCTTTCCACGTGCCGACACGCGATTGGAAGTGGAGTACACGCAAGACGCAGCTCGAGTGCACAACTACCGCTGGCACATATGACGACGCCCGGATAAGATGGACCGCCAGTCTGACCTACCAATCATCATACGGACCCCGGCATCCTCCAGATGGCTGCGCCTCAGATCGCACCCCGCCCTTCCCACAAATACCAAGGAAATCCACGTCGGACCCCGGCGTCCTGTCATCGGGCTTCGCCCTTTACGGGAAAACCTACATCCAGATCGGACCTCGTATAACCAGGCCGCACCACGGCATCCCCGAAAAGGTCGGTCTATCAGGTCGGACATCGGCACCCACCACAGGAGTAACGCCACTTCAGACCGCACCACGGCGTAACCAACGCAGAGGCACGATATCTCAGGTCGGACATCGACTTCCCTCGATGCCACATCTTTTTCCAAGCAACGTATAATAAACAAACCAACTCAGATCGGCACCAGGAGACCCTCACATTAAAAAGACAACAACTCCAGGAAACAACTTCAGCCAAGCCACACCTCACTTCGCCGAAGCGCTTTCTTCACTCCACCTCCTCGTCGTCCTCGCTAATCGGGGCTATGATGGGATATGGCCCAACCGACTAGGCCCACTAACAGGCCCAAGCGAGCTGGGCCTAACATTGGTAGCAGGCCCACGCGGTCGAGCCCAAGGCGAGCCCTAATCATCGCCAAAACCCTAGCCTCCGTAACCGCTACCCTCGGCCAATGGAGGGACGCCTGTAACTGTTGTCGCGCCACCTCCACGTGGCGCACGTAAAACGAAGGTCCCGCTCCGGCCAATGGAGGGCATGCTGAGGAAGAGTCACACCACGACCAATGGAGAGGTCGGGCGCGCTTCGTGAGCAGAGTCGGTCGTATAAATAGAAGGAAAAGCGATGTTAGAGGTTAGCAATTTCTCGAATGCAAAGGCAGAACCAATACTGCATGAAAAGCTCTAGTAAAAGTATTGAAGAATCATTCCCGTGGACGTAGATCTCATTAACGATCGAACCACGTAAAAGTTCTCAGGTGTTCTTTATCGCTTTATATAAATCTCGCACACTCACATAGCTAGATTCATCATCGTGGAAATTTTTTCATGCAGTACACTTGATTATAATTTGTTTGCATTGGAAAAATGCTATATATTATCAAAACGTTCTTCTCTTTTTCAATAATGTCACAATTTTTTATTTTTAGCAAATTTGTACGCGCGACGGTTTTTGAAATAGTATCATAAGGCCCAAGTTCCGGCATCGTAAAATCCATGTGGTATGTCAGATCTGATGTGGCCTGTCATTTTCTATAATATACATGTATTTCCACATTAAATCCGTAGCATGTGGATTTTCTATAATATACATCTATAATAATACCCAACCTTCCTTTTATGAACTAGCGTAATAGCCTATTAGCCAACAATTAACCCCACACTTCGTTATAGTAAAACATTTTAATAAATAAATGCTTAAGAATTAACTAATGGTAACACTGAAAAAATCTCTTTATTTACTTGTTTACAAATGCATCAACAATCCATCTCCTTAACACATAAACTTTTGATGGCCAATTATTTTTTTAATGATTAAACAGTCCAAAATAATTTAAGTCAACAATCATTATAATTAAACCAAATTTCATAGCTAATAGAGAAACTATTTCACAAATTGAATGAACATATAGAATTTTGGTTTTCGTGCATAAATCTGGGGACTAATGTTTGTATGCATGTAGTAAAATAGTTAGACTAAAAAAAAATATTACTTGCCACTGATTGTAACCTATTTTTTTTTTTTTGTAAGACTTGAGCACATAAAAAGGCAACACTTTTCCTAATTTTTTTTTGTAGTATAACAAAATAAAATAAAATAGAACAACGATAGAAAATGAAACGAGGGTGAGTGGTACCTCTGATTGATGGGATATGGTCCAACCACTCGGACCATTGATGCGCCCAAACGAATTGGACCGACTTTAATAATGGCCACGCGGTTATGCCAGCGCCCATCCCCAAACCCTAATCGGTGAAGGCTAAGAGTCCCTATGGCGCAAGGCTAAGAGTCCCTATGGGCAAAAGGAATCGTCCCTACATACGTAGGCTAAGAGTCCCTACATGGGAGGATCGGTTCCGCCTTAGAGCCTCATATATGTATAAATAGGAGTTAGATCGAAGGTAGAAGGGTTAGCAAGAATCAATACTTAAGAACTTTTAAATATACTCACCGTAATCAAACCATAGTGAAAGTATTGAGGAATCACTCCTCCGTGACGTAGATCTCATTAACGATCGAACCACGTAAAAGCGCTGTGTTTTTTTCGCTTTACATAAATCTTACACACTAACATATACTAGATTTATCACTGATATTTGTTTTCTTGCTTTGGTAAGTAGAGAAGAAAAATAAATTAAAGATTAAAGACCCTTATTTATATTAGTCGATGCAAGAGTTGGATACTAATTACAAGTCTTAAGAAACCTCTATCTTTCAGAGTTTATTGTTATTTGAAATATAGAAACAGATAAAGATAAATATTAATCTTTTTCTTGATAAACAAGAAGGATTGATACGTGTTGTACGAAGCCTACAACCTAACCTCACAAAATTTCCTCCAATTACCTATTCACATATTTGAATTTGGGCCCACGAAATGAAAGGTGGGCAAAAAGTTTTAAAATTTAGTTTTTATCGATTATAATAAATTTAATTATAAATTAATAAAATCTAATTATACTTACTCATCATAATTAATATATAATTATTTTAACAAAAAACAAGAATGAACTCACGGTGAAGCGGAGTTCACCCAAATTTTTATCTTGACACATATACCAGGGCTTACTTGCACAGAAATATTTTGAGTATTTTTATGCTAAAAAGTATTTTTTTAATAATTATATTCCAAATAAATGAGTTAAAATCTGTTTCTCAATCTATTTTTGCACATTTGACATAAATCAACTCAAATAATATTAATAGGTAAGCCCAAATAATCTTAATTAAATTTAAAACAAAAAAAAAGGATCTTGCTTCGCTAAACCAACAGTCCAACACGAACGAAACAAAAACTAAAAGAGGCTTATGAATATTGTGAATATGCAGTCGTTGACGCTCACACTAGCGGCTTTTCACTTATCGCACTAAATTCTCCTCTGGTTCGCTCTCTCTCTCTCTCTCTTGATCTCGTGATATCGTGATCGTACTCGCAATTATTTCATGTGTGGCTATGTGTATGATTTATTGCCTGTTCTTCAGTATTACAAATAGATGCTTGACATCCAATTACTCATGACTACGTTTAAGCTATGTTTTATTTGATCACTGAATTATAGGATGACTAAGTTTGAATGTTAGTGGTAGCTCTTGTTCATGCTCCAACAGCTAAGATTTTATTGTTATTTCCGCTAAAGAAGTTTATAACAATTCCTATAATTGTGGTGTGCAGGTAGAATTGATTGATAAATTTATGAAGATGTTGGGAGGTCTGATTGTATTTTCTCTGTTTTTCGGTTTCGCTTTGAGCAATAAGCTATGCACTAACACCGGTGTGCACACCGCTGGGTATCAACGATTTTTATCAAAGAATTCATCGTTGGAGAAACAAAATCTTGCTGATTTGCATTTGATTCCCACCGATGATCAAACATGGTCCAACTTAATTCCGAGGAAAATGCTTTTAGCAGGCGATGATATTAGTTGGAATGTAATGTATAGAAAAATGAAGAATGCTGGTGGTGAGAGGGGGAGGGAGAATGGAGGTGAATTTTTGAGGGAGATTTCGTTGCACGATGTTAAATTGGAGCCTAAATCGATTCATGGTGTGGCTCAGCAGACTAATTTGGAGTATTTGTTGATGTTGGATGTTGATAGACTGGTTTGGAGTTTTCGGAGGACTGCCGGTTTGGAGGCTCCTGGTGAACCATACGGTGGTTGGGAGGCTCCAGATATTGAGCTCCGGGGTCATTTTGTAGGTTGGTCCATTTAGCTGCAAGTGTGACTTGATGTGATAGTTTTAATTTATCGAAGGTGTTTGGACGTTTGCTTCTTGCAGTGCACCAATTTGGAAGCATATTTAGAGTTCATAATTGCGTTTCTTCTCTTTAGTTTACATGAAATGGGTTGGTTTAAATTAACTATGAATATTTATTATGATCAAGGAATGAATCATATGGTTTTAATTCCACATTTCTTCCCTTG